>CM041295.1:63243939-64443939 GCA_023052935.1 Piezodorus guildinii
CGGGGAATTCATTGATCTGAATTTATAGTCAAGTTAACAACTGATACAACTCGGCATAAAACATTTCTGATAATTTGTCTCGAGCTTGTTATCAAAAACTGATAACAGCATGCAGCTATATTTTATACTATCTTATCTCCAATTGAATTCCGATGATAAGGTTGCCCTTTCGATTTTTGATTAATTAGAATAGTATTTTTTTAATTTTTTTTTTTTTTTTATACATTCTTTTCGGTATCATATCCTGGGGGTTATAAATTTAGATTATGAAACTGTTATTAATTCTGACAATTTTGATTTATTTGAATCTATAACCATAAAAAAATATTCACTGAATCTCTGCTGAACCCTTGATCACCAGAGAGCTTTATAAAATATAATTTATATTTATAGTGTAGGATTTTGATAAACGATTATCACATATTGTCGTAGTACTTATGTCATTCCGGTATTGTATGAATTTTGTATATTGAAATTCAAATATTTTTAGAACGTATAATTTTCGCATGTACTTGAAAAAAATCTCTTGCGCGCAACACACGACTTTCACCTGTGTTGTTAAAATAAATTAAAGAAGGTTTGAATTCAGTTAGAGGTGAGAAAAGGTTCAAGAAATAATTACATTAAGTTTAGATAGAAACACGTGTTTAATAAAATAATCTATTGAATAATTTTCTCCAGCAATCAGTTAGTTTTATCCGTTTTTAACACTATCTACTACTTTCCTCAAATTTTCTCCTTTGATTGTATATCTAATTCGTTCAACTTATCTATTTACCACTTTTTATCAATGCTAACAAGATGATATGGTTATTTTTTTCGAATGTAGAAAATTAAAGCACCTTTTGGGGAAAAACAAATTAAAATATCGGCATTTAAGCCCTGTCAGACTATTTCGATTAGAAAGAAACCTAAATGATATTACACTCTAGAGTTTATGCTTGGACATGGCTCAGTAATGCCCTGATGATGGCTCACAAGCTTGAGCCGAAACGTTGGCAAAATTAAAAACTTTTCAAAAATGACTGATTCCTGACTATTCTACCTATACTAAATGATATTAATCTCATTAAATTTTGGATCGATAAAGCGAGTTTAATCAAAATTTTTTGAGCCGTTATTGAGAAAATCGTATAAAGGTGCTAAAAGTGGTGGCTTTCTGATTCGCCGGTTTTAATGAAAAAGTTGCTGTACTATCTCGGGTGTATAATTATCTAAAAAATGAAATTTAATTTTGGTAAGACTTTTCGTTTTCTTGCTAGACTTACCACATGTACACTCGGACACACATACCTTTTCGCGCGATTTGGTTATTTTAACTCAGATCTTAAAACGGGAATTTCCGTTGAAAACTGGAATTCCAAAATTTTCACAACCGCAATACTTTCCCTTACTATATATATCTTATAATAATAATAATAATAATAAAATAACTTTATTCTGGGACTATGTCCCTTAAGAATAACAATGTTGTACAGTAAATATACATTTCAATGTGTCTGGCCGAGAGACCAATAAAATAAAATTTTATTTACAAATGTGTAAAAAATAAAAATAAGAACTATTTATATAGATATATAAAAAATATATGGAATATAAACCAAAGAAAAAAAAAAAAAAATCTGCTATAAAATAATAGAGCTGAACAATTTCCAGATAAATAAAATAAATGAATTAATCCATAACTCTAGGATTCTGATAAAATTAAAATAAAATGATCTTAAGTTGAAAGTAAGATAGTGAATTATCAATTTTACATTTAGTGAGCGTCTCTTTGGGATCTTAAAAGGTGTAGGAAAAGATGGGATTTGAATGAGAGAAGGGAAGAAGCATGGCGAATATGATTAGGTAGGGAATTCCAGAGAGATGCAGAGCGGATATAAAAGGAATTATCAAAAGATTTGGTCCTATGGGTAGGAATGTAAAGGTCAGAATGGCGTGATCTGGTTTCAAGTGAGTGAATTGAGGATTTGAATTGAAGGATATTGTGAATATATGGAGGATGTTGAGATTTAATGACTTGGTAGAGGTATGTCCCTAGAAAATATTGTCTACGTATGGAAGGTAGGAGCCATTTCAATTCGCTGTATAAGTGGGTTACTGGTGATCTCTTGAAGGTACCGAAGATAAATCTTATAAACATATTCATAATCCGCTTGAGTCTGTCATCAAGTACAGTCAAGAGGCCCCCATATACCACGCAGCAATAATCTAAGTGGGGGAAAATAAGCGAGGAAACCAACATCTTACGGGTGGGAAGTGGGAGGAGGTGACGGGAGCGATGGAAGTACTTAAGAGTATTTATATTTCGTCTGGAAATTTGAGCAATGTGGGATTTCCAGGAAAGGGTTTGGTCTATGGTAATACCTAGGTTTTTGACAGTGGAACTGAAGGTAATTGGGTGATCGTTTAGGATTAAACTAGGAAATGTAGTATTGGCTCTGAGGAGGGAATTGGAACCTATTAGGATGGCCTGAGTTTTCATAGCATTTAACTTTAGTTTATTCTGGGTTGCCCAGGCACTGATTCTTTCAAGGTCTTCCTGAATTTTGGTGAATGCTACTAATAACTCAGATGGAAGGAAAGATAGGTAGATCTGAAAGTCGTCAGCATATAAATGATGGGAGCAGTGTAGGATTGAATTGGGAAGATCATTGATATAGGAATTGAACAGGAGAGGGGAGATACTTGAGCCCTGGGCCACACCTGCCGAAAGGGCTAAGAAGGAAGATAGAGGGTAATTAGGAATGGTAACAGCTTGAGTTCTGTTGGAAAGGAAAGACTGGAACCAACGGATTGTGCTATTGGAAAATGATAAAGATTTTAGTTTGGAAAAAAGGATAGAATGGTCAAGAGAGTCAAAAGCTTTTGTAAAGTCCAGAAGTATGAGCACAGTCAACTTTTTTTCGTCCATAGCAGTATGAATGTCGCTGGTAATTTTTAGGAGAGCGGTAAGTGAAAGTAAATAACTGTTCAGTTATAAAAGAAATAATTTATTGTTCAATTAAGTAGTCCAATGTTGAGATAACAAACCCCGAAACGTTTACAATTACATAAGATCCGAATCTGTGAGTTTGTGGGCAAGATGACTTCTTTGAGGAACTTCATCTATTATCAGATGACCGACTTTGCAGTAGAACCCTTATCAGCTCTGAGTGGAAACACGACCCGCCCCTTCATTGCAACGATATAATACAAACTTCAAGCCCAGTTTTGTCCAAAAATAAATAATTTAACAGTAAAAAGGGGTTTTTAATATATTTATAAACACGGACATTATATCCTTGACAGTATTCATTAAAAATTTGTATTGTATTATAGATAACGAAATAAAATTAAAAAAATCTGGTGTGATCACTACACGACTTTCACATACCTTCGTTGTTAAAATAGATTAAAGAATTTTTAATTAAACACAGTTTGAGATGAAAATGAGTGAAACAAATAAATAATTAATTAAATTGAATTTCAATAGAAACTATGTGTTTTATTAAATATCTATTATATATTTCTAAATCTATGATAATCAGTTAGTTTTATCAGCTTTTCATCACTCTTCGTTAACTTTTACAAATATGTGTTTACGATAAAAAAAAATTATAAAATCTTTACCTTTGCAACGGTATATTATAAATCGTTCAGTTTATGTATTATTCCGATTTTTATCAACGCTAACAAGATGATACGGTTAATTTATTCAAATGGACAAAATTAAAGATAGTTCAAAGGAAGAAAATTTAAACTATCGGCATGTAAGCGCTGTCAGACTATTTCAATCTGAACGAATCCTACATCGCATTAAAGCCCATTAAATTTTACAACAATACCGTGAGTTTAATGAAAATCTTTAGAGCCGTTTTTGAGGAAGACGTAAAAAGGTGCAAAATGCACGGTATAAAGTAGATCTTTCGGTCTGCCGATTATGTAGACAAAGTTACTGAAAAAACATCTCGGGCCTCTGTCTCAAATATGAAATTTCAGTTTCGTACCAATTTTTTTTCTTGCGCTAGAATTACCACAAACACGCGGATACACTAACGCACACAGAACTTTTGCGGTACTTGGTAATTTAGACTCAGGGGACCCTAAAACGTCTTTTTCCGTTGGAAACCGGAATTCCTAAATTTCCAAGATCTCAGTAATTTAAATAGTTATAATTATTTTTTAGAAAACCTGGAATTATTGAGCTAGATTATTTTTTAATAAATGCCAAAGCTTAAACTTTCAAAACTTTATAAGTTTTTTTCTTTTTGCATATAAATTTACTAATAAAACCTACTCCGATTTCCACTTTTTTATATCACCTACTTACAAATGGAACTTTGTAATTCTTCAAAAAAATTATAAATACATTGTTGTAATAAGTTTTCATTTTGAATAACCATTGTTTCGAAATAATATCGAATATTATTGATAAAGATAACGAAAGGAGTATAGTCACGATGTTAGTGCTTTACCAGACCTCTGGAATATAGGGAAATTTAAATATTTTGCCTTATATCATTAATTTAAATTGCTGTATGCTTGTGAATTGTATATAGGTATGAGTGACTTTTGTATATATTTTTATTGATTTTGTTTTGTATATATGTATATTGTATTATTATTATTATTATATAAATTTATTGTTTTGTATGTATCGTGTGAATGTTGTATGAATGGTGTACGTTATCACTATTAAAAATGTCCTGAATTGGACAGATTGTAATATTGCTCAATAAAGAATTGTTTCTCTCTCTCAAAAAAAAAAAAAATTTAAATTACTTGTTTTTTCTAGCTCTATAAAATATTTTATTACTTGTAATCGGCTACTAGCTAGTTTCCAACATTGGCCTAGCAGGTATTATATCCTACATTTCTGTTGGATTTACATGTGATGTTAACTTAATAGGTTGTAAATAGACCAATAGATGGCACTGTTTCTCAACATGTCATTTAACAATTTCGTCTAACGACCCACTAAAGAGATTACGTAGATGGATTTATTAGTTAATTGTCATTACTCGGAAGTTTCCATTACTGTTAGTAATTGCAGGGCCTACTGTCGCATGGAAAGAAAGAAAAAAAAAAGTCTAGTCATAAAAGCTAACGGTTCTAGTCGTGGATTGCAACTAGCTCCTTTTTTCAGTTTTTTTTTTTTTTTTTCTACGCCTGGAGACAGATGTTAACACTTTTTCTGCCTAATTTACATTTCGGCTGAGGGCCGAACCACAGGCTGATGTAGAAACCACCAGATAAAATCCCACTTATATAACCGGGTAATTGTAGTTTTATTAAGGAAGTGCCCTAACTAAGCTGATAAGGAACAGCACCTTTTCGGTTTATGGTTATTCTCCGGGTTCTCAAGTGGGTTCCTGACCCATTGACTTACTGTAATCAACTCATCCGGTAATCCCATTCATATAACTTATTATTTATAATCATAGCAACAATTAATTTAAAAGAAAGATAAGTTTTACGTGTTGTTTTATGAAAAATCTCGTAATTAAAATAATAAAAAATAAAATATTAATTTATTGTAAATGTGTGGGGATCTATGAGAGAAAGGGGAATAGAGCTCTGTAGACGTGGTAAGTCTAGCGCAAAATCCATAAATTGTATAAAACTAAAATTTCATATTTAAAGAGTGTCTATGCCTGAGATATTACAGCTACTTTTTCATCAAAATCAGTTTACTAGAAGAGCCACTTTATAACACGTATTTTGCACATTTTTAAGATTTTCTCAAAAACGGGTCTAACGATTTTGATTAAACTATATCGATATACAATTCAATGGGCTTTAATTTGATGTAGGTTTCATTCTGATTGAAATAGTCTGACTGGGCTTTAATGCCGTTAGTTTAAATTTTCTTCCTCTAAAGTACCTTTAATTTGATAGATTTCAAGAAGTTTGGAATATCACCTTATTAACATTGATAAATAACGTGTAAATATGCAAGTTGAACGAATTTGATAAACAACTATAGGAGAAAAGTGCTAACATATTTTTTAATACAATTATTGAGTTGTTTAACACAATAATAGTAATATAGATGTATAATATACCGTTGGATAGCTAAAGATTTTAAAAAATATATTATCTAATACACGAAATTTCAGAGGTTAAAGGAGAGTGATGAAAAGCCGATAAAACTAACTGCTCGTTGTTGATAAAATATAATAGATTATTTAATAAAACACATGTTTTTATTGAAATAAAAAATAATTAATTCTTTAACAATTTATTTGTATCTTTAAATGTATTTAAAAATTCTTAAATTGTTTTTAACAACGGAGGTAAGTGAAAGTTGTGTGTTCCTTTAAAGTATTTGTAGGTTCGGAAAATTTAACTATTTCATGTTGTTAAAGTTGGTAAAAAAAAACCCACTAAATATATAAGTTTGATAAACAATGATGAATTTGATAACCAAGTAAAGAAGGACAGAGCAGAAATATTTTTTTGATGTAATATTTGTTTTTTTCGAATATAAGAACAGTAATATAGATGTATAATATGCCAATGATTGTATAAAAATATTATCTTACTTGTAAAAAAGTAGCAAATAGGGCATAAACTTATTACTGATTATTATACATAACAATTATATATTGTTTTGTTATTGAATTTATATCATTTTTAAAAAAGCATTTTCTACTTCCATAACATTATTTATTCATTTTTACAATTTATTTACATCTCTTAATTTATACAGATATTAATTTAAATTTTCAAAAATTATTTCACAATTAATTATGATTTAGCTATTATGTTTTTTTTTTTATCTATTCCTTCATAGATTTCAATAGCTTATTGCTACATGTCAATTTGTTGATGACTATTGGATCACTGTTTCTTTCTTTTTTTTTAATTTTTCAACTTAACCTGGTGATTCTACTACCATTCCAATCTGACCCATAGTATGTATTCATATTGTGATGTTATTGTTTTCTTGATTTTTTCACTTACGAACTGTAGTTGTATTTAAAAAATAATAAATTTACGTTATTAATGATATCTGTATAATGCATTCTTAGGTTTTCTGTATTTTAGTCTTTAAAATGGGGACATGAGAAATATGAGACCTGAAACGTCGATAAGTAATAAAAAGAGATGTAAATAAATTAAAAGAATAAATAATGTTACGGAAGTAGAGAATACTTTTTTAAATACGAACAAAGACAATGACGTTTCCTCAAGTCGAATAAATAAAAAAAAATCTAAATCATATGTTTCCAACGAAACTAAATTAACTTTTATTTCATTTCTTGCTGAGATTTGCTTTTATATTTTTTATAAGAAAAAAGGTAAAAAACAAAAGTATACCGCGCCCTTAAGATTCACATGAACCCGAAACGAAAGTACTGCAGGATAAGCTTTTAATTTAAAGGGGCCTTAGGAGGGAGGAGAGTGAACATGGCAAAAAACGTAATAGACGTAAGTTTGAGGGTGGGGCGACACAACAAGGCCTTAGCCCGTGTAATGAGAGCTGGTCTTGGTCACAGGTGAGGAAATCTTCCCTCAAACAATTACCTAGCTCCACCCCCTCCTCCGGAATTAATAAGAAGGGTCCCGCCTTAACAGGACTTAAACCCTCTCCCCTTCTTATTCTGCCCCTGCAACCGGGCCGCCCATCTGGAAAATAATCGTCAAAACCCAAAGTCCCTGTTTACAGAAACTTGGCCATCAAGATAAGTGCACCCTTCTTAAGCCCTACTAAGTATACATTTTTATAAAGAACTGTCAAGAAGCTCTCGTGAGAAGCTTTCCTTCAAACTTTCCAATGGTTTTAGAAGCAACGGACCGGAAGCGAAGGAACCGACAGCGAAAAATGTTGTTTATCTCTCCTGATTGTGCTATCGAAAAATTAAAAACAGGCTTGGTTTGAGCGAACTGGACAGGAAGCAATTGAAAACCGATCACGATGACGTTGATGGAGACACAAGCTGTTAGAGTGACAAACTCAATTAATTTTTCTATGAATAATCGACTGCTAATTAACGGCAATGATGATTTCTACCATTAAATGGTCTTCCCTGTCGATACGATCGGCTTCTTCATAATTTGATAAAAAGACAAAAGCTACAAAATAAATAAACACAACTATGGACTCTAAATATTGGGTTGTAAGATAAGTTCGTTGTGTTTTTCTGGTGATTTAAAAAAAAACAACTTCAAATTCTTGTAAATATTTGTAATCAATTATGTATGACCCTTTTTGATCAATTAAATACCATCTCTCAGGGTATTTTTTAATTCCTTCCTCCCAATGCGTCTTTTAAGTCACAATTTCCGGCTCTGAACCGAGCAAACCACTTACAGACGGTTTCGGTAACCACTTTCTGTTCTTCAAGCTCATTATTTTAGAAATGTTAGAAAATGACCAATTTTAAGGTTGTGATTGTACAGTAGCAGACCATGTCAGTAAACACAAGCAATCTAATCACGTAGAATTTTAAATTTGTCCGTGAAGAGCGTGTTTTCTGGTAAGGTAATTACAATTATTTTCCAATGACATCTTGGGACACCCTGGACGGCGCCTGCGGACCACTGTTCAAGAAGTTTGGGAGATCCTTTGTCCTCCGCGAAGGGAAGAGGCTACCTTTACAAACCGAAAGATCAAAGAGCGATTATGTCGTGAAATCGCATCTGCAACCTTGCGTAGTAGCCGGTCTTCTGCCGACCTCTAAGGGGAACTGACCTGAGGAAATGGGATTTTTTCCGCTGATGAGCAGGTATCACCGTAGAGATCATCTTTTTCCCACGTTTTGTAGAACCACTCTGGAGTACCAGTTAATCAAACTTTACACGTCCAAGTCGGCGTAACACCTGAATATGTATTATATAAGGACCCGAAAAGTCAAGGATTAAAATTGGTATTCTCGGGGTGGCCGTATCAAATGAGGGCCGAACATAAATTGCCGCTGTGGGGTGCCGCGCTGCCGCTCCTGCACTGATATAGAGCCATGAATAATTTATCTAGGCCATTGGGGGCATGCTCCATTCTTGGCATCCCCCAGGACTCACCTTTCACAGGAGACCGATCTACTCTTACCTCATCCTCAACACGGCATTAAAACATTGTTTCGGAGAGCATTCCTTGTTACAAGAAGAACGCCTTTGTCTGCAGGATTGTTGGGGATCCGTATAAATAGAAAAAAAACAACCCAAAAAATCAGAAATAACTACGTTCGCCATTCTTGACTGCCTATTTTGCTTTCACTTACTATGCATAGTAAGGGACAGTATTGCGATCGTGAAAATTTTCGAATTTCAGTATTCAACGGAAATACACGTTTTAGGGTCCCATGAGTCAAAATAACCAAGTCCCGCAAAAAGGTCTGTGAGTGTGGTAACTCTCGGGAGGAAACGAAAAGCCCTACGAAACTGAAATTTTATATTTAGGACAACTATGCGATCGAGATGTTACAAAAACATTTTCATCAAATTCGGCTAAACAGAAGAGCCACTTTATACCATGCACATTGCACCTTTTTATAATTTTCTCAAAAACTGTTCCGACGATTTTGATTAAACTCACTATATCGATGTAAAATTCAAGAAGCTTTAATATCATATAGGTTTCATTCTGATTAAAATAGTCTGACAGTGCCTAAATGCCGATATTTTAGATTTTCTTCCTCTAATGTACCTTTAATTTTGTTGATTTTATAAAAATAACTATATTATCTTGTTACCACTGATAAATAACAGCAAAATATGCAAGTTGAGTGAATTTGAAAAGAAAGTAAAGGAGAAAACTAAAAAAATATTTGATTAATGCAATTTTTGGGTTTTGAACATAAGAACTTAGAAAAAATATTATCTCATACACAAGTTTTAAAAGTTAGTAGAGTGATAAAAAGCCGATAAAACTAAGTGATTATTTTAGATAATAATATCATAGATTTTTTAATCAAACACATGTTTCTATAGAAATTCCATTTAATTAATTCTTTAATAGCTTCACTCATTTTTATCTCTTACTGTTTTTGAAAATTCCTTAATCGATTTTAAAAACGGAGATAAGTGAAAGTCGTGTGTTGCCCGCACCAGATTTTTACATTCACTTACCTATATATGAAATATATTTTAAAGGAAAGTACTGCTATCGTGAATATTTTCGAATTTCAGTTTTCATCGGAAACACGTCCCCTGAATCTAAATAATCAAGTACCGCATAAAAGTCGGTACGTGTGTCTCTGTGGTCAGTCTAGCTCGAAAACTGTATGAAACTAAAATTTCTTATTTAAGGAGCTTATCCGATGATCTCCTGCCCCACTGTATCCTTTAATAGAACCCCAGTCACGCCTGTAGAAAAAAATCCGAAACCTAGGACTCCATCTTGACAAACGTCTTACTTGGAATCATTCTTATAAGAATTAAACGACAAGAAACTGCTCGTAGCTACCGATTACTACAACATTCACTTGACAAACTTTCAAAACTTCCACTCCATTACAAAAATCTCTTTTACGTTACCATTATCTGGACATATGGAATCGAGCTTTGGGGCTCTACTAAACCATCTAATTCCTCCCGCATCCAATCCTTACAATCCAAAACCCTTCGCAAAGTCCTAAATGCTCCTTACTTCGTAACATATAAAATCATCCATAACGACCTTAATATTCCATCTGTTGCAGACCTTTCTTGCACCAGATATAACACTTTCAATTCCAAACTCCCTACCCTCATAAACCCTCTTGTCCGCAACACATCAACCTCACATATTCCTGATAACCCTCCGAGGCGATTGAAAAGAAGATGGCCTCGGGATCTACTAACATAAATAAGCATTGAAGTTCTACCGCTTGGTAGTTTGTTCACAGGTCTTTTCACGCCCTTTATTATATATAACTCAACACTTTTACCGGTTGTATTTATGTTATATAAAGTTGTGAAATTCAATAAAAAAAATAAATAATAATAATGATAAATAAAGCTTATAAACATGAGATATAACATCAACTTTTCAACTTAATCGGGAAAAGCAACTTAATTCTAATAATTTTGCTCCTTTTTACGATATTCTCGTATTCAATATTTTGTTTTGTTCTAAGACTATAAACACATACAAACTTCCCGCCAGATGGTATATCCATGCCAATATTCTGTGCTCTGTTCATATTATTAAGAAATGTGTTAAATTTATGAATAAAAGACTTTTATCATAATGGATATAATTAGTTGACCGTTGAGAGTTCCAGGAAAAAATTAGTCCAGGTGGTGGTCAGTTAAAGAAACATTTACATCCTTTAACTCAGTAGTATATAAAATATTATTTTTAATGTTATTATATTTTTTTAATAATTTATATACACATTTTTCCTATATTTTCTTTAATTGTTCTTTCTCATATATATGATACTATACACTCGTTGTGTAATAAAATTGACAATATTTGGTCAAACATTGTTTCTTTTTTTAATTATATCTACTTAAAAGATTCTTAAAAATTATATTGTATGTTGTATCCCTTGTGTATCTTTTTAGCCATGATGATGATCCACAATGGGGTTCGGAACGTTGGCAGACATTAAATAGTTGATGCAATTTAATTGTTTCTTTTACTGACCGCCACCCGGACTAATTTCTTCCTTAAATCACTTTTATCTATCTATCTATGAAATTGATCTTTTTTTTGTTTAAATCGTGTACCTTGACAAACGTCTAATTTGGAATCTCCATACAAGACTGAAACGACAAGAAACTGCCCGACGTTTTCGACTACTTCAACACTTACTGGACAAAGGCTCCAACCTTCCACTTAATTACAAAAGACTCATTTATATGACCATCATAAGACCGATATGAATTTACGGAGTAGAAATATGGGGCTCTACTAAACCATTCCTCTTGTATCCAATCCTTATAATCCAAAATCCTTCGGAAAATCCTCAATGCTCCTTATTTTGTCACAAACAAACTCATTCATAAAGACCTTAATATTTCATATATTGCTGACTTAGCCTGAACCAGGTACCATTCCTTACATGAAAAACTCCATTTTAACTACAATCCATTAGTTACAATGCTTCCTCTTCGATCCCTGATAATCCTCCGAGGTTTCTAAAAATAAGATGGCCACGGGACCTTCTAGTTTAGAATATTTTTAGAGTGCTGCCCCTGGGTAGTGTCTCTACATGTATTTTATGACAGTTATATATATTACCATCACATTTACTTGATATATTTTTATTTAATATAGTTGTAAATATAAATAAATATGTTTAAAAAAAAAATTATAATACCTACTACGGGAATCAATCGACTCAAAACTGTACGTCCAGTGGACATTTTTAATATTTCCTAGAATAATTATCAAATCTGAGCCAGTTTATGTGATTAAAAAGAATAAATGTTAAACCCCAAGAGAAGAGAAGCCAGTCATTAGAGGCCAGGTAGAACAGAGGTTGGATTCCTTATTAATTGTTAGAAATTATGAAGTACATTATGATTCGTCAGGGGAGACTGAAAAAGGGTCGGGCGAAGGGTTTAAAGTGCAGGTGTAAAAAAGAGAAAAAAATGAAAGAGAAGAAGAAAAATAAAAAAAAAGTAAAAGAAAGAAATATGAGAGGAATAAGAAAGAGAGAGAGAGGGGGCAGAGAGAAAGATAGAGAGAGAGAGAGAGAGAGTGAGTGAGAGGGAGAAGGAGAGAGAGAGAGAGAGGGTGAGAGGGAGGGATTGAGAGGATAGCTGGTAGAGTGCAAAGGTAATGGTCCTTATACCTGCTCTCTGACATACAATACAGCTTGGGGTATGGCCATTGTCGGATACCTGGCCTGCCCTTTCATCCTCTACGGGGCAGATGTCCCACACAACTAGCTCCTCTGGAATATTATCTACTCCATGCTCCACCTCTCTGCTAATCCACATATCAAACGCTGGCATATCTAGAGGAAGAAATAAATGGGGTAAAGCTTAGATCTCGCAATAGCACTTCAGAATAGCGCATGCGTCAACTCTAATTATGATAAGTGTTCTCCAAAATTAAAAATCTGGTGCGCGCAACACATGACTTTCACTTACCACCCTTGTTAAAATCCATTCAAGAATTTTTAGATACCGTTAGAGATGAAATTAGTTCAAAGAATTAATTAAATTGATTTTTGATAGAAACATGTGTTTTATAAAATAATATATTATGTTATTATCTAAAACAATCAGTTAATTGTTTCCGCTTTTCATCACTCTCCATTACATTTTATAACTTTGTGCATAAAATAATATTTTTTCTAAAATGTTTAGCTTTCCAACGGTATATTATACATATATAATACGGTACTTATCTTTAAAAAAAAATTACATTAAAAAATACTTTTATTATCAAATTCATTCAACTTATATATTTAGCGGTTTTTAATCAATGCTAAATTTTTTCAAATGTACAAAATTGAAGATACTTTAGAGGAAGAAAATTTAAACTATCGGCATTTAAGCCCTGTCAGACTATTTCAATCAGAATGAAACCTACATCATATTAAAGTTCATTAAATTTTACATCGATATAGCAAGTTTAATCAAAATCGCTAAAGCCATTTTAAAGAAAATCCTAAAAACGTGCAAAATGCATGGTATAAAGTGGCTCTTCTGGTTTGCTGATTTTGATAAAAAAGATGCTGTAACATCTCGGGCGTATAGATGTCTTTAATATGAAATTTCAGTATTGTACGACTATTCGTTTTTGAGCTAGACTTACCGAACACACACACACATACCTTTTTGTGGGACTTGGTCATTTGTACACAGGGGACCCTAAAACGTGTATTTCCGTTGAAAACTGGAATTCGAAACTTTTCACGCTCGCAATACTTTCCCTTTCTATATATTCCATATATAGGAAAGTGGAAGTAAAAATCTGGCGATGACAACACACGACTTTCAATTTCCTCGTTGGTAAAATTAATTTTAAAAATATAAAATAAAGTTATATTCACTTTAGTTGAAAACCTGTGTTTTAGATTAAATAATTGAACAATATCAAATGCTCTTTTAGTTTTTCAGTTTTGTATATACCAGTTGTTATCAATATTTTTTTTTTCGCGGATCCTTTCATACAATTATTTCAATGACAAAGACTCCCTAAATACTAAATATTAGATATATATTTAGTGGGTTACGCCGTAACACGTACATTGCATGCGAAATACTTCAATATATATTGCGAATTCTAGAAACTGCCTAGTAGGGGAAATGGAAATAAACAAAAAAACAAGCTCTTTTTCAATACGTGAAATATTGAATAACTAAAATTTAATGAAAAACCTGGCAGATAGTAATAGGATTTTTAAAGGAAGTGAAAAATGTTTGGTTATGCTGCCCTAAAAGAGAACGTAAAATGGTGGTCCAGAGCCTGTGCTAAGTCAAGTACTCTAAGATCCCCATCCTGATTAAACTTAAATATGAAAAGTTTAGGACATCCACTACTATCGTCCGATCAATATTTCTCATTATCTGCAATACATCTTGTACACATTAATATGGTATGGTAACTGAAAGTAAAATACACGTTTTTTTTTTTTTTTTTTATAGTTTATTAATTTTATAGATATGTCAAAATAAAGATTAACGATAGCAACCATATCTTGTCAACATATTTCTCAAACCTACCAGTCCTAAATCAATACTCTCCGTCCATGACCTAACCGTATTCCTGAAGATTTCTATAAACATACGATTATATCATCATTTATTGTAATAATAATAAAAACATGAATACTAACATTTAATTTAATAAATAGATATTTAATTAACTTTTATGGGATAATCACCAATGGAATAGTCTTTTTCTCAAACTATCAAGAACATACTATCGTTACCATAGGAAAGACCAAAACGTCAAACAATTAATAATCTATAAAAATGTTTAGCTTCGAAACTTCACCACAAATCATAAGTATTAATTACATATAATAAGATCTTTAATTCCTTATTAAATTTAGGGGTATATTTTTTACATTTATTCAGGATATCATAATTTTCTTAAATTTAGTAGAAAAAAAAAGTTTTATTTTGAAAATTTTTCCTCCGAATTCTGATCGATATCAATAATTAAAAATCATTAACATTAAAGACCACATCACTTAAATAATTTAATGTTTATGTTTTCTTCTTTTCCAACTCATTTTCATCATCTGATGAATATATAAATGATAATAGTTACAAATCCACACTCTTCTTTAAATTAAAAAGAAATATTATTAATCTCACGATTTTCATAATACAATAAAAGGTTCCTATAGCTTCCTAATATTTTTTTCATAAGTAATTATTAATTCATTTAAACAATCTATGTTCAGTTTGGTTAATAGTTATTTAGGATAATTGTTTATATATTATGTTATAAAATTAACATAAAATAAAATTGTTTTTAGTTATCAATTAACTTAAGAGCAAAATATATCTTTTTTTAATTAAAGAATTTGCTAAACTGATACAGTGACATATATTTATTTTTCCATAGGTTTTTTAAGGACCAAATCACTTCAATAATTCAATTTTTGTTCTCTTTTTCATCATCTGATGAATAGATAAATAATAATGGTAACATATCCACACAGTTATTTAAATTTTTTTACATATAATTAATCTCACGATTTTTATAATACAGTATGAGTATGGTTCCTATAGCTCCCTAAAATTTTTTTCATAAATAATTATTAGTTCATTTAAACAATCCATGTTTAGTTTGGTTTATAGTTTTAGTCATTACCCACAGGTGTAGTCCTAGGATTTTTTAATGGGAGTAAAAAATCCTTAGCTATGCCGTCCTTCGGAGGGGACGTAAAAAAGTTATCTCAAGCCTGTGCGATGTCAGGTACTCGTTAAAAATCCCTATCCTTATTAAACCTGGATACGCAAAATTTAGGACTCCCACTGTAGCATCGTCCGATAAGCCACAGTAGCATAAAGTGATGTTAAGTGGACTACCAGCAACAATCTATGTTCAAAATTATCATATGATGAAAATTAGTTCATTTATTTGTAAGTAATGAAAAAATTAAACTTACCTTAATTAATTAACTTGATGAATGCTTAATGATATAATAATAATAAATAATTATATATATATATATATATATATATATATATATATATATATATATATATATATATATATTTTATTTTTTTGTTTTAATTATAAAAAATGTTTCCAAGCACTATCTTTTGAAGTAATTGAAATTCTCCTAGACTTAGACTAGTTAGTACTTTGTATAAAATTACTAATGTCCCAGAGTTTCTAATATATTTTAGACACATCAATATTTATCGTTAAAATGGATTGTTAACAGGACTCCCTCAAAAGGCAACTTGAAGCCAGGACACAAAGCCTATTATTTCGAAACAATAGGCAATTTTCTTTCATGGCGTCTCAATCATATTCAATGTTTTGAAGGTCATTTGCGTCATACGCTTGCGGTTAACTCGGCAGTTTACTTATACAGAAAATAATTAATCGTTTAAAATGTTTTGAGAATAATGAGGAAAGGGGGAAAAAAAATCAACCATAATAACTAATTCTAAAACTCTTAAAATAAATTGAAGTCGAAATTTCATAACCAGAAAAATAAAATGAAGTACTCATGACATATATATTGTTAATAAATGTCATAACGTTATTAAATACTGGTGCTCCTTAAAATACATTTAGTTTTAATCGAGTACGATAAAACTTTAAATATTTTTTTAAATTTTATTAATTTATATAAATTGCTAAAGGGCAAAAGTACTTATTTCATTACTTTTATGAAAATGAGGTTGGAATGTTTTCAAAATGAATAATATTTTGTTCAAGTTTGTATTTCACTATAAATAATACCACCCCTTATGAGATAATATAGTGATTTATGAATAAAGAAATACTTGGACAAAGAATTACAATATATAAAAGGATTTTTCTAAACTTTACAAGACAACCTCTCAGTGAAATATTATCAACACTATTATGGCTATAATAAAAATATAGAAATCGAGAAATAATAAATTTATACGGTTAAATAATTATTAATACATATACATGAATGTATAAAACACAGCTATCAATTCTACTAGATTAAGATGAATATACAATATTACACATTATTAATAAATATACGTATTTTTAAAAAGACGTTTACGAGACACCATGCTTAAATGGTGCAGCGACATATGTTATTATATTGTTTAGAGTCGGAACATTTATTCTTATATAATTAGGACCGAAAGAATAACTTATTATTGTAATAAAGTTTTGGATAAATTAATTAGTTTTGGATAATTAGCTGAAATATAGTAACATGAAAGCTTTTCTAGAAGCCTTGCCAAAATTGAGGACGGTTCATAAGATACTGCATTTTTCCCACTTATATTGTTAGATAATGTGACTGGACCTAGTCCAAATTTCACTCTTGGCATAAAAAACACCTGCTTCTATTATCATATTCAAAATTGCAACTGTTGTGTTAATCAAATCTAAGCCAAAAATTCTATAACTAAGAATAAAATAAATACTATTTTGGCTTTCATCCTTGGTTTACTCTTTGGAAATTAGAGACAAGCTGATTTTTTAGGACCTTATTAGAGGAGTATTTTCTTAAAAGTCCCCACTTCCCCCACCAGCCTCCCTTGAACATACTTTTTGGGAGTATCTTAGTTATTGCCCATAACTTCATTATTTTTAGTTCAATATTAATTTATATTGTATCGTTTTATTTCTAAATCCATAGGCTTTAATACATGTTATATAATATTTTAATGTAGAATTTATAATTTCGTCTCAATTTCCTAAAACATGCAAAATATTTTAATTGAAATTCATATTTTATGTGGTTTTCTTGAAATAGAATTTTTATTTGAATTAATATCCGATAAAATGTCCAGTAAGTGTTGTAGATCAGTTCCAACCCTTTCATATTATGTGCCTAACTTACAGAAAACCAAGTATATGTGCGCGCTCGACTCCAAGTTAAAACCTTCGCATAGGATTATGTAGCGCTAGTCTGTTGTGCTCCGGGTCCTGGGTTCGAATCCCGGCTGTGGCGGAATATTATTTATTCTGTTATTCAGTCGGGGAGCGACCCTAGGGTATGGAGACCCTCCTGGGGCAGACCCAGCCTCTATAAAGTGGGTACCCAAAATAATTGGGGAAAAACCTGGCGGCTGAGCGTGATTAAGGCCTTATCACCTCATTGCACTGCCGTTGGCCTAGAAACAGTACGAATCTCTATATGTACTGAACCCAAGACCCTTCATGGGTTGTAGTTGTACAGGTTTTTTTTTTTTTTTTTTTCTTATAGGATTATGTAAGTTATATTTTTCCATTTAGTACGCAAGATTTTAGAAATGATATTACTTACCGAATTGTAACTAAGTTGTTTACACATCTTATTAGTTATAAATCTTAAACTAAAAAATTACTTTAAAGCCTTAAAGTGTAGTAAGATGTTGCGGAATTTCTCTCTGTTTTGTCAAGTTATGCCTATTTCAGTTCCTTTCCTTCAGAACTGATAAAATATTATTAACAATGGTGCTCCAATTGTTTTTAGTATTTTCACCTTACAGCTCTAAACTAGATTTAGAAATATCGTTCAAGTGAAAGCCATATTGCAGAATATTTTGTTTACACTTACGACATACGGTGGTTCTGGATTAATTAATTAATCAAGATTAATATGAATTTAAATAGAGTTTTGTTATTTAGAACTATGTACAGATTTAGCGTTTTCAACAAAAAATTTAAATTATAATTAATAGTTATAAAATAAAAAACTTTCAATTTTTAGAATCCAAAGTATTCCTTCTTTGAATATATAATACTAATTTGTTAAACTTAATGAAAACTAGAAAATAAAAGGACAAAAAATTGATAGCTTTTAGCATGCCTTTGATGAACCTCGTTATCTTTTGATCAGAATAAATTAGTGTGAGAGTTGCCGATGGATGGTTCCTCAGCTGTTAGGCAACATTTTTTTCTTTTAAAGGTTCCTGATTTTATACATTTTGGTATTTTGATCCCCAAGAAATAATATTTATATAATTTACATCATATTATAATAACATATTAATGAAATAAGATTTCAAAGTATTGATCAGAATTGACATGGTATTAAACCTAAGTAAAACAAAAAATTGAAAACAGTTATTCAACTTTTACCTTTTTAATAATAAATTAAAAAAATAAAATAAAAATAACTTATGTGCTTTTGATCACCCATTTAACGCGGATAAAGAGCTTCTGCATGTTGTCTCCTTTGCATTTATATTGGCTGTAGTAATTAATAATTTAGGTTAGTTGTCAATAACATTAAAGAAATGGTTTTATTAATATTTTATATTGTTAATTCATTAAGCATCACTTAATATTACTGTGGCTAATCGGACTATGCTACAACGGGCCTCCTAAATTTTGTCTCTTAAGGTTTAAGTACCTCAAATCGCACAGGCTCGGGATCAATATATGTCTCTTCCGAAGGATGACATAACCAAGGATTTACTAATACTCATTTTAAAACATCCTAGGGCCATCAGCCGGATTTGAACCCGTAATCTTGAGCAAAGTAATTATGCTAGTCTCAACACTACAGGTGATTCTAATATTTTATATTTTTCTAAATGTTACATTGATTCAAGTTTTAAGGCTTTACCTCAACTAAATAAATACTTTAAAATGGATTTTACTAAGGGATAAATATATTATTATGATTTGGTTCTGTTAATATTTATTTTAATTAACTATTTCTCTCGAGATTTCGAGTCTTATAGTTTTATACATTTGATTCAAATATTATATAAATAGTTTTTGTAAATTCAATGAAGCTCGTCCAATGACATCGAAGTCTAATCGCGATCGAATACCACGAAATTCAATTTTCATGGAACGTTGATATATCTGTAAAGTTCTTCACCGATATTGAATATTAGCATATTCCATAAGCTATTAAGGGCCTGAGCGGCCTGGAGAAGATCCTGGAGACTACCATACCCTGGAGAAGTGGAGGAGGCAATTTGCAAACAGGGGACTGCATCCCGCGGGACCGGGCAGCTGCATCAAAACCCCATCTCACCCCCACGACTCTTACAATATTTATGGCAACTTGTTGAGAAGTTGACGGGAAGATATTTTATTCACTTAGCCAATGGCGAGCATTAAACAATAATGGCAATCCATTAGGTCTTCTCGGCTTGCACCTGGCTCATCTTGCATTAAGTTGATTAGATAAAAAATAAATTATAAAATAATACATCAGAGTAAGAGTATAAAAGTTCAATAACAAAAAATTAAAAATGTTGTAATGCGCAACACAACATTCACTTACATTCCAAATTGGAATAATTTTTATAATTAGAAAAAAACTTCTTTCTTGAAGTTCTTTATTGAGTAATATTACAATCAGTCCAATTTAGGACATTTTTAATAGTGATAAAGTACAACATTCATACTACATTCCCACGATATATACAAAACAATAAATTTATATAATAATAATACAATATACATATATACAAAACAAAATCAATAAAAATATTATACAAAACAAAATCAATAAAAATATTATACAAAACAAAATCAATAAAAATAGTATACAAAACAAAATCAATAAAATATATACAAAAGTCACCCATACCTGTATTAAAAAAAAAATAAAAATAAAACTAACGTTATGTTTCAACAGAAGCATTATACATAATATTACGGTGGCAATAATATTGAAATTATCTGCATCTATCAATTTAGTTTATGCCGTTTTCTTACTCTTCATAACAATCGACCACATTGCATGTTTATTCATTTAACGTCACCATATGCTACTATGGCTAATCGGACGAAGCAACAGTGGTAGTATTAAATTTTGCCTAACCATGTTTAATTAGTATAGTGGTCTTTAACGTGTACTGGACATCGCATAGGCTCAGGACCAAGATTTTACGTCCCTTCTGAAGGACGGCATAACCAAGATTTTTTCCTCCTTTAAAAAATCTTAACGCCATCTGCCAGGTTTGAACATACGACCTTTACGCTTAGGCTGTTATGCTAGCAACTGCACAACAGGTGACCCTGACCACATTGTATATTAGGTTATATTTTTTTCTCAAATCTTTAGCTTTCCAACGGTATATAATACATCTTGTCTATTATCATTTCAAGAAACAAATGCAAAATATTACTTCTTTTTTTTCTCCTTTAGTGCTTTCCTGAGTTACCTTTCCGAAAGTAGCCCTAATGATAACTTGTAAACGTAGGTCGAAACATTCGCAAAACAATAAATAGTTTAGACTATTTTATCCTTGACCGCCACCAGGACTAATTTGTTTATATTCGAGCATTTCTTTGTATTACTAACTACTTTAAAAATACCAATGTTTTGTAATCTTAAAAATGTCTGATATCTTTTACAGCGGTTTCCAAACTTACTTAAAAAAAAAAAGACCCCAGAAGTTTTGTATTTCTTTTTTTTTTTTTTTTTTTCATTATTATTTCTATTGTTATATTATCTTTTCTATGGGTTTATATAACCATTTTATACAAAGATCTAATAAATTTTAGCTGATAGGCCGTGAAAGCGCCACTTATTATAACACCAGCCATGCCTTGCCGTCACAGATGAAGAAGGCAGCTGGTCTGGAAATATACATTTTTTAATAGAGCCAGTAATTAAAGATCACTTTATGAATCTCAATGAGGGACCACCCCTCACAAAATTACGAGATCCCACTTCCTTATAACCCATTGTAAATCGTCAAAGAACAGTGACGTAAAAACAGTTTTAGATAATCAGAACCATTTGACTAATTAATTAATGTCATTGTGAACAATAATTATTTATTTTGTTTACAAATCATTCAAATAAAGGCTTAAAATAAAATCACTTGGTCAATTTTATATCAAACAAAATATTTATCTTAAAATTAATTAATCGGAAGAACACACATTGATTATAAATAATTAAATGGTTCCTTAATCTTCCATTAAACGTTTATGAAAACATAACCATCAATACAAGTCAACGTTTCGGGGTCCTTCTCCATCTTTAGGACTCACTAAAATACATTAACAAATTATCGTTTAACATTACAAAACAAATTGTTTTTATTACTAATTAAATATATTTATTAAAACATAAAAAACAATGTTGCATACAAATATATTTTCCTGAAAGCCATGTAAAAATTAAAATTGTATCCATTTTTTTTTTTTAATTTTAATTGTTTTATCTAGAAATAATACAATCTGCCACAATCTTGAGCAATGAGTATTAGTGCTACAATAAGTCATTCATTTTTTATGTACAGTCAATAAGAAAATATAAAAAAAAAATACTAACTAGAATAAATAAACCTGAATAAAGAGAAAAATAAAATAAATAATAATAATCTTGGACACATTTATACATATATACAATATTTAATAAAAATTAACACTAAGGAAACCACCCATCTAAACTGACATATTCTTCGGCCCCTAATGGATTAGGGCGATCCTATTTACTACAGAAAAGTACACAATGATATATTATCAATTAGGTATGGTTTATAATTTTAATTTCTTTATTGCATCTGCATAATGAGAACTAAGGTGCTTTGAATCTGTTTTTATGGTATCTTTTATATTTTTGTTTATACGTATAGATTCGATTGTTTTTCTATTAAAATTATTTTTTTCTATTTTTAAAATTGTAGGTTTTTAAAAATCAAATTGGTAATCAAACCAACTAAAACTAAACGACTGAGACGTTGATTTCCAAAAGGTACTATATCCATTCGAGGAAATTTTACAGGAAGCGGGAAAATCTCTCATTACTATATTATTAAACTAGCTAATTTGGGTCTTTTTGCCTTAAAATTTAGAATTATTTTTTTACTATAATAATAACATCATATTAAAGTTATAAAATGAATTTTTTTAGAATGATTTGGAACGAAAATAAATGCGTAATTACTACTTTTAGAAAATGACCGCATTTCTAAATCGCGTTTTTTAAGGACTTGAGAATTCATTAGATAACATCAAATAGAATGTTTAGATAAAACTAAATGATGAGAATACAAATATGTAAAAAAATCAATTTCGTAAAAAATGTCCTTTAGTATCTTTTGGAAATCAACGTCTCAACTGAGAAAATCAAAATCCATCGCGTGGTTTAGGAGTTAGCGGAAACCAAAAATCGTGGCATCATTTTATAAATATAGAGATTTTATTTTGTTTACATTTCAAGTTTAATAAATAAACAAGAAAATGAGGATGAAAATATTGTTTTTAATATGTGATTTAGTTCTATGAAATGAAATCAACTATTATAATAATTTCGGTCTAGTAATAATAATTAATAAATGTATAAAAAATATTTCGTTACCCATCAAATTTCGGACATAATTTGTTTTTGATAACTTTATTGGTGACTTATTCAATTTTATTTTAAATATTGAATAGTTTCAATCTTGAAAATTGAAGAATTCGCATGCAAATCATGTAAGGAGAATTAACGGATAATATGACATTTTAAGTCATTTAAAATAAACAGAGATTTCCCCCGTTCTGTTGCAAGATGTATATAAAACTAAAAATAGAATTTTCCTCATCATTAATATTAAAATACCAATTTTATCACCAGATCTCTTAAATTGAAAAATTGTATATCAATGATTATCTGATGTTCCATTCATCAATCACTCATCTGATTCTTAATTTTTATAATTTTCCTTGATGTTTTGACTCTTTGATTTTGTGGTAATATAAAAAATATTATCAGGAATTTACATCTCGTTGAAAATTCCGTTCAATTAAATACCACGTACCTTCCGCGGTTCGGATATACAATTAAAAACAGATTTGTACGCTGTCCGTGGCTATTAGACTAATTCGTCTATTAGACCTTAATGTTTCTCTGGGGTTCATAGTTTTTTCTTAATTTTATCTACGTCTTCGCACTCCATTCCTCAATGCAATTAAGAAAGATCGTCGAAGAAAGATTATTTAATTTCCTTTTTGATTACAGTCAGTGAAAACATCTTATTAATTATTCCGGTTTCGGTAATTATGGTTATAGGAAACAATGAAAAGCTGAAAACAACTTCTTATTTTGATTTTATTATGTTATTTGATTAATGATCCATTATAATAATGCTTTTCTTCTTTTTTTTCAGGTAAGTGTGCTGTAATGCTATAATGATTTCTTCATAAGGTAAATAATGACTCTTAAATTATTTCGTTCTGTTTCATAAGAGCTGCTTATAAATTGTTTTTACGCGAAAATCAAAGACCAAGGTCAATAACAATTTTTTTTTTTTTTTTTTTTTTTTACTTTGCATATTTATCACTGAAAATTAAAGTGTGGGAAACTACAGGTGTAATGTAATGTAAATAGTCATCATATAATCTATCGATTTTACAAATTTCCTGAAAACGTCTCGAACGATTTTGTTGTATCTTGCCTAAATTTTTGTTCTTTCGACTTTTCGTTTATCTCTCTCATCTAGTTTAAGAAATACAAATCATTCTTTGAGGTTTATTTCATTAAATATTAACTGTCGTTTTTATTACTAAATTTATTACTAAATTTTATGTATAAAGTTCAAACTCTTATAAAATAATATTCTAAAAGATCTTATTTACGACATTAAACAGCAAAAAACGAGAAGAATAGTAGCAACAATAAAAGTTAGGCGCGCTTATGTTGGCCCCAATCTACTGTCTGTCATATATTGATAATTTATTTGTATTAACTCTAAAATTTATTCATACAAAAATTAAGAATGAAAAACTGTTTATAGAATAGAATAGAAAATAATTTTTATTCTGGGACTGGGTCCCTAAGAATAACAGAATTGTACAATTTAAATATACAACATGTCTGGCCAACAGACAGAAGGAACATAATTAATTACTTATTACACAGATGGGTTAATTCGAGTGTTCATATCACACACTAATATCCACACATATACATATATAAAGAAAAAATATGATATGATAAAATAAAATAAAAACAGTTCTTGAAAAATATTGGGTCGAACAAAATTAAAAATAAATTAAAATATAACAGCGTTTAAATAAAGAACATATATTACTTTTCTTTCAAAGTGTGGTATTAGGAACATAAGAATCACTGCATTTAAGCGTGTTTTTGGGATAATAAAAGGTATTGGAAAAGTTGGGATTTGAATGAGGAGAGAGAAGCAGCATGGCGAATATGAGTAGGTAGAGAATTCCAGAAAATAGAGGAGCGGACCAGGAAGGAAAGATCAAAAGTTTTAGTTCTATGGGTAGGAAAGTAAAGGTTGGAATGGCGTGATCTTGATTCAAGAGTGTGGACTGAAGTTTATCATTATGTTACTCAAATATTCCAAAAACAAAGCCTCAAGTCTGTAATATAGCATCGTATACATAAGTAAGGTATCATTTTAATAATTTATCGTAGGATCAAATCCCCTTAGAATTAAGGCAATGAACAAAACATTAAACAAATAATATATAAAAGATCAACTATTCAATATATCTATAAATCTTTACAAATGTATACACACCTATATATACATATATCTATACTGTATTTTACAATGGAACGGAAGATTGAGATACGAGTAGGTAGTGGAAGAGTTAATGTTTAAAGGAAGAAAGAGAGGTTGCTTTACGGACAGAGATAGGCAGCGAATTCCAGAGGGATGAGGAACGAACGAGAACCGATTTGTGAAAGGATGCAGTTTTATGTGATGGGCTATAAATATTGATTGATTCGGTTCCACTATTTAACGAATGGATATCAGAGAGGAGAGTGAGAAGTTCAGTTATGTAGGAAGATATTTTATTTTTTAAAGTTTGCAATAGGTAAGAACCGTGGAAATATTACCGTCGAACAGAAGGATAACATTTCCATGGATAAGCATAGAGAGGATTAAATTAAAATATTTAAAAACTTATTTTAAAACCCAGTATTATGTATTCTGAATTATTAGAATTTATTTGTAATCTCCAGTTGTGACAATATTTGTTAATTTGTTCAAAATATTCATTTAATGGACTTCATTCAGTCAAGACAAGATTAGATATAACTGTGGATTATCATAAATATCGCTTTCTGCATCGCCTGACCTCATGTTGCACCCCGAGGGTTCATGATGGCGGGGGCACATGCAGATGCAGATTCCCCTATGATTGGTTGATGTTTGGTCGGTGAAAAAATCACCTGGGAGGTACCTGATCCAATGGGGGGAGGATGTGCTTAATCCAGTGGCTGTAAAGCTAAAGCGCTATTGATCTATCTGGGGCCACGCCCAGCGCAGCCCGGAGGGGACCCCAAATTAGCCCTCCCCTCGTGAGGAACGGTGTAAAAACAGTAATGAGCCTCGTCCAAGTTATTTAGCTGTCGTTTCCTCCAGGGGGAATTGCAGTTTTCATTTAGCGTTGGACAGTTACTCTGACCCTATAGACGAATTTCTGTCGGTACGTTGCTAGACCGTCTTCGGGTATTCTTCTAGTATGTTGACACAACTTCCGCCAGTAAAAAACTAAGTACTCTTTAGGTAATGGTGCCTGCGGATAATACACGCTGTTGTTGTTTAGTTTAATAACTTCTTTATTCAAATCAAATAACATACATTTTTACAGTTCTTAAATTGAAAATTCAGGACTAATTAAATTCTTTATGAAATAGCACAAATGTTGGAATTTATTTATTTATTTATATATATTTTTTCATCTTAAAAAAATAACTGAGTTATGGCCGTGTATATAGCTAAAATTTCAATTAAGTTTCTTTTTCTTTTTTTCTGTTTTATACTTAATAGCAGTGTACTGATTCTAAAACTCTTTTTTCTCTATTTTCGAAAATAATAGAGTTTCAAGCGTATAGGGTAAAGGCACCCATTGCTGACACTACCCTAATTACTGACACATGCTCATTCTACCTTGAAAAATAAGTTTCAGCCCCCCTAGAATGGTGGAAATCTGTCGAATATTAACGTGGGTTTGATTTAGCGCCATTTTCGAATTACTGGATAGCCTGACCCTCTTATTGCTCAAGGTATAATGATATAATTCGGATATCACACTATTAAACAATTTGAAAGACAGCATTTGATGATGGCGGTATTACAGGAATGTTGTTGAGATTTAGTAATCTCATAACTTTATCCAAATAACTTATTTTTTCCTCATTATTCAGTTCATTTAAACTTAAAATCAGGCATAGTAAACAGTATATAGTAAAATAGTCCTTTTCTATATGTATATAGAAAATAATTAGCATTTGTTATTTTTACTAATAATATTAGCAAAGATGCTACTGTGGCGTGATAAATGATTTATAAGGACAAAACTGTGGAAGAAGCGATTGATAAAGTTTCGGCAGGAGTCACACAATAAAAAGTGGAAAAGTCAGAAGGCAAATATTCTGTTTCCTTTTCGGCAGAAGGAGACATGCAAATAGTATCTGGAATATCCTTGATAAGATTTTATCTCCACTTGAAACTTGCCAGACGGAGGTAACCCTCCCCCCGAAGCCTTTCAACCCTAAACGGTTTCGAAATACCGCAAGCACAGCTATCACAAACGCCTTCTGGCTATCTCTGAGGCTAATGCCTTTATCAGCAGGTTTTTCTGCATTTAATAGCCTAAAGACGTGCTTCTTTAATTCCTTTTTTTAGAGCCTCCTGAATCATGTTTTTTTTAAAGTTTTTTTTAATTGATGTTCTGAAGTAAACTGTGTTTAAATTAAACTGAATTACAAATTAAACTATTTGTTACTGTATACCTTGCTAATGAGCGAGTTTGAATGTGGTCTCATTCATATTCGAATAGCAGAAACCAAGTTTCGCGAGATGATTTTATATATAGATACAGAAAAGAAAAAGAGCAGGAATATTCAATGCTAACATTCATAGATATCCTCATATTTAATAGAATTAAATGGGTAAAATAATATTTAAAAAAAAAAAAAATATGCCTTATTGCATATATATAAAAATCTGGTGCGCCCATGACGCGACTTTCACTTACCTCTGTTGTTAAAATCAATTTAAATAGTTTTTAAGAATTTTTAAATATACTTAGAGATAAAAATAAATTGTTAAAGAATTAATTACACTGAATTTCAATAGAAGCATGTGTATTATTTAATAGTCTTAATAATATTATTATCTATGATAATCAGTTAGTTTAATCGGCTTTTCACCACTCTCCATTAACTTTTTTGATTATTGCATATGGTAATAATTGTTCTGAAATCTTTAGCTTTCCAACGGCATATTATACGTGTATATTACTGTTTTTATGTTATAAAACAACAAAATTGCATCCATTTTTTTTTTTTTTGTCTTTTAGTTGGGTATCGTATTCGTTCAAATTTTATATTTATTCGTTTGTTATCAGTACTAAATAGATAATATAGTTTTTTTTATAGATTATACAAAATTAAAGGTACTTTAGAGGAAGGAAATCTAAAATATCGGCATTTAAGCCCTGTCAGGCTATTTCAATCAGAACGAAACCTACTTGATATTAAAGCCGATTAAATTTTACATCGATGTAGGGGGTTTAATTAAAATCGTTTGAGCAGATTTTGAGAAAACCGTAAAAAGGTGCTAAATGCATGGTATAAAGTGGCTCTTCTGGTTAGGTGATTTTGATGAAAAAGTTGCTGTAACATCTCGGGCCTATAGTTGTCTTAAATATGAAATTTCAGTATTGTACGACTTTTAATTTTCGTGCTAGACTTACCAAACGCACACATTTCTGGTAAACGGATATTCGAAAATTTTCACGATCGCAATTCTTTCCCTTACTAAATACATCATATATAGGTACGTGAAAGTAAAAATTAAATTTCCATGAAATTCGTATTTAGTTTACAGTGGAACGTATGTTATCACAAAAAATAAAATTAGAAATAATAAAAATGACAACTTTTCATTTATTTTAACAACTAACTTACGATTTGATACGTAATATTTTTTCTAAAATCTGGCACGGTGGCAACACTTATAACCACTCTTCTTATAAACACCTGAAATAACATATGCTCAGAAGTTAATAAGAATAAGAAGTTAACTTATAACGCCATTTAGTTAACTTTTAAAACTTATTTAATTGCATATTAACTTCTTTTTTTTTTAACCATACGCTTTCCAACGGTATATTATACGCTTATGTTACTCATATTGCAGAAAAGAATGCCTTAACGATTTAATTTCGATATGGAGCCAAAATATATCGTCGGTTTCAGCTTCAGCTAACGTAATAACAATATTGCTTGTTGATTCTATCAAAATATCATTCTTTCATGTATCAAAATTGTTATTAAGTTAGATCATAATACAATAAGTTAACATACCTGACTAATCGCATGTTCATTCTGACGGTTTCTGAATTATACTCACAAAAGGACCCTCAGCAATCCGATCATCTATCCGGAAACGAGATTCGATAATTAGGGGGCAATGTTGTTGGGAGGTTTGGCACAACAGAGAGGGTTGGTGAAGAGGTGAGGGTGGAAGGAGGGCGGTTATTTGCTTTGAGGTCCAGCCGATGGGGTGCTGTGTGATTGTAAGCAACCCTTTAGGCTCCATTATGTCGGCCCACTATCCTGACCCATTCTATTATCAAAACTTTCCGTAACAAATGAGCCTTGATTGGTAACCATTGTTCCTTGGACACTTGTTCTTATCGTCTTGTGAAGGATGCTTCGATGTCCGAGCCTTGTAGCAAATTTTCATGACGAATGCAGTGATTCAACAAAATTTTTTCGATTACCTCCTCATCCAATAATTTCAATGGCTAGGGACCCGTTCAATAGTGAATTTCAATTATTAGATTTTTAGTAGACTACACCGCATCACTTACATTCATGCGATATACTAATAATACTGATGCAAGAATGAAAACAAAAAAAAAAATCTCTAGGAGTTCACTTTAATCCGCGAAACATTGAACTACTAAAACTTAAATCTGAGCCCAACAGATAGTCCAAGGGTTTTTATTGCATATTGGCGGTACCGAACCAAAGGGATATCATACGCTTGTTAAAGATCCTTATCCTAATAAAACCTGAATGAGGAATGCGTCTGTAGCATCGTCCGATTTGCCATAATAATCTACAAATGACGTTATATAAATAATAGGTATTTATCCTAGAGAGAAATGCTTCATTTCATCAATAGTACACAAAAAAAAAAAAAATGTGCTGCCCAACTGTATTGGGTTGCTACTTTACACAGTGTATTTATCAATCAAATGACGTATTGTTATATTTTAGTAGAAACTTTATGAATTTACTTCACAATTTGTTCCTCTTTTCTTTTTTATTATCGATAGTTTTATGTTATAGTATATAATATCGTAGCACTATATTATATTCAATGTTGATTTACAGCACAATCCCTCCCCACCTATAAAAATAAAATGAAATGCATACCAAAATGACCAGCTGTATCAAAGTAAAATATAAATAAAAGGATAAGTCACAATATATTATTATACAAAAAATATATAAATAAGAATATCAACATAAATAAATAAAATTAGGTAAAAACCTTAACTCAACTAACATCCATATAGGTGTTGGTGGATAACCTCAGGGCGTTCAATATAATAATCTCGGCCATCACAGATGATTTCCTACACCTCAGCCTTCCAAAACGCCCCTTGTTCTGCCGGAGATAGTTCCGCGAGACCCCATCCAGAGGTATCTCATAAATAAATCAAGCATTGTTCATTATCTTATGCGAAGTTATTATTTTCAAAATGTTAGACAATTGACAAATTTAAGGTTTATGATTGTGCAGCAGCAGTCATCTGTATGTGATCACTACCAATTATATCTCTTCGAATGTTAAATTTGTCTCTGTAGCGTATGATTCTTAATAAAATAACAAATATTATACGTTAAGTTCATTAAAAATAATTTCCCAATGACTCACGCGGACCTCCCGAACATATCATTGGGAACCAGTAAGCTATGGTTTCACTGAGTTCATCTTCGAACCAAAAGAATCCCGAAGGCGTTTGTGATTTCGTAAAAAGAATTATCTTTCTCGTAAGCAATAAGAGAACTTCATTGTCACCTGAGATATTGCGTTTTTTATTGCTGTGCTGTGTGTATTTTTGTTTTTTGCATTTTCGCTTATCTGCCATCTTACTAGGTACTACGGCCATGAACTAAACTGTAAGAATATTTAAAGAAAAATAAACTGTTCTACAGCGGACGGTGTGTAGCGGGGTCTCGTCTCAGGTTTCACCCCCGGTTGGTGGTCAGTGTAATGAGCGAATAGATATGCATCTCCTGCGTCCAAGGTCGGCACAATGTCTCCGCTCTTGTCTCCAACACTGGCTCAATTATCGTTCATGGAATTCACTAAACTAAATAGATACTGCTGGCTCTAGGCGCTGAGCACATCTTGCTTTAATATTAATAGTAGTTGATAAATATGATCTTTCGGAATATCACATTTGAAGTTTTTTTTGTATTTATTAAAAGAAATTTACAACTGTGTTAAATCAATACAACAAGTAAATAGGATTGATATATGGTTAGAACACATGGTAGTCCTGTGAAGAAACTAACCATTGGTAGCCCTCTGATGTCTAATTTATGGTAGGATGTCTCTTGGCCATATTCCATTAAAGTGCTTCGGTGGGTTGTCGGGAATAGACATGGAGGAGAGGTCATTTGAGTGGACAGGGAGTTTTGAATGAAAAGAGGCATATCTATATCTGGCCAAGTCTTCGACAAATGGGATATTTAGGTCTTTATGGATGATTTTATTGGTAACAAAGTAAGGAGTGTTGAGGATTTTTCGAAGGATTTTGCATTGCAAGGATTGGATGTGAAAGGAATTGATTGATGGTTTAGTGGACCCCTACAACACAATGCCGTAGATCCAGAAAGGCCTGATAATGGTTATATAAATGGGTTTTTTTGTAGTAAATAGGAAGTTTTGAGCGTTTGTCGAGTATGTGTTGTAGTAATCTGTATCTACGAGCAGTTTCCCGTCGTTTTAGTCTAGTATGAGGATTCCAAGCTTAGTGTAAGCTGAAAAAACACAAAAAACAAACAAAAAAGTCAAGTTCTCAGCTGTGAATAAATAACATTTTGTTGAGATGAACACTTATGTAGAATTGAGCTTGTCTATTGGGGTAACTAAGTTTGAATTCGGTAGTTTTTATTTTGGTCAGCTCGAACAAATGCACTGACATGATCAAGGCAGTCAAGAGAAGTGATCCGCGCTCGATTTCAAGCTACTACCCTACTAAAATGATCGTATAATCAAATACAAATTTACAGCCTAATATAATCATAGAAAATAACTAATTGCCAAAGGCGAAAGTATTTAGTGTAATTTATCACAACCGATACATACCTCCTCACAGATCCACCTATTCCAAAAAGGCTTTTGTCATTCGTGCAATCATATTTTGGAATTAATTGCTTATAGCCATTCGTGAAACCTCATCTTTAACCACTTTTAAACTCCAATTACTTCTCCTTCTCCGAAACTATCAGTCTTCTCAATGTATGTAATATTTAAAGCTGTAGAAGAAAACTAGTCGTTGTTACGAAAGCTGATCCTTCTCTGTATTTAAGTCTAAAAAGACCAGAGAATGTATACAATTTTTTAACTCTTAGCGGACTATTTCGTCCCATAATAAAATTTCTTTTTATTCATTCATTCTTACACGTAATTTTCTCTGTTATTGAACTTTCAATGATTTCCTCATTGAAACATAATGGAACAAAATCATATTGGAGTTTTCAAGTAATCCATTCCCAGCAATGTTTTTCTATAGCGATAAAGTAGCTAAACGTATGAATGACAGGTGAAAACCGTATGACTAAACATCTAAGACTGTGAGGCTAGGATAGGCATTGATGGTAAAGAATTGGCCACGTTGAAGGGCAGACCGTAAGTTGTCGGCGAGGAAAGAGGACGTGGGGTATTGTGGAGACAATGGAGGAAGACCCGTAGGTTTAGTGATGCAAATGAAGTAGTGCTTCAAGTAATACCGCCGGCTTTGCTCGCGACTTCTTGGGATTTAGATAATTGGATGTAGGTGTCATGCCTCTCAGCGTTCCCACCTCTTCATCCCACCACTTCATCTCCGCTTCGCCAACTTAATTATTTAGGAGGCTTCTTTAATCCATCATAACACTTTGGGGGTGTTTGCGGTTAATTATGTTCATAGCCGTTCAATGAAACCGTTTGGTTATTCAGGAAGAATTCGGTTAATCAATAAAATTGTTTTAACTATTCAATAATTCTAAAGTTTCGAGCGGTATTGAAAAATAATATGCATGGATATGCCCATCGATGATCTAATGCTTTTCCCAGTCAGGAAAAAATTGTGTTTAAGGATTTACGGACGGATTGATGAAGTATAGAAAATAAAAAAAAAATAAAAATAAAACATTTATGTTTAATCAGCTACTTAAAAGTTGCTATTTTTTGTATTTTTTTTTTTTTTTCATTCGAACCAAAATACAGTAGCTTCTAAACTGTAGACCCTAGTGAAAATTTTTCAATCCAAGCATCACCAACTTTTGGGTCTTCTTTCGGACCAAAAAAGAAAGAAACAAATAATATGAGTAGTCTTTCGGTATATGAGTAGTTTGTAAGGGAAAAATAACAGTTTACTTTCAAATCTTTACATTTTTTTTTTTTTTTTAATTAATTGATTTATTCGGAAATAATGCAATCTGCCCTACTCTTGGGCATTGAGTGTTTCTGCTATAATAAATCATTCATCCCATATGTACAGAGTAAACAAAAATAATATAAATAATTACAAAAAAGAATAAATAAAATAAAATAGTAATAACAACCTTGGTCACATTCATATCTATAAACAATATTTACATACTGGCCTTGGGAACTCCGAATCAAACCGCGAGACCCACTACTGGATATTGAGGAATAATACCAGATCTTGAGAGTCAGTGAAGATTGTGTGAGGGCGCTAGAGAGCTCCTTAAAATTAATAAATACTTTCTTTTTTATCTCAATTGTTTGAAACCTGTTATTCTGATTCTTCGAATTAGTTCTGTTTTAATAACCAACCTTAAGTTATTTGAGCAGTATTGCGTTTAAATAAACTGATCAGTATGTGATACGAATAACGGAAATTGATAATGAATTATGTGATCTTCTAAAACGCTTATAATCCGTTGCACTTGTGATGAAGTAGTAAAATCTATTGTAAACCTCAGTAATCTCGAATAAGCCTTCCGTGTCCGCCAGCCCGGAGTCGGGTGCTTGAACTTCTCAGGCCGTCTTCCCGCCTCCTCAAATCCTAGGATTAGCTGAGCATCCGAAGTTTCGAAAGAGCATTAGGAGGTATTTGTTCCAGATCCCGAAACGGAACAAGACCGTACCCCAAGACGTGGACAGTTGCGGTGGGTGTAATGCAGATCTAGTTTGGGGGGGACACAAATCTAATCGAAGCCTGTTAAAGTACCTCTTCACCGTTCACGGTTGCATGATTAGGCCCGTCCACTCCAGCTTGATCTGATTATGGACAGTGTGGTTCTTCAAGTGTGGTTCAGCTGCCTCCGTTCAGTGCCAATGAGATTTTGTCGCCTATTGTATTGAGGCAATTTCCTTTTTAAAAATTAACTAGAGCCTTAGTATATGGTAGGAATAATTAGATTTAGTCTATTCTTGTAAAACTTGGTGCCATAAGTAACCGTAGAAACTTAAGCAAACAATGCCCAAGGTCTTTTGTGCCAACTGAATTGTATGAGTGTACTCTCAAAGCATCGTTACTACTAAAAAGAGACGAATTTTAATATTACAGGAGGATAATTGTTTTGTTTTTTCCCTGTCAATATTATAAGGTATTTTATTTTTTCTACTAAGCTCTTTTTCTCTTGTTATTTTATTCGATTCTTATGTACGTTCATAAGTACATAATTTTCGTACTCGACACACTTATAACATCTACCTGAAATATTTCTATAGTCGATTTCAGTTGAATTTGTCGAAAAACAAGATAATAGATCATAAAAACGTTGAAAACATCAGTTTCTGAAGTAGCGATGGGTAACAGGTGCAATAAAACATATATAAATATTTTGAGCTATTATAATAGGCTATTTTATATGAAACTCCAATAACATTATAGCGTGTGAAGCCACGTTTTTTGAAAAAATATTAATAAAATTTCACAAACAAAACCAAATGTTTTTGTTTAGTTTATTTTCTTTTATAATTTTTTATGAAGCTTCATTTAATATTTCATGTTTAAAGTAAGCAATCAATAACTTCCTTTTATAAATTTATTTTTTTTAACTTTAGGTCACATGGTTTTTTAACGTTTCGGGTTTTTGTTCCCATTCTCGAGACTGTTATTATCACTGTACACATTTTCCACAGTAAAATACATTATGCACTCACTTGAGAGTGAGCCAATAGACATCATAAGGATAAATAGCAGTAAGCTATGTAATGTGTAAAATGATAACAAAACACCGAAACCTTGAAAAACAATGTGATTGAAAATTAAGAAATATAAATTTATAAAAGGAAGTTATTGATTGCTTATTTTAAATATTAAATGTAGCTTCCTAAAAAATTATAAAAGAAAAGAAATTAAACAAACACATTTGGTTTTGTTTGTGAAATTTTATTAATATTTAAAAAAAAAAAATAACGTCGCTTCACATGCTATAATTTTATTCGAGTTTCATATAAAATAGCGTATTATAATAGTTCAAGATATTTATATATGTTTTATTGCACCTGTTACCCATCACTACCTCAGAAATTGATGATTGAATCAACTACAGAAATATTTCAAATGTATATTAAAAGTGTGCTAAAATCGATAATTATGTACTTTTGAACGTACTTGTGAATCGAATAAAATATGAGATAAAATAAAAAGGGAGAAAGAGCTTGGTAGAAAAAATAAAATACCTTATAACATTGGCAAGAAAAAAAACCAAAACAATTATGCTCCAGTAATATTACAATTTGTCTCTTTTTAGTAGTGATGATGCTTTGAGAGTACACTCATACAATTCAGTTGGCACGACAAGCCTTGGAAAACCTTGCCCGCGCGTTATGGTTTCTTAAGATGCTCGATGATATTTTATAGGGTAGGTTCATCACTCCCTACGCCTATTTTTGTTGGCTGACGGGTCTCACATACCTGAGGATAGGTTGTGAGTGAACTGCCATTTCAATACATACTTGAAGAAGTCCTTCCGGAACTGGGATTCGAGCTCACAAACTTTGCCGCGGTATACTACACATCACATCCACGGGCTCCCCACACTCATACAATATTAAAATGAAAAATAAAATTTCCCAAGGCTTAATACAGATGATGATGTTAAGATATGAAGATTTTATTAAATTGTTTTTTGCCCATTTACAGTTCTACCGTCGAACGACCAAGCTTTTCACGCCCGAGCAAAACCTCCTTTCCTCATGAAATTTAAAATTCAGATGATAAATATGGAGGGTAGAGGTGCGCCTGAGAAAGCCGTTATTTATAAACAGAGACATGGAAGTGCGAAACGAGAAATAAGTAATGTGCCATGGGAATAAGGGACCCCTTAAAAAATAAGTGGGAATTTTTGCTCTGGTAAGGGGTGGTTTTCCCTTGAGACCCTTCCCCCCATCTTATCATATTGTCTCGGCGTCTTCTCTTTAACATATGCTATCTCTTATTGTCGATGCCTGCCTTAATAATCAAGTCTCTTCAACGTCTTGCTTTTACAGGTAAAAAATAAGACGTTCAAAGTTCAAGTTTAAAGGTATTTCTGCATACAAAAAAAAAGAAGAAAGTTTTAGTACCCTTTTAAGTACTTAAAAACGGCTATATTTACAAAATCTATTTCAACATTTAAAGCTTTTTGATTTTCAAAAAAAATTTAATTTATGTCTCGTTTTACAAGTAAACTGTCTCATCGAACTCACTTATTAAAAGCATGGTCTTTTAGTTCGTGCAATATCATTTTTTATTATGAAAATGTGTTGTGGTACACGAATCACAAATCTTACACTAACAGCTCTTTTCTGAGTGAAACTTAATTTGACTATAATTCTATATACTTTATTTTTATTAGTAGGAACTATTAATTGTGACAATCGCTAATATTTTTAATCCCTCCTCGTTATATATCATACATTCATTTTCCTAAAAACTTAACAATGTTAGTTCTTGGATTTATTAAAATTTTCCATTAATTTTTTCAACACCACGTACAATACGGTACGTAATATTTATTCTAAAATCTTGCATACTGTATGGAAGAATATAACGCATTCGATATTGTAAGGTGGCAATACCGAATTCCGACACTTCCCTCATTATCTAGTTGCAAATAATAGTTATTCATATGTTTATGGGCTTATAACAACAATCTATCTATCACGACTTATTTTATTGCTTATAAACTTTTCTAAAATCGTTTGCATTTCAACGGTATACTATACTCATATTTCAGGAATGATTTTTTAAAAAACAAGGAAACGCGACATCATTTTATATATTGAGAGATTTCTTATTGCTTTTGATAACGATACGATTAATATTTTTTACTAACTTACGATCGATCCGATAATGCTATTTTCTTTATAACCTTCTATATATAAATTGCAATAATAAAAAATTATTATATATTAAACTTTGTATCAATAATTTATTTTAAATTAATTGTGCCATGAAAAAAGAATTGCCGCTAATTTTTATGTCTAGTTAGGGCTGATTGGCTTGTTAGATTTTATGGTCAATTCTGTTTTATACTAAGTGGGTAGTTGCCCATTCTCGCACCCCCCTGTTACGTTAGGGGCTTACAAATCTCTTTCCTTTTCGTAATTTGCACCGTAACCTCCTGCGTAAGCTTGACGAATAACAACTTTGAGGCCTAGAAAATTGTTATCTAATGTATATTTTATCACTAAGTTTTTATTCAGGTAACTATAGGTCTTAAAATTCGCTATGTACATTTAAAAATAGATATGTCTTTGAGCTGGCGTGTATATGTTTGTTTTTATGTAACGTTTTTTCAATTTTTTAGAAATATAACTTTTTGACACACTCTTGGTCTGTTAGTGTTGCTTGGATTAAAAATTTGCCGGCGTATGTTTCCGCCGAATTCAATGTAGCGTATTTTTGTTATATAACATTCCTTGCTAGGACCTTATTATTGATTTGATTATTTTAATTCTAAAATAAACGAAAAGCAATACATTATAGGTAAACGTATGTATGATCTATTGGAGATTTTAAAAAAAATATGTTTCTTGAATTCATTTGATCTGTGTGGAACGCAATACTTCGTATAATAAGAATCACATCATAGATTTAAGTGGATCATAAATGTAATAAAGTTTTACGATAGTTGGATATAACAAATGGAAGATTGTCAATGTTATATAACACTTAGACATGGAGTACGGAAGGTCTTTTTTTTTTTTTTTTTTTTTTTTTTTTTTTTTTAAGATCTAGCTACGCCACATATTGTTATTCAAAGGAGTTAGCTCGTGTATTATATCGTTTATTCATCAGGAACCGCTGGTAGATCGCTCTGGAATGGACTACTAAAGTAGTCATCATAATTCCAATTTCTGGACACGTATCATCACTCACTCATCATCAGCCAATGAAAACAAATCCCTCATCGCAGGCACGAACTCCTGATAGCTACTAATACCGTCTTAATAAGATCACTGCTTAGACTTCAATTAGATGGGAGAAGTTTGAATCCGTAGTCGACAAGTAAACCTATAACCTTTTGTAAACTCTAACTTTATTTAAAAGTTGTTTAATTCGATTAATTTAATTAATTAATTAAATTAATTTTAACAGCAAAGGTAAGTGAAAATAGTTTTTTGAGCCCAGCAAATTTGTCTATATTTCTTATAAAAAATGTTATTGTTTATTTAAAATATTCTTAATTGAAGTAAAAAAATAAAACAATTAAAGTAAAAACTATACAAATCATAGTAAAAAACAAAACTAAGTGAAAACTAAATAATAATATTTTGGTTATATGCTAATATATCAACTAATAATTTTTCTTTTTTACATTTAAAAATTAATGAAGCAGTATGTCGTTTGTACGTTTATATACCTATGTAACGTTTTTCTGAGTTCTTGTCGTAATCACCGATTTTGGATGGAATGCATGAAAATACATGTAACATTATAATATAGGTGAAATACAAGGAAGTGACATGCTAAGTGAAATTATAAATACTGTAAATATTTGTATTTTGATTTTCAATGGTTTCTTGAACCTCCATCTTAAGAATAGATTTTCAAACAATGTTATTTTCATATGGCGGAGGTCTTTTTTTTTTTAGAAGTTTCTAGAAATTTCAGTGACAGAGAACAGATATTTACGAGTTGTTTGAAATGGGCCCTGTCCCTGACCGCTGTGATGAAGGTTAGAGATAACTTATAGTCCAAGTGATTTATTTGGTGTGTTCAGATCCCATAAATTATTGGATTCCTCTCCTATCTCCGACGACTTTATAGGCGGCACAACTTTTGGAAGTATTTTTATCACTTCATTTATTTATTTTCGATTCGTACTTATTTGAGCAGCTTACAATATTTTTTTTATTAAATACACGTGTTCAGACATACATTCAACGGACGAAAGTTGACAAGCAGATGAATACAATCTCTCTCTCTCTCTCTCTCTCTCTCTCTTTCGATATATATATATATATAATGATACCGCAATTTTAAGTTTCCGCGAACTCCTTCTAAACCACAAGATGGATTTTTATACGGTTTTCACTATAATTTAGGACATTATTTCTACAAGGTTTTAAATAAATAAAGGTAGATCTCATCTATATTTAACGTCCCATCGAACCACAGCTTTCGATAGATCATTCTTAATCCGATCCTCATCCTCCTGGAACTCCATTCCTTCTAGTATCCGGGACTCCCAAACTCTTTCAACATTTGAATCCCGTCGATTCAGCCATTTCCTATCAGTTTAATTCCCAAGTAGATGCTAATTTCCGGAAATAAATAACAAGTAAAGCAGATGGATACGTTTATTTATTTATTCAATGTTTCATTTTCATGGGTAAATCCAAAAACAAATATTATTTTAAACGATTATCTTATAATATATATTATGTTTCCTAACATTCTGAAGAATTTTAATTTCCTTTTTTTTATTTTAAACTGTATATTTTTACTTATATTTTTTTTTTTTTAAATCTTATTATATTTTTAATTATATATTATTTTTCTGTCCTCATATTAACATACATTTTTTGTTTGTTTATTCGTTTATCGTCACTTTTATGCTGCTATGGCTAATCGGACGATGCTACAGTGGGAGTCCTAAGTTTTGCCTATCCAGGTTTTATTAGGATAGGGATCTTTAACGAGTACCTGACATCGCACAGGCTCGGGACCACCTTTTAAACGTCCCCTCCGAAGGACGGCATAACTAAGGATTTTTTACTCCCATTAAAAAATCCTAGGACCCCCTGCGGGTTTGAACCCGTGACCTTTAGCATGGGAGGCTGTTACGCTAGCCACCCAGCTACAAGTGATCCCACATACATTTTTTTTTATGTTGTTTTTACATTATTATTAGAATTTATCTTTTGAGTTATTTCATTTGTTCATTTTATTAGTTTAATTCAATAATTTTCAATTATTTTACGCTAAAACTCCAGTCTTTTTAGTATCTACGTTCTACAGTATCCACTTTTTATTTTCTGTTATATTATTCTGAAGGGACTTGTCCCAGAATAAATAAATAATTATTATTTATATATTTAATTTAAATTATGCGTTATGATGTATACATTATTTTTATTTAATATATCGTGAGGTTGCAATTAGTAACATTCAATACCATAATTTATCAATTTCAATTCACAAAGTTAAATAGAATACAAATTTTGTTTTATTTAAAAAAAAAAAATGCTTTCCTAGAGAAGATGCTTTTAGTAAGCGGATGTGCTAGAGTTGCTTTGCCAAGTTTAGACGATTCCCTCCAAGACAAAGAACATTCAGGAAGAGACAAGACAACATAAGTCGAACAAATCACTGTATTAACCACAAATAATCAATTACATACCAGTTGGAAGGTTCAAGTAAAATACCAAGGTTATGTTAAATATTTTAAGGAAGATGAGTGCTTATTTAAGGTCAGCAAGTAAGGATTTTTCGTGGTAAATTAAGGCGGCAATTCATAAATCGCATTCACTGCACACGTTGCTTTATTATTATTTTTATAACGCATATTTGAATTTTATCACATTTTTAAATTAAAAAAAATCTTGAACCTATTTTAGTAAACGTAATTATCACGAAGCATGACAAATCTGTCCAGTCTAAAAAGAATGAAATGTTAATATTATTTAAATCTTTAGTAGGGAGGGAGAAATGTAATTTGTTTCCTAAGTTTGACTCCTACTATATTTGAGTTGCTACTTATTTTGTACATTTCTTCATTGACGAAAATCAGGATAGCTATAATATAAATTATATTTTTATATAATTCCTACTTTGTTTTTATTTATAATTTATATTTATTCAATCCTGGTAATTTGTGGTTGGTTGGCGAGTTATATTAAACGAACATTTTGCTCTCACATTAGGAACTAAATGCTTCGTAATGGAATGTTCCAAAAATTAAACAGACTTGTTAGTGATCCATTTATTCGGACATTAGGAACAATTGACCAGTAAATGGCTAAAGAGTTGGAATGAGTATTTACTTTTAATACCAATATAATTCCTACAGCGGTGAATAAAATAGGACGTTTCGCACAAGTACGGTTTAATATTAATTAATATATATTTATTATTCTGTTAATAGATGGTTTCATCAGTAAATAAATATAGTCCTCAATACAATACTTCTGTACGCGAGGGCTAAAAGAAGTACGTTGTTTAAAACGTTTTGATCAATTTAAGACAAGGAACCGCACCGTAATAGGGTTTAGTGCAGCACGCAACAAACTTTAATCTAATACTAAAAATAGAAGGTTTTTTAGACATATAGCATTAAGTAATAGGGCTGTACTAGAACATTAATTGTTTTCCCACCCAAATTTTACCATCTAAAATCTTTAATTAAATTTATTTATTTTTTTATTCACTAGAAACAATTCGATGCGTATACCTTTTTTAAATAGAGTCGAGTCAAAACTGGCTTTCCTTCCATTTTGAATCGTATCCTAGTTAACAGATATAGTCTATTCTTTTGAGTCATTTAAACGCAAATAGCGATTCGAATTATATAAAAAAATTTAGTAAAAACAGTTTTATACACTTTACTATCACTTTATATATATATATATTTTTTTTTTATTTATTTTTTTTTTTTTTTTGAGCGAATTATTTTAATTGTTAGTTTAACCATATTTTTCTTTACTCAATAATTTATTTTTCATTTTTTTTCAACGTTTTGTCCTAGGCCACTTTCAAGATCACTTTTATGAATTAGGAGATTATCATCAATATTTATACAATGTTACAAAATATTTGCGTACCATTAATCTATAAATATATATATATATATATATATATATATATATATATATAAATTATATTTATTGAATAATAAAAATAAAAACCTTGGGCTGAACTAGCCTTATCATCTTTTATTACAATACAAGATTACGGTAATATGCTTCTCTATAGATTTTAATAACAATTCAAATAAAACCTTATTTATCTTCTGTTCATCTTTTTTTTTTTTTTAAACTAATTAAATTAAACAAATTAATAGAAAATTCAACGTAATAAATCACAAAACGTAGCACCATGATTATTATGTTATTAAAAGTAAAATTGCATTTTGAATTCATAAAAATGACTTTATTAGTTTTCTTGAAAATGGCCCAGGTAACATTGGAAAAAGAAAAAAATGAATTGTTGATCGAAGAAAAATATCAAAATTATAAACCTGCAATCGAGACGTTGATTTGCAAAAGGTTCTAAAGGACATTTTTTAGGAAATTGATATTTTGACATATTTGTTATCTCTTCATTTGATTTTATCTACTGTACACCCAAGTCCTTTAAGCGTGATTTAGAAATGCAATGATTTTCTAAAGGTACTAATTTCACATTTAGTTTCGTTAGAAATCATACTAAAACATTTCATTTTACAATTTTTAAATAGTGTTATTAATATAGTAAAAAACCAATTCTAGATTCTAATGCAAAAAGCGTCGGATAATTTGGTTTAATAATATAGTAATGAGAGATTTTTGCGCTTCCTGTAAAATTTCCTAGAATGGATATAAAAACATTTTCGAAATCAGCGTTTCAATTGAAAATAATCTTTTTCATGCGTTTACAACCTTTAAAGAAAACGGTGACGTTAATTTGAGAAGACAAAAAAAAAAAAAATTAAAGATATCCTTAAGTTGTTAAAATCAGGCATATCCTTGAAGAGGAAATTCCAATTTGGTTGGTGAGTTGCTTTTGAGAACACAGCATACCGGATCAATCTTGAAGACAATTTCAAAGAAAGAAGATAAAGAGAGATTCTGCCAAATAGAAATACATATACTTCACTGATTTCGAAATCTATCATGGACATGAAAATCCAGGCTAGCCTAAAAAAATGTGGTGATGCAGGATCCCCAGTGAGTCCAAGATTATGGTCTCCGCTATGTCTTGCAACTGATTTTTTTCGAGTCCTTAATTCTCCAAAAATGATATAGTGGCTACTGGAAAAATCACCCTTTTTAAACTTTCTGAAATTCAAAGCAGCATAAAATAAAACTGTATGTCCTTCGTAAAAAAAAAAACCTTCGGAAGAGTATGACGGATCCTGATAAGTGGGGTTCTTCTGTATAATAAAGCCGAACCCGTCGATGAATTATAAATTCATATTTTTATTATTTTTTTTTTTTTATAAATCAACATCTCCATTTCTTTTTTTTTTTATGGTATAGTTTTAATGGCACCGACCCGCCCCGAAGGAAAACAGTGATTTGAGAGCTGGTGAGGTAAGAGGAGGTGATGGAATTATTCTGTGGCTAGCCGGAGAGTGCTCTAATGGAAGAAAACTGTTTCGTGTTGGGGCCCGACGGTGAGTCAGACTAATTTTCGGGCGGCGGTAGGTGGCATCCAGGGAATGCTGCCTCTGACACCCGTAGCCTGCCCCTGACAGCCTCCCCCCTAACCCCCTCCCCCCAACCCACCATCATTTACATAATCCTCCCCCTCTCTTATTAAATCCGAGCATCTCTTTATTTCTACTGGCCGCATATTAGCATACAACTACCTTCGTCCAAGGTACCCTCCAATGCCTTTTTAGGATTATGCAAAACGGACGACCTACCAGATGATGCGCTGAACCGCTGGGACCCGCAAAGAATTTGCTTAATCTAAGGCTGAGTGTTGTTCGCTGAAGTTAACCGTCTTTCAGCATACCTTTCTCTGAAAGAATTTCTTACCGACTTAAATGTAAATAAGTGCGTTCGATTTCGGTTTTAGATTTTAACAGACACATATTTAATAGTGTTAGAATATTTCAATTGATTAATTTTATTTTGTAGGCCGTTAAAATGAGATGGTCCACGTGTCTATTCTTTTAATTCATTAGTCATTCGCCAAATTGGTGCAATGACACCCTGACCATTGGCTGATTGAGGATTTCATAATAAAGAACTTACTAAAGTAATGTAATGTTTCCCACCTATTAAATAGGCATTAGGCCTAGTTACCAGTGAATTATTTCAATCCGTATCTTTTTAAAAGGAGAATCGAGTAAAAAATGGTGGTTCTCTTCCATTTCGAACCGTATCCTGATTACAATAAATGTCAGTTGTTAAGAATCCTTTCAACGAGAATGGCGACTTTAACTTGAAATAAATTTTTAAAAATTAAAACAGACCTTAAAATATGAAAATCGGGCATATCCTTTAAAATAGTAAAATCAGTCCTTTTCGTGCGTAACTTCAAACTTTATATTTTTCTTATCTAGGAGAAAGAAAAACTGCTGAAATAGGGGCGCATATGAGCTCACATTCTAAAGACAAACTTCAGTTGGTGGTTGCACAATGAATTAAAAAATTTCGGTATCACCAACAGTAGGGCTTGGCACATCAATGAAGTAATATATATTCTATAATTATTTGAGATAATCAAATCAACAGGTGTGTTTTTGAATCTATTGGCGCATCAACTTATTTTTCTTTTACTAATTTTGGACTACAGACTTGCAAAAACTGCTCCTTTTATTAGATGGAATTAATGAAGACTAGACCTTGCTGAGTGTGTCCGAAATCAAAATTTCTATTCTACTTCGCCTTCAACCTATTATGATCAATGCGCTTTGTTATGGATCTGTTGTGGTTAATAATTCCTACTTATATATTATTTAATTTAATAGAAATGTTACTTGGGAACTAAATGGAATAACTGTAGAAACTAAATGTGGACTTAAATGACTAAGACTTGCAGGTAGCCGTAATGAGCGTGTCAGTCTCGATGATTGATAGAGATTCCAAACAGTCGAGGCGTTCCCAGTGTCTTCTACGCGCTGACCTGATTAAGAAAAGGATTAGATGAGTTAATATAAAAACTGGGTTTAGTCTCTGAAAGGCGGTTGCTTAATAACGCAGATGCAGCTTAATCAATAGAAATATTCGTGAAATCTAAGTAATGAAAATTGTTCATTACATTTATTTTTTCCTTTTTTTTTTTGGTCGGTCATCCAGAAAAAACAACAGAAATTTCATTCGCATCCTCCTGAATAGAGAAGCGTGCTCTTTAATCTTCAGGAATACGCCCGTCATAGATTCATCCTGCGAGATATATCTTACCTGTTGCGTGCCATTAATAAGCTCTTGATTGGCTTATCGTAATTAATAACCAATGCCATTGTATTTATTTTTGTGTAAACAAACGAATGTTTGGCCTACGTTGATTAATAATCGAGTGTACTTTTTGGTGAATTCGCTCAATAAGAAATTATTACATTTGCTTAATGAGGTGTTATTTAACTGTATAATGGCATATATTATCAATAATAGAATCTTTTCATGTTTAGAAAACGACAATAGTCGTCTATAAACTCAAGTTCACTCTGATAATATTTTTTTTTTTTTTATTCTGTCTTCTAGCGGCATTTATGCTAACTACGTGCACACATTTTCGCACTTTCTTTTAAACCAGGTCATGTCCCTTGTCTCGTGTTTAGCACTATGACTTACTTTAGTGTCCTGCCAATAAAAGTTTTTATGTTTTTAAATAAATAAATATATTCTTTATAAAAGTCCCTTTAGAATGACATTTATAAAATATAGAAATCGCCCTTCACAGTCTTAGAGTAAATAAAATAATTATAAAAAAAGTGATCAAATACTGATTAAAAATAGACATAAACAAATGAGAAGAAGAAAAAATAAATAGAATAGAAGAATATTGTGACTGGATGGTTATTAGATAATAAAATAAGCGATATTTGAAGGTAGGAAGTCAGTTTTATCGACTGATATAAAAAGGTATAGAATTCCATAGGATTGAGGAGGTTAAGAAAAAGTTCGGTGGGCCGTTTTGTATAAATCTGAATACCTGGAGCGTGTATAACAGATTGCAGGTCGAAAATGTACGATGGACGGCGGGATAGGATAACTTGGTAAAGGGATAGTGGAAGGAAATACTTGCGACGATTGGAAGGATAAAGCCACCACAAGTCAACACAAAATTGGTAACTAAGGTGTGCCTTGGGATGAATCGATCCAGCAATCAATTGTAATCGTTTTATTTTCACTTACTATCACCAGAAACACTAATGTACAACGTTCAGCAGTAGTTGAAGTGGGGGGATATTAGAGAGGTAATGAGGAGTTTTTCGGGTTTCATACGTAAATATTTGACGTGATAATTCAGTTGCTTTTGTTTTATTGTTAAAATTTTGCTGTATTAACTCACTTAACCAATAACTCGAGTACCCCTACTGCTAATAATGCGGGTTTAATGGTTAGCGGGACCAGTAGTTTTGTAAATATTCCTACGTTTATATTTTGTATTTATATAAATTCTGTGGAATTAAAAACGTATATTGTTTCATTAGAAGACATGACCAACGTAGTAAGGTTTTTTAAACCTTTTCAGTATCAGACATGGGTAAACGGAACAAAATTTTCCAGCAAGTCAAGACCCGAGACCTTATTTACGGAATATATCCCAGATTGAACAGGAATAGGTTTCTGCTGAGTTTGGTGGGAGCAATCCAGCATGAAAATGAAGGCTGTGGGGTTGGGAATACCTCCGGTCCAGAAGGTTGGTCCGGAATTGGATCGGAGATGGGAAACGAGGGGATATATGGCCTCATCCAGGGTTGGCCATCCTCTAGGCCTAGCCGACCGGAAGCCCTCCGCCTCTCCCTACAGATCCACATTATCCCCTTCAACTGCTTCCCTTTTAGCCTGAGGAACGCTCCTCCCCGTGAAATGCCCGACAAGCCCCCCATAAACATCACTACTGTTTAGGTCCCCGTCGAAAAATTCTCATAAACATCCTACGAAATCAGGCATTCAGAAAATATCGGTCCCCCGTGTCCTTATATTTAATGATGGGCGAAAATCGGACACTCATATAAAGCGACGTCAATTTTCGTAGTGCTCCATGCTTTCTAGTTGGAACTTTTCTTTTTTTAGTTCCAAATGATTTTGATTTTAACTGGAACAGAAAAGAACGGTGACACCATTTCATGCTCTGTTATTCCGTGGCTCGTCATTTCTGTAGATGACACCGACTGATAGCCGAGCTGCCTTTAACTGTCCGAGAACTGTCCTTATTAGAGCTATTAAAACCGATCACGTGGCTAGCTCCGACTTCACAGCTACATCCATCTTCCGCTTTGGTGCAGCACTGACATGAGTGTATCTATGAAACGATTAGTTTTTTTTAATTTAATCTTTACAAATGACCTTAATATTTAAAAATTAAATCTTATTTCGTCAATAGATAATTTTTATATTTTATACGATGTTAGGTAAAATAGCCTCTGTTAGCCGTGTCCAGCTTAGATTATCATTGAAGACTGATGATTATTTTCTGAATTAAACAGCGTACGTTTAATAAGATAGACACTGATTGGCGTACTCAGTGTTAATCGCGTTTCTTGATGTTCTTTTAAAATAAATTCATAAAAGAATCTTCTATTGTAGATCTGTGTGTTCAGTTAATATTATAAAAAATTGTCATACAAATAAACCAATTTAATAGTCACACAATTAAGCAGTGGGTAATAACGCAAATAATTTGAAAAGTATGAAACACCAATTATTATTTATATTATTTCATGAATAATATCTGAACGATTGATAACAAAAAATAAACATCAATTAATTTTTTTTAAATATCTTTTTGTTTAAAATCATTCACCAGTAGAATAATATTATTACCGTAATATATTTCATACGTTATTCTTATAAATAAATTAGCGTAAACATAATTCACTAACCCCAAAATACTATTAAATTATGGAATTTTTCAAATAAATATGTCTTGCATATTTAATTATTCCAGAGGATTAATTGAAATATTGTAGTTTTATCTACATAACATATTTCTATTATTACATCAGTATTATTTTTTTTCTTAAATCCCAAAGTTTCTGCTGGCTACTAAGCGATATATACATTTTAAAAATAAATCAGTTTTAATTTAAGTCATATTTATAGCCATATCTCATAGAAGTGAAACATTTATTGTGAAAAGGAAATATATGAGAATTATAAATGGCTAAGCCGTTATCGTCAATTGTTGTCACTTATAGTTGTGATTGGGCTATGAATCGTCTTTGCAAGTGTGTGTGTTCTGTAATAATAAGGCTTGCGAACATAGAGGATCGATTCCATCAACCAACCTCTTCAGAATCCCGTTAAAGTACAAACCTTCAAGACCAGGACTAACGCGATTTTACCATCTAATTCTCGGTTCGCCCTCGCTGGTCGTTTACCCGTCAATTCAGCACTGAAACTTTACAGCGAATCTTGTTGAAGACGTTGAGACTGGTGTGGGCAGCCAGGTATCCCACCCATGTAGAATAACTATATGGAGTGTTTAAATTTGTAAAACTTTAATTTATAAATGTGTTGTTGTCGAAGGAATCCAAAGAAACTTTGATTCCTGAGAAACCCTCGTGTAAGTAGTTCAGACATTAACAGCCTTCTACTAACATTTCATTATATGTGTAAGTTCAACGAATAAAAAACTTGTTAAATTCTCGGTTCCCTCCCTCCGGTTGTTTACCCGTCAGTTCAGCACTGATAAACTTTATAGCGAAGCTTGTTGAAGACGTTGAGGCTGATGTGGATAGCCAGGTCTCTCATCCATGTAGAATAACTATATAGAGTGTGTTAACTTTGCAAAACTTTAATTTATAAATATGTTGTGGTCGAAGGATTCCAAATAAACTTTCATTCCCAAGAAATCCTCATGTTATTAGTTCAGATATTGACAGACTTCGACTAACAGTTCATTATGTGTGTAAGTTCAACGAATAGAAAACTTGTAAACTTGTTTTATTTCTAGCCGCGTTTTCCTTGAACTATGATATTCCAGAAGATTTCGAAATTAAATCTTCATACTCCTATGACGTAAAATACTGCGATGTAGTAAACAGTCATGTGACGTTATTTCCATATTTGAATAAAGCTCTATTATATAAGTTGAATTGGATTCCCCTGGGATGTTCGCCTGAAAGCATCCTGCAATGTCCCTCTGACGACAGCTATCGACCTGAAATCAATAACCCTTCAGAAAGCACTCAGTGGAACCGGGAGAACGTCAAACAAGTGAACTTCTGGACCGAATCGATCCGTTAATAAGAGGACAGAAGGAGGAGGTGCTCGGACGTCCAAGTTATAATTGTTAAAAGAGGGATGATCATTGGTCATTAATCTCTAGGACTGGAGCCAGTGACAGCCGCTAATGGCCAACGGCCGCCTGTCGAAATCTCCTCGCGCTAATGCCATTCCCCCATTGGTCGAGGCCTGGCCATTGTCTTGTAGGGGGCATCCATTCCCATTCCAGCGTCTTCCAGTCACGACTGGGCGTCAAGGGAGGCTTCTGTCGGCGGCAGTGTCTCTATGAGGGAGGGGTTACCTTCAACGATTGGAGTGTCTCTTACCTTCCATTTCTTCTTCTTATTTAGGCATTATAATGTTCGAAGCGTTTCTCAACTAAATGTAAAGAGTAATAGTCTAAGCCATTTTGCTTATGTTAATATTCTCTCCACATCCCTTCTCACGTATTTTCCCATATTTCGTTTTTAATCTTCAAAATATATTATAATAGAATTGTAGTTGAAAGGTTGCCGGGAAAAAAATCCGGCTTGAGAGAATTGAATACCAAAAATCTTCATTAAACAAATATCTTTTTCTTTCAGCCTTCTATGCCAAAGGTCACCGGTTCAAACAGATTTTGTAATGGGTGTAAAAAATCCTTAGTTATGCCGTCTTTTGGAGTGAACGTTAAAAGGTGGTCCCGAGCCTATGCGATGTCTGGTAACGCCTTAAAGATCCCTATCCTAATAAAACCTGGATAGGCACAATTTAGAACTCCCACTGTAGCTTCGTCCGATTAGCCGAGGTAGCATAAAGCGATGTTAAATAAACAAACAAACGAACACATATTTCCTAAATGAGTATAAATAGGAAGAGAAAACGCTTCGGATTAGTGAGTTTTATTGGCGGAACTAGTCATATTTCAAGAGATTGTTTTTCTGCCTGATTTCTAGATTTTTTAACTGGAGAGGCTTCGCAAGTTTGTTTTTTAAAATATGAACGTATTTACTTTAGAAGAAACTATTCTATATAACTATAACTAGTCAATATAACTATCTCAGTTAATAGTTGATAGACAGGCATATGTAATAGTGTATAGATATATTAGGGGTGCTCACTACGTTTGCTATAGCACATTTTTTGTGCTATTTTGCTTAATCCGCTGAGTTTCTACAGTAGCCTGCTCTGCAGGTTTAGCAAAATAGCACAAAAAATGTATAGCAAACGTAGTGAGTACCCCTATTATCTATAGTTGATGTATGCTATATTAAATAGTTAAAAATAATTTTCGAAAAATTGAATCGTTGAGAAATTTCCATTTACGTTAAGATTTATCGTGTAAGTAACATTCCAGGAGATCATGCTCTTAAAGAAGCTCAACTGGTTTGAAACAAAATAGCGACTGGTTGAAGCCACTATAGCTCCAAATATTGAGGAGCTATAGTGGCTGCTTCAAGTGGAAAATGTTAATGTCAAAACTCCAAAAACAGTTTTGGAAAAGATCTCGGGTTGATGAAAGTAACTAACATTTGCTACTTCTTTCATTTAGTATTATGCAGAAAAGCATGTGAATGGCATTATGTGTGATGATAGGTAAATTTTTCCGTAGGTAAATCCGGGACATTAATGCCTATATAGATTTAGTATAGAAAGAATAGAAAATAATTTTTATTCAGGGGCTGGGTCATTATTACTATTTTATTTTATTATTATTTTTTTTTTTTATTTCTCTTTAGGGCAATCCCCATACAAATAGAGCTGGCTGGCACAGCACAATTAATAAATTTATCACTTGCAAATATACATTATTAATTACAATTCGAATAAATATTTAAAATGTGCTATAGCAAACGTAGTGAGTAGCCCTATTATCTACAGTTGATGTATGCTATATTAACTAGCTAAAAATAATTTTCGAAAAATTGAATCGTTGAGAAATTTCCATTTACGTTAAGATTTATCGTGTAAGTAACATTCCAGGAGATCATGCTCTTATAGAATCTTAACTGGTTTGAAACAAAATAGCGACTGGTTGAAGCCACTATAGCTCCAGATATTGAGGAGCTATAGTGGCTCCTTCAAGTGGAAAATGTTTTTCTAACATATTTATTGATATTTACAACTGTATAATTATATACAACAAGTAAATGTGATGAGAAAATGTTAATGTCAGAACTCCAAAAACAGTTTTGGAAAAGATCTCGGGTTGATGAAAGTAACTAACATTTGCTACTTCTTTCATTTAGTATTATGCAGAAAAGCATGTGAATGGCATTATGTGTGATGATAAGTAAATTTTTCCGTAGGTAAATCCGGGACATTAATGCCTATATAGATTTAGTATAGAAAGAATAGAAAATAATTTTTATTCAGGGGCTGGGTCATTATTACTATATATATTTTTTATTTTTTTTTTTTTTTATTTCTCTTTAGGGCAATCCCCATACAAATAGAGCTGGCTGGCACAGCACAATTAATAAATTTATCACTAGCAAATATACATTATTAATTACAATTCGAATAAATATTTAAAATGTGCTATAGCAAACGTAGTGAGTAGCCCTATTATCTACAGTTGATGTATGCTATATTAACTAGCTAAAAATAATTTTCGAAAAATTGAATCGTTGAGAAATTTCCATTTACGTTAAGATTTATCGTGTAAGTAACATTCCAGGAGATCATGCTCTTATAGAAGCTTAACTGGTTTGAAACAAAATAGAGACTGGTTGAAGCCACTATAGCTCCAGATATTGAGGAGCTATAGTGGCTCTTTCAAGTGGAAAATGTTAATGTCAGAACTCCAAAAACAGTTTTGGAAAAGATCTCGGGTTGATGAAAGTAACTAACATTTGCTACTTCTTTCTAAAATAAAATCATGCCTGTTATGTTACATAGGAGAAATCTGAGCAGGGTTAAAATTAGGCCTCAATCGTCATGTGTGTGCGCACGCCTGCATAAATTTATATCAATGTAGAAGGTTATTGTATACCAAAAGCAATATAAAACAGTTTTTGTCAGAAATTCGGACCCTAAAGTTCGGAAAACAGGTTGAGCACTATTTAACAGAGAATAGGAACATTAGCATCGGTGTAGAACGGGCTAATCCGTTTAGAGTTAGTGAAATGAGCTTTAAGGGACGTTCACTACGAGCTGGCAACGAATCCAGGCGGTTGGATGACACCCTTGAGACACCTGGAAACTTGGAACTACAGTTTGCCCGACTTACTTTGATAGCAATAACAGGCTCTTTGTTCCGGCCCCTTTTAGGAGGCTCTTCGGTCGTTTGATGGATCAGTAACCTTTATCTGTTAATCCCCTTAAACTGTTTGTATTAATATGTAAGTTTTGTTTTCATGTTTAATATAACATATTTTGTAACAATTAACAGCGAATAAAGTTATGTTCATGTCGAATAATTATTATTATTTTTTTTTTTTCAGGTAAGAGGTTTATTACTTCAAAAGGAATCTCATGAACGGTATTCAGGTAATTTCATTTTATCGCCGATAAGTTAGTTATAGTCTTGTAAAATTTAATGAGGCTTCTATTCCTTTATTTTTGGTGGTATGTTTTAAATGCTATGAATTCCAAAAAGCAATCGAGTTAAAGCTGGATTTTTCATCAAATCATCATCCATGATATAGAAATATTTACGACATTTTTTACTGCCGTAATGACATAACCGTAAAATCAATTACTGTTTCAAGAGACATGTTTTGAATTAGAAAACAAAAATCTACTGAAATGGTGGAATTATTAATGCACTTGATTAATTATCGGTTGTTCAAAATGAATTTGGTGGTATATATCTGTCGTGTATATAATGTAGTGATAGGTACTAAGAATAAATTAATGAACACAATTAGGGAATTTGATTTAGGTACAATGTTGTTACGATTAACCGCTTATAAGATAAATAATTACTAATATAGTCTAATGCATTTATTATTATCTAGAAATGCATGTGAATACCATTATGTGTGGTTTTAGGTAAATATTTTACTTTGGATAATGTAAATCTGGGATGTTAATACCTATATAGATTCATTTACGAAATAGTTTTCTGACAGTGAGGGACTATTATTCGTTTATATCCCCAAATTAAAATCTGAAATACATGGCAGGAAACTGTATGTGATGATTAAATTTTTATTTTGTTTATTTTATATATTTTCCCAGAATAAAAAAAAAAATCTGTTGCGCGTAACACACGACTTCCAGTTACCTTGGTTGTTAAAATCAATTTAAGAACATTTAAATAAGGTTTGAGTTAGAAGAAAAAAATAAATCAGTTTATGCCCTGTTTGTCACTTTACCTTCCACAACTTTGTATATAATAGAAGATTTTTTCTAAAATCTTTAGAATGTTAACAGTATATTACTATTGTCCGGGGTAAAAAAATATCCCCCCCCCAAAAAAAAAAAAAATTTCTCGTTTCTCCTCTAGTTGGTTATATGTAATATGTAATGTATTTATTGTTATGCAGAAAAGTATGTGAATTGCATTAAGTGTGATGATAGGTAAATTTTTGATGATCGCTACCTCGAATCCGGGACGTTAATGCCTAGATAGATTTAGTATAAAAAGAATATAAAATAATATTTATTCAGGGGCTGGGTCATTATTACTATTTTTTTTATTTTTTTTTTTATTTGCCTTTTGGGCAATCTTCATACAAATAGAGCTGGCTGGCACAGCACAATTGATTAATTTATCACCAGCAAATATACATTATTAGTTACAATTCGAATAAATATTTAAAACAAAAACAACAAAACACATATACAGCAATAAGCATAAAGGTGCTGCTATCTTTATGAGTAATTTCATCCAACATATACATAAATTGAATATATATGAATAACAATAAATAATGTAAAAATAATACTACTAAAGCAAATACTAATTCCCTACAAATTACTAACAAGTCCTGAAACCTTTAAGAGTGATTAATATTCTGAGAAGAAAGATGTTGAAATCTTATTTTATTATTACTATTAACTACTATTTACAATTTTGGATGAATATGTATACAACACAATAAATAAATAGAATACAAACAATCTTCAGAAGCTAATTATGTTGGATAAAATGAGAAATAAATGAATTGATAACAGAGTTTAAATGTAAAAGAAAGACAAATAAATAAATAAAAATAATTAGTAACATTATTCTGGTAGAATAGAATAAACTAGAATAGAAAACAAAAAATGTATTCCGGGACTAATTCCTTTAAGAATAGCAGTTATGTACCATTGAAATATATAATATGTCTGGCCAACAGACAAAATAACATGATTAATAATTATTTACAATGATTATTAAAATTACAATTATTTACAATGAGGAAAAATAGTATACATAAAAAATAACAAAGAAATTAATAAAAAATATATATCTTCTATGAAAATGGTACTTTGTCTTCTAAGAATAACATTAGCTTTGAAATAATAAATTTTATATATCTGGCCAAGAGTTAATGAAAGATAAACTTTAACCTACAGGTGTTTAACAGTATGTTCTATAAAAAGGTGTTGTTTTTATAAAAAAAGTTTAAAAAGTCGGGAATAAGCACCTTAATAATAAACTAAATTCTTAAGTTCAGTCGAGTCAGATCTTCATGATCAATACTTCAGAGGATATGGTAGGAAGTAAAATTGCGGAAATGGGTAAAATACCTCTTTTCATTCTCTTTGCCGTGAATCCACTTCATAAAAAAAGCCATCCACGTTTTATTTCTATTGAATTTAGGCATTCACCGTGTAGACAAATAAAGGCCCACGATGTGAGGGGTGGGGGTAAGGGTTTACACCCTCGTAAAAATGCAAGTATCTCGTAAACGGGTTACAGCTGCCCCGTAAGATATTGCTCAATGGTCATGATTTGCTGCTTACCTGCTACTCCGTTATATAGGCCGATAAAATTAGTACGATATAGGAATTTTGGGGTTCTTTTTTTTTTTTTTTTTTTTTTTTTTTTTTTTTTTTTTTTTTTTTTTTTTTTTTTTTCTAGTCCGTTTTATTTCGCGTAAATAACAGCAGTGTACTACTACACTTCTTGAATTAAAAAAGTTATAAAATATATCTTATAAGTTCTGAATAAAAAAGTTGTAAAACCGACTATATGGATTCCAAAGTTTACATTTGACTCAAACTGTTCAATGAAAATTTTGGATATCAGCAAAAATCTTAAAATTTGATTTACTTCCCTAACCGTTAAGAATCAGACTATGGGTCATACGAACATTTTTGTTCCACTCGTAGTCTGTTGCCTGCTTTCGCAAATTAACTAGACATTTCTGAGACACATTTCCAGTATTTTCGTTTGTTTTTTTTGTTGTTTTTTTCGAACACAAGAATATAGTAATATAGTTTTTTAAAATACCGCTGGAAAGCTAAATATTTTAGAAAAAAGGTTATGTTATTTAGAAAGCTGTAAAATGTATTCCAAAAAAGCGAAAAGGGCATGGACCTATGTGATGTTGCATATTATAATTTCTATTGTTAGATTAATTAATCTGAAACACATTGAAACTCAATGTAATTCTATAACGTTTTTTGAAGTCTACCTTTATATAAAAGATCTCAAAACGACTTTAACGACAAAGGTAAGGGAATGTCGTTTATTGGCCGCACCATATTTTAAAAATAAATAAATAACCTTTACCCTCCGTCGTAAAACAATGCCTTCCTGTCCTACACTATCCTTTAATAATATTCTACTTGTACCGGTCGAACAGATCCGTTATCTAGGTCTCCTGCTTGACAGACGTCTCACATGGAATCCGCATACTAGGCTGAAACGATAAAAATCGCTCGCCCCTTTCGTTTACTTCAACACTTATTTGACTTAACTACAAAAGACTCCTTTACATGACTGTCATGAGGCATATATGGACTTACGGAGTTGAGCTTTGGGGATCTACTAAACCCTCAAATTCTTCTTGTATCTAATCCTTACAATCCAAAATCCTTCGTAAAATCCTCAACGCTCGTTATTTTGTCACAAATAAACTCATCCATTAAGACCTAAAGGTTTCAATTGTTGCTGATCAGGCCCGAACCAGATATCACTCCTTCCATAACAAACTCCTCTCCAACTCTAACCCACTAGTTTCAATCCGATTACATTCCTGACAATCCTCCATGGCGTCTAAAAAGATAAAGGCCCCGAGACCTTCTAGTTTAGAATAGTTACAGGAGTGCTACCATTGGGTAGTCTGTTTCATGTCATTTTTCTTTTATCATATTTACTTGTACTATGAAGTACAGTTGTAAATTTCAATAAATAATGTAAAATAAAAATAATAATAACCGGTATATTTCATTGTTTTCAATTAATCGCAACCACCTTCTGCCAGCAATTAAATGTATTTCATTCACTTACGAAAATTTTTGATTTTTTTGCTGTAATTATGTTTAGCAAGAATGTACTATGTGCAGGACTCGTAAACCAAATAATTTATGAGTGTACCTGAGCGGGTTAGTTATGTTAGCTACTAACGCCTTTAAGTGTTTGAAACATCAGAAGAGATAATAACCGGCATATTTGTATGTACGGGCCACTTCATGAGAAGTTATTATCCACCTAATGGTGCTTCGCAATCGTAAACTATCTCGGTTTTACTCGGGATTCTCAAGGGTTTTATGTCGTAATCATAGAGATGAGACGCTCATAGACCTTACGGTATTTTATACCCGTCTCAGATTTTACGCTTTTCTAGAGAAATCGTTTTGCAGCGCTCTTTAAGTGCAAAGTATAAGGTGAAGATGTATGAAAACGTCAGGACACTAAAACTGGTCCATAAGAAAAAAAGGTACTTGTCTGTTGTGCGGGCCACAGCTAATTCGCTTGTACTAAATCGATCATATGATGAAAGAATAACCTACTTGATCCAATTAGCTTATACCATTACATAAATTTCTTTATCATTAACTTATAAATTATTTATATTTATAATCCTGCCTCCAGATAAATTCGGCTAAATATGACGCTAAGGAGTTCCGTCTCGTCTCTCTTATTATGCTCTTCCCAGAGCCTTTCTATCCTATGAGTGATTAACATGAGTTCGACAAAGTGAAATTTTTTTTTTTTTTTTTAACATCATTTATTGAAATTTACAAATGTACTTCAAGGTACAATAAGTAAATGTGACAAAAGTTAAATGGCGTGATACAAACTTGAAGAAGAACTACCCAATGGCAGCACTCCTGTAACTTTTCTACACTAGAAGGTCTCGAGGCCATCTTCTTTTCAGACGCCTCGGAGGATTTCAGGAATTGAGGAGGAAGAAAGTATTGAAACAAGAGGATTAGGGTGGGAATGGAGTTTGTCATGAAAGGAATGGTATCTAGATCGGACCAAATCAGCAACATACGGAACGTTGAGGTCTTTATGGATGAGTTTGTTCGTGACAAAATAAGGAGCATTTAGGATTTTACGAAGGATTTTGGATTGTAGGGATTGGATACGGGAAGAATTCGATGGTTTAGTAGAGCCCCAAAGCTCCACTCCGTAAGTCCATATCGGCCTTATGATAGTCATGTAGATGAGTCTTTTGCAGTTAAGTGGAAGATTAGAACGTTTGTCTAGTAAGTGTTGAAGAAGTCGAAAACGTCGTGCAGTTTCCTGTCGTTTCAGTCTTGTGTGAGGGTTCCAAGTAAGGCGTTTGTCAAGGTGCAGTCCTAGATATCGGATCTGTTCAACCGGAACAAGAGGAGTATTATTGAAGGAGACAGTAGGGCAAGATGTCATAGGTTTACGACGAAGGGTAAAGGTAATTTGGTTGGATTTGTTGGCATTAATTTTAATTCTCCAGTTCTGACACCATACCTCAAGGTCTCTGAGGTGGGATTGGAAGTGAAAATTACGATTTATATTTTATGTGTATATCCTCTATAAAATAAATTTCTCCCCGTTTTTCAACAAACACAATAGCCTAGCCAATGTATATTCTTCTGTGAGTATATAGATCCAGGAACCTTCGAACATACATCGCTGTGATGAAACTATAACATTACATTTGCGGCAACATATTTGTCTCAAAATATTTTTTAATGAGTAACTGATCCAAAACCCTTCGCAAAATCCTAAATGCTTCTTATTTCGTTACGAATAAAATCATCCATAATGACCTAAATATCCCATTTGTCTCAGAACTATCCCACAACAGATATGCATATTTTAATTACCAACTCCCGACCCACACAAATCCTGTTGTACGCAACTTATCATTCCTATCTATTCCTGACAACCCTCCGAGGTGATTGCCACGAGACATACTAAATTAAATTGACATTGAAGTGCTACCACTTAGTAGTTCTTCACAAGACATTTACAAGCCCATAGTTGTAATTAGCCTATTTACTTATTGTGTTTATTGTAAGTACAGTTGTAAATATCAATAAAATGTATTTAAAAAATGCGTGAATGTTGATTCGAGCGATGCAAACGCAATACTGATGAGAAAACATGTAGAAGGTAATTAATCATATAAACGAATTTATTGAGGATGTATAGTCAATTGTAGAAACTATTATAGGTGGAATAATCAGGAGTCAGTCTTTTTCTAAATATTTAAATTTTGCAGACGTTTCGGCTCAAGCTTGTGAGCCATCATCAGGACATTACTGAACCATGTCCAAGCATAAACTCAGTAAAAATATTTAGAAAAAGGCTGACTCCTGATTATTCCACCTATAAACGAATTTATAATACCAAATTCGATTGGACCCTTATAACCGATTACGGGGGAAAAAACCTGATTGTTCCATTGTTACCCTCGAGTCATTGGATCACGCGTACTCAAAGGCCAGTATCCGATTGGTTCAGTAAACAACAGCGATTAACCACCATCCGCAGTAAAGCGGTCCTTAACAAAATATTTAAAGGAAGAGGATGATGTTAGTGGGATGGTTGGGATCGTAAAGAGGCCTGCGTGTAAGGCTATATATACATGGTTACCCAAATAGCTACCAGCAGGGGGGAAAAAACCTCATATGAATATCCGACTGTTCTGGGAAGTTCCTGCCGGCTGTTCCAACGGTGGTAATAATCCATTCAACTAATCCATTGGAGGGGCCTTGTACTCAAGATGAGTATTATTATACTGAGTGATGGACAACACGTTGGATGGACCCGTTAGGATCTTCGTTATTGCCCTTCAGGCTAACCTGTTGTGAATAATCTCAACTTCTAGTTCTTAGCAAAGCGTTGTTCTCATTTATTTCTTCTAGCGAAATATTAAGTATGACGCAACTCATACTCCAACTGGCAGAAGGTGAGGCATTCGCATAAAAAGACCACAGTGATTTGCATCTTCTTGCCATAACTCAGTGACACCAGTTAGTTGTATAAGACTTAATCATTCAATTATAAAATTTAATTAATTGAATTTCCTTAGTACGACAGAAAACTCATGTTTTCATTGTTTTATTATTATAATAAAAAAAAAAAAAATTAAATCGGCCTTCGATTCAGAGCAGCTACGACAAATTACTGCAATTTTTCTTCATTTAAAACCCATTCTCTACATACTCAGTTTTCCTCATCACATCATATAATTATTATTTATGCTTCAATTATTTATTGTCATTTTATTCATATGGTAAACACATTTTACTATTTGCACAACAGCTTTATTATCACTCAATTTAAGCTTATTCAATTAAAATGAATTAACTTTTTACGTTTTTTTATTTTTTTTAAATATAAATACTGTATGTATTTATTAGTCCATCGTCCATAAATCCAATTTATTATTTACATTCGATATTTAAAATATTTCGTTTTTCTCAAAACATTATTCCATCTAGGTCATATATCCTGGCTAATCGCTAATAAGTATGAGTGTAATTCTCAACTCATCAGTAATATTAAAGATTTTTTTTTTCGAGATGAAGAGGATTCCTAAAACACCTACAGTAAACACCATGACATCCATTTACATAGAATTTGTGTCGATAATGCTTTTTATAATTCTTATAATCTAACGTCCGTAAAAACTCCTTTTTGTATGAGAAATTGATAAAACAATTTCTTCTAAGTCTATTTTATATATATATATATATATATATTATATTATTTTTTTTTTTTTTTTTTTTTTTTTTTTTTTTTTTTCAATCATAAATTATCCAATGTATATTTTATATTAGTTGTTTTTGTAATATTATTGATTTTGTTTTTATTTGTTTGTTCATACAAATTAATTTGCCAGTGATGCATTACTAGTATTAATTTCAATTATTATTATCATCTCAATTATTAATGTGATTGTTTATGATTTTCCATTAGTAATTGAGCTTTGGGCTGTGGGTGGATTCTGTAAAATAAAATATTCTCAAGGACTATATTTAAATTATTCTCGCCTCTACTAGATTCAGGATTTATTTACAGTGATAACCTCTTTTATTAAAACAAAATTTGAAAAAATAAACTTTAGTCTCTTAGATTACAATAAAACAAACAAAAAATAATAGAAATAAAAGCTAAAATATTATAATAAATTAAAAGTTGCCTTCTAATAAATAATTACAAAACTACACTAGATTTATTATATGTTTTATCAAAAGTTTATTATATATATTAAAAAAAAAAAAATATATATATATATATATATATATATATATATATATATATATATATATATATATATATATATATATATATATATATATATATATATATATATATAGAAATATCTTTTTGTTTTTTGTTTTTGGGGGGCCCTCTTAAAAAATAAACGGATAATAAAGATGACGTGACTACCTTCCTTTTTCGGTGCCTTGGTGATTAGAAGGAATTGCTTAGAGTGGTTACGTGTTATTAATTTAGCCCGGAATAAATGGTTATTAAAAGAACCTGATGACCCTCCTCCGGTTTCGACAAGGAACGTCTTTATATTTTGACGAATTAATCACCCCCAAGATACCTGAGATCCGAGATACCGTGGATATTCATCAGCCAATAAACCTGATCAGACCGCAATCTGTTATAGTGGAGGGAGCCGAAGATGGTAGATTATTGGAGGTGTGGACAATCTGGGGGACCTGAGATGATGATAGTGTTTAGCCAACCGAGCGACTCCAATAAATTATAATAGGTCCTACAATACCGGTAGCGGGTCGGTAAATTTCTTGCCCCTCCCCCATAATTTTACCTCACTTATGCGTCAATGGAAGTCGCGTACGATCCATTATATATAGGCCTTCGATAATATCTCGTTGAAAAAATAAGGCTATCATTAATCGATAAATTTACGCCATATATATTAATTATGGAATAAATTTATGTTTTTAAAAAACACATAACTCTCACTTACCTCCCCATTTAAATTAATTTAAAGGTTATTAAAAATTAAAAATATAACATCGAGTTTCAATGCAAGCATTTATTCTGGAATAAATATTACGGCAATAATAATTATGAATTACAATAATCGCACATTTTGTCGCTGTTACATAATGTCACATACTATTATCATCTTTCAAACAACATGCTTATTTCCATTAAGCTATTTTTAACATGCGAAAATAGTGGTCTGGAATTTTAAATAGACTTTTTATTTATTATCGATAATTATAGAGAAAAAAAAATCAAGTTCGTACATCCCAGTACTTTCTCTACTTAAAATAACTTTATTCTTCTTGTCTACTCTACCGCATAGCAGAGTGAGTGGTAAAATAACTTAATAATTTTTTTTTTAATAGGTATAAATTTCAATGGAAAAAATTATTTTGTATAAAATAATACAAAAATAGAAATATTACCTTAAATTATCACTTAATTGTATACATTACTTCGTTTTTCGACGCTCTCCAATACTAAAGATGACTTACTGTGTTAAAATTAAAATTTAATTTAATCCACTCTGTCTCAAAAATATTTACATATTCTAAAAAAGGATTATTTAAGATACGTTTATGCATCAGTTTTAACCGAGGCGGTATTTTGCTTGTTCAGAATAGAAGAGAAAAAAATTAATTTTCGTCATTTAATGATTTTTTATTTCCGAAAAGAAAATTCCGCTGCACAGACGGTTAGCAAAAGTTGCAGTGTGTATGACTATGGTACCTTATGAGAAACCACTGTCTGTAAATGGTTTGCTCTGTTCAGAACTGGAAATTTTTACTTAGAAGACGTAAAGCGCTCGGGTCGTTTTTTAACTGTTGATGATGGTCAAATTCAAGTATTCGTCAGAGACTCTCACTCTACGACATGGGATATCGCAAAAACGCAAAATTAAAAATATTTACAAAAATCTGAATTTTTCTTTGAAATCATAAGTAAAAACGCTTCTAACTTACAACCCTTGATATAGTATTTTTCTGACAACTATACTTTTCCTATTGTATATTATAAATCTAAAGTGGTTTTTTTTCTAGTTTTTTCTAACATCATTTATTGAAATTTACAACTGTACTTCATAATACAATTAAATATGAAAAAAGAAAAATTACATGAAACAGACTTGTAGGAGAACTATCCAATGGTAGCACTCCTTTATCTAATCTAAGCCAGAAGGTCTCGAGGCCATCTTCTTTTCAGACGCTTCGGAGGATTATCAGACATGGAATAGGAAGGGTTGAAACTAGTGGGTTAGAGTGCGAGGGGAGTTTGTTATGGAAGAAATGAAATCTGGTTCGGGCCAGATCAGCAACAAATGGAACATTTAGGTCTTAATGGATGAGTTTGTTAGTGACAAAGTAAGGAGCGTTGAGGATTTTACGAAGGATTTTGGATTGTAAGGATTGGATAGGGAAGAATTCGAGGTATAATCTAAAGTTTAAAAAAAAAAAAAAGTAATAACCTTAAAAAATATTTTTCTCTTTTCTCCTTTAGTTGCTTATCAGATTCGCTCAACTTGTATAGTTATCCGTTTTATATCAATGCTAACATGATGAAATTTTTAGTTATTTGGAATCTAAAAAATTAAAGTTACTTAAGATAATTAAAATTAAGAATTTCTGGACAAAGCCTGGCTATTTTTATTTCCGGAAAAGATACTTAAGAATTTCTTTTTTCTTTATTTCGTTTATCGTAAAATATATATATATATATATTATGTATTAATTTTTATTTAATCTAAAACGGGACTGAAAATAATTATTTAAAACTTGTTTCAACTCTAACTTGTTTCAACTTATTTAAATTGATAATGAGTGTGTTGCCCGCACAACATTTTTTTAAAATTTATTTAACTGGGCTGATCGATTCTTTAAATATTTCTAAAATACCAACGTAATTGTTATTGGATTCGTGATTTGGGGATAGATTGTACATGTAATATTTCTAAACTCGAGACAGAAATAATAAATTTCTAAATCATAAGTAATAAAGCTCCCACCCTCAATTGGAAAAGCGTTGGGGCCACAGAGCAATACTCATTTTGGAAGCAGGGTGGCACCCGGCACTCAGAAGCTGGTCCCACTGCGCCGCACTTCGTTAATAATATATATCTTTCATTACTGACCCCAGCATATGTTGCTATAATTCAATTTCGTTTTTGAGACGAAATTGTTTTCTGACAGTGAGGGTCTGACGTAATTCTTCGTTCATATTCTCTAATTAAAATCTGATATGCATAGCAGGAAAATGTATGTGATTATCAAATGTTTTTGTTCAGTTTATATATTTTCTTATAAATTACATAAGTTTTTATTTTACACTCTATAGAATATTATAAAAATATATCCTTTCATTAAATATATTCATATTTTACCTGTTTAAGATTATCTCTATTATGCATAAATTTCGATATTAAAATATATAATATATTATATATTATTTTTTTATAAACATGAATTCATCTTTGATTTCATAATTTTTAACCACTTGAGCGCTTAAATAATCCTTAACTCTACAACCCATTAATGATGAAGTTTAGTTGACCGATAAGAAGATGGTTGGAGGGTGCGGTCATAATAAAAACACACACTAACAAGTATTACTTACTTTAAATTTTGTGCCGACGCAAAGTGGAAAATATAACCGATTTAGGTGGACAAATTCTGAAACTTACTATATTTAACCTTTGGGGTCCCAGATTACAGAAAAAAATATTTAAAACATTATTAAAAATTAATTAATTTTTTGACACTTTTGACGAGCTTACAGTGGTCAAACAACAAATTATTTGCTAAAATCTAAAACTTCCTCACGTTTTAAGTTTGACGACCCAGAATACGGGAAAAATAATACAAAAATCTAATTATGGCTCGGGATTGCTAAAACCTGCTAATAGATGTATTTTATATTAATTAGGAAATTCTTGAAATTATAGATTGTAAAACTTTTGATTCAGAGTGTCCGAAAAAAAATTATGTATAATCCAAACGCAAAAAATCGCAAATATTCTTTGTAATATCTATAAACTAGAAGGATTGATGAAACAAATCCTTGGGGTAACTTGGGGGTTAGTTTAACTAACTCTACAGGTGAGGTTGCAAGTATATTCAATAACGAGTTTGGGAAAATAATGTCTTGCCTGTCTCAGCAATGTCATTTTTAAATAAAACCAATTGCCCTAAATACACCTTGAACAGAATAAATGGCCATCGAAATAAAGATATTAGGCACTGTGCTAACAGGAATGATTCACTCATTTACTATATATTTGTAAACTCGGTAGGGCGGGTTAAATATTAGTATTAAGGGTTTTGTCAACTAATAATAAAAAGGTCAAGCACTGGAAAATTCCAAACTTTTGACTTGACTTTTGTCCACCTAAATTTATGGTTTTGCCCACTGTGCGACGTTTTGGCCTGCATTGTAGTAGGCCTTCACCAGGGAAAGAGAAGAGAAACAAGATAACAACCAATGTAATTAGTTAGATACAACAATATGATGACAGTAATTCTGTACAATAAGTATTACTGTCATCATATTACAAATGTTAGTGTGTGTTTCTTTTTGATGATCACACCCCCCAACCATCTTTCTCATACACAACCCATTACGTGTCTGAAGTTCAGTGAGAAGTAAGGACAAGGAAGTGATTTGATCGAAATAATTTTTTGGATACACTATTTATGGATTATGAGTGAGCCTCAAAGGTATCTTTCTGCCTCAGATTCGACCTTCGGCTGATATAAAGAAATAAATATTCTTTTATAGATTAGTGTAGCTACTCAAAGGTATAAATCACTAAAATTATCAATATTTAAGAACACATTGATCAAGTTAATTTTCGAGAAGTGCAATCAAGATTTCATCATGATGATATGCTCGAGGTATCAAAAACACTCTACAGATATTCCTTCTCATCTCTTGGATAGTTAACGTAAATCCTGTAATCTGATGTGAAATTCGTATAAATGTTCGCGTGATGTAAGATATGACAGTCTGATATAAATAATAAAAACTCGTAGGAATAGGATCTAGATATGCTCCCCTTCCTCACGTTAATCGTGTAACATGTCTCATATCCAGGACGACTTATCAAGCCAAAATCAGCATAAATAGCCATCTTTTTTCATCTTGGAAGCTAGATGTTTTGAAAAATCAGTTTGATCCATGACATTTCGCTGTTCATAACTCATGCGGCCGACTTCTTATCTCCGGATCAAAATTAGCTCCAATGAATCATCTCCTTCATCGGATCCTCAGCCTTATGAATTATTACGCGATCAATTCCATTTGATTATCAGTTGTTGCATTAATCTGCCATCTTGCGACACTGTCGGAAGAAGTAGAAACAAATACATTTGTTTTGTTTTTTACCATTAAGATTATTCCAAGTAATAACTCTTGCAAATCAGGGCAAAAATGTTTAGATTTATCCGATATTTTCTTTCTTTCAGTGTTCTTCTTGTGGTTTATTTCATTTTTATAAATAAAAAAATAAAGGACGGTATACAAAAGGGCAGAAATGGATACGGTGCCCGTTCCAGAAAGGAACATCCCCAAGTTATCTTATCTCAGCGAGGATTTGTCTACGTCGTTCGTCTCCTTTGAGTCAGTACACTGAGGTGGATTTACCATTTCCCAAGGAGAAAAAAAATATTGAAAACCACTCGAGGGCACGAAGATTATTCTGTTTGCCTTCAGCTTTCGTCTAGTTGACCTGTAGTCGTGATCCAAACACACGAAATAAAGGACAGAATACTTTCACTGTAACAATTCCATGCCTATTTGTAATAAATGAGAGTATGAAATTATATACAGTTCAAATCCCATATTTTTCTTTGGATCGAATCCCTTGATTTACTTCTTATTCATAATAGTATCAGTCATTGAATATCCGATATTTCAGTTGAGCATATAATAACACAACCAGAGAGCCATGCATAGGGGATTTAGTATTTAGTAATTTACATATTTATAATTATTATTGAAATTTAAAAATGTTTTGGTCTATAAAACGGATTAGTATGAATAAATTAGAAGTTCGTTAATAATAATATGAAAAAAAAAGTCTCAGAAACGGAATAATTCAAAAGCTGAAGACGAGGTTATTATTTCAACCTCACTTATACCTATATAAAATAAATACATATTTACATGAAAACATAAAAAAAATGTTTTAAAACGCAACCAAAATCATAGTTACTTAAAATGGATTATGAACACAATTTATGCATAGACTGAAAAATTAGCTATTTACAATCAATGTATTTACACATAGACCTTCCTCGAAGAGAGATTGCAGTCTTTAACAGAGACTAGCCGAACTTGAAATCTGGAGTTACTGGCACTCATTTTTCCAAAGTTTTCGATCTCTTGCTAATCTCATCCATGAAGAGCCGTTGGCTTTGGTGAGTTCGTCGGCCCAGCGCTTTCGTTGTCGACTTCTGCATTTCTTCCAGCGGGATCCATTTTAGAGCTCTCTTTGCCCAGCTACTTCCTCATTACATGGCAAATCCACTTCATTTTCTACCTACTGCGTCGACCAGTCTGGTTAGGAGTGGATAAAAGACCAATATTAAAAAAATACATATCTATCCATGTGCTATATGAACATCTTTACATATTTTACCTGTTTAATAATATCGCTCTGACGCAAAACGTCTGTTCTACTACAACCCTTAAAGTGTCTCGGGTTCAGTGCTAAATGGTGATTCTTACTGTTTTTAAATCAACGGCTGTACAATAAACTAATTTGTCGACTTTGGGACCAATTTTAATTTCTATTATATGGTCTTTTACGTTTTATCAAGCACTCTCAATCTTCATAAGGCTGTCACCAAGTTTAATCAAGTATGATCTGTTCGAATTCGAGATTCCTATCTCTCTCTTCGAATATTTAGAAGCAGTTATCCATGCCATCGAATGAGAGTTCGTTGACAGAAGTTTGAAGTACTGTATGCAGGAAGGTCTAGGAGGAAGTGTATACCTTTAAACTGCGATATTGAGCGCTCAATAAGGAAATCTGGATTGGGTTAATAGCATCAGGCTGAAACAAAGACCCTTTCGGCCCCTCAAAAGCGATCGGAAAGACTGTAGGAGTGGGAAAAAGACTAAGGAAATTTGAAAGGTTTCGGTAGAGGGGAGTTATGTGCACGTAATCTATTTGTTGAGCGGTGGGACAAAGTAGATTGAAGGCTGGCTACGTGCTGGGGCACTCTAATACATTGCTACTCTAATGTTATTGTAGCACCCCACTCCCCAAGGCTCCCTCGGCACCAATTACATACCTTAATCACTCCTGGCCCCTCCTCCTTCGGGGGCTCTATGAATTTTTAAACTCCCTTATACAGCCTAATTGATCCCCACCCCCGCGTAGACACTTTTCATATACTTTACCAGGTCAGCGCCCAGGCACCGCACCTTTTAGTAAAATTGCGTGACTCCTCTGAGGAAGGGTGTGTATTCATACATATCTACCAATCTCAAAAATGGAGGTTTACCTAAAAAACAAGAAAATCTATTAATTTATCTCACTTTTTTTTATTTATTAAAATTTACAACTGTATTAGTAAATACATCAAGTAAATTAGCTGATAATATATACAGATAATATACCTAAAAAGACATGAAGAGAATATGTCCATTGGCAGCACTCCAATAGGTAATCTAAACCAGAAGGTCTCGAGGACATCTTTTGAGACGCCTCGGAAGACTGTCAGGAATGGAATAGGAAGCAAGGATTGAAACTAGTGGATTAAAGTAGGAGTTTGTTATAGAAAGATTGATTCCTCGTACGGGACAAATCGGCAACACAAGGGATATTAATTTCTTTATGGATAAGGTTGTTGGTAACAAAGCAAGGAGCATTGAGGATTATTCGAAGATTTTGGATTGTAAGGAATGAATAAATGCGGGAAGGATTTGATAGTTTAGTAGAGCCCCAAAGCTCAATTCCGTACATCCAGATCGGCATTATGACGGTGATATAGATGAGCCTTTTGTAGTTAAGTGGAAGGTCAGAGCGTCTGTCCACTTAGCGAAAGCGGTGGGCAGTTTCTTGTCCTTTCAGTCTTGTGTGCGGAATCTCACTTAAAAATAAATACAAAAAGAGTTCAAAGAGATTTTCAATATTCCTAAAAAACTATCTTTTTCAACAGAAATGGAAGTTTTAAGATCCCATGTATCCTTATGACCAAGTATACATGTACATGGAATATATAACAGTTATTCACTATACATGAAATATATAAAGGGATGTATTGCGATTATGAAAATTTTCGAATACGAATTTTTACCGTGAATACATGTTTTTGTGTGTTTGTGTGTGGCAAGTCCAGCTCGTAAACGATTTTTTCATTATAAGGTGGTCAGTGAAGAACCTGAAGAGGCACTTTACACCCTGCATTTAGCGCCTTTTGACAATTTTCACAAAAACGAAACTAACTATTTCGATTGGAATAGTCTGACAGGGCTCAAATGCCTATATTTTTTTAAATTTTATTCTTTTAAGTAAATTTAATTTTTAGATTTGAAAAAAAAATTAACCATATCATCTTTTGATAATAGATAAAAGCGGGTAAAAAGAAATATTAAACTAATTTGATTACCAACTTAAGGAGAAAATATTTTTGTAATGTAATTTCTTTTTTTTTTTTTTTGGACATAGGAACAATAACGTAGACGTATAAAATACCGTTGTAAAGCTAAAGAATTTAGAAAAAATATTATTTTATATACAAAGTTGTAAAAGGTATTGGGAAGTGATGAAAAGTGGATAAAACTAACTGATTGTAGCACATAATAAATAATATAATAGATTATTTTATATAACGCATTTAATATACATACCCAAGGTACTAGAGAGTGATTAAAAACGTAAAAATTGAAGTGATTGTAGAAGAAAATATTTTCAGTTGTTAATGTTCAAATGTAATTTATTTGAAAATGAATTTTTTTCTAAACAATTCAAATTTATTTCAAATCTTAAAAATTTAAAGTAAAGAGGTGATTGTAATTATAGTGATGTACAATCTAGATTTTTTCCACTATGATTAAAATAATATATTATCAACAATAATTTTAACTCAGTTAATTTAAAATTAATATGAAATATTTCTCTATAAAAAAATAAATATTTGATTAATTTTCTGGAGGCTTACGTTTTGGAGCTTAAATTATTTCTGCGTCATGGACTTACAGACACATATATTAGTGTTATAAGTGAGCTGTTAAATGAAAAAAAAAAAAAATTTGTTCATCCGTAGTAAGTAACTAATTAAAACGTATGTTACATAATTTTAATTTATTCGGAATAGATTAATTAAATTAATTTACCTCTTTAAAATGTAAGAGACGATGGTTGAGTTGCCACAACCCACGGTCTTAAGATGTTTCATTGACCCCAGTGTGGCTCACATGAAAAAAGATCAGCTGTACTCTGTTATACGAAGACAATTAGTAAATATTTTTAATAAGGGGTGTCTAGAACATTCTATAACGAAATAATAGTTGTGGAATATTCATCTGCTAAACGCAAAATTGCATTGCATTATTAACTCATATCTCAACGTTGTGTATGATAGAAACAGTTTTAAACTAATAATTTAAGATGCATAAAAGAAATACGTAAGTTTCTTGGTTTAAAGTTATTATTTCTTGATAATTAAATTTTATACCTGTCTATGAATGTTTTAAAATTTAAATTTCACACGAAAACAGGTTTGAAATAGTCCATCAGGGCTTAAATGCCGAATTTTCTAAATATCTTTATCTAACCTTCCTTTAATATTATATATTTGAACAAATGATCTTTAGGAGTTATAGAATATGTATAAATAAAGAATAATTTGACTTTCGACTTAAAGAGATATATTTTTTAGGATAAAAGGATTTATAATATTTGAATAATAATGTAAAGCTAGATCTATAATATTGTAAAGAAATTTTAAGAAAACAATATTATAAAAAAGAACATAAACCTAAATGATTATTTATATGGTTATATAGTTTAATCTGATATATATATATATATATATATATATATATATATATATATATATATATATATATATATATATATATATATATATATGTATATTTCTATCAAAGCTGATTTTATATCGATATTACATGGCGAGTTTAATGAAAATTATAGAGCCATTTTTTAGAAAATCGTAAAAAGGTACAGAATGCTTGGTATAAAGTGGCTCTTCTGGTTTGTAGATTTTGATGAAAAAGTTGCTGTAACATCTCATGCAAGTACACTTTTAAAATATGACATTTCAGTGTTACATAAAAGCTTTTTTTTTTTTTTTTTTAATTTGTTTTATTAAGAGATAATACAATCTGCCACCTTCTGGGGCAATGAGTATTAGAGATAGAATAAATCATTCATACCATATGTACATTGTAAATAAAATTAAAGAAAAAAAAAAATTAATAAAGACTAATCAAATAAAAGAAAAAAAATATATATACACAAAATTAAATAAATACTTTAAAAAAAAAATAAATAAATAAAAATAACAATCTTGTTCGCATTCATACCTATTTACAATATTTACAAGCTGCCCCTGGGATCACTGGATCAAACCTCGAGATCCACTAGTGGATGTCGAGGCACAATGCCAGAAGATCCCAGCGCCTCTCATTCAGCTGCGTCACTGGTCTTGAGTGCCAGTGGAGGCTGAGCGAGGGCGCTAGAGCCACATACACTCAGGGCATGAGTGGAGAAGCCAGCCATTGCCAGCACTCCAATGACATATTCACAAGAGATCTCTGGGCCACTGCCGCTTCAACCTACGAGGAGGATTATAGGGATGTTTGGAACTGGATAGGGAGTGTGCCAAGGGATTAGGAAGGTGAGTAAGCTTCTGATGGAAGATTGAGAATTTGGATGGGATTAGATCAAGGACAAATGGGATAACATAAAAGCTAGACCTACCAAATACACTCTATTTTGTTAGACTCGGTCATTTGGACTCCTAAAACATGTATTTACGGTGGTGATTCGTATTCAGAAATTTTCAAGATCGCAATATTTATAAACATTATATATATTTAATTTTTTAAAAATAGTTTCTATCCTGTGAAAGAGCCGTAAGGAAGCGTCGAAGACCACAGGCGCTGAACAAAAGAGATTATTCATGCCACGTGGTTGTTAATGAACTTCGATTAGGATTCATAGAGAAAGCTAGGAAATTAAAGTTTCCACTCAGCAGTCTATAAAGCCTTCATTTGATTTTATCGTTTCTCTTCCTTCTGAAAATGGAAAACAACTATCGCTTAAACATACAGGTACTCGTGTACAAGATTCATAGATAACAACAAATTAGGCAAATACGGGATTTTTTTTCTAATTAGTTTTTTTTCCTCACTCCTAAATAATTCACGTATAATGAATGAGTAGAATTAATTTTTAAATTGCTGTTATTTCTACGCAATAAATGAATATCTTTCTCTGTGATTTGTCACACACATCCTGTATTTATAATTCGAAATTCATATCTACACCTGCCTAAATGAATTATAACTTTAGAAATGTTTTATAATGCTTAAAATATGAAAGAAAATAGATTAAACTTTATTTAAATATTTACAAATTGACAGAATTTTTACAGATGAGGAATCCTTCAAATCAGCAAAATGTTTTGTTTATTTGGTAATTATAATGTATTAGCCTAAAGTAAAATAAAATTGAGATTATGTATGGTTGTAGGAAAAATTATACAAAAAGCCAACATATAAAAATTGATAAAATAATTTAAAATGTAAAATTTAGAAATTAAAACTAACTACTTTAATTTAACAATACATGTTTAGTTCTTTAATTTTAATGAGTGTAGCGTTTTAGAGAAGATTTGTTATAATTACCGGTTTCCTTTATTAATGGCTTTTTGGAGTATTACTGAAGGTAGTACCAGTAACCAATAGTACTGGTGTATTAAATAAATAAGTAAATTCTTTATTATCCTGAGACGTGTCCCTATAGAATAAATAATACAGAAAGTACAAAGTGTGCTTTGGAGTCTTAAAGTATACTAACTACATATAAACAAATTAAGAATTACTCATATGAACTAGACATATTTAAATGTAAAGAAAACAACAATCACACAAAAAAATTAAAAGAAAGCTTATTTAGAATTTTATTGAGCCTGGATATTCATTAAGTAATTAAATATGCGGAATTTGAAGGTAGAAAGAGAATTGGAGTGACGGATGAAAGGAGGGATAGAATTCCATAGGATTGGGGATCGAATGAGAAAGGATCTGTCGAAATGTGCGGTCCGGTGGGCCGTGTTGTATAAATCTGAAGGCCTGGAGCGTGTACAACGAGGATGGACAGAGGATTTGAATTGTAGGAGGTTAAAAATGTATGATGGGCGGCGGGATTGGATAACTTGGTAAAGGAATGATGCGAGAAAATACTTGCGACGATTGGAAGGGTAAAGCCACTTCAACTCGCCATAAAAATGAGACACGGAAGTGTATATTACTGAAGTTCGAAGCTGTTTGAGTGTGAATAAATAGTTTAGCTGTAGAAAGATGCAATTCCTGGAGCATAGATGATATTTTAGTGTAGCAGAGGTAATTGTTAATTATCCGCATTCATAGGTCTTGAATCCTTTCAAGTTTTTGGTAATTAGTTAAGAAGACTGGCGAGGTGTATGTGATTAACGACGGGCGGATAACTGATTTATATATTATTAATTTGTTATGAGGGATCATTTTGTATACATATCAAGGAAACATTTTATATATATATATATATATATATATTTATTTTTTTTTTTTTTTTTTTTTTTTTTTTTTTTTTCGCTTTGTCAATGTTTCCATTGATATGATCTGTAAATGTATGAGATTTGTCTAATGTTAGGCCTAATTACTGTACGGATTTTAACCATGGGATGGGAGCTGAATTTATCTTGATTTGGTGGTTTATTTGGGGCGACGTTTATAGAATAGAATTGCTTCAGATTTGGTGGGATTGATGCTCAATTTCCATTTCATGCAAAATTTGTTAAATTTTTTAAAGTATTGTTGAAGGCGATTTACTATTGTATCCATGCGATATGATGAAGTATACAATCCTATGTCATCGGCGTATAAGGACCTTTCACAAATGGATGGGTCGGTAGATCGGAAATGAACAAATTAAATCTTAAAAGAAGTTTAGGATTATAATAGTATGGTTTTATCTAAAAGGTTGTCGACTTTTGCTCGTTATCCTCGCCCGAGAGATAAACTAAGTCCCAACGAACATAATTATTATAAAGTTTTCATTCAGGAGTAGTCGCCACTGAAATTTCATTACAAATTACTTTTAAAGTGTTTCTAAATTGACCGTAATAATTATTTTTTACTTTTGGAAAATTGGAACCTTGTCATCTTAAGAACTAATCTCCTTTCAAATGGTATCAGTCATTAAATATTGTGATAAAAAGACAAGATTTGGTGTCATGCCATCTTTTTCTCCATATTTTCCCTATCCATAATGTTTTATAATACTTTTTTAGTGTTCTATAGTACGTTATAGCATCAGAATAAAATTCAAAATGCCAAATTTGTAAAGAAATGCGTATGCCTGATTCGGGTTTTTAAGTTGTGAAAGAGATAAATATTCCCGAGGCAGGCTGCTCTGAAAAGAATTATTCGACATAGTGCAAGTCACCGCCTATAACGATGCCGTAAGGCTGTCCACCAACACTGCGTTGTCATTAAACCTGTAGTATTCGGTCTCCACCCCTCGTTCGAGAAAAAAAAAAAAAAAAAGTAATGTAAAGCATTAGCGCTAATGAAAAATGATCATTAGTGGTGTGATAGGGTCAAATAAAAGAAGTATTGGAATGAAAAATTCCTGTATTCTGTATAATCACTACATATATTAAATAACGTCGCGATTATTGGTTTTCGTGAACACCTACCAAACCACGCGACAGCTTTTGATACTATTTCAACTAAAATTTAGGCAATTTTTCCCTGAATGTTTATATGTGAAATGCATTAAAATTAAGTTTTCTTTCGAAAGGAAAATGAAGTTTTCTGTAATCAAGGCGTCAAAAAATTACTCGTGGAATATGTATAGTAATATAGACACACAAAATATACCACTGTAAAGCACAATGTTTTAATAAAGTTAATATGCAACGAAAGAAGTATTAATGTTATTAGTAAATTATTATTAGCCGATTAAATGATGAATATATGTTATTTTTGATGTTTAAAATGAAGGCGGTTATGGGATTCTGTGTTGCCACCGTACAGTAACGTTCGAGTGATATTTTTCCGTAAAGTACGCAAGTTTTTAGAAACAATATTACCTACCGAATCGTAAGTAAGTTGTTAAAATAAATAGAAGGTTATTATAAATATAAAATGATGCTGTTATTAATTATTTCTACTTTAAACATTATTTAATAAAAGCAGATGTTTCAATTTAAACTAAATGAGACTTGGAAAATAATATAATTGTTCTTATATATTTGTAAAATAAAATAAAACCAACCGAATAAAATGGAAACCATTGTTATTTCTGTTTTGTTTTTTGTATATACCGTAACCTCGCTGGTGTAAGAAAGCATATTTTTTTTTACGTTATTTTACTCATGATTATTTTAAATGTAAGGTTATCGATGAAAGTTAGTATTGGATATCTCTGCTCTATAGGCTATTTTTCTCTTCTCTCTTTTCTTCGGTGAAATATAAATCTGTGAAACAGTGCATTTTTAAAAATAAATGACACTACATACAAATTTCACCCGAGCGAAGCAGGGACGACTTTCTTGTATCCAAATAAAATATATTAAAAAAAAAAAAACTTATCCCCAGAACACCAAAATAACACGGAATAGGAAAAGTTCCAAATCCCCGCACACGCTTCAAATCCGTCAGAACACAGTGTTGCATGTAAGAGCAGATGTAAATTTCGGAACAAGTCAAACTGGGAACTTTCAATACCCGCAAGGGGGCCGATTTGTGATTTGAATTCGACATTTCCAATTCAGCTCTGAAAAGCACAACACGATCCCATTACCGAGCCGTGCCTCTATATGCACATGAATCAATATGCCCATATCCAGAACCAGGGAATCCCATTTACCAAGTTATACGGCTTTCAGTCCAGAGTGCAATCCGCCTACAAGCTTTTACATAACAATTTAATTGATATGCAATTTCGAAAATAATTGTAATGTAGGCATATCTGTCATTTAGTGCATGAGGGTGGTCCATCTCCCTCCATTCAAATCCTCTTACGGTTCCGCATATCATCGACCATGGCAATAGAGGATGATAAAATCCCAGTAGTATTTAGTATCTGAAATCGCAGGTTATTCATATATTCATCGTTGATCATTAAAACAATAATGTTTGAAAAAATATATTAGTCGTATCTAAAAAATATATGGGGCGCGCTGCATTCAACTCTTTCAACATTCAGCTTTTTAGGGTCAAAAAAACTGTTTTACTGCTCTTTTAATTTTCCTGAATGTTAATATTAATGAGCTTCGAAGAAAATACTGAAAAATTTGTAGAAGGTCAGGAAATACTGTCAACATCCGAAGCAGACTTTAGGTAAACAAAAAACCTATGAAAATGTCTATGAAGTACTTTATAATGTGAGAAAACCTGTCTTTACTACTGCTTCAATGTTTTGACTCTAAAAATCACTTGATGACACAGCTTTAAACAACAATTTTTATTGAGTAATATTGCAATCTGTCCTAATTTGATCATTTATAATAGTGATGAAATACAACATTCATGTTATATTTACTTGGCAATAAGATTATAAAATAATAAACACAGCTTTAAAAGAGCAATCATATCCGTTTTTGGCGTCCTAAAAAGCGATTTCCTAATAAACGAAGCTAGATAGTGACGAAATTCCAAGTTTTTAGACACTAGTGGTAATCTCTTTAATGCATATAATGTATATAGCCTACCAACACATTTTGATGAAAACGTTTTTGTAACATCTTGGGCGTATAGTTGTCCTAAATATGAAACTTCAGTTGTATAGGAGAGCTAACACAGACGGACACACACACACACAGAACTTTTCGCGGGACTTGGTTATTTGGACTCAAGGGACCCTAGTGAATTACCGTTGAAAACTGGAATTCGAAAATTGTCACGATCGCAATACTTTCCCTTACAATATATTTCATATATAGGTAGGTGAAAGAAAAAAGACCCAATTTCGATTTAAAACTCAGATTCCATAATTTACATGATCATATAGTAAACATAAACACAATTGAATGTGAAAAATACTTGAGAATGCTTAATAATTAATATATAGAGCTTTTAGGAGATTACACTACCATCCGTATGTATCCCGAAGGCACGCCAGTTTCCCGAAAATGTTCCATCCATCAGACGGACTGGCAGACGGTGTAGATGTTCAAAATTTCATAGGCGAAGGGGAGGGGGGCGAGGCAGATTATAAAGAGAGATGATAAAAGTGTAAAGAGCCTGACCAGGAGACCTCCTGGGAGTAGCCCTCGCATCCAATATTGATGCCGACACTTTAGCTGACAATTACACCCCCTCGCGCAACCCCTGCTTATTATACAGCTCACCCTCCGGCATAATTGATAATATTCATACACCAGCCGACAGCCAAACACAATTAAAAAGTACTTATCTCTTTAGTTCCTCCTTTGCGCTTCCTCCTATTGCGCTAAAGGCGTCTATTCGACCGTGTTATTGTTGTTTCCATTCTATTTTCTGACACGGAGTTGAGTTTCGATTAATATAGGAGTTTTTATTTAGTATTTGAATGGCATTCGGCTTATTTGCAATGACATTTCGTCTTGAACAAATATTGCATCGTTAAATAATTACGTAGCGTTAGTAAATATTTCAATTTAATCCTCACTGTTTTTATAAAATCATGTTTAGTTGGTCGATAATGTTTACCTATTCTAAAGAAGGATTAGTTAAGCTTTTCTGCTTCAGTTTCAACCGAGATTCCTTATCTTTAAATGGTATTTTGCTTGCTCAAAATGGAAGAGAAAAAAAATTCATTTTCATCATTTAGTTTTATTTCCAAAAAGGAAAATCCGGTGTACAGATCGTTTAAAAAAATTAAAATCATAAACTAAAAATATTTACAGGAATCTGAAGTTTTTATCGATCAACTTACTGGTTTACTACAAAGCATTATTACAACACACACAACTTAAATAATCCTCATAATTATTCATTTTATTACCAATATTAATTGGTCCTCAACATATTTTCTCCGAACAATCCTCGTCTGTCAGACCTCTAGTTTCCATTTCTTCTCTGACTTTTTCTATCCATTGCTTCCGAGGTCTTTCTAGTCTTCTTCTTTTCTAAGGGCGGTATTTAAGCGCGCGAAGGGGCCATCAGGTTTTATCCATTCTCATGACGCGTGTAATCCTGATTAAAAAAATATTATTATTCTTACTATATACTATACGATTCTACGTCAACATTTGGCATGAATTGTTCATGAGAACAATGAAATATCAAAACTTTGCTAAGATTTAGTTGTATTTATTAAATGAACCTTGTTTTCAAGTGCCTTGTAGAAATTAACATTGTTTAAAATTTAATTAAACTCTTAATGGATGTTTATTATTATTATTGTTCATTATTATTTGAATTTTATATAAACTTTTCTTATTATATATTTTTAACTTTTTCTGATGTTTCTCCCTCTTCATCAGGACATTTACTACAGCTGATATGCTGTTTCCTTAATTCATCAATTCATTTATTGACTTAATTAATAAAAAAAAAAAAACTTTCACTATTGCATACATTTTATGGCTAGCATATTTATATACCTTTGAACAATTATTTATATTAATTAGATTTTTTATTATTAATATATAATGACCGTATGTTGTAGAAGTCGTAAAACAAAACAAAAATCGCGTCTGTATACCATTTCAAGCACTGTACATATTCAACTTAGACCCCGAGAAGTTACAAACAAGATATATTATATAAGTACTGGTTTCCTAAACTACACAATACAACATACAATTACCTCCACACGAATAGAGGCAGTAATCGCTGCGGTTGGTCGACATGTCATCCCCTCCCTTCCAGTTTTTCACAGTTTATTGGAGGCCTATTATTGAAAACTGCCACGAGAGGATGTGGTCAGGTTCTATCTTGAGGGGAAGCAACTCTTCGAGAAGATGTCAGACATATGTTAACCTTCCTCCGGGTCGATTAATTTTCTCTAATCTTCTAGTGGATTGTCCGATTTGGATGATGTTTCCGTCTTCCATGTGGAAGAAAAAGAAAATTAGACTGTTCCAGGACATTTGTACAAGATGGACGTGGCATGTCTCCCTGGAGGCGGAAGTGAGGACTTTCGAACGGTGAGCTGTTGCATAGAGAGGTTGTTACCGTAACGGTCTGTGGCTGCAATTTTGGGAATCGCATGTCCGGAAGTAGATAATACATGTCTTTTGTCGTATTACTCGCCTGGGACAAAAATGGCTAACGAATTTCAGGCTTGTATTCTTTAGCATTATATGGATTGTTCTTTTACAAAATAAAGATCATTTAATATGTATTATTGACAAAAATTAGAAAAGACTCTTACTTGTTGTTTATTTAATTAAAGTTATTTTGTGTAACAATGACTAATAATTCTGTAGTTGGAGTCCTGAATCGTTTCTATCCTGGTTTAATTAGGATATGGATCTTTAACGAGTAACTTATATCGCATAGATTCGATACCACTCGAGGTCGACATAACCATAGATTTTTTATTTGAAGTATCCTGAGGCCATCTGCTGGGTTTGTACACGAAGTTTTAGACCTAGAAGGCTGTTACGTTAATCTCTACAGCGCAGGTGATGTGTCGCTTTTTCGTTTTCCTTTCTGTGCACTTTTTGGTCAAATCAGCTTCCGGCGGATTCATTTCATCCTCATAATCATGTAAAGAAATATTAAAGTGATTACAGAGAAAATGACTTTAGATACTAATGATTTACTGTTGTATGAGAATTGCTTACAACAAAGCTCAACCATTGATTCCCACCTGTCGTAAAAGTGGAGAAACATTGAAAATCTGAATTTGTGAAGGATAAGGACTGGATTTGAAAGCTATTATCAAATATACTTTGGAGGGTCACAATCAATACAAAATTGATATACGGACTATAGTTTTAGTACAATTCTATGTAATTATTTTGTAAGTTAATCCTCATCTTCTAAATATATTTTGACATTTAATACATCTGGGGTTCATTTCATTAAAATTACAAATTTTTGAATCAAATAGCTTAGGAATATAATTTAATTTTCAAAGGAAAAATGTAAAATTATGTAATATAAACTTGTAAAAAAGAGAAAAAAAAAAAAAAAAAAAAAAAAAAGGATGGCGTGAGTAGAACCCTAGCAAGCTGGTGACTGCAATATGATATTAACATTTTTAGCTACCCTGAGTGGGACCCCACGTAACATCTGCGCCCCTAGCAACTACCCCAAGTAAAAATACTGCAATTCCCTTATACTGGTACCAGGGTGCAAGTCCCTTATATTACCCACATCTGTGAACTGGTAGGGTATTATCAGCCCTCCCTTAGGAAGGGAAATCATCGCTTTGGGTATGCCATCATTGGCTGGTTGGGATTTTTATAGTTATTTTTATTTAAAGAATAAGATATTTTATTGGAAGAGGTAACGATGGGTTAAAATCCTTGTTACAAATTTCATTTATGCTATAACCAAGGTGATTATTTATAACATGTTATATTATTATTAAGGAGGCGGCGTTGTCTAGTGGATGGAGCACTAGTTGAAACCAGGTCGCGGGTTCGATTCCCGGCTGAGGCAGATCTTATTAATTATTTTATTTCAGTCGTGAGGCGATCCCACAATATAGAAAAGCAAACACAATCAACTCGGGTACCCGAAAATGAGGGGGAAAACTGAGTTCGATCTCGGCCTAATCACCTCATTACAAGGCTTTTGGCCTAGAAACACTCTCTGTACGTAATGAGCCCAAGACCATTCATGTCAAATAAAATTTCGAATATCATCTTATTAATATTTTTTAAAACAGCTAAATATACAAGTTGGACGAATTTTAGAACCATAAAAAGTAGAAAAGAGCAAAATCATAAGTTTAGATAGTTTTTTTTAAACATAAGAATATACATTGAAAACATGTTGAAACTAATGGGTGAGAGTGGGATTGGAGTTTGTCATGAAAGTAATGATATCTCGTTCGGGCCAGAGATAAAAAAAAGTTAATGTTATGAAAAATGTTTTAAAACTTGTCCCACGTGCCCTGGTCCTGAAGAAATCTCCTTTTTTCGCAAAGAGTCACATAGATCTTTTTGTCACATCTAAGAGAAAAACAAGTCCAATGTACTTCAAACGATCCCTGGTATAAGTGGCTGTTTGATTTTTACCAAAGGGTATAGCATTGACAGGGGATCCAATACTAGTGTTATCCAGCTCACAAAGTAACCTTCATCGAGACACTGTTCGAATTTGAGAAAATAGAGAGGGGTTCGCTTTGAGTAGGTGTGTGTGAGGGGGCTGCCAACGACAGGAGCGCTGTACATGACGTGCCGAGAGGGTGGCTGTATAATATATTAAAGACAACTTGTTCCTCCTGCGGAACCCCATGGAATAATTCACTCATCCAGGATCCAAACTAATCGGTAGTGGCCCAGGGCCTGTTTCAATATTCACGAACTCTGCCTTACCTTCTTGTAAGGATCAATCCCTTTAAACCATTTGTGTCTCCACGTTTCCTCTTTCAAAGAACAGTGTCTGTTAAATTTCGAAGGCGGTGACTTTTTAAACGGTACATCCATTTCGAGGTATTGACAAAACGGTTCATCTGTAGCAAACTTAGGTATGATATAATATAACCTTAAGTTAGGAAAGTCCTGTATAATCAGAAAATAACTGCAGAAAAAGTAGCTATGACATCCGAATCGCAACTTATTGTCAATAACTTTGTTATTATACGGTGATCCTTCCATCATTATAAATAAAGTGTTTCGTTTCGTAAGATTTCTGTTATAGACACGCTCTAAAATTTTGTGAGACATGATTAATTTTAATCAGGAGACATTATAAGTTTGATTTCCGTTGAGAACGTTGCTTCCGTTTTATTATATTTCTTATATGAAAAACAAAACAAAACAGGATGATATGTTGTAAATAAAGAATACTTCGTCATGTGCCGTTCAAAACGTATTTTACATTAACTTATTTACTTAATGAAATTGATTAGTAAACATCCTGTTTAGGACTATTGTAAAATAAAAAATAACAAATTCTTGTTAAACGAAGGATGCCTCAATAAGCGTGGAAAAAGAAAAGACACGAAACTAAATAATCCCTCCGTTAACAATGTGGCTTGCTTCTGAGACATTTAAAATGAGACGTCAAGAGTTCTCAAAAATAAAAAAAGAGAGTGTCTTAGAAGCGAAATAATAGAAAGGCACGGAAACGAAAAAACTTAGGAGAAATGTACAAAGGCATTAAAAAATCGCGCTAACAATTTGAACCTCGAATAAATGTTGCTAGAGATGCAAATAAAAACATAAACAACTGGGATCTTAAATAGATCTAAACAACATTTTAACGGTATTCTAAATACGGAAAATAATAATCAGTCTCTTGAATATCTGAGGGCTGAGCCGTGGATAGAAAAACTTAATAAGAAGGCAGATGAAATGGCGATAGAACAATTAAGAAGTTATAAAATAGCGAAAAATAATAATATTCCGAGTGAATTAATCAAGACCTGTGGGGAAGCGGGTATTTCAAAAATACATGTTTTGGTATAAAAGATCTAGGAAAATGAAAAAAAAATTTCTTCATTGCTCAACCTAACAAACCATAGTTTAGTTTTTCAATTTTACAAATGACTTTGTTGGGACTTAATTCTATTTTACTTGCAATAGGGACCGATAACATTTCTGGGTCCCATGATAACATTTCATGATGTACCTTTTTGTCAATATCGAGGGGGTCATTCGAAATCTATGATTATATCAGTGGTATTTATTTTGACAAAGGTCTAATATGAATATAATATTACGTCTAAGTGATATAAAAAATAAAAAAAATAAATAAAATAAGGTGTTTATGAAAATATTTTTAATTGGTCTTTTGCTGTGTAACAGTTCTGTCTGGGGTTCTCTTTTTTCTTCTAGATTCTTGAATGAAATTTTCTCGAACAATATATTAAGGATTCTATTATTTTCCTTAGTTATGCTTAGTTGTGATATTTGGATGGTTCTGTAACATACTCCATGCCGTTTACCAGAACAAATCCTTCCCCCAGCGTTAGACGTAGAATTAGTTTGTTTTGTTGGTACCCATGGTCGGGAGGTTTCGGGTCGTTAGAGGGGTTAATAGCAGTAATGAAATGGGCGGGTTTACCGGGCATTAGGACCTGAATTGACTGGCACTTTCAAGATGGCCAACAGGTGCTCGGAAGATTTACTTCTAGGTGAAGTAATTGTGTATTTGCTGAAGTCATAGAGCACGCACGCGAGTGTTCAAACAGTCGGTATTTTCAACAACTGCATGGTTTCCAAATGATCGTAAGAAAATAATAATTTTATTAGTTCTGTAGAAACTGCTTCCGTTCGAATCTGCGTTGTAAAATGTAAATATCCCTTTTACAAACGTTGGTGAGTTCCCTTCTACGCTTGGAAAGGGATTTAGTAAGTTCTTGAGTGTAAACGAGTAGCTATGCATAGTTGGTATTCGTCAGATCTAGAAAAACTTGCGTCCTATACTTGGCTGTTATATCACAATCAAAATATATCATTATTTTTTTTTTAAATTTATAATATATATATATATATATATATATAATATATATATATATATATATAATCTTTATTTAAGGAAACTAGAATAAATACCTAATCCCAAAATGTAAATAAATGGCACCTTATTTTTTTTAATTTTGCCACTTAAATATTCTCAAGTTTTGTCCTGGGGTCAAAATAATGTCCAATTCAAAATTGGGTTTATAGAATTTTCTATAATGTATTTTTATAAACCTATCTGTTTTTTGTTTTTTTCACTTTAGTCTGTTGTAATAATGTCGTTTATATATATTAAAAAGTAATAAATATTGGGTAAAAATTCTAAACGGAAATTTTATTTATATATATTATGTTTTAAATTCCTGTTTTTTTAAACAGTATGGTAGGTTAATATTATATTTACAAAAGATGATTTCTTTGACTGAGCTCGCAATGAAATCATCCCTTAACATCTCATGTTTTTGTTTAAGAATTTGTAAAAACTTTTTTAAGTCTAGTTTTTAGTAACTTGTCCCAGCACCTTCAAAGAAAAAAGATCTAGTATATAAAAATATATAAATATAGACTAAAAATGTGTGGTTTTGATGAAGTTTGAATAATGAAAAATGTAAAATATTTAAGTGTTAAATCTAGTTATAATACTAAAAATATTAAAAACCATTTCATGATAGAATTTTTCTAACAAAGTAGTTCTGATTTTTTTTAATTTATGTATATAAATTCTTATGTCTGCTTTTGAACCACTTTAATTTCCACTTGATATAAAAACGGCAGGAATCGTAAATTGTTATACAAATTTTGCATAATCCCCATTTAGCAATTTGAGTCATTAATTTGAAAATTTTTGTACGGGAGAGTCGCATGGGTTGTGATTCGTCTTAATGCGCCATGTACCATTAGTATTCTCTCAGGACAAATCAATTAAATAAACCAATCGATCATCGGTAATTATTTGGGCAAACCGGTTATTATTCAACTAATTACAGGACTCAAAAACTTATAAGAAGTATTTTCGTGGTGTTAGCATAAGTTATGAAAAAAAAAAACCCTACAAGAACATCATGATGGAGTAAGATTATTTAAACTGAATTAAACCTTTTTTTTTTTTTTTTTTTTGGTAGCCTTTGTTAAAGCCTTTGATACGGCAGTCGTTTGTCATAGGTCGTTGGGTTTCTTTTTACTTTGTCTCAATGACCCTCGCCGCTTAGTTAGCTCTACTAATTTTATTTCCTCTGGAGAAGAAAGAAGCCATTTCCTTGTGTTTTTCGTGTTGTTTTTTTTCACTTGCGAGTAGTTGACAGCAAAACAAATTAATTATGAATTTTCACAGAATATTTTTTTAGAAGCAAAACATCAGTTCAATGGTTAACTGTAAAATACCTACCGATATCTATTGTATACCTAATTCACTAAAATTCTGGTTCAGATTATTATGCTAAAAATAAAGTAAAATTGGCATGAAAGGCTTAAAAAGTTTCCAGTCATGAATAGTTTAAATGTAAATTTCCTTAAATTGTAAAAATTACATATTAAAATTTTACAAATATAACTGCCGCTTTCGGTTACTTCAGCGCTTACTAGACAAACGCACTAACCTTCCACTTAACTACAAAAGACTCATCTACATGACCATCATAAGAACTATTTAGACTTACGGTGTTGAGCTATGGGACTCCACTAAACCATCATATTCTTTCCGTCTTCAATCCTTACAATACAACATCCTTCGAAAAATCCTCAACGCCCGTTACTTTGTCACGAATAAGCTCATCCATAAAGACCTTAATATCCCCTATGTAGCTGAGTTGGCCCGAACCAGCTATCAATCATTCCATGACAAACTCCTCTCCCATTCTAACCCAATTGTGTCAATCCTTGCTTCCTCTTTCATTCCTGACAATCCTCCGAGGCGTCTGAAAAGAAGATGGCATCGAGACCTTTCAGTTTAAAATTTGGATGGGTAGCTTCTGTACATGTCTTGTCCATGTCTGTTTTCTTTTAACCTATTTACTAGATGTGTTGTACAATATGTAAATATCAATAAATAATTTTAAAAAACAAATATAACTAGTTGCATTTTATAACATACAATTTTATTTGGAGGCATAGTTAACTAAGCAAAATAGTACTTTTTTGAGATAAGTCCTTTGACTATTAGTTGATAGAGACTGTCACAATGTACCAAAAGTACTGAAAATAATTCGTAGATAAGGGAAAATAATTCTTTTAGGAATCTTTATAATATTTATGTTTTTCATCTCGGTATGTTCAATACATGTTCTCTAATCACCACAAGACTTGATTTCATATGGGATGGCGGTTTCTCGTTTTGAAGAATGGTCCAATCTAATAGGTGTTTTTTTGTGCGCATCAATAATATATTTATAGATCTCTCAACCATCTTATTTTCAGTTTTGCCTTTTTACTATCCATTTCGAGAGAAATAATGTGATTTATTATTTTTTATTTTGTTTTCCGGGTACCTTATATTGACTTTTTTTTTTTTTTTTATCTTGGGTAATATAATGCCTTACAAAAAAGGTTTTTCTCCTAATTTTAATAATACATGAGTTTTGTCTTACGTACAACCTACATCCTCATAATTACGCAGCTTAAAAACAAAGTATATAAATATTTAAATTATTACGAATATTAAACAAAGCTTAGACTAGTATTTTAAATTAGTTTCTTTCTGTTTTAATCTGTTCATTATACCCCGCAGACCTCGTAACAAAACCATTTACCTTTTTACAATGCCCACGGTTATTAGAATTGTTTTTTATTCTCTAGCTTTAATAGATTCTCTTGACGTCTTCAGTAAGGATTGCGTTTTGTATTTATGCTATTCAGACTGTTACGCGGTTACGCATTCATATTGTATAACGCATTTTCTAGTTTGCTTTCCTGGTAACAAACAAATCACTGCTTGCAAGAAAATTTGCTGAACCCCCCATCCTGTGTTCATAACCTTTGGTTATCGCAAAAATACAAAGGAAATTGTGATTTGCATCACTAATATACAGGCTTCTGGGCTCTGATTAAATCATAGGACAGAAAGCTTCCTCCCTGGAATAGTAATTCCTCTGTTCATATCAGAAAAACCAAGAAATGTTTAATTTTTAAACAAGGAAAAAAAAGGCATTATCTCGCCTATCTCATTAGTCTATCAATAACAGTACAAGTACACTTTTTCTGCAAATATGGTCTTCATATAATAGAAGTAATATTGATGGTGAACGTTGATGAATTACTCCCTAGAAGTCACGTATGCTATCGCAAAACTTGAGTACTTATAGCAGTATTACTTTTTTATTTTCCTTCATTTGAGCAATAGAACTGAACAGTGATTGCACTTAATATTGACCATTGATATCAAAATAATTGTATGTACCTTTAATTATTAGAATCTAGATTTTTTATAGGATAATAGAATTGTAAGCCATTTTGGTTTATTTTGTGCTCCATAGTATGTTGCAAATCTTTCTACATATAAAATTTAGCGATTCGTGGTTCCCGCTAACTCCTTTTAAACCACGCGATTGATTTTGATAGGGTTTACACTATCATTTAGGCCGTTTTTCCTGAAGGTTTATTAGTAAAATACGTTGCAATTAGGTTTTTCTTAATTACAGAAGAAAATGAAATTATCTATAATCAAGTCATCAAAACATCATTCCCGAAATATGAGTAGTAAAATAGACGTATAATATGCCGTTGGAAAGCACGTAAATTTAGAAAAATTAATACGCTACAAAAGAAGTCGTACAAGTTGATAGAAAGTTTTTGTAAGCCCATGAACTTATGAAAACGTTTTATTATTAAAGAGAGAGGTTATCACCGTCGTACAGTTATATTCTTCCATTCAGTACGCAAGGTTTAAGAAACAATATTACGTACCGAATCGTAACTAAGTCATTAATGTAAATGTTAAGTTGTTGTAAATCTATAAACTAACATTGTTTTTAATTATTTTTAATTTAGTAATATTTCATGAAAACAGATTTTTCACTAAATGGGATTCCTATGGAAACTAAATTATATCTTTAAAATGTATTTGAAATATTGGATAGTTATAAAACTAATAGAATAGGAACCTTTGTTATTTCTGTAGTTTTTGAATACATATATAACAACCAGGTTTTCTTTATATGGGCTAATTAAATGTTCTGTTATCTGTTCTTCACTTTAAAATAGCAAACAAATAAACTTTTAATTTATGATTTTCATTTCTGCCGATGATTACATATAGTAATAAATTGACGTTATAAAATAAATATATTTTCTTGCTAATTGAACTTTTCTTTAAGATGAACTAAAACTTCCAAAACGATAAGCTCTAAATCGGTCAGACAGAGATTTTTTAAACATAAATGAATACTCATTCAAATTGCACCTGTGCGAAGCAGTAATGGGTTCTACTAGTGTGTGTATATATATATATATATATAAAGAATGCTTGGCCGAGATAGTGGAAAAGAGGAATATGAGAGGGCCAGGTTCTTACAGGATTCAGCGTTGTCACTGTACAGTATTGTACAAATTTTATTCTTTCATACCGTAACACAACATTAATAATGAACTACCTTAATTTTAAAAAGTATATTGTTTAATTATAGTATATTTTTTTGTGTTTTGTAAGGTTTTCTATAGCGAATACTGTCGGTAATTGATTTCCTGGGATATTCTTAACTTTGGGTTTCGAAAGAGGTGTAAATAGGGCACTCTGCGGGTAAAATGATAAACAGTTTCATAGGTATAAATGTGGCATATCATCAGCATATCGTGAAATGATTTTTGTGAGAAAATTTAATATGATGTTTTCCGAATAGTTATATGTTGTTATTTTTCTTTCTATGAGTAACGAGTATTTAAAAAACTGATGTGATGATATGGTGATTGAAGTTGTAAGTACTCGTGTCATTGTGGAGGCATAAACTCCTCCGATCCCATTGTCTTCGTGCCAACGATTTCCCAAAGGACTCTGGCAACGTCGGTGAATGACTAAAAAGTATTAAATCATTCGACCCGTTTAAAAGGCGCGTTGAGAACGGGCGAACTGAGCAGTGGAAATATCAATTCCCTATTCAGGACGTGGCATCATTTTAACAAAGGACTTACAAGCACGGACCAAGCTCGGGACGAATCAGTTACACTAATAGACTTTCTAATTAGTGAGGCAAGAAGCGTTAGGAATTGTTTATCAGTGATCAGTTGGTGATCAGGCTTTGATCGATAAGTTAGGGCGGGAGGTGGAATAATCCTCCTCAGTGAGCCCATTAAAAAGTCAACGGGCCAAAGTGTCATCCTGGATTCCCTAATTAGCAGTGCATTAGCATTGCTTATTCAGCACATTCTGACGCTTTATCAACGCTCTTGTGATACCTAAATTTCACAGAGTTCAACAATAATCATTTAACAATAATCTAGCGACCTTAGCTTCGCACAGGTGCAATTAACTTGTGTATAAAAAAGTTCACTTAGACCAATTGAGACGTTGATTTCCAAAAGGCACTATATTCATTCTACGAAATGTTACAGGGAGCGCCAAACTCTCTCATTACTATATTATTAAACCAACTTATTTGACTCTTAACGCATTTAAATCTTATTTAAATTATTTTTTTACTATATTAAAGTTATAGAATGAAATGTTTTAGTATGATTTGGATCGAAACTAAATGCTTAATTATTACCTGTAGAAAATAACTATATTTCTAAATCGCGTTTTTGAAGGACTTGAGAGTTCATTAGATAAAATCGAATAAGAAATTTAGATAAAACTAAATGATGAAAATATGTCAAAAAATCAATTTCGTAAAAAATTTCCTTTAGTACCTTTTGGAAACTAACGGCTCAATTAAGAGTTTATCTTTGAGATTATGAGTTCATCGTAACGAAAAATGCGCTTAGCATGAAAATGTATTGTTTATTTTATCACTCCTATCTATTCTTATTCTAAGTCATCGGCGGGAATTAAAAACATGTATTGGTAAAAAAATCAAAATTGGTTCACGTTATTACTTTGTTATGTTTAACGGTTCCTATTTAATTCGGTTTATTACATTCTTATATTTCAAATAAACTTTTTAAAATAAATTTAGTTTCCATAGGAATCCCGTTTACAGTAGAACATTTTTTTTCATAAAATAAACTTAAACCGTCCACGCCGGCGCGTACCACCGTCTGTCTCATGGGGCGGCGCGTACCTCAGGTATTTCCATATCCTTGTTATCTATTTTCCAAAAAACGTACAACTCGTATACAGGTCTGAACAGGCAATAATCGATGAAAAGTGGCATGAATTCCGGCGCCGCCCCACAGTGCAGACATTGAAAATCGGCGCCGGAGTGAACGTGTTAATGTAGAAATAATCAATACAAATTTTAGCTTATGGATCAAAACAACTTCCCATTTTATAATAACTTTCATAGGATTAGGTATGTAATATTTTTTCTAAAATATTTCCAACGAAGCTGAATTAATATTTTTTTTAACTCAATCTTAATTTAAAAGTTCTTAAATTCATTTTATAAGTGAAAGTCATTTGTTTCGCGCACCAGATTTTAAGTGTTAAAAATGCTTTGAAAATGGATTACTACCATTTTGTTTCTAGGAAAATATCCTTGGAAAAACATATCCATCAAATCTGAAAAAGGAACGCAAACAATTAAGGTGGAATTTCTTCCGTCGAATCTCTCCTCTCCTGACCCCTGGAACGGGACGGCAATAGATTAGGCATTGAACTTTTCTCGAAGGGGAGGGGGGTGAATTTCCCTATTGGGAAATCCGGAAAAAACGAGTGTAAGAAAGACGTCGCCGGTCCCCAAGAAGGCGATAAATCCAAGAAAAGAGGAAATATCAGCTTTCAGCTGCCGGAATAGAGTTGAGATAAGATGGAAGTTGGGCAAGTGTTAAAATTACATATTCCCCCTCGGTCGAAGGTAGGGTAAGGCACCCTTATATATCTTACCGCCCCCGGGATCATTATCAATATACTTCCCATAATAATGTATCCGCCTTTAGAAATTGAAACGTGTAATATACTTTTTAACATATATCTCCTTAAAATTATGCGTTTGGCCTGAGCAAAAATAATACCACTGGAAGTTCCTGTACGATGTTAATATTTCGTTCACTGTTGATCATCTTTATATCCAAAACTTATTTAAAAAAAAAAAAAAAAAAAACTGTCTAAATTGTGGGAAAATCTGAAATCAGTGGACTTAAGCATTCAAGAATAATATAACTGTAAGCATAATTTTAAAAATATGATACATAAGAAATGATAAAAAGAAATTATTTAAATATCAGCAAAATATTTAAATAATGATAATAATAATAATAATACTAGGTTTACCGTACCCGAAGGTTCGATGCCGGTACCACTAGATTCCGCCTACACAGACTCGTCCTTTACTGTACTCGCCCATTTGGGTCTCCGCGATGTTATAAACTGAATTATAATCACAGGGTACAAGTTCCGCAATTCTGTGTTGTGCAAACTTCTAAACTCTCCAGTGGCTTCATCACTCTCCGGACCAAATATTGTACGCAGTACCTTATTTTCGAAAACCTTAAGTCGTTGTTCATCCTTCAAAGTTAGCGGCCACGTTTCATATTCGTAAAGGACCGTCGGAAGAATAATAGTTTTATAAATTCTAACGGGTGCGGTCATTAAATAGAAACACACATTAAAACAAGTGCTATTTTAATTTAATTTACCTACTAAAGTCTTGAGGTCCAGTAAATAAATAAGCAATTGTGTTTAGGCTACGTTTCGAGAATTAATTGTTCTCATATCCATGCCCTAAAAATTAAAAAAAACAAAACACCAATACAATATTAAAACTTGTATCCAATGATTAATAGATGATGTTATTGTTACAGAGACAGAAAACATTTTTTAATAATTTAAGAATACATGAATTCACAATGAATGCATTTATAGCGGAATGGATAAATATATGGCTTTGCATATTTGACAATTATGTGCATGTGAGTGCACACATACCTCAATAACTCAGTATTTTACCTGGAATTCTTGAAAACCGTAGAATTCCTTTCCAGCAATCATAGACTTAAAAATAGCATTGGAATTCATTTGTCATTTTACAACGCACTTAGTACACAGTGTCACCGGCTGATTTAAAGGTAACTAATGAAAAGTCTTGAATACTCAGCGTTCTCAACATTCCGAGGCGAAGTAGCTATGCTATTCCGTGGTTCCATGTCCCCGGTGCCTTGGCATTCTACAAAAAGCTACCCGTAAAGTATATTAGGGATAATTGGATGTACATGGCAGTAAAATAAATGTCAATGACTGGTGGTAGGCCGTCGATAAATCTAGCCTCGTCCGCAATGCCAGTCGATTTGCAAATGATTTTCTGAACAGTGAGATTGTGCCGTCTGAGGAGAGCCGATTATGCTAATTGGGAACCGGGTTCATGATGGATGCAAATTAGGTGGCCGAGCCCAGCCTCTCACCGCCACCGCTCCAACAGAATAAGAAGAGATAACGTCCATGCAAGGACACTCCACCGCAGGGCAACACCTTACCATTCCTTATTCTCGTGGGAATCATCTTCTTCCTTGATTGGGAAACTCTGGAGCGTCGGTGAAGTTAAAATATTCTACGCCTTTACCCTTTAAACAGCCGTTTAAATCTCAATAATTTAATACATTATAAAAGTCAACCATTAATTGGCACTTGGGTGCACAGGATGGTGGAAGTGATTCAGCAAATATCAAGATGAAATAAATGAATGCTTGACGAATCCATCAATATAAAATGGGAGTATGGTATTGCCAATCATATCGGAATCATATTGAAAACTAAGGCGTGTCCTTTGAATGTCTTACACCACTTATAATACAATAATGACCACTTTCACTTACCTTGGTAGTTAAAATTAATATGAGAAGTTGTGAATTAAGTCAAAGTCCAAAAAAACTTTTTATTTTTATTTATTTATTAAAACTTACAACTGTATTAGTTAATACATTAAGTACATTAGCGGATAATATATTTAGATAATATACATGAAAAGACATATGGAGAATATGAGCTTGACAGCACCGCACTAGGTAATCTATACCAGAAGACTTCTTTTCAGACGCCTCGGAAGATTGTCAGGAATAGAAGAGGTGGGAAGCAAGGATAGAAACTAGTGGGTTGAAGTGGAAGTGGAGTTTGTCATGGAAGGATTGATACCACGTAAGGGCCAAATCAGTAACATATGGAACATTAAGTTCTTTATGGATGAGTTGGTTGGTGACAAAGTAAGGAGCATTAAGGATTTTTCGAAGGATTTTGGATTTTAAGGATTGAATAGAGAAGAATTTGATAATTTAGTAGAGCCCAAAGCTCAACTCCGTTCGTCCAGATAGGCCTCATGATGCTGAAATACATAGATGAGCCTTTTGTAGTCTTCACAGCTTACTTATTTTTTCTTTATTGGACAAATTTTAATATATAAATCTCAACATACAATACACACAAAAATAATAGATTAAATATTATAATATATATATATTATATATATATATATATATATATATATATGTATGTCATGCTCTGAGTTATTCAAAAAATCCCTGATTCCGAGCTCAATGATAGATCATTGGGAAGAAATGTAAGGGATTTAGGGGAGTATTGCAAATATAAAATGTAATTAATTTATAGTATAGGGGATGAGGAATCTAAGGAACTTTTATTTCTATTTCGTTATCAATTCATGCTTCTGTGAATATCTGTTTTCTATTTCGCGACTGTAATATAACTTACGATTTTCTACTCTCGTTCAATCCTTTTCGTTGTTTTTTTCATGCTTTATGGTTGCCATTCCGGAACTTCCATTCTCAAGGCACACACCGAACTCAGCCATTTTCAAGAGTTTGATACACCATTGGTTCTGATATCCAGGTGGGCGGATTACCGACCGATTATGCTAATAGGAGACTATAATGGTGGAGTCGGAGGCCCTCCAGCTCACCCACTGAGTAACTATCAAGGAGGGATCCCCCGAACGATTTAGCCCCGAGGAAAACCTTAACGAAAATTGGTTCCATGGACCATTTACCAATCATTACATTGATTTATGTTCGAGCCCAAATTAGATGTGGAGGGAATAAGATCGACTTCTTTTCAAGGAATTTAATATGAACTTCTTTTTTTTTTTCTTTTTTTTAAACTTCATTTTTTATAAATTCAATTCATATTCCTTAAAATTTTATCTCTATTCTATCCCCGGTGTATTATTTTAAACCATTGTAGCTGATAAATAATTTATAAAGTTAAGGACTTCATTAATTTAAATACAATGATACCCTTGAAACATTCTAAGAAACGTGAAAGGATAGAAATAGAAATAGGAAGTGCATTTCTCACATTCAGATAAATCACTCCTTTTACTCCTTGTGTATAAATCACAATTAAATTATAAACATATGTCTTGAAAAAATGTTTAAATGAAAATCTAGTGCGCTCAACACCACTAGATTTTCAATTATCTCGGTTGATAAAATCATGTTAAGAACTAAGAAATAAAGTCTAAAAAAGAGTTGAAAAAAGTTTAAAGAATTTTATTCAGTTTCGTTGGAAGCAATGTGTTTTATATTAAATAATATGACAATATAAAATTGTTATGCTGAATAATGTATAAAACAAAACAAAAAAAAAATACCTAAACTTATGTTTTTTGCTCTTCTCTACTTTTTTTGGTTTTAAAATTCGTTCAACTTGTATATTTAGCTGTTTTTAAAGAATATTAATAAGATGATATATTTTTTTCAAATATTTGGTACGAAGAGAGATGAGGCCACTGGGGAGTTTAGAAGGTTGCACAACGCGGAATGCGGAATCAACTTGTATCTGTGAATATAATTTTGCTGATTGCATCGCGGAGACTCAAATGGGCGAGTAAAGTTGTTGGGCTCGATGACGAGCGGATCCCGAGAAAGTTGGTATTTGCTGATCCGACTGGTAGGCGTCCGAAAGGTAGGCCGAAGCGTAGATGGGAGGATTGCGTTAAAGCTGATCTTGGGAGCTTGGGCTTGATTGGTGAACATTGGACGAGTCTGTGTAGGCAGAATTTGGTGGTATCGGCATCGAACCTTCGTGTTCGCTAAACCTATTATTATTATTATTATATTTACTTTTTCAAATTTAAAAGGTAATAAAACTACACGATATTCAAGTCCATTAAATTTTACTTTGATATAGTATGTTTAATCAATGTCGTTTGAGCCGTTTTTGAGAAAATGGTAAACATTTGCTAATGCATTTAATAAAGCATTTCTATTTTGCTGATTTTGTTGAAAAAGTTTATGTTACATATCAGGCATAACTTACTAAAATATAAAATTTCTATTAATATGAATAAATAAATATAAAACATAGGCCCAAACCAGATACCTCTCCTTCCATGACAAACTCTATTCCCACCCAAACCCATTTCAATCCTTTCTTCCTCTATAATACCTGATAATCCTCCGAGGCGTCTGAAATGAAGATGGCCTTGAGACCTTCTAGTTTAGAATATTTTTTGAGTGCTGCCGATGGGTAGCTACTCCACATGTCTTGTTCATGTCTATTTCCTTTTAGCCTATTTACTAGATGTGTTGTACAATCAGTTGTAAATGTCAATAAATAATTTTTAAAAAAACATATCAGTTTTTAGCTGGACTTACTATATGCACACAGGGGACCCTAAAATGTGTATTTCCGTTGAAAACTGGAATTTAAAAATTTCCATGATTACAATACTTTCCTTTTCTATATATAACATATATAGGTAAGTGAAAGTAAAAATACAGAAACTATAGTAAAAGAAATTTAGAAACTACATTTACTTCAAGTGTGTGTATTCACTGTTATATGAATGTTTAACTTGGGTTTTAATACGAATATTAAAAAAAATAATTTGGTTAGAATTATATAAAAAAAAAAAAAATGGCTCTTCTATCTACAAAAATTTTGAAAGATCAGTTCATTTAACGTTTCTCCGAATATATTATTGTCCGTCCGAGTGTGTTTGTCGTTTGTCACTTACCAGGGATCTGTTTATATTTATGAATAGGGGTTCTGACATTGTGGTACGCGGTCAGGTTTCGAGTGGCACGCAACACTATTGGTGGCGAACAAATAAACAAGTCTGATTACTCCTGTAGTGGAAACACATAAATTAAAATTAGTAAATTAATTTGTTTTTAAATTGATAATACTGATTGAAATATGTGATTATGAATATTTTCATGATTAGCATATTCAAGTGAATATAAACATAATTATTAAATTTAGTCACATTGCGAGAACAGATATTGGACCTTAAGTTAAACAGAATGTTTGTATGACCCATAGTCCGGATCCTGAAAATAGTAAAGTTTCGCACTTCATGCAGAAAATTAAATATTATTATTTCTTAAAATATTCGATGAGTAGTTTTACCGAGAAAAACTTGAAACTTTCACTTACCTGTATATAAAATATATAGTATGGGAAAGTATTGCGATCATGAATATTTTCGAATTCCATTTTTCACCAGAAATACACGTTGTAGGGTCTCCTGAGTCCAAATAACCAAGTCCCGAAAGAAAGTCTGTGTGTATGTATGCGTGGTAAGTCTATCGCGAAAGCGAAAAGAGGAGCGAAACTGAAATTTAATATTTAAGACAACTATACGCCCGAGATGTTACAACAACTTTTTCTCGAAAATCGGCTGCCCGAAAGTTCTTGCTACTTTATACCATGAATTTTGCACCTTTTTTCGATTTTCTCAAAAGCGGCTGTAACAATTTTGATTAAACTCGCTATACCGATGTAAAATTAAATGTTCTTTAATGTGACTTAGGTTTCATTTTGATTGAAATAGTCTAATAGGGCTTAAATGCCGATATTTTAAATTTTCTTTCCTTAAAGCACCTTCAATTTTATTGATTTGAAAAAAAATAACCATTTTTTATTGTTAGGATTAATAAAAACCCTCTAAATGTATAATGATGGAGTTTTGTTGACCGTTGAGAAATTAGATGAGGAAGATGGTAGGGGGTGCGGTCATAAATTAGAAACACACATTTAAAATAAGTGCTATTTTAATTATGTGCCGACGTTTCGGCCTACAATGTGGGCCTTCATCAGGGCTAAAAGAAACAAGATAACAACCAATGTAATATATCGACTTAATAGCTAGGTATATAAAAATAATAATACAGTAATATAATATGGGAACAAACATCACATTTGGGAACAAACATTTTTTAAAACGGAAAAAAACATCACTTCTTTAGACACAGTCTCAGAGTCAAGTATGTATCTTTTTTCTTATTGATTAGGATTTTTTTCATCGCCTATTTCTTTCTCCCTCTTTCCAAACTCATATCTTTCTCCGTTACATATCCTGACATATAATTGTTAGTTTAATATTACATTATTTTAAAATTTAAAATTATTTTTTATTCATACTGTTTCTCTTTTTTAATGAATATGTTCTTTTTTATATATTACCTATATTCTTAACTATGTTTTTAATATATTACCGTCATATATTACTTCAAAATTGTTCATATTTAAAATTTTAATTTTTCACATATTTTTCCTTTGTCATTTGTTTCATTTGCTTAGTCTCTCTTTATATATTCCTATTACAATATTATCATCTCAATTGTGTTTACTTCCATACTTTATAACTATCAACTTAATTTTGTTTATTTCCATACTTTATAACTGTCATTTCATTATCATATTACATTTAATTTTATTTATGTTTCCATATTATATTACTGTCTTATTATTATTACATACCTAGCGCATTATTAAGTCTATATATTACATTGGTTGTTATCTTGTTTCTTTAAGCCCTGATGAAGGCCCACATTGTAGGCCGAAACGTCGGCACATGATTAAAATAGCTTAAAAAACTTATTTTAAATGTGTGTTTCTAATTTATGACCGCCGTCTAAAAGTATAAGTTAATAGAATTCGATATACAACTAAAGGAGAAAAGAGTAAACATATTTTTTCATACAATTTTTGTTTTTTTGAACATAAAAACAGTAATATAGATGTATAATATACCGTTGGAAAGCTAAAGATTTTAGAAAATAAGTTATCTCATACACAAAGTTGTAAAAGTTAATGAAGAGTGATGAAAGGCCGGTAACACTAACTAATTGTTTTCGATAATAATATAATATATTATTAAATAAAACTCGTGTTTCTATTGAAACGTAATGTAATTAATTCTTTATTAGTTTCACTCATTTTTATCTCTAACTGTATTTGCAAATTCTTTAATCAATTTAAACAACGGAGCTAAGTGAAATTCATGTGTTGCCAGATTTTTTGGTTTTCTTGAGGTCTAGGATCTGTTTCTACAATATGATTAGACAATTATGAGACATCCTGTATATGTCTTGCATAATTATTTTAAATGAGGAAGTTTTTTTATTCAGTTTTAATCCATAATTTCCAGTTTCTTTCCGAAGTTATAGGTTAAGTCGTTGTTACGATGTTTTTTTTTGTTTTTTCGTGTATCAAGCTTTTGTTGTATGATGATTTAAAGGCTGGAAGTGTGCTCTGTCCGGAGGGTTCGGGAATAAATTTTAGATGTGTAAATTTTTTTTTTTTCCTACGAAAAATGTAAATTTCAGAAGAGTGAATTTCTCGGAAAATGAGAACAAAAAGTTAGGCAGGAAGCCTGGACCGTTTGGCCTTCAGAGCTGGGCGAACAAGCTGGCCACGGAAACACTAATAGTCATGTCGAGAATATACTTGGCAACTATTTACACAAAGTGCTATGACCTCCCCAGTTCTGATGTATGACTGTCGTAATTACTGGAAACTGGAAATAACAATAAGTATCACAATAAATTCGTTATTCCCAAGTGTTTTCATATAACTTTTAACCTATACGATGCCTTTTTTTTTTTTTTTATATAAAAACGTGGGGTTGGTTATAGTCCAGGAGTCAGATGCATGGTTGACTACTTCATCGAACTATATCTTGAAAATTTTTTTTTTTAATTTCTTTGTACAATACTTATTACAAAAATGCATTTTTGGCGGTTCTAAAACTCTTACTAAGCAGCTAAGTACTTTGATGAAGTGATCAATTATGTCACGATTACTAGCTTATCGAACATACGATTAGTTTTTATTTTAACTAGTCTGTTATGTATAATACATTTCTGGCGGTTTAGAAACTCTTACTAATGACCGCTAGAAGAGCAAACGTCGAGCGAAACCACGTGGAGGCTGGCGGTCCACACGTTAAGATGGCACTTGGTGGGACTTTTTCAGTGTAAATTGACAAAATAAGACTATATCGATTTAATAATAATTATATTGTGCAATGTAATTGTGATATTATACGATTTTGTTAATTTATAGCAGGTTTTTATTTATTTTTTAATATAAAATATCAAGGATTTTGTTATTTCTTCTGCTATGAGTAAAGAATGTATACAATTTTAATATTAAAATATTTAAGGCTATAATAAAAGATTAATTTCGTGCTTATATTTGAATATGTTTTATTAATTTAATCATTCATAATTTTAGGACCCAGTAAAATTTAACAGATTTGCAAAAAATTACAAAATGAAACATAATGGATTTTAAAAAATAATAATAATTATATAAGTCATTCTGAATTATAAATAATCAATAAATGAATCTCAAGGAAACAATAAAATCACAGGGTAAATCTTTAAAATAACTTATTTCTTTTATATAAGTAATTAATGATGATATCACTGATTAGGGTTGACATATCTATTTCGGATTTCCTTTTTGACTGGCACGACATTTGTTTTTTTTATTAGCACGCATTTAGAAAAACGTTTCGACGGATAAATACTATTAGGAAACAATGAGATTCCTCCATTTTGGTATGTACTGATACGCGTTATCTATAAAAATTAGTTAGAAAGAACGCGAAGTTGAACACGCAATTGTAGCCGACAAATATTTCCGGACATGATAATAGTATAAATCAGTTCACACCTTTTTTTTTTTTTTTTTTTAATGGCATTCGAATTCCACAGTTATCTATACCGGTGACAATCAATTGAATTAATTGAGTTCGAATAATAAATAAATATTTAACATTGATGAATGAGTTTGTGATAGGATCGTAAAGAAAATGCATGTAAAGCGTTGACTCTTGACAAAAAAATTAAAATAATTAATTTTATTTTAAATCTGTATATTATTTAACTGAAACAAAGTATTAATACGTTAGCATCTTAATTATATTAAAAGACTTGAGGACTTCATTCATTTTTATTTCACAATTTAAAAAAAAAAATGTTCAAACCAATTAGATAGTTTTCTTGCTAGGTTTACATTAAATGCTTATCATACTCTTACTCTGGCTCAAAAACTGTAATTTGTATAAAACTGAAATTTCATAGTTTACAAGGGTATATACCCGAGAAATTGCAGCAACTTTTTCATTAGAATCACCTTACTAGAAAAGCCACTTTATACTATGAATTTTGTACCTTTTCCCGATTTTCTCAAAAACTGCTCTAACGACTTTGGTTAAACTCGCTATATCGGTGTACAATATAATGGGCTTCAATGTCATGTAGGATTCATTATGATTGAAATAGTCTGACAGGAGTTAAATACCGATATTTTTAATTGTCTTCCTATAATGTATCTTTAAATTCGAAAAATTAACCATTTCAAGTTGTTAGCATTGATAAAATTGTTAGTAAATATTCAAGATGAAATAATTTTATTACCAAATAAACAGATTAAAAATATTTATTTAGATAATTTATGGATGTATTACATACCGTTGGAAAGCTAAATATTTTAGAAAATATGCAATCTTATATACAAAGTTGTACGAAGTGATGGAGAGGGATGAAAAGCGGATTAAACTAACTGATTGTTGTATATAATAATTTCTATTGTTAGAATATTTAATCTGAAACGAATTTTTCCATCGAGGGTCAGTGAAATTCTTTAAACGTTTTTATTAAATTCTAACTTTATTAAAAAAAAAAAAAAAAAGAGGTAAGTAAATGAAAGTCGTGTGTTGCGCGCACCAGATATTTTTTTATTAGTTTTGGATTCGTGGCAAGTTTAAAATAAGGAGCAGATGTGAGTATATCTTTAGAAGAGGATCGGGAAACGTGAAAAAAAAAATAGGAGAAGGGATTTATGTTTATCTGGAAGATTGATAGTTGTGTAACTTAGACAACTCAACATATTTACTGATAGCACTTAGACCCATAAACAACTCACCTGTGCTTGTATTATTTATAAATACCTTTTATAAAAAATTAATAAGATTTTCATAATGCTTATGATTTTTTTTTAATTATTGAATTACAATTTTTTATGTGTTTTTCTTTAATCGGATCGTGAAAATTGGGTTTTATAAAGATAGTTTAAAATGTACTTCCTTAGTGTGCTAAAACTTAATTAATGCATGCGTAACAATGATAATAAAAATAATTAATGTATAGAGATATCTTTACAGCTCATGACCTGCATGAATTCAAATTTAATTTTAATAATTAATAAAGCGATTTATTAAATTGTATCTCAATATCTAAAGGATCGCGTATCTGTATTTATGGTTTATTTCTTAATAAGTTTTAAATTCATTAAGCTCACCTTCCATCATATTAATTGTTACATTCAAATTTACTTTCCGAAAAGTTTATTAATATACTGTCGGATGGCTTAGTTAAAAAAAAAAAAAAAATTATATATAATAAAAAGTCGTCGAAGGTAACGGAATGTGAGGATTATTAGACAATATTTCGTGAATGTTATCTATAATAAGTTCTATTATTATGTTATTTAATCTAAAATAAGAATTTGAATTGAAACTTGGTAAATAATTTTAAATTTCATTTTGACCTTTTACATTTTTTTTTTATCAAGAAAGTAGGTGTATATATTTTCTGATGAAATCAATGTCATTATTTATTTTAAAAAAATAATTAGTTTTTAATCAAATAATTATTAGACCTCTTTACTAAATATCCTAAATGTTAAACATCATAATGGATTTCTGGTATATATATTTTTTTAAATTAAAGTAATGAAAATACTTTTTTATTTTAAAGTATAAAGATTATAGAAATTTAATTAATTATAAAAAATAATTTATTTTATAGTAATGATGATAGTAACTATTCCATGATGTGGTAGACATTTCACGATTTAAATTTCACAATGATATCTTCATTTCTACTTATTTAATTTTTAATTAGAATTAAGGGGAAAAAACCGATTATTTTATAGCTTTCACACTTTTACGAAAATAACTGCCAGATGTTCCGCCCAACCAGATAGCTACACGAAATACCTAATTCGATTAAACATATGGTGTATTATTAACTCAGCACATGTGTCAGCGGCATATGCTCGGGACCAAGTCAAAAAATCCGAAGTAGATTGGAAAATAATTACCACACTCGCATTGATGTGATTGAAAAAATAAATACCGCAGAAAAGAAAACTTTTTTTTTTTTTTTAGATATTTATTGAGATATATTACATTTTTTTCAATTGTAACAGTGATATGAGACCAAATTCATACAGTATTTACAAAAAACAATGATAAAATCGAATTACGTACAAATAGAAAAAGAAAAAAATCATATAGTTATATACAATAAGTTTTATTATTAGAAAAAAAAATATAGACCTGAAATTACAATTTTTTTTGCTTTTGATTCTTCGGTTCTGAGGACGATTTGACGATTTTTTTTAAAATAAATAGTTCGACACAAGACGTTTTGAAAAACCTTTTACCGTTTAAATGCTATTTTTAAAACTATCATAAATGCTGTTATATTTTGTTAAATTCAAGTATGACTAATATTTATAATTTTCTTAAATATGATTTTCTTACAAATAAAAAGAAATCAATTTTACTTCATGTAAAAATATATTTAAAAAAAAATTACGTTCATCGGTCGGTTTCACAACAAATTCATACGTTTATAAGTATCTCCACGAACACACAAATATGTGGGTAGGATAAAAATATTCATATCTTATTTATGAGTTATTTTGTATTTTATGGCAATTACATTTAAGGTAATAATTTTCAAAAAATATGAATTATCGCTATATTTATTTTCATTGTATTTATGCATGTATTGTTTTCTGATGCCTATTTTCCATGTTTTTTTTTACTGAAAAATGCAATAAATATCATGATGTGTATATTTCAACCGTACTTGTGAAGACCACTCACACTCAATATTAATAAAATTGTTAAGTGGATAATGGCGGGTAATGTTAGGGCGCTTTAATAAATGTAAATTTACGGGTTACCTAGAAATGGTATTGTAAACAAGTGTTTGTTTGCCCGTTGCCTGGGTAAAGATACTATACGCATAATCGATCACAGAAAAAACGAAAATGGCTACAAAGTGTCCATCGATTTTCTGTCAGATCAACCGCATTTTAAGAATGAATTATAAGTTTCGTATTGATTAGTGTTTTGTCAAGATTATATTCTTATTTTTTTTCTATCGGTTTAGAATTATCAACGCTTTAGTAAAACGTTTATAATTCCTCACAGAGAAATTTAAGTCCTATGTACCATATGAATTGAAAGTTTTTATGTTATGATTTCGTCATTTTAAACATATTAAATAGATGAGACTACCCATATTTAGGAACATATTACATGGTACAGATTCGAAATTGAGTATAGTATTTAAATATAAACCGTGCCAGTAATATTGTCATTACATACATTTTTATGCAATATTACTGTCACATATTATTATTATTAAGTCTATAATTATGTTGATTGTTATCTGTTAGCCCTGATGAAAGCCCACAATGTAGGCCGAAACGTCGGCACATAATTAAAATAGCACTATGTTTTAATGTACGTTTCTCTCTAATGACCGCACCTCCAACCATCTTTCTCATCTAATTTCTCAACGGTCAACTAAACTCCATCATTATAAATGAATGTAAGCCGACGAAACTGCTGATGAAGCAGTTGAAACATTTTATTTGGAATAGAAACTTTAAAATGGTCTCAGACTTTGAAACGTTGTAAATTTTGAAATAAAATTATAACTTTTGATTTAGCTATAAATATATCTTACAATTATTAAACCAAAAGAAGAAGTAGAATACTAATAAAAATCTAAATATGAAATAATTTTACCTATCCTAATCTTTGACAACCCATCTTCCTACTATAAGCTAAAAGTACCAATAGCCCACTTTAATTCTTTGCCCGAACCATTACCAGGATTTCGTCAATAAGAATAAATATATGAATTTTACAGTTAACATATATCAGTTCTAAATGGTTTATAATTTGAATTTAATAATTCTGCTCGACGTTTTAGTATTAATTTTGCATCATTAAATGTAATTTAAAAGAAGTTGAAAATGTTAAGCACCTACTTGCCATCTGCCCTATAGTGCCCAAGACCATATAGAATCAAATTTTAAATAGTGCAACGTTAACAGATAGTGAAGTCATTAATCTTTTATACGGCTCTAATTGGACTGTTCTAGTAGAGTTTTTAAGAGAAGAATTACCTTATAGAGCTTTTTTCGTTCAAGAATTTAATTATAATTAAGAAAAAAAAAGAAAGAAATTTTGTTGAAGAATTTTACTTTCGATATTTAAATAAGTAATTCCTTTTGTTTATTAATATTTACGTTTATCATTGGTATTTTCTTTACTGATCCGTTTGATGTGTGGTGTTATGATTCATTTTTAATTATTTACTTGTTTAAGTGTAATATTACTGTTATTTTTTAATTTGTTTATTTCAATTTACAATATTTGCAACTCTGCTGACGGAGTAATCCAAAGCAAGAATGTTTTTTTATTTTGTATTTATAGAAAAAATAAATAAAAGAAATGTTATATTATATTAATAAACATTTTTATTATTGCTATATATGATTTTTAATTATATGTTGTTGATTTTTATGTCCTTTAGCATTGTTTCTTTTAAATAAGGAATTTATTTTCGTAGGAATTGATTATTATGCATGCATATGTTTTATGTCTGAATTCTCTATCAGTTTTCTTTAATATGTTTCCATGAAAAATGAATCATAATGGTGATAAGCTAATCGATATATGTATTGTGTTTCAGGGAAGTGGTGCGGAAGAAGAGAGTGGCCATCGCCGGCTGACGCTCGAGTTGCGTCGGACGCTGCGCGACGAGGCGTCCTCTACTCTAGCGTCTTCCTTGGAAGTCCTGGCGAGTACAACTCATGTAAGCTGCCTGAGTGCGCACTCTCCGTCCATCGATCCGTCCCCCTCCTCCCCCTGTCCCTCCTCACTCTCTCTCTCTTTCTCTGTCACAATCTCTCTCTCACTCCCTCTATCTATCTCTCTCTCACCCACTCTCTCTGTCATTTATTTATTTAACCCGCCTTCTCCTTCTGTAATGATACGTTTTTACGGTCTATCCTCTGTTAACCATAAGAAAATCTTCCTGACGTACCTCATTCATGATATGCGCCATTATTTATTTATTTATTTACTATCTATAACTTATTGTTATCATAATTTATAATTATATACACTCGCTCAAACAAGTTTCCATACACCCATAAATACATTTTTAGTTTTGAAAGCTGAGGTTGATTTCCTCCACACTTTTGACATTCCATCTGGCCCAAAAATATTAAATTTGGATTCCTAAGAGAATATGACCGTTCCCTGAAATTGTTGGGTTTATTTACAAACTCCCTAGCAAATTACAGTCCTTTCTTCTGGTTTAACTTACTGAAGAAGGGTTTCTTCTTGCGACTCGACCACTGTATCCTTCCCTTCTGAGAATATTTTTTACTGTTTTGGGATGGACTTGAATCATAGTACCTATTTATTATGATGGCCATTGAGGTGTCGGTAGTGTTAGGATTTGCATTGACTTCAGCTAGGATGGCTCACCTCTGGCGATTCTCCAGTATCCTGTCTTCCAGAACGTGGTCTATCCTCCAAAGATTTTAACTCTCTATGTCTTTTCGGTACATACTGAACATGTGTGACTTATGCAATAGATATGCATTTTTTTCAAAGAAAAGCCCTGCAAACCATAAGCTCTCTCAAATCACGAGAAACGCGCATATTGAAATCAGTTTCCCAGGCCTAAGAAACGTTAATACTGAACTAAGATTTGATCATCGAGATAAGATTTATACATTTAACACAGGAAAGACAGTCATAGTACAACAAATAGGATTAATATTGAAAGTGTATGGAAACTTTTTTGACCTACCATTAACAAACGACCTTCTGCCTCGTTTTATAGTAATGATGAAATGAATATAAATGTATTTGTTTTTTTTTTTAAATTTAATATTAGTATTAATAATTTATACATTAGGAAATGGTCAAGTTGAAAATAAATAGCTATGTAAAATAAAAGAAACTTTTTTGAGTGAGTGTATATGATATTATGCCGCATGGTTTTACATAATTTCTTATAGCATATAATTTTAAACGGTTCTATGGGTCCTGGGTTCGAATTCAGGCTGTGGCGGAATATTATTTGTTCAATAATTTCAAGCGTGAGGCATCCTGGGTCATGGAGACCCTCCTGGGGATAAAAACTGGGTACCCAAAAATGGGGGAAACCTGGCGGTTGAGCATTGGCCATCATCATAAAAATTATATATAAAAAATAAAAGACTTTACCTCTACAACCCATGAAGGGTCTTGGGTTCCTTACATTGCATAAATTCGTGCTGTTTCTAGACTAACGGCTGTCCAATGTGGTCATATGTCAGAGATCTCAGAACTCACCAGCCTAACTAGGTTTCCCCCCGATTTTTAAGTACCCACTTCTTCGTGTCTGGGTGTGCCGCAGGAGGGCCTCAATTACCCAGTTTCGCCCATCTACTTAAATATCAGATTAAATAATCATTATTAAACCGGAGAACAAGATTAGTGCTCTATCCACTAGATTACGCCATTTCCCAAGTATAATTTAAAAATAAACAAAAATTGTATATATCTATACTTTTTTTTTATGCTTCTTGCTGGAAAAAGACCTCAAGGACGATAGTGACTGATAAGTTGCAATTGTGAAGTTACTCGACTATCAGCCTCATTTTAATAAAAAATATGTAATAACTACATTTTTAATATAAATTTATCTTATATTAAAAATGCAGTACTAGATTTTTTAAAATAAGTTTTTATAATATATAGATAAACACTTTTTGATTTTATGTAACTTTACCATTTATTTTTTTAAAATTTTATTAGAAGTAATGTTTAATGATATATCAAGACTTTGTTTAAGTAATAATATTATTTACGCCTTTATTAAAAATAATAATTGAATCGCACCGTCATTATTGAAACATTCCTCCTTACCTCAGTGGCGTTGCATATGAGAGGCAAAAGAGTCTCCCGCTTGATTTATTAAAATTTATTATGAAAATATTCAGCTTTCCATAAGTAATGACCTTCCTTGTAATATTCCCCACCATTATCACAGGTGTGTTAATTATTTTCTAATTAAAGCCTATATAAAGTATTTGAAAATGCCATATGAGCAATAATGCCCAAGAAATTTTGTATCTCATGGTTTCGTAATAAACAAACAATATCATGAAATTGTATGTAAATAAATCAGTTTTCCCTGCTACCTCCTGTTGGTACATGTTTTTATCTAAGTTACCTAATAATAGGATAGTATTAAGGTAGAATTCGAATTATACTAGATTTTACTTCGATTTTGAGGTCTCATCCTCATTTACATGGCAAGGGAGAGCTTATATACCAAAAATAAAACTTCCGGTAAAGTAGCTTTAATTTTGTTTATTTGAATTTATTAACGGACAAGCTAAAAAAATCAGATAAATATAAATTATGGAAGAAATCACTAGTTAACCAAAGAAGAAGAAACGAGAGAACTATTTTCCAAAAAATGTTGTTTTGTTTTTCTTTTCGGGTTCATAAAACTTTTGATATTTCCAGGAATTAATATCGTAATCAGTTTTAAATCTTGCAAACATTTGTTATGATTTTCTTCTCAGTACTGTTTTTTGTTTTTTATTTACTATGGGGGAGCAAACATCATTACAGGATTAAAAAGTCAATAAAATCATAAAACATCTCCTGTAAAAACACTTTATCAACGATTACTGTTTAATTTGTGAATCACACCGTTATGCTTCGTTGTTTGTCAACAAACAGATAGTCGTGCCAGGATCACAAACATAGATCACTCCCGGGTTAGCCCCTGCAGTTCCTCGACGCCAATAACGAAACGGCAGTAGGAAGAAGGAAAGCAGGATTCCCACCATTAAGGGAAGCGAGGTGACTCTGAGATATATAAATTTTTTTTTAATTTCCCAGCCGGAGACGGGAGGGGGTTCATGGTCCATTTCAGCGCGAGGGCGGCGGTGAATTATGGTGCCTGGTCAGGAGTGATGTGCAGCTCACGTCAGCCTCAGCCGGAATCGATATCCAACAGACCGCTCTTTATCTATTTGCTCTGGTCGCCGGCTCTATTGTCGCTGGTCCAATTACAGGCTCCGATAGCTGCCGCCAGGTCCGGACCAAACCCGCCAATCACCGCCTATGGCTACTGTTTGTAGCAGATGTTTGATTAGCCTGCAGATTAGGAAATCGGTCAGAAAAGCATTCCGTTCTTCTGGGGTTCGGTGGGAAACAAAACTGCACGTGCGGTCCTTTGTAAACCATGGACTTAACTATAGGTCCTGAGTTCTATTGTACAAGGAGTTGTATTGCATTCTATATTTCAATTAACATCAGTAAGGACCGTCCTAATTATATTTTATTTACTTTAAACTTTAGGGGCTCTACTAAACCATCAAATTCTTCTCGTATTTGATACTTACAATCCAAAATACTTAATGCTCCTTACTTTTTCACAAATTAACTCATCCATAAAGACATTTATGTTCTACATGCTAGTGATTTGGACCGAACAAGGCACTGTGCCTTTCCCGACAAACTCCTTCCCAGATAATCCTCCGAGGCGTCTAAGAAGATGGCCTCGGGACCTTCTGGTTTGTTTTATTGTATAAAACTATGATATTACGCTTGAAATACAAAAATTGTAATTCGGAAAGAAGAATGACTTAATGCAAATACATGAATAAGGTGCTTCTAGAAATTTGCAAAATATCTTCAGTTCGTGCGAGAGTTTCTAATTCTTATTGCTTTTCCCTGTCTCCCTTTACCCTTGGTTTTAATATTTTTAGTGGTTGTTTACCTTAAACTGTCGGGGCCATAATAAAGCATCAAATTCTTCTCGTATTCAATCCTTACAATCCATATTACTTAATGCTTCTTACTTTTTCACTTAATAAACTCATCCATAAAGACCTTTATGTTATATATGCTGGTGATTTGGACAGAACAAGGTCCTACCTTTTTTTAAAGTTAACCATTTTTATCATACTAGAAGTATACATACCGCTAACAAACTTGTACTAAATCAGGAGACAAGGAATATTAGGGGTACTCACTTCGTTTGCTATAGCACATTTTTAAGCTAAACCCGCCGAGTTTCTACAGTAGCCTGCTCGGCAGGTTTAGCAAAATAGCACAAACAATGTGCTATAGCAAACGTAGTGAGTACCCCTAATATTACTGATTGTGCTATCTAGTTTTCTGCTATTCAACCACTAATTACTGTTCGCATTTCAGATCCCTTTTTTTTTTAATGAATATGAAGAACTACATAATCCCGATATAACTGACTTTTACAGAAAATATGCATTAATAGCACTCCCATAACAATTTCATCAGTATAGGGTCAGGTACTTAGGCCACCTTATTTTCAAAGGCATCAGAAATCGAGATTAGAAACCAGTAGGTTGGAATGAAAATGGAGTTTTTCATGGATGGAAAGATATCTGGTTCAGAATCCGCAATATCCATATGATTTCATTAGTCACTAGGAAATTCAATTGTAAGGATTGACTACGTGACGAGTTCGAGTATTTCATGGATCCACAAAGCTCGAATTCGCTACTCAAAACTAGCCATATGATACATTAGTCATGTAGATAAGGTTTTTTTATTTCTAGTGTTGAAATAGCAGGAGTATTATTTGAATGATCATTCTTAAATTATTACACATTCTGATGGTCCCTGATTCAGCCAGAATCAAAAGTGTCAGGGTAATTGATATCGGTTCACATACGTTTGATGGTGCATTTGTGCATTGAACTTACTTCTTATAGAGTGTTATTAAGAATATCAATAAATGTCAAGTATGAGGTGATAATATATTACTAGTAGCTAGTAGCTCTGTGTGTGTGTGTGGTTTGTGGTGGTGTGTGTGGTGTGTGTGTGTGTGTGTCTGTGTATGTCTGTGTTTGAGTGTCCGTGTTCGATAACTTCGGTAAACGGAAATTCCTATGCAACTGAAATTTTATATTTAGGACAACTATACGCCCGAGATCTTACAAAACTTTTGCATACAATCAGCTAACCAGAAGAGCCACTTTATACCATGAATATTTCACCTTTTTACGATTTACTCAAAAACGGCTTTAACCATTTTAAGTCAACTCGCTATATAGATGTAAAATTTAATGGGCTTTAATATGATGTAGGTTTCGTTCTAATTGAAATAGTGTGACAGAGCTTTAATGCCGATATTTTAAATGTTCTTCCTCTAAAGTACCTTTAATTTTGTAGATTCTATAAAAATAACCATATTATCTTGTTACCACTGATGAAAAACAAGTAAATATATAAGTTGAACCAATTCGAAATCCATCTTAAGGAGAAAAATAAAAAAATATTTTTTAACGCATTTTTTTTGTTTTTAAACATAAGAACAGAAATATACATGTATAATATAACGTTAGAAAGCTAATGATTTTAGAAAAAATATTATCTTATACACAAGCTTGTAAAACTGATTGTTTTATAAAATTGAATTAACTCTTCAATGGTTTCACTCATTTTTATCTCTAACTGTATTTGAAAATCCTTTAATAGATTTTAAAAAGGGAGGTTCAAATAAGTAAAGTTATGTGTTGCCTCACACCAGATTTTTTTATTAATAATCACCATGCTCCATTCATTCCCATCAATTTTTCCATGTACAAGAGTACTATGATAACGTCTCTCACGACCGGTTCACGCTATGATTTTTCACGGGACGGCATTCCAATCTCTTCCAGCTGTCAAATGAAACAGGAATCCTCGACTATATTGCTCGGGCAAATTGATCAGGGTAAACGGTGCTTATTACAAGCCATGAGACGGAGAGGGAAGGAACGCAATTTGTTTTCCTAACAAGCAGTCATGTATTCATCTTTGAAAAAGAAACTGCAGAAAATGCCTCTTCCCTTGTCGAGTTAGTGCCGTCCCACACCCTCCCTCTTGGTAATATTTCCACCCCCTTTTTGGTAAGGGGAGAAAAAAAAAAGAATTCTGCCGGAACCGGACTTCCAGATCATGTACCGACACAATGCGCATTAAACATTTAAATTATTATGTTGTAATGCAATGTTTTCATCGTGTTTTTTTTTCGTGTTAAGGGGGGGGGGGGTTAATGGGGCATGAGGTGTCGACGTAACAATTGGGTAAAAGCCTAACGTCCTACGAATTGTAAAGGGTATCAATTGTTAATGGAGAAAATAAAAAATTAATTAAAACTAATTTTCCGAATACAGAGTTTTAACTGACAAAGAACGTAAAAAGATTTATAGTAAACAGAGGGAAAAAAATATAATAAGGCATGAGAATGGGCAAAGAATGAAAAATGTGAAGGGAAGATCAAGTATAAAACCACACTGTATTTATAAAAATGTAATTTTACGAATAAAATTGTATGATGCTCTGCTGTATAGTCTAATAAGATACTTTAATAAATCTGGGGCGCGTAACACACGACTTTCACTTACCTCCATTATTTATACCAATTTAAGAATTTTTAAACAAATTTATAAACGAAAATAAATTGTTAAAGAATTATTGAAATTGGATTTTAATAGAAACATGTGTTTTAGTAAATAATCTATTATATTATTATCTACGACAATCAGTTTGTTTTATCGGCTTTTCATCACTCTCCGTTAACGTTTACGGTAGTATGTATAAGATAATAATTTTTCTAAAATATTTGGCTTTCCAACGGTATATTATACATGTATATTACTCTTCTTAATTTCAAAAAAAAAAAGTTGCATTAAAAAAATATGTTTGCAATTTTCTCGTTTAGTTAGATATCGAATTCGTTTAACTTATATATTCACCTGTTTTTTGGCAATGCTAATCAGACGATATGGTTAATTTTTTCGAATCTACAAAATTGAAGGTACTTTAGAGGAAGAAAATTTAAAATATCGGCATTTATGCCCTGTCAGACTATTTCAATCAGAATGAAACCTACATCATATTAAAGCCCTTCAAATTTTATATTGATATATAGAGTTTAATCAAAATCGTTAAAGCTGTTTTGGAGAAAATCGTAAAAAGGTGCAAAATGCATGGTATAAAGTGGCTCTTCTGGTTAGCTGATTTTGAAGAAAACGTTTTTGTACCATAGTTGTCTTAAATATGCAATTTCAGTTTCATAGGACTGTTCGTTTACGCGCGGGAGTTACCACACACACACACACACCTTTTTACGGGACTTGGTCATTTGGATTCAGGAACCCTTAAATGTTTATTTCCGTTGAAAACTGGAATTCGAAAATTTTCAAGATCGCAATACTTTCCCTGACTATATATTTCATGTATAGGTAAGTGAAAGTAAAAATAAATCAATCAAAACTTTCTACCTTTAATTTTCTAGATTTATTCACCTATAATAAAGAAATTCATTTGATTAGGTCCGAACCCATCACTTTACAAAATTATTTTCCCTCTGATCATAATCAATACAATATAGGGATTATTATAATAAAGAAAAAAATTAATTGAAAACAAATTATTTAAATAATCATAACCTTGAAGGTGGGGCCGAATATTGATTCCACTGTTCAACAACATTTTAAGATAAAGAATCACCAAAGACCAGCCTTTTGGTATGAGCAACTGTTACATTATTGTTAGGTAGCATTTGTTATATTTGTATAAGTTTGCTCACCTATCTGAGAGACCATAAAAATCTCTAATAGTGCAATTTACGTTACCTGTTTATCCATGACGAACTAATTATTTCAGTGTTACTAAATCTTTGTAATACAATCTTGTTTATTTACCACGAAATCAGTTTTCTCAAGTCATTAAAGGATTTACAATATTTGAGTCATTAATTCTCTGTTATCAGATTATTCTCGGAATAGTGGGCTTCCCTGTCATAGTAATATGTTTCATTCTTTCACAGCAGTCATAAAACAATATAAGACCAAGATTACATGGAAAAGAAGAATTGCGTTTGTTTTATTTTATCAAACTATGATACTACGCTTGAAATGCAAAATTGTAATTCGGAATGAAGAATGACTGAATGCAAATGCATGAAATGTGCAAAACCTCTTCAGTTCGTGCGAGAGTTTCTAATTCTCATTGCTTCCTGTCTCCCTTTGCCCTTGGTTTTAATAGTTTTAGTTGTTGTTTTTTATATGGTTAGACTATCGACTGACATGACAACAGCGAGAGCGTTTTAAATCATTTAATCCTTAAAGGTCTATTTATAGGACTGAGACCGTAGCAATAAGAAAGTTAAGTAACAATTGGGCAGAGGAGTCGAGTTAATTAGGCTGTGGGATAGGCGACAATGGGAGCGGTACATAATGGGCTAGATTACTGACCAGCCACTCGCCCAAATTGGGAATCGATACTCGCCTCTCACATACCGCACTCTATTCCCATTTGGCAAGAGCACGCATATTTCACGCTCCGCAAATGATTAAACATTTGTCTGGACGAGATTTTAGCGCAGTTCACAAGATTATCGTTAAAATAATGATTGCAAGTGGAATGTTTGTATCCTAAGATTTACGCTACATTATTTTCCGAGAAGACTTAACGAAAAAAAATAAGGTGATGTGTGTAGTGTAAATAAGCCAGGTATCCCTCCCCGAGACGAAGCATTGCCGGGACAGAGGAAACAGGGCGAATCCGGGATCATGAGGGGTAGGAAATAGGGAGGAACCCCATGTAAACCTGGAGGGGGGGTGGGATAAATCCAAGCCGGTTCAACCGTGACCCTAATGGCCCCATAAACAAACATCTACCCGCGCACCTTCCCGCTTAGGGAAAAATTATGTACTCTTGCGGATGTCTCCACTGTTGTGCCCAGTCAGCTTGGTCTCCTGGTTCGACTGATCCATGTGACCATTGCGGAACAATGAAAGGTTCTGGATAGCCATCGATTTCATCCTTATTAGCATCTAAACATCAATTGTTGATGCATATAAAATTACATGTAGTTTTTATTTTAAGCTTCTTTCCTCGCGCTAAGAGTATAAATAAATTTCCAATAGAAAAGTTGAATTGAGAAGCTTTATGTAGAACTTAAGAGTGGATGAAATAGAATAATTCAAAGCATTCTAAATATAAGGATATGTGTGTAACAGTTATCTGTGATAAGGATAATAAACATTTTTCAGGGAGTTATTTGAATTCCTATGGGGAATTGTTCACCAAATGATTTGATGATGGTACCAACTTTATTGGCCTTTTGAAAGGTGTAAACGAGAGGCTTTGATACTTTCTCGTGTCATTGTTGTTTTTTGTATGTCGCTGTTATGCGAAATAATCTTAATAGCTAAATACCAACTAGTCATACTTATGATTTGGCTTGAAGCAAAAATGATTTCAACGCTGTAAGAAGTTGAATGTTCAACGAGCCAAGTGTATTTTCCCCAGCATCCTCTTCGTCTGTGGGGACCAGAGGTGTGGATAAATGTCAACGGGAGATTAGAGTGAATGCGTTGGGCCCCCACTGTTAGTCAGGATAAAGTTGGGTAATTTGCCTGCAGATCCCGAGGGTCAGGGCGTTATCAGTGGTTGCTTAGGCAGTTCGCCTATTTCCATAATGGCTGGATCTGGCCAGGGGTCGCCAGTTGATAAAATGAAAGGTTTGTTCTACGGGACTTGTGTCATTACCATTATCTGTGGATAATGGAACTACCCCGTCAGACTGTTTGCATATGACTCATTTAGAAGGGACCCCTCAAAGACCGCCCACTGGTAAACCTATTATCCTTCACCCTCCTAATCCTTATTCAGACCCGCCCAATCCTTGTAACTTCAACAGTATCATTCCACTTTATCTAAATAACCCCTTTCAAGGAGATCTGACTTTTATATCTCTTTCACACCTACCGAAAACGGGCCAAAGTGCGCGAGTTGACAAGGCATCCTAGGGTAGTTTCGTATGCAATAATGCATCTTGATGAAAGCTTTATTAATGTTTCGAAGACTTTGATGGAATTTTTTAAAACATACCATTATTAAAAATTGTAGAAGTTAATTATTTGTTTTGCAAAGTAAGTGGTTGACTGAAAGAAATTTATAACCATTCAGAAATACCGTTAAACTGTTATGCCTGGTTTTTACTAGAAGCAATTATAGAGAAAAGGAGTCGCTTAGAAGGAATAGGTTATGATATATTTATCTTTAGGTTTAGGTTGTTATAATTATACAAATCGATAATTATTTTCATGGAGTTTTGGTTGACCGTTGAGACTATACGGTGAAGATGGTTCACCACCTATTTCTTTCTCCCTCATTTCCTATATTTATCTTTTTCTATTATATAACCTCACATATAATTGTTAGTTAAATATTACACTACTTGAAAATTTACATACTTTGTTTCTAATATTTATTTTCTTTTTCTAAAAATACCGTTAATTATTACTTCAAAATGTTTCTTATTTAAAGGTTTGTTTGTTCCTCGTTTATCATTATAATCTTCAAATATTCTCGATTTAATATTATGTTTGTTTTCGTATTTTATTACTGTCGTTATATTATTGTACACAACTTATTATTATTTTAATTTTAATTGTATTGGTTGCCATCTTGTTTCCATTAGCTCTAATGAAGGCTCTTGATGTAGGCTGAAACGTCGGCACACAAATACAATAATTTTTCCCTAAGAGTGTATTATTTCCTGATTAAGTGTATTATCAGCCCCCACCATGTTCTCCAAGATATTTTATTTATAATTTTATATAAAACTATTTTAGTTTAATTCAGTAATCGTTTAAAATAATTTTCATTAATCTCCGTTAAATGGAAATAGCTGGAAGTCTAAGCTATGCCTTCTAAGTGACTCCTACTCTTTACCTTCCTAGTTTATCGCGTGCATTACAAATAAGGTCTTATATAAATTTAAATTAAATAAATTAAAAAAAAAAAACCAAAAGAACCATCGCTTTTTTAATATATAATAACCATATTAAAAATCTGGTGAACACAACACACAACTTTCACTTACCTTCGTTATTTATATCAATTTGAGAATTTTTAGAAAATTTTAGGAACGAACATAAATTGATAAATAATTATATACATTAGGTTTTAAAGGAAACAAGTGTTTTATTAAATAGTCTATTTAAGCTACAAGCTTTTGTATAATGTAATATTTTTTTTAGCATCTTTAGCTTTTCAACGGTATATTATACACCCATATTACTGTTTTTAAATTCAAAAACACAAGAATTGCATAAAAAATATTTTTGCAGTTTTAGTTGGACATCTAATTCATTCAACTTATATATTTACGTATTTTTAAGCAATTTTATATATATATATATATATATATATATATATATATATATATATATATACAAAATAAAAGGTACTTTAGAGAAAGACATTTTGAAATATAGGCATTTAAGCCCTGTCAAACTATTTTAATCAGGATGAAACATACATCATATTAAAGCCTATCAAATTTAACAATTTAATTTAATTTAAAAAATCGTTAGAGTCGTTTTTGAGAAAATCGTAGTTATCTTAAATATGTAGTTTCAGTTTTATAGGACTTTTTGTTTTCGCGCTGGACCCTAAAACGTATATTTCCGTTGAAAACTGGAATTCGAAAATTTTCAAGATCGGAATACTTTCCCTTACTGTATATTCCATATATAGGTAAGTGGAAGTAAAAAACCAAAAGAAACATCTTAATATATAAGAACTGCATTAAAAAATGAATGAATGCCCATCTAAGTTTTTTTCCCATCTTTAGCCTTTAATACACTTGCATTGTACCGCCATACATATGAACACTCACACTTTTTTTCTCTCTTATCTGTTTCAGGTGATGCGAGTAATGCAAGTATCGGTAGCGGCGAAGGAACCGGTGAAGAAGACGATGACACGAACGGGAAAAAGAACCAAAAAAAGCGAGGAATCTTTCCAAAGGTAGCCACCAATATCCTCAGAGCCTGGCTGTTCCAACACCTGACGGTAAGTCGCTGGATGATGGTCTTTATCTCCTAGCCTCGGTAATCCCCTCCCCTCTAACCTCCTCATAAAATACACCATTTTATCACCCTCCCACCGAGCTCATCCTCCCTCATTCTAACCAGCTAGAACAATATACGACCCTCTGTGCATTCCTTCAATCTCTACTACCAGAATCAATATTTTTATTTGTGCATCCCCCTTGCATGTAATGCTTTTCCATTTCCATAAAGCCATGAGGGGGGGCATATTATTGCTGTTCGAGGCAGAGTTCTATTACTTTTCATTTGCATTTATGATATTTTAAAATATCGTCGGGTGCATTCAGGTCTTTAAATCGGTAACCGATAAAACTTGTTAGAGTTTTGTGTGTGTGCATTTTATAATATTTGTGTGTTCTCTAACAATACAATGCCGTAAATTGCAAACATTTAAAATGTCATGTTTTGCTATTTTTTCATTGTTTTTTTAAAATAAGCAATCATCTAAAAATGTCTGGAATAAAATGCTTCATGTTCAAAACAAGAACCAAATACCAGAATCTTCTTTGAAAAGAGTTTGCTTTGCTTGTTTGTTTATTTATATCAAATTTTGGTTTGTTTTGTTTTTATAATAAAAATATGATTGAGTCTTATTAATATCGCATTAACATTGCACAGCTTGTTTCAAGTTGAAAAAGTAGAGAGCTACTGGATATTCAATTAATTTTACCAGAGCTTGCTTGTTTGTTTATTTTTGTAAAATTTAATATAGATTATTTTTTATTGTTTAATTATTAATTTTGAATTCTCGCTGTAAAATGAACAAATAAAGTTACAGCAGTAATAATGATATTCTTTTGAACTGTTTGTATCTGGCACCTTGATACGAGACTCACATCATATCCACATTTGCATAAAATACATATTAATGCGTATAGGTGTTAATTTGATGGAATTCCAACCATTCCCCATCGAGCCCGACGCAGGCGGTACGGACACGAGCTTACGAAAAGAAATCGAAATTATTTTGTCCAAGATGAAATGGGCGGGACGTTCGAGGGACAGTCGGCAGTAAGAAAAAGTGGCGCGCATTGTAAAGTAAAATGTATAGCTGCATTCTTTGGCCAGCGTACATATGTTGGGGGTGTCAGGTGGAGGGGAAGTGCTTTTTGCCTCTTCTAAGTCATCTATCCGACTTATTTCTTTTTCCCCTTTATCATATAGTATCCGATTAAAGTGAAGCTTCGCTCCGGCTGTCATCCCTTCTTGACAAGCTTTTCCGCCAGGATCCGAAGTGGAACATAATTCTCCCAGTTGCGAATGGAGTATCAGCCGCTTTGCCACATTCCAACATGTCGGGGAGTTAGCATCTTACATCAGGATTACTTTATCTAGATTGAATCTGATTACTGATCAAGTTTTTATATTCATAACATTTAAACCAAGACAAAACGTGCATTTCTTTATAAATTTTAAAATACGAAAAAAAAAATACTCTCACATATGAACAGACTTGGAAGAAGACAATACAAAGTACAATTCAAGTTGAAACTATATATATATATATTTTTAAAGAGACTTTTAATCACTTTTTTTTTACCAATGATTTCTTACGATTAACGTTATGTGCACTATGCCAAAACTTTATTTCTTCATAGCGTAAATTTGTTATCACTATGGATGGAGAAGTTGTTTGAATTCGTTATGAAGTTTCAACCTACATTCATTAGTGTGACTGTTAAGTCACATCACTCAGATTTTCAAATTTAGGCCGAAAAGTCACAATTTGACTGTTTTCCTTTTTGACCGCACTTCCAACTAAATCATGCTTAATCCATTTTAATATTTTTGGCTAAAATGTACTGCAACGCACCTACTTGAAAACAACCATCACAAACCTAAAAGAACAGCGGAAATTCCATTTTACCTTCTTCTATTGAAGTTAGAAAATTATTAAGAATTTTCTTAAAGCATGTCTTTTTCTTAGATAGAGCGCGATTGAACTTATTTTGCTGATGTGCTCGCCTTCTTCTTATCCCAAAATCTATTAATTTTCTCACATATCTTCTTCTTTTTTTTTACGTTCTTCTGTCCATGTTCTTTTGAATGTATCATTCGGTCTAGCTTTAAACTGATGCTTGTCAATTAAATTTTTAAATTCAGCTCTGCTTGTATAATTCTATTTGTAATGCCTATTTCCTGAAAGTCGTTTTAAATTTCAAGTATCGAATTGTTAGGGCATGGTAGAGATTAATTTTGGTCAGTCTATTATCGTCCATTCTGAGAATGTGGCCATAAAACATCAGTATTCTTTTTTTGAAAGTGTTGACAATTTTCTCCAAATTTTGATATAACTCGTTTGACTTCCGTCTCATCCGAATTCCCTCAACACGAACTTGACCAAAAATGATCTGCCTCCAAAGATTAGAGTCACTAATTCATATAAAACTTCAGGTTCGACTTCTGTTATGCAATTTTTTAAATTTTGTATTACGGGCATTTTGTAATTTAAATTTTCTCTCTTTGTTCACATCACGATTCAGCCCATTTAGGATTGAATGATTTCTCCTAGGTATTTAAATTTTTATACTTGTAATATTTGGCTAAACTGCGTAAGCGGGTTGTCCATCTTGATGCCGTGGAGAACCTTCCATGTAAAGGGTTTTTTTCTGAAATATTTGGTACTAATTGTACCAATTAAAAAATCTTTGGTTGTGGACTATATAACAAAAAAATTATAAAATTTAAATTTTTCCCAGAATAAGAGATCTCCAAAGTAGTTTTACAAGGAAATTTAAGATAGACAGCAGCTTACCTAGTCGCCTTCTTCGTGTCTTCTTGAACGGACCCGCTCTGACTCGGCAGTCTCCTCCAGCTCCTCTATTTTGTCTTGCGAAACTTAAGAAATCTAATTCTTAAATTGAGTCCCTCTATCGTGCCCGGTAACCGTATATATCGTCACAGACTACAAAAATACAACCGGGACAAAATCTCAAAAAATTCAAACTGACGCTTGATAAAACAAAAGACAGTCTTATTAAACAGCTGTGTCTTATCCACGGCTCAGCCTAATTAAATTTAAATTAAAATAAATCCCCAAAAATATTATTGTTTTTAATTAGCGTACGCGCGAACAGATATTTTCAGTATACTTTTAACTGCTATTTCATGGAGTTTTTCTAGGAAATTAATTGTCTCTTTTCTAATGTTTGAAAAGATCTCTAGATCATCTGCATAAGCTAAAGATCGTAAATGAATTTTGGTTTCACTTAGCCTGCCAATGGTTTTAGTACTTAAAGGGTTATTATGTTATGCTTTTAGTATGGTGATGAAATACGAAATATACATTACTTATTGTTGAACTCTTAATGCATGTGTGGGTATCAACAAAATACCCAATGGTTCATTACTGGAATAGCCGCTGGGTGGAGGATAAACCATGATAAAGGAGGGGAAGACGAAAGCTTTCAGGATCTTTCTGGTAGACTGAAGTTTCTGCTAGGGGTTGTTAGGGATATCCATCTCCATCCATCTTACACCCCCTCGGGTCGGGCTCCCAGCCAGCTCATTATCATTTCAGCTACAATCACATGTAAATATACACCCTCGCCATTGTCCTCAATTCTCTGCTCTGGCCAGCGGGGGAACAGAGCCATGTAAACCAACCTCGAAGAAAAAAAAAAATTCTCTTATTTTTCTTACAATAAACAAAATAAAAAATAAAAGATAATGAAGAAAAGCTCAAGGGTTTGTTTATTCGCGAAATCAGTCTTAAGGGTCATTCGCTCTTTACTTGCTAATATTCATTTCATAATGTTTATACAATAAAAGTTTATAACCTAAACATTAAAAAAAAATATATTTATAGATATTCATAACTGTATAATGATAAACATCTAGTAAAGTTGATACAAAATTATACTGTCATGATTAACATGTAGGGATACTACCCATTGGCAGCTCTCCAAAAACTATGCTTAACTAGAAGGGCTCGAGGCCATCTTCTTTTCAGACGCCTCTGAGGATTATCAGGGAGTGTAGAGGAAGCCTGGATTGAAACTAGTAGGTTAGAGAGGGAATGGGAATGGAGTGTGTCATGAAAGGAGTGGTACCTTATAAGCTTAATTAAAATCACAAAACTAGACTAAAAATAAAAAAGAAAAATATGTGCATTTATACAAACTTTAATCAACTATGAGATTTACAATATTGGTGAGATGTTAATGAAATAATGTAGTTAAAGGTGGAAATGCAGCACAACATAAAAGATTATGATTAAATAATCGTTTCTTTATTTTTTTCCTAATTTTATAGAAATTTTCAAACCTATTTAGGGTTGTTTGGGAATTGGATAGAGAGGAAGAGATTGAAAGGACAGGATTTAAACATCAAAATAGTATCAGGGGGACGAATATATAAAGGAATAGAGTTCCATACGGACGATAATAAGATTAGGAAGAATCTGTCGAAAGCTGCGGTACCATGAGGCGTTATTTACAGGTCTATATGAAATAAACCTTTTTAAATTGTTAAAAATTTATATTAAATAATTATAAATGGTTCCTGATTTTGGGTTGGTATCTCAAAAACTTCTTGATGATTGAGCTGATAATTTTTTTAAAAGAAGTTGATTAGGTCAAAGCATACTTTGGATGATGATTCATTTGATACATAATCCGTTTTTAAGTCGGGGTTGATGCTTAGTCTTTATCGTTGCTTGCTTCCCCAGTGTTTATGCTTGATTCCTTAAGGTCCCCTTTGTTCAGGTTTACGGGCCTTGACAATCGGCCCAAAAGTTTTATGACGGAAGCACTAGGCACCTTTCCCCTCTCGGATTTACGACCAGATCCCTGCCCTCCCTCTGTGACAGAATAAATCTCAAGGATGCGGCTATAAACGTCAAATTTTTCTGTTCCAATTTATTTCTCTTTAATTTTTTACGGTTTCAAGTAGTCAGCCGATTACCTGTATTAAAAAACATAAAATTAAAAATGTCATTTTAACGTGCATCTCCACATCGCTAAGGCCGAAGTATGGTTGTTAAACAAATAGAAAAACACGCTTTCTCAATTATATAAAATAACGCATTTTTTAATATTCTTCATTTTCATATTCTTTGGTGAAAACGAAATAAGTTGAATTCTTTTTGTATACATTGTTGCTAGAAAAAATTGAAATTTTAATAGATACTAAAGTCCAAGAAAAAAATATAATTTGTTAAAATTTAAGATTAAGTAAGTACTAGTTTTAGTAGTACAAGAAACGAGAGTTATTTTGCGCTAGTACGAATAATTTTTGCCATGTCGAAGTGCATCCAGGTTCGCTGTTTCCATAAATTGTCGTTTTTTATCATCATAATCCAACATAATCCCAAAGCTGTCTTAAGTGAATATTAATCGGGCGCTAAACTTTTTTTTACGTCTTTACTAATATATATTCAAATGCTTTTAATAACAATAATAATATATAAGATGACGCAGCACAAATGCAAAATTTTAATTACAGGATCATCCAGCAACAATTCTAATGTCGGATCATATTTTTTTTTGTCGGAATATTCTGGGGAACACTTTATTTTCTAAAATATTGAATTTTGTTTTCTTCAATTATGCCTCTCTTTTTCGTCTTCCGTCATTAGAGCTTTAGCAGCCCAGTACCGTTCCATAAAAAAATGTTAATAACCCTACAATGTTAAACATAATTGTCAGATCTGTATGTTTACAACTATACAATAACCTTTTACATGTAGAGTCTATTACTAATCAATCCATGCAAAGTCTTTCTTGAAAACATCTAAAATAGTTTACAAATGACCACTTAACTACTTTTTATTAAATAATTAGCAGTGCTTTAAAATTAAATAATTATATATTTTTTCAATACTAATTCACTATTTCACGGTCCACGGATGTAATGTTTTAATCATAATAATATTTTCAATGCCTCTGGAAATATTTAAAAGTAAATTAGAGTATATGAGACATTTAAACATGATATGATAGAGTGTTTCTTTCCTTCTTGCATTGAGCATTTTATATTCGCTTTGAGGATTAATTATTAGTATCATGTTGTTCACTGACATCTAGGTAATCTAATTTGAGCTACCAGACTAGTGTATTTAAAATTTGTGGATAACAATAAATAATTGTAATAAAAATAATAATTCTTTATTTATTCTGGGACGAGTCCCTTAAGAATATTATTACAGGAAATAAACAATGGTCTTAAGACTAGAGTGTTAGAGTAAAATAATGGACAACAACAGAATTAAATTAATAAAATGAACACATAAAATAATTCAAAAGATAACTTCTAATAAAATGTGCATATAAGAAAAAAATATGTATATGTTAAAACGAGAACAGACAATAATATATAATAAAAAATATAATAACATTGTAAAGAAAAATTAAAAATATACTGTTAAAAAAAAGAAAGAAATTACAATGTTTAATAATGGTATAAAATGAAAATATTTTTCAAAAGGTTCATGAAAAATTAAAGGATAATATATACAAAAACAACTTATATGATATACTATTGGTGCAGATATGCTTCTTTTGTCCCTGTAAAGGGATTTATATATCTGGCGCCCGAACATTTCGTTTCTGACTACTGTGCGTAGTCTCGGAAACCTTGGGCGCAGACGGTGTTACTGTTGGGAGCAAATGATGCGTCCCGCTAAGAGGATAAAAGACTGGTGGGTGGCAGATGTAATCCTGTAAGGGTCATTGTCATAGTAGTTTCAGTCCTGGCCTGGACAACACTTGATGCGGAATAAATTTGAATAATGAAAGCCCTAAGCGGCTCTAGTCATTACTAGGGGTTAGTTGCTAATCTCCCCAACGGCTCTCCCTCTATAAATATAGCCAAGCAATAAATCACTGGTCCCCCTTTTCTCCCAGGCCTGCGTCCCTCAGATAAAACTTATTCCTATCAATTAAGCAGGGATTTTAAAAAATCAAGTCTTCACTTTTTATATCAATGGGGAAAATAATTCTTTTCTTTTATATTGGAAATCCGGGCTCAACCCTTAGTTTATAAGATCGTTTAGACAGAACCTTATTCTTATTTTTTTTAAATATGTATGAATAGATTGTTATTATATCCTTTATATATTAAGTCAATAGGGTTTAAGTTATGAAAAAAAATAATTTAAACAGCCACATCAGAATTGTTAGAATATTTTTGGCATATTTGTAGTTAGGGGAAAAAAACGCATTCATTTTTCACCTATAATCACAAAAGATGGGTATGGGCTAAAAATTATAAAGCAGGCAGGTGAAATTAAAAAAAAAAAAAAAAAAAGAAACGAAAAATATTATTATTTATTTTTTTTTTTTTTATAAATTGACCTGGAACGTGGTACATTACATATTAGCATACAGGTCAATTATTATTTCTATTAGTTGCTTGTAATTTGTTATTATTTATAAAATACAACCTGTAATTGAGCTAAGGCCTGTTAAATAAATATCTTAATTCATTTTTTTTGGAAATCAGCTGATAGGATGTAAGGAGCAAAACACTGAAACTAGAAAATCAGAAATAAAGAAACAATTAAATAGAATATTTATTTTAAATTAATAGTTCTTTTTTTTTTCAAATCTGATAATTTGAATTTTTCGTTACTGTTATAATCTATGATCGTTTTAATATAATCACTTAGTAGTAGTATATAACCACTTAGTAGAAGATACACTCTTTAGTAATAGTGTATCTTTTGGGCGGGCCTCATTCAAAAACACTTTACTTGACACTTCACTGTTTATAATATGTGAATTTACATGAAAAGACATAAAGCATATCTAGTAATTATGGGTATGGATATCGGAAGTTAATCGTAAAAAAGTTAGGTCATCAAAAAATTTCTATACATTAAAAAATATAGTTATATGCATTATGTTAGCATTGCCATACGTAAACCTTACAAATCAACTACTCTTAAAATTGTATGGTCCAAGAAATCTTTACTTGATAAAAATTCTACACTCACTTATGTTTATACCTATTTATATAATTACAGAGCGAGTTATGCTAAGAATTTTAACATATCTCGAATTCCCACACCCATTCATAAGTAGCAGACACCTTATTCTGCAGTTTTTTGTTGAAATGATCGGATTATAAAACTTCCTTTCATACTAATCACTGAACGCATATCCCTTCATAACGAAATTTCGTTCATCCGTCATAAAACGCATAGACTTATTTTGTTAAATGTGTTTTCTCACAAAACTCTGTATTTTTCAATCATGCAAAGTACTCACTTCTAAGCAATAGCCTGATTTTAAATGATACTCGTGGATGTTTTATCAAGTCATAAATCGGTGTAACAGTATTCCCAGTACTTGAAACATAATAGTTTTTAACATAAATTATTCTAAAATAAAAGAATGTTAAATTCTTCACTTGGGAACGTACATACAGAAGTAGCCGAACAGAGGTTTAATCACTCGGCAATTACACGGTTTGGAGAATGTAATTAAAAGTTTAGAAATTTGATTAGATTCTCTCCCCTAGACCATTAAGATAATCCATCTACTGAATACCCGTGTCGGGGATGTACTGTTATTACATATCTGTTTCTTAAGATTCGATACATGGCGTAGGCGAGAAGGAATTCATCACTCAAATCCCCCTCTGATACAAAGGGCTGTGGATATTTGTATTAATTTGGCATTCTTTTGACGAAAGGGGCGTCAAGTTGGGATTCCATTGCAACAATCAATAAGTTTTGTGAACTTCTGAGATGTTTTATTCATCCAAATAAGGAAGGAGTCCAGAATTTCTCGTTCCTCTTACAGTCATTTATTTCCATCTTCTGATTTTCAGAAATATTATGAACTTCCTTTAAAAAATGTGAACTCCTAAATTCAAGTTTATGCTGGAAGCTGTTACAATTTATAACATATCAGAACTCTGAAGATCCTATAAATCCATTTCGGTCCAACTCCTCGGCGGAAACATATAACGCTTAGAACTTACGACCAGGAATGACAGCCGCTAGAGAAAATACTACGTCCTCGGTTCCGAAATATAATTATAAATAGATTGAGTGACAGTGCTCTCGAAACGGGTGAAGGAAGGTCGAGGATGACTTGCCGAAAAGTCCAACGGCTGAGGAAGAAAGAATCCGACTCATTACAGCTAACAAATGGTACTATTCACTCCTCCCTCACCGACGTCATCAGCTCTTGAAAGGGTTCCTCCAACAATGGGCTACTTTCCCTAAAAAATAAATCTATAAAGTATTCTATCTTTTAGAATGTTCATGAACAATTTTCGTTTGCATGTATTTACGAAAAAAAGCGGGTAGAATAAGGATCCGATGTCAAACATCCTTATCTACTCCATTGAAGAGGAATAAGACTGGCTATCATTCAGATCACCAAACCTTTTCTTACAAGGCAGTTAAGATCGAGATTCATTCAATATATATAATATTATATATCAATGGCGAAATTGAGTAATACTGACATACAAAAGCTCTTATAATTGCGTAGATAGTCTCATTTATTATCAGACTAACACTTTCCTTAATTATGTTCCAAATAATGATGATAGTTATTGAATTTATAGAGGAATATTTTAAGTTATTAATTATTATTTAGGTTAGATTAAGCTATTTCCATGAATTGATGTGAGTTAAGCCAGTTCTGGGATTAATACAGAAAATTTCACATGGCAATATCCTAAAAAAGAACGAGAAACTCATGGGATCTTGCAGATTGTAGTGATATCTCAGGTAGCTTGTTGGTTCGGGATATAGGGGATGACCTATGTCCATCGCAGGACCATTCGATGGGCCGTATCTTCCTCGTACTTGAGCCTTCGGAATCCCGCTCCAAGAAGGAGCAGTGATAAATGGGAACTGATAAAAAAAAAGAAAAAAGAAGGAGGCCGGGGATGTGTGGTGAGACAAATCCTCCAGGTTCCGGTGGGCTGGTCGTTTTGCCGATTGGGGTTTCCTGGGCAGAGATAATATTCTGCCACTAGGCCCGCAAGTTATTGATGGCCCCACCCCCCGGCCACCCCCGTCCAATTATATTGAATATTTGCTACATCCACCCCCCTCTCCAGCCCACCGTGATTTATTGCCTTGTATATACGTCTCGCTAGAATGCCCCCAAGTATGGCCGCACGCAGTTTCCGACATGGGGCTTACACAGGGGGAAACCTTGTCTGCCGGCACAACATGAAGCCGTAATATTCATATGAATAGGCACTGGTCGTCTTGAGAAATAAATCTCGAAGGGAATAGCTCATACAAAAGAGGGACCGGAAAAATCTGACAAGAACATTATTCCGAAATCGCTGTTCCCTCCATTGACGAATCATTAGTCAGGATATTTGGAAACCTGACAGCTAAGCTCTGTATTTAACGGAGATACTGTATTTCTGTTGAAGACTACAGTATTCATTACATTCATAGATTTGTCAACCTACATTTTAGGATTTCATTGCTAATCATGGATTACCTTAATTAATTATCTAAGAAAAGTTATGCGACGATTGCCTAAATAATGAATTGCTATTTCTCACTTAATCATGAAACCCGATTTGTTCAAATCCTTTTTATTTATTATGAAAATTCCATGAAGCATTTTTACGTAGTTGTAATTTTCCTTTTCATCCTCACTAGACTCCTTGAAATATAAGAAGATATATATAAATGAATAAATAGTTTCTGAAATAACTGAGGAAGATCTTCGCCTTATTTAATTATAGAGCTCTATTGTGCCGTCACACAATTTTAGTAACGCTATTCCACGACGTCGGAGTATAAATAGAAACTATTTTTAAATTCGGGGGAACGCCTTGTACAAGGAAGCTTCAAAACACGACGCATTCCTACAATCCAACTTTTGATCTTCTTGAATGTTTTTATTATATGTAACGAGAATGTTTTAGTTTTACTAAATTGCTGGTTTGGAAATTTATAGCAGGCATAGGTTTCTCGGTCATTTTTGCTCATTGATTTTTTTTTTTTTTTTTTTTGGAATCGTTACATTTTACCTTTTTTTCGGTGTCATCCGAATATTCATACTCAGGAGTTTCGTAGGGCACTAGCCGGATCAAAATAGGAGCTTAGGAGACAGCAGATGTTACAACACATGCTCCCCTAACACATTAACGGCTCTAGTATTGTCTTTTTGTACCAATCCAAGGGGCTTCACGTTTTCCTACCTGAATAAAGGTGTCAGGGAAGCTCTTCACTTGATTATCGCCTATTATTGGCAGGAGGGCTGTCTGCGGTTACGTCTTATAGTTTTAGATATCAACTCAAAGTTTTGAGATTTTTTCATTACATGGAAAAAAAAAATCAATAGATACATCTGGAATTGTGATATATGAAAATTGACAATTTATTCTGATCGAAAGTGAATTCGAGATCCTTCCATCCAAAATATTTTAACTACTTCATTCATAAAATGGAAATAAAAATCCGAGCAGAAATGATATCCGCAGCCAGCAATCGCCAAATTCACATGTTTTATGCAAAACTCGATCTTGAAAAGGCAATTTTCTACATCCACCACAACAAACTTAGTCTCTACAATTAAATCTCTGATATGTAAAGCAAGAGGAGAACTGATGGGACTTGTCAGGCATGGAGGAGGGATAGGATACCTACCTGTGTTATGTGCAACCCTAATGTGCCAGAGGATATCAATATGTCCTGTCTTAAAGGAGTTCAGGATGAAATACTTAAGGAAATATAAAAGAGTAGTCCAGAAGGAGTAGTAGATAAATTAAATGGGCTAGATTGGGTTAAACTTGCAGTATATTTAAATAAATCATTCAAATACAGAAACTTTTTGGTCCAGCATTTTAATTATTAAATTTTTAAAATCAATAAAAATAGATCACAACGTTACTAAAAATCAAAATTATTATCATCAACTACACAAAAAAAAAGGCAACTCGACAAACGGCTTAACGCCATTGTCATGTGGGCTTTGATTTCAAAAAATTTGTTATTACTATTTGTATATTAAGTAAATAAAGCATTTATTCATTCATTCATTTCTTAATAGTCCCGAAATATTCAGATAGAAAATAAAATCAAAATTCATACTAACGTATTCGATAATTTAGCATCACTAGCAATTGAAGATAGTTTCCTTATACATTTAACAAATAAAATTACTTAACTCCATCTTAAAACAATTATGATATAGGGCATCGGTGATCTTGATGTGACATTGCTTCAATGCCACAGCTGATATGCTATAAAATGATAGTAATAAATAACTGGCTTTAATAGCCAATAAATGTCAGTATTTATTATCTAGCCGGCTGACGTAAATTAAAACGAGACCTTTTTAAAGTAATTATAAAATTTTGTTTAAGTTTTAAAGAGATTTTAAACTATTTAAAGTATTGTACTTCAGAAAATTATGAAACAACAGTTGAGTAAAATAAAAACTGACATTATCTAACATTTTAATTTGAAGTGGGGTGATTTTATATTTTCATTCTAGTTAAATTCAAGTTGGTCAGTTTCTAAGGGCTGTTATGTAGGTTGTGATTATATCACAATAGATTTATTTTAAAATAATTTCATAACTTTATTTATTTATTTAAACTTCTGAAGTACTCACTTTTATGCAAACGTGATCTGAATTCCAATAAAAACTTGTTATAAATATAATATCTTAGAGATAATCTTGGGCATATGCTCTATTTTGCCATATATATTGGTCAGAGGAGAGGCGCGACCCCTTGCCCCCCCCCCCAAAAAAAAAATAAAAAAATATTGAGATAAATAAAAGATAAATTTATAAAGATAAAAAATATAATAAATTCTTCAACTATTCACTAATGCCATACCATTATAAAGGTAGGAGATGAGTAGGGAGTATAAGTACTCAAATTTTCTAAATAACTGGCGCAAAACTTATGTTAATCTGATTGTTATTTTAATTCCAGATTTTTTTTAAATTACTACCCTTTGCGCAATTATTGTGCGGTAGGGAATAGAAGAAGGTTAATTGAGCTAACCATTAATTGCCACCGTTGTCATGGAAACGGCCGACTTAATAACAGCCCAATTAGTGAGGTATATAGGGATGTATAATTAAAATATATATATATATATTTTTTTAACTGGTAGGCATCAACTATACTTTTTTTTTTTTTTTTAATCTTCATGATATAATTATAATGGCGCTTGTTAACGAAAACATAAATATATCCTTGTAGGATGAATTCCTAAAACGGGAACGCAATTTATCTTTAATTTTAGATTAATGAATTAATCAATGACAAAGAATCTGTTGCGCGCATCACATAACTTTTAGACTACTTAATATTATACACTCATACATAACCATCTGTAACAGTGAAACCGTTACAAGTGTATGGGTTTTCGTTACTATGCATTGGCTTCTATGACATGATTTTGTACCTGATCATTTTCTGAAGTATTGCATTTCTTAAAGGTATATTATAAATATATATTACTACTCTTATTTTCATAAATGTGTTTTATATTCCTTTTTATAAATCCTCCATTATTTAAAAAAAACATAATAAGGTTTAACCCTGCGTTACATTTAACGTTATTAATTGATGTAACGAGGACATTCAAAATCCATGGTGTAAATTGGTTCTTTCGGTTAGTTGATTAAAATGAATAAGTTACCGAAAAAGCACAAACCGTTTAGAAAACTTTGCTTTTAGTTATGTACGATTTTTCTTACGCTGTACCAGACATGACAACACATTTTGCTGTTCTTGATTGCTTTGGCCCAGGGGACCTCAAAATGTCTAATTTCTTCAAAAATTCGGTTTTTAGAAATTTTTTTATCGCAATATCTTCTCTTATTATATATTTCGTTGGGAATCAATTTGAATGTAGTGCCACTTAAGCTTGAAAATGCACTTTTTGAACGATTTAGAGTTACGATGATATTTTTAGCTGAATTCAAGATGTTTCTCTACTCTCGCATGGAAAGATAGTGTAACTACTAATGACGAAGTTAATTCTTTTTCCTTTTTTTTTTGAGATCGTGTCTCTAGATATGTTTGCCTCATTGGAACTATTTCATCTCCTCCCCGAGCAAAGCCTATATCCCGGCTAATAGAGTACAATCTAAGGTCAGGGTGAAACCAATGATGTCTGGAGCCGCTGGAAGAAAAACAATTGCCGGAGATGACTCTGTGGATCAGGACTAATTTCGACAAGCGGTCCGTCAACAACAGATCCCAGTGATAAAAATCTGGTGTGGGCAACACACGACTTTCACTTACCTCGACTGTTAAATTCGATTTAAAACTATTGAATATAGTTCAATTTGAAAATATTTTAAGTTGATTTTAATAATACGTGAATCCATTTTCGTCAAAAACATATGATTTAGATTATATAATATAACGACATGAAATTGTTAATCAGTTATAAGTTTATTCCCTATTCGTCACTTTATATTATATTATACAACTTTGTGTATCAGATAATATTTTTTATAAAATCTTTCTCTTTCTAACGGTATATTATACGTCTATATTACTGTTCTTACTATCAAAAAAACCAAAATTACATTAAAAAATTATTTTGCTCTTTTATCCTTTATTCGGGCATCAAATTCGTCCAACTTGTTTATTTAGTCGTCTTAATGTCATTAACATTATATAGGTAATCTTTTGGAATGTACAAAATTAAAGGTAGTTTAGAGGAAGAAAATTTAAAATATCGGCATTTAAGCCCTGTCAGACCATTTCAATCAGAATGAAACCTATACTATATTTAAGCCCATTAAATTATATATCTATACAGCAGGATTAATCCGAGAAAATCGTAAAAAGACAGTTAATGCAACAAAAATTCAAGAGGAAAAGGAAAATAATAGTTTTTTACGTTTATATTAATACAAAATAATTCATCCAACTTTATATATATATATATGACAATACAAAAGAATTCTGATTGGATCATACTAGACGTTATGGATCAAGACGGAAATCATATAATATATACATAAGTAAAAAATTATTTAAATTACAAATCCAGTCAACCGAAGAAGGTTTACGAAAGACGAAAACAAGAATATAAACTCAGTCCCAGTCCGGGTCTCTGGTTACGTGGGATTTCTTTTCATTATCTGGAGCCATATAAAAAGATGAAGAAAAAAACAGAATATATTTGGTTTTGGATTTATTTTATTTTTTATAAAGGCTGGAGAGAGTTGCCTGGTTTGGGCGTGCCCCCAGGCCCATCCACTCTTTTATTTAGATTTTTACCTGTACACCGCTACCCCCTCCCTTTCCACATTGAAAAACATTTTTTTCAGACACGATATATTTTTTTTTTTTATTTGTTCCAATCTCGAAGCCTAGGTAGCTGTCATAGATGTAAATTGGACAATTCATCAGTTTAATTCTTCACTTATTGTTCGTAATATAAATTATTCGATATAGGCAATTAAAATCGGATCTTTTGTAATAGAAAGCAATTTTTTATCATAACAATATATAATATTAATATTTTTTAATACATTTGGAGATAAAAATAAATTTAATAATCTATTATATTATTATGTGACAATCAGTTCAAAAATTCAATTTCTTCATTTATCATACGGTCAAACATTAATGGCTCCAACAATCTCACTTTTCTGATTACATTTTGTTTTAATCGTTTTTTTTTTTTTTTTACTACTTTATATTTCACGATTAATAAAATGGTTTTAAATTCTTCCACTTTATTTTACAAAAATTTTATTTTTAGTCTAAGTTTAGGAGTTTTTTCCTATGTTCAGAACTAACTGTTAACAAACAATGGTTTATTTTGTCTATCACATTTGTATATATTTTTTCAAAATGAGTTAAAATTTCAATAACAATATTCACTATAAAACCTAACTTATATAGCCACATATTCTTACGCCCCTAATATATATTTGTATTATCAGTATTGGCTATACAAGTATATATAATTAAGTATTGTATCCTAAATATTTTTTAATGAAATTTTTATTTATTTTGACAAAATTGAAGTGGAAAAATTAAAAAGCATTTTATTATTATAAGTATATGTTATATGTTTGACTGTATGTTTCTTTCAGAAATATTAATATCACTACGAATTTATACTTCAATATATAATAATAATTATTTATTCTGGGACCTGTCCCTTTAGAATAATACAAAATACAATAAATGTTTGGTTTAGTGCCTCAGAGTAAGAATAAAATAAAATGCAGTGAATAGTAATAAGTAAATAAAAAATGAGATAAATAAAAAAGAAAATGAAAATATAATAAATCAATATATAACTTTAGAGACTAATGATTGTAAAAATACTCAAAGAAATGATAAATAATAATTAAATATTAAAATAAATAATTATCATATTTATGCACTAGCCTCGTGTAAAAAAAGAAAACACGGATCATATGTCCGAATTAGTAAAAGGATGTCTATAAGATTAATTAGTATATCATTTAATTAAAGAATCGTATTTCTTTTCCAATTTATTCTTAATGGAGTTTCTCTCTCAACTAAACTCAGATAGGTATCACGTTCTCTTAATTTTTCCATTTCATCTTTTTTTAACCATTTTTTTTTTTTTTTTTTGTAATAAATGAGTGAGAATTTACTGTAAACAAATTGAAATACCAGAGAATGTATTGGCTGTAAAGAGATGTTAATGTATGTAGAGAACCTCCCCGAACCGGTGGGATAGAGGGTAGATGCCTCACTGTTATTACGTCCAGTTGTGTAAATTGGATAAGTATGGGTTCCTCCATCTTCGTGGGTTAGTAATCGTGATCTACCCCTCCCCATCAAAGTCTGCCATTAACAAAACCCGACTCAAATTTAAAACTCACCTTGTAACCCTTCTCTCGTGAAGTTGTATTTCTGTACGTCTCGCCTGATTCGGAACCAAACATTTTTTTTTGTTTCGTTTAGAATTATTTTAAATCAGGTGCTCTTACACCCCCTTCTTGAAATAATGTTTTTAATTAATTTAGAGCTGAAAAAAAAAATTAAAGTATTGGCTTGAAGGAAATCAGTTCTATAACATGGGGGAGACTACAATCCTTGAGTCGCTAAGAAAATTGCACCACGATATATATTGAGGCTAGGCTGGATCTTCAAATTTCCACGACCAATTTCGATATAACTGATATGGCTATATACACTTTCTAAAAAAGTTTCCATACACCCATAAATAAATTCTGAGCTTGCAAAGCTGGGGTTGATTTCCTCCACATTTTTGACCTTCCGTCCGGCCCAAAAGTATTAAATTTGGATTACTAAGAGAATATGAGCCGTTCCCAGAAATCTTTGGGTTTATTTACAAACTCCCCAGCAAATTACAGCTGCTTCGTCTGGTTTAACTTACTGAAGAAGGGCTTTCTTCTTGCGACTCGACCACTGTATCTTTCCCTTCTTAGAATATTTTTGACTGTTTCTGGATGGACTTGAGTCCCATAGTACCTATTTATTCTGATGGCCATTGAAGTGTCGGTAGTGTGAGGATGGCTTGCCTCTGACGATTCTCCAGTCCCCTGTCTTCCAGCATTAGTTCTATCCTCCAAAGATTTTAACTCTCTATGTCTTTGTAGTCCATACAGTACAGTAGCAGGTAACTTATTCAACAGATATGCAATTTTTCATATAGATAACCACGAGCTCTCGCATATTGAAAATAAATCAATTTTTCAGGCACAAGTAAAGTTAATACTGAACTAAGATTTGATTATCGGGATAAGATTTATACATATAACACTGGAAAGACGGTCATAGTAGGTCAAATAGGATTAATATTGAATGTCTATGGAAACTTTTTTGACCTACCATTAAAAAATGGCATTCTCCTTCGTTTTATATTAATGATGAACTGAAAATAAATAAATATATTATTTTATCTAATATCGGTATTAATAATTGGTGCATTAGGGAATTGTTAAGAGTGTATATTATTTAGTAGTGTATCTTCTTTTTTTATTTCTTTAAGATTGTCTACAGCAGATGATTATGGGGTCAGCGTAAGGTTATCAGGAAATTTATTTTAAATGAACTTAACGTAAAATATTTGTGAAGCCTAAGGATCACACGCTGTACACTGACAAATTTAACATTCTCGTTGATAAAATTGCTAATGATCACTCATAGGTGACTGCTATACCACAATCACAACATAAAAATTGGTCATTTTCTAATTTTTCGAAAGTAATGATCTTGGAGGACAGATATATCGCAGAAGATAATGCAAAATATTTTATATCTTTATGATTATTTGAATAACTACCTATCTTATACAAAATATTTGCTTTTATAATGCCTTTCATTACTATTCATTTTTGATTACAACAATTAATGATAATCTACTCACTAATATTTGTAACAGTCCTTGGTCACTATTGTATTCAAATTGATGGTATATTTATTCACCTGACCTCTCATTGTGTTTCTAATAGCAATACCACTATTGGAGGATATTACAAAGATATGAATAATTTTTATATACTGTGTATACAGATAATAATTTGTTTTTATTTACAATCGATTAATTATTGTTTAATGAATTCATTCGGTTTTTGTGATGTAAGAGAGAGGGAGAGGAGTGACTACGTGTTGGACTCGACAAAATATTAGTTTTACATTTTATTTATCTAATTATGAGTACTTGAACAGTGTATGATTTCTTTTTAAAATTATATTCATCAAATTTAAGTCTTAATCTATTACAGTAATTTTCAGAAACCAAATATTCTTATTTCTTAATTATTTTCGAAATGTTAGAAAAGAGCCAATTTTAAGGTTGTGATGAATAAGATTGAAACCTAGTTTATATTAAAAATAAACTCCCAATAACCTAATTTATTCTAATCCATGACGTCAGAAGTTTTTAAAATTATGATTTCGCTCATGTAAGATGAAAGATTATTATTGCCGCTTTTTCAATAAAATCGCTGAACTAGAAGAGCCACTTTATTCCATGCATTTGCACCTTTTTACTGTTTTATCGAAAACCTTTAGTACGACTTTAATTAAACTTCCTATACCGATATAAAATTTAATGGGCGTTAATATCAACTAGGTTTTATTCTGATTGAAGGAGTCTGACAGAGATTAATGGTCGATATATATTTTTTTTTTCTTCTTCTGAAGCACCTTTAATTTTATTGATTCGAAAAAATTGACAATTACATGCTGTTAGGCATTGATTAAAATCGGGTTTATATTACAATATATGTGAAAGTATTTTATAACCAACAAGTTTGATGAACTTAAGAATAGTAATATAGTCGTATAATATACCTTTGGATACCTAAACATTTTAGAAAAAGAAATGTTATTTTATATCCATAGTTGTATGTATAAGGTAATAGAGAGTAATAAAAAGTGGATAAAACTAAGTAATTGTTGTACATAATTATTTCAATTGTTAGATTAATTAATCTGAAATATATGTTTCCATAGAAACTCAATTTATTTTTTACTTTTAACTATAACTTAATTTAAAAGCTTTTAAATTAATTTTAAAAACGGAGGTAAATCAAAGTGGTGTGTTTCCCGCACCAAATTTGTTTAAACGTTATTTCTCTACGTATAACATAAGTATACGGCCCCCGTCATCAGATATAAAATTATCATCTTCGAACGTTTCTGATTCATTTTTTTGGGGCGTCTACATTTTTTTATATTTTTTTTCTAGACAATGAGAAACGGGATTGTACCTCATTCCTTTGTATTCTCTACGATATTTGTTATCCTTATGTTACTCCCTATAAACCTCAGAGCGGGAGAAGAAGAGAGAAGGAGAAAAAAAAAAAAAAAAAAAAGGAAATGGAAAAAGAAAATAGCTTTGGATAATACTTTTTATGTAAATGTGAACATTATAAGGGCGCTCTGGGAATGGTGGGGTATGATATATACTGACACACGCGGTCCTGCCTCCAGCTCCATATCGAAGGAATGACCAAATTACACAACATTATTCATAATGTTAAACATTTAATTTTTTATTTTATTTATTTATTTACCTGCAAATTGTGAAGGATCTCTTTTGCAAGGTAGGTCCATAACGTACAATTACACATTTAGAAAAAAAAGTATATTAATACAAAAAATCAATCTAAATGGTTATGTAGATAATTAATTGCTACACAAATCATCAAAATAAACAAAAAAAATTATATAAATTAATAAATTATCAGTCTATAATACCTATTTGTCCTTTCTTTTATTATTCGAAAACACTTATATAGAAAAATCTCTTTCTAGAAGTACAGTAAAACTTTAAATTTACAAATGAGTCAAAAAAATAAATTTTAAAATATAGAATTAGATAAATCTATTTTTATTTTCTTAGTCGTTTTATTTTATTTTTATTATTTATTTTTTTGTTTTCCCCAGCAACATCTGCAGCCGGCTTCCTAAGGGTCCTATGTACTTTTTTTAGATAAACTTAATTTTTTTTAACCTATTCAATGTATACAAATCAATTTTTCATTACATTTTTAATTTTCCATTAAGATAAAACACACCATTCCCACTGGTTGTAACAGAAAACATGTCAGGAGAAACTGATTTAGCCACTTATATCTGATCATATTTTTTTTTTCTTTTAGCATCCTATAACTTTAAGTGGCTATCAGACTGGACAAGGTTCGGAATTTTTTATTCCAATGATTCCAAAAAACATTTATTTCTTGTAAACAAAAAGTCGGTTAACTTGGTTCTAACATATAACTTAGAAAAATTTTTGTTTAATTTTACTAATTTTCAATTGCTTTCTTAGTATTATTTTGTTGTCGTTTTCTAGTAGATTTTTATAAATGTTCCCTACTATTATTACAACATTCAACTTCATGTTCAATTAGTGTTTGTAACAAAACTCCAAAATTGTTGATTTTAAGGGTAACTGAAATCATTTAAAAATATAATTAACAAATTATTGCATATTGTAAATATTTGAATAAAACTTCCTTTTTTTTCTTGTTATTTAGGCATAGTCAATATTAAAGTGTGTATTTTCTTATATAACTTGCGAAGCCAAAATTACTAATGCTAAACATGCCCATTATATACTTCACACACACACACACACACACATATTTGTCTATATATAGATATATATGTGTGTGTGTATGTGTGGTTAGAAAGTAAGACCAAAGTTACTGTAAGTTTAAACAGGCTTGGATTTTGTTGCCTTGACTCGTTACGTGACAACGCCTGTGTTAGTCGATAACAGTGTCACTATGTGCCAAATTTCATTACATGTGTGCTTCCATCTGCCTATATAGTCTTTAACTATTTTATTTAAATAAATAAACAGTTATTATAAATAATTAATACAGAAACGAAGATGTATGGTGGATAACGGTAGTTTGGTCACACTTTCGAAGCATATCTAAAAATAAAAATAGAAAAAATTAAGAATCAAGAAACAATTTTTTTTTTTTTTTTTGTAAACCATCGCCTAATATTCTTTAATATGTACCCTATTATTGTCGGACCAAGTCAATGAAATTCACATTCAGAGAGAACAATTAGTCAGAAATCGAAATTTAATTTCCAATAGTACTATTTCATTTCTGAAAAAATATTCTTTGTAGTTACTGTTTTCTTTAAATCCTCCTTTCCTATTTGCTGAACAGTAATTAATTAATTATAATTGTTAATGTTTTTTACAGTATTACAGAAATCATTGAAAAAAACTAAAACTAAAATAATCCAAAACGAAAATACAGAAGCTTCATAAAATTAAAATGTCTAGATGAAAATTTGGCGTGCTTAAGTCAGTTTTTTTAAATTTATTGTTTCCATAAAATATGATCAAATAAATACCTTATTATGGTCACAAATTTATTTACAATTATTATATATGAACACATACATACACATAATTTTATTTCTGATGACTTTTTAATGTTTGAAGGTCTTGGAAACAGTTCTAATGTGGATATTATTAGGAGTAGATGAGGAAGAAAGGTTAATAATTTTAATAGGTATAGTGCACGATTTGCAATATATGGTTAAATTATATTTTGGTGATTATTTGATCTAAGGGGAAATTTGAACAAAAATAATATTAAAAACAAGAATAATAACAAAACTCATGGAATCATTTATCCTTTTTTTTTTTTTAATCCTAATAATTCAGATTTGTTCTCGAATCGGGTAATAAAAAAAATATCCTAGGATCTCACGTCACAGAAAAGATTTGACTTGATCAACTGATCCATTTCGATTTTAGCTGCTCCCTATTTCCGGCTTTTTCTTAATCAAATTGCTGGTCGAATTGCGTTATTACATAAGATTATTATGAACGTTAACGGTTTTTTTATTTATTTTTTTTTTTTTTGTAAATGATTTTATAGAGATTTGTGAAGTTGAACGAAGCCATCTCATCCCACCTGCCCGCCCCACAATTATCAACGGCACGATCAACTCTTCCGAAAGTAATATACTCGGTTAGTCCATTATATCTGACAGCCATTGGAATATAATTGACTCTCAATCCATTACATTTTTTTATTAAGCGTTCATTCATTTTCTGTCTAAAATGTGTACAGTTACGTGGCTGTAGCATATTAGAAACGAGATATATTACTTATAATTAACTGATATAACTAACTAAAACTTTTTTTAAATATACTTTTTTTTTTTTTAATTTACAACTGTATATTATAATACAACAAGTAATTAAGCTGCTAAAAGATAGTGTACATGAAAAATATGATGAGAAACTGCCCATTGGCAGTACTCTAGTAGTCAACCTAAACAAGAAGGTCACGAGGCCATCTTCTCTTCAGACGCCTCGGTGGATTATCAGGAATTGAACAGGAAGCAAGGATTGAAACTAGTGGATTAGAGTGGGAATGGAATTTGTCATGGAAGGAATGATACATGGTACGGGCCAATACTAAAACTTAAAATTGTGTGATCTCGTAAAACTACCAAGTGCACATGATATTAATCCAAACTCTCGAACCCCCGAACAATTTTTAGCTAGGTGATTTATACTTAAGTTTTCAGTATGTTTGGTAAACAATAAAAATTACTCTTAGAACAAGAACAGTAATCAGTGATAATTGTTGATATTTTAAGCAATAACAAAAAAGCTAAATAAGGCTTTATGGATAAGGATTGACAAGTAATTTTACAAGAGGAGGATTTATCAATGGAAAAAGTTCTATGTGATAGAGTATAAATACTGATTAGAATGCTTGTAGTGTTCAAGTAGTGGATGATAGGTACAGCTGTTTAGAAAAGGTTTATTGTTTCATACTAGGCGAAGAAGTATTGCCGGCGTAGAGAAGGAACTTTAATTCGAAAAAACATACGAGCGCGTCTTAGGTTCCCAAAAACTAATCTTACACAAGTTTCTGACGAGAGTTTTTTGATGGAACAGTTCTATACACCAAGAAAGATTTTTAGGTTGTGGAGGTGGATTAGAACGCTTTTGAGGAAGAGAAACAGGTACTATGGAAGGTAATATAAAATATTTGGAACCAACAAAAAGATCTTTTTCTCCTACATGGATATTTGCAACCAATACTATTACCAGCTTGCCATGGATCTATAGCACATGTCATTTTCATATTGGGAAAGTCTTACATTTGCATACCACACATTCCTGTTGCGGATCTTATCTTCTCGGTTTAGATCTCTTCTGGAACTTTTATCGAATAAAGATGATCCACAACACCTGAGATTAAATAAAACTGTTTCAGACGGAACAGGCAAAACTTAGTTGAGTGTTTACTGGGAGATAAATGATAAGATAGTGGAGGAGCATAATATTGAGTAGAGTTCTCTTAGCGTCTCCCTATAATCTTTATTTCTTCTCTAATCTTATCAGGGGCATTCTTTCCCCTTGCCATTATTTATAAATAATAATGAAATCTTGTTAATTTCTAGAGTTACTCTGCTCTCAAAATTGTTAGAGACGGTTTCATTCCTTTGAACAGTGTAGAAAAGGGCGATGTTGCCTTTAAGAATAATTTATATTTATAATTTCAAAATGAATATATGGTAATTCCCAATTTAGTTGATATTCTTTTTTCCTATATCCTAAGTTTTCTTCAGAACTTGGAGGTCTAAGCTGGTTTGAAAATTCAGTATTTCTGAATACAATTAGGGAATTCTATCAATTCCCCTTTAGTCAATTGCATTGAGTCCCTCAAATTGGCAGAAAAACATGGGAAATCTATGGAATCCTTATATAATATTAGAAAGAAAAACACTTTCGACTATAAATTTTCCAGACAAACATCCGATTTGTCAAAGCTGTTCGATCCAAATGCTTACGAGAACTCATCTATGATTCTTATCAAGTATTTTTTACTGTTTCAATTATTATCCTTAAATACTCTTTTACTCATTCACTATCAACTCCTATCATAATCATATAATAATCACATATCTAACACTATCATCTTCTCTATACGTAATTGAGGAATCTAGATACATCACCACCTCGCTTTAACTTATATAGAATCGGTATCGTTACTTTTTTACTTCAAGTCAGCATATTGGAAAATATTGAAGTTTTATTGGTACAAAAGCATTAAAATTGTTTTGACAAATTTTATTTATACTTGTGTCTTTATTATAAAAGGTTCTTTAAAAAAATATATAATATATGTATAAAAATATTACAGCAAATATTTAATAAGTCATAAATTGATATGAAAACTATTGAGGATTTTTAATATTTACAATTATCAAGCTTTCATAAAAACAATTAATTAATTTTTATTTTAGTCTTAATATATATAGAAATTTATTTCTCTGATTTATTCTCTTTGTTTAAAAAGAAAAAAAAAATTGAATTTCTACATTAATATGTCTACTAACTATATCATTAAAATCTTCGCGTGAGCCTTTGGAAGTGGTCGTGATTCCAATGTAGAATGGTAATAAAAATATAAACAATACAAAATAAAATAAAATACGAAGACAATAAAAAGAAACAAATATACAAGTTATATTAATTACTCTAAAGCCTTTCTAATATCGTTTCCTCTCGTTCCCAAAGAAAGAAGATGGAACCAGTTTTTGTCTTCAAGGTCGATGAAAAGATAAATTTTAATTTAGAATTTTTTTAACCCCTTTACAAAGTACATTTTATTTTTTCTATTTTACAGGGAGAAAAAAAATACATATTTTTATGGGTTGTTATTATTATTTTTTTTTTATCATTCGTTAGACTGATTGTAAGCCAAAATCGACTTTGGAAAGGCGCACCATGGAAATAATTTGCTTATTTTATTTATATATTTGTTTCTTTAGGGAAGGCAACCAATTTGATAAAGCTGTTTAGGAAAGATATTTATTGCATAGATTGATCACACTATGTGAATTTTGAGACCTGCCTATTTTCAAGCACAATGTTTACGTCTGGGTTCAGGCGTATCATTTCTAAACATTCCTTCTTAATTCTAAGTATAATACTTCCTTAATTATTTATATTTTTATTAGTTATTTAAAAGCTCACCCTTCGACAGAGTATAGGTTAGATTAGGTTGAAGAGAAACCAAGCAACTTTATATCGGTTGCTTCATACCAGTAAGGTAAAGGTCTATTAATACTTAAATGCTTCGGGATATATTAGCGAAGGATCGTGAGTGGTCTGTCTGGAAAGGAGTGGGTTCGATTCCCACCTGGGGCAGTTAATATTTATTCCTATGCGGTCCATAGAAATTTGACACCTAGTCCGGGATTGGCGTACCATACTACTCATATGTTTTCTCGCCATAATTGAACAACTTTGAACCGAATCACCATGTAGTTTATTCACATAATATTGTTGCATAATTCTATAGCTGTGTGACGTTATATAATTCTATTTTAATCAATTACTAAATTATTATTATAATAATTAATTACAAATATGTTATTATATTTTATGGTGAAAAACCTAATTATCTAAAGGAGTCTAGGTCAGGTTTAAGAGAAACCGAGTAACTTTTTATCTGTTAGTTCGTTATGATAAATGCCCATTAACACTTTCAATGGTTTGGAATATATTAGATCCTGAGTGTTCTGTCTGGAAAGGAGCGAGTTCGATTCCTGCCTGGGGCAGTTAATATTCGGTCTTATGTGGTCCCGACATTCCGCTAGTTCTTGTTGAACAGATCCGATATATAGGACTCCACCTAGAGAAACGTCTTACTTGGAATCCTCATACAAGATTGAAATTACAATAAACTGCTCGACGTTTTCGGTTACTCCAACACTTATTAGACATACGTTATAATCTCCCAATTAACTACAAAAGACTTATCTACATGGCTATCATACGGCCTATATGGACTTACGGGGTAGAGCTTTGGGGCTCTACTAAACCATCAAATTATTCCGCTATCCAATCCCTACAATCCAAATTCCTTCGTAAAATCCTCAATGTTCCTTAATTTGTAACTAATAAACTGTTCCATAAAGACCTTAATATTCCGTATGTTGCTGATTTGGCCCGAACCAGATAACATTCCTTTCCTGACAAACTCCAATCCCAATTGAAGTTCAAAGAAGCACGCAATTCCTGGATTTTACTTATATTGCCGATTTTGCAATGCTGAGGTCTTATTATTATGCTTGGAGTACGAAGGACTTATTATAGTTAGAGGAAGTCATCTTGACAGAGAGGGTAGAGCACATAAACAACAGGTTGTGCCGGGATGCCTTGAAGCTCAAAGACACGGGAGTCAAATTACAAAAAAACTAGTCCATTCATCACCGGGCCAATAGCGAGGCTTATTTTTTTTTGTTTGTTTCCTTTCGAGATTATTTTTCTGCCGGTCTCCCCCCTCCCTCCCTATTCGGTGCGGCAGTTAAAATGGGATTTAGCCCGAAACCCGGCGGAATTTTTAATTAAGGCTCCCTGAGGGAGGAGAGGGGAACATGGCCGTTGTAACAAATGAGCGTGGAATATATTAAAAGTGGGATTAGCCGGGTAGCGTGGTGGGGGTAGGGCGGGGGTGGGGCTCCCACCGCCATCTTTACCCCCCACCACCCCGTCTTCTTTAATCTTAGTCGCCCGCAAAAGCGATCATTAAAAAGTCCACTAACTAGCCGCTATCCAACCCCTCCGCCTCACCCGTCCATAAATTGACCCTAAAATGTTACGAAAATAATACCCGTTCTCTCACCGACCGGTTCCCTATGTCGTAAAAGAGGGGATCGTCATTGGCAGGATGAGCTTTTATTGACCAATGCTGATAGGCTATCGTATGGATGTTCCCGTGTACGAAACGCATAGCATTAACTAAGAAAAAGTCCAGTTTCAGAAAAAAAAATCGACAAGAACCTTTACGAAATTCCTCTAGAAACTGCTCCTACATCAAATCAACTTTAATTACTTTCTAGTAATTATTTCTGACTAAACATTCCGAATGACTTTAGAGTTTTGTTTTTCTGTGCCCACCAACCGAAACTCGGATTATCCTTTAGATTTCTAATATATTAAGTTTGAGTAAAATTTCTTTTACGAAATTCTGATTCCAATTTTACGTTCATTCGGCTTAATACTCTTTAGTACATAGATGTTCTTTTTTTTCTGATCATACATTCCGAAAGACAGTAGAATTGTGTTTTTCTGTACCGCGGAATATCCATTAGTTTTTTTAATCTATTCATAGATAAAGGAACTATCGTTAACGAACATCCTCTCCATTTCTTTCTTTCCCTCGTTTTAATGCTCACCTATATCTTTCAATATGTATTTTTTTTTTAAAGTGACTGTTAATCCTTCGAAATTCGTAAAATAAGTATTGATTGTCTATTATTAAGTTTAATATCGATGTTTAGTCATTCAAAACTTCAAAAAACATACATGGATGCAATCGAAAAAGGAATTATTATCACATGTGATATCAGAGAATTCAAATTTATTTTACTAAAAACCTTCGTTAACAGTTTATATGGATTCGTTTAAAATTCTCCTACAAATGTTACGCATAGGACATTATTCTTGTTTGAAGAAATGTATTTGTATTAAGTCTATGCCTAATTAATAATAGTTAGGTCACAGGTGTTTTGAATATCCAAAGAAAATTCTCTTTCCCTTCCAGGAAAATTCGATATATTTTTTAATAGATCAAGAATTACATTCAAATTCCCTTATAATTATTATAAACCTAATTATTCGCTTAGCATATATTAATTATTTTAGTAATATTCGCCGGAAGTTTCGATGTTAAAAGTTTATTGGTTAAGAATATCAACCTTTATTCATTCGGCACACGAGCATTTGCATCATAGTGTATTAGAGGTTTGATTTTTTTTTTTTTTTCACCCATGACATGAGGGTCGCTAACTGAACGATTTATTTTCGTATTTTCGTGAACTTTTCTTTTCTATCCCTGCAATCATGTATGGGATTGGATACCTCCAGCGATGTAAAGACACAACGCAGTCCATATAATGTTATGTCCTGCCTTTCCAAGCCTTAAGAGAAATGAAGGAATTTCGCCAAGCAGGGTATCTAGCAACAGGGAAAATCGGAAAACTGGGAATAAGTCGGGGATTTTAAAAACATATGAAAAAGTCAGGAAATTTGTACTTTGGTCAGGGAAAATGGTCCCTAGATAACATCGTTTCTTCTTCACTTAGACATAAGTTCCAATATGTCTACTTGTTGTGATGTTGCAAATGTCATAAAGCCAGTTTTAAAATAAATTTGTTGTCAGATTTGTAAATATTGATTATTACTAACAGCAGTATCCAAGTTCACCATAATTCATTAGTAAGTCAACTTGAACAACTACAATTTCAATTGTTATCGGGTAGATATAGTTGGATCTTATCGTAAAGTAATTAGTCATCATATATATTTTTAATCTAGTATACCATATTAATTATAATTATTCTTTGTTTTGTCAATTTTCAACGAGATTGTGGAATATTTTTTACAATATGGAAAAGTCAGGGAAACTCTTTGAGCTGATTTGCTAGACACCCTGTTAAGATGACAAATGGATCTCAAGATTTCACTCTTTCGTAATCTTTCTCACAAGAATGTTTTATTAAATCTTAATATTCCTTGTTTTTTTTATCCATGCGCCATAGAGAATGGGAATATGGAGTCAACAGGCTGGAAAACGAATCAGTAAAAAGATAATTAATATCGATCCAACTGGAAGGCAACCCAAGGCGTGGTTAGGAAGATATCATTAAATTCCATCAATTGGAATTGGAGTTGGAGAGGTTTTTGTGGAGGTAGGTCTGCAGCACCTGTTAGGTATCGGTATTGAGCCTTCGTGTTCGTTAAACCTTAATATTATGTTTGAAACAGTGTAATCATTATACTCGCTTGTAAATAAAACCAAAAGAAAAAAAATTAACCATACGTTATGATCGTCAGGTGATCGATGTCAACTTAGCACCTGACCAAATAGTTCACATTTATTGCAGCTGCTGTATACGTTACAGCGTATTTTAGGGCATTTTTATGTTTACTAAATTACTGTTAACATATGTATAACATAAAATAATCATATTTTTGATATTTATTTAAACATTTAAATTTAATTTAATTCTATGTATCCATTATCATTCTGAGAGCATTATGAGGAATTCATAGGTGATAATTAATAACTTTTGATAGTTTCATTTTTACTCCTTCTTGCCTATTATGAAATACGTATTTAAAACATTGCGCGATCGTCATAAATTACTATTTCGTTTGAATGTAAACGTAAGATCTTCACTGTCTAAATAATAAATATAGGGGAAAAAACTTCATGTGTATGATAAGTCTAACTCAAAAACAAAGTATTTTGTTGAGATATTACAGCGATTGTTTTGCCAAAATCGATTTCAGGTAATCTAGTTCCCGCAATATTATAGAAAAAAAAATTAAATCTCTCATTTTGTTTACAACCGTTATAGCAACTGATTTAAAACAGTTCTATTTAACAGGGCTCTTAAATGACGAATTTACAATTTCGAAGTCAATTTTAATTCTTTTTACTTGAAATAATTTAATGTATCTCATTGTGATTTAGTATTGAGTAATAATATAGATGTATAAGATGCCTGTATATAATTCAAGGAGTACTTTGGTAATTTTATGTCATAATTTCTTCATTTCTGCGTGGGATCATCATAGATATCGTAGTTCTGTATTCTTACTGAAAACACTGTACAGAAAAGTAATAAACATTACTACATCATATGCTAGCAACGATTGAGACGTTGATTTCCAAAAGGTACTATATCCATTCTAGGAAATTTTACAGGAAGCGCGAAAATCTCTCATTACTATATTATTAAACTAGCTAATTTGGGTCTTTTTGCCTTAAAATTTAGAATTATTTTTTTACTATAATAATAAGATCATATTAAAGTTATGAAATGATTTTTTTTTAGAATGATTTGGAAGGAAAATAAATGCGTAATTAGTACTTTTAGAAAATGACCGCATTTCTAAATCGCGTTTTTTAAGGACTTGAGAATTCCTTAGATAACATAAAATAGAATATTTAGATAAAACTAAATGATGAGAATACGAATATGTAAAAAACTCAATTTCGTAAAAAATGTCCTTTAGTACCTTTTAGAAATCAACGTCTCAATTGTGACGTTGATTTCCAAAAGGTACTAAAGGACATTTTTTACGAAATTGATTTTTTACATATTCGTATTCTCATCATTTAGTTTTATCTAAACCATTTATTCCATTTTATCTAATGAACTTTCAAGTCTTTTAAAAATTCAGTTATTTTTTAAAGATGCTGATTATTCTAATTAACTAAATTAATTTAGTTTCGATCCAAATCAAACTAAAACATTTCATTCCGCAACTTTAATATTGTGTTATTGAGATCGTAAAAAAACAATTATAGATTTTAATGCCAAAATAATTGAATACATTGGTTAATTAATATAATAATTAGAGAGTTTTGAGCTTCCTGTAAAATTTCACAGAATGGATATAGTACCTTTTGGAACTCAACTTCCCAATTGTTGGTTATAAATTAATTCTAAATTTGTATACTTTCTAAACATTTTAATGAAACTAAAATTTTAAGGTATCTTCAGCTGAAAACAGGTTTCGATAAAAATATTCATATTTGTTATTATGATTCGGAAAGACACTTGACCTTTTTCCATATTTTGCGATTTCATCCTTGTTAAGATGTTAGAAAACCATTTTGAATAACTTGAAGTGTAAATTATTTATCTAATCTAAAATCTGTAAATGTTTTCCTCTTAATTTATTAGTCAGAAATATGATTAGACTGTTTAAATATTAAACTCACGTAACTCTGATTTTGTGGAATTTGTGTTTTGTAACACTTTTTTTTTTTTTTTTTTTCGTATAGCACTATTCAGTATTAAAACGTTATTAAAATGAATAAAATTAAAATATTAGGTTTCTATTTCTTCCAAAAAAAAGTTTTTACAGAAAAACTTTAACGAGTCAACGTTTCGGAGGCCTTCCCCATCATCAGGACTCACTTGTCACTTGTGAGTTGTCTTACAAGTTAAAATCCATTTTTTTAATTTGAAAATGTTGTAAAAATTTTTTTAAAATAAAATTATATTGCACAGGGAACAACAATCATCCCACCTTACATATTCTTTGGCCCCTTATGGAATATATTCTTTGAAAGATGCGTGCTGATATATAAATATATATAGGCTTCAGTGATAACTACATAGATATTCAGCCCCGCAGATCATTATTTTTTTTCCTACATAAAACTTGCAGTTGCATTCAGATAAGATAAGAAACGTGTCAAATCGAGTCATGGATAATTAGAAATTACGACGTGGCTCGAAATAATTCGCAAAGTTTATTGCAACAAACGTTATGACTTCATGGTCTCGTTTAAACGGAATCTGATGTAATAAATTTTATATAATATTGATTTATTATATACTCTATCACAGTCTTGTTTTTCAAATTATGTAGTTGTTTGTTTCACGCAGTTTCTGGGGAATCCTCTTTCATAGCATTGCTTAAAATATCTTCTTTTCTTTTCTGCTTGATTTCATGAAAACTTTTAAAAATAGAAAAAAATTATACGTAGACATAACGCGTAATTACTATTTCAAATATCTCTCAGTATGAATCTATTGAGTCGTCCCAGTATATAATCTATTAGGATTATATTTCGATAGAGGCTTATAATTTCGCATCCCAATAATTTTGCTCTTGGTTTGATTTTGAGGAGGATTTTATCTGTTTATAATTCAAATTGAGGTAATTTACATTACATGTCGAAATTTTCATTTGATTGCCGTAAAGAAAAAAATCATTTGAGGAGTGCTTGACATCGAATGCATTAATGGGAAATAAATCTATAAAAACTATGAAATTTATGAAAACAACTTAGATTCGAAAATATATCATCATTATAAATACAATTTCTGAATAACCTTTAGCGCAACTTTTTGCTGAATGTAAATTAATTCTTAATGAATCTATTATTATTTTTTTATCTTCAAGCATACTAAACGGGTACAATAAAGTTCTTGATAAATTAAGAATATAATTAAATTTAAATATATTGAATTTTCTAAAATGAGAGGAGTATTTCCACAAAAAAAAAAAGGCCTAAATTTACTTAGGATTAACTATTATTTTTTAGGCATATTCTCAGTACAAATACATTTTCAATCAAACAAGTGAAATTTCTCATGACACACATCTTGCTATTTGTTAGAGGTTTTCTCTAAATTAGCATAGAAAATGGAAGTGTTTTTCAACACCAGTGCTTAAGCCATAAACATTTTTCCTAAAATTGAAATATTTTAAACGAATCTATATAAACTGCCAACGAAGGTTTCGTTGTTAAATACATTTAAAAGCTACTTATGTTATGAGATTACTTGCTTTTTATTTATTTGCTATTTTCAAAGTTTTAAATTACTGATAGTGTGCTTCCATTGGGAAGCTTCTCTACATGTCTTTTTCATGACTATTTTCTTTCAGCCTATTTACTTGATGTGTTGTGCAATACAATTGTAAATATCATTAAATAATTTTATTGAGGGTGTATAGTCGACTGTAGAAACTATTATAGGTGGAATAGTCAGGAATCAGTCATTTTTAAAAAGTTTTTAATTTTGCCAACGTTTCGGCTCAAGCTTGTGAGCCATCATCAGGGCATTACTGAGCCATATCCAAGCATAAACTCAAGGTTTATGCTTGGATATGGCTCAGTAATGCCCTGATGATGGCTCACAAGCTTGAGCCGAAACGTTGGCAAAATTAAAAACTTTTTAAAAATGACTGATTCCTGACTATTCCACCTATAATTAAATAATTTAAAAAAAAAAATTACTGAACATCAATATTAAAGTTAGTGATCGGTAATCAATGCTTATTTTACGAGTTGCAGAGGATTAATATACTTTTATTTTATTTTTAAAATTCCTTCATGTAAAAAAAAATGCATTAAAACGTGGTGGTGGGGGGGGGGGGGAGAATGTTCGTAAATGAGAGTTCTTTCGTCTCTGAAAAAAATTTTCGACTGCGTTTTAATTGAATATGAGTCGAAAAATTTATTCTTTATTACTTTTTTAGTTATGTAACAAATGTGACTTACGGACTTTTTTTTACTCAAAATCTCTATTTTGTTTTTCGGTGCTCACGTCTTTCTATTATAAATACGCATACGTCTCTTACTGTACATTCAGTTTATTTAGAATAGTAAAGCAATGGTTAAAATATTTTGCTAAATTTTCAGCTACAATACAAATGATTTTCCCTAGATAACATATTTATCTCACAGTAATTGTCTTAATGGCAGTCAATTATGTATTCTACTACGGCTTATAACATTTAATGCTCCAATAACATATTATTTAACTATGAGTATAAATACAATGATGAGGGATGTTTTAGGATAAATTGGGATATGAAAATTTTGAAAAATTAAATTACGTATTAAAATATTAGAGTATCAAGATGTTTTTTGTTTAGTGATATCCTTTAAAACTAAGAAATAATCAGAGGAAATTCATTTTTCATTCAGACGTTTAATATTTTTTTTTTTCTTATAGTTAAACATATTCATTGATATTTACAACTGTATTAAGAAATACATCAAGTAAATCTGATGGAAATATATTCATATCTCTGAAATGCATACAGAGACAGACCCTTGGCAGCACTCTGCAAATATTTTAAGTAGAAGGTCTCGGGGTCATCTTTTTTTTATACGCCTCAGAGGCGTTTTCCACTATCAGAAATCGAAGAGGAAGAAATGATTGAAACTAATGTTAAAGTGTGAATCGAGTTTGTAATAAAAGGAATGGTACCTGGTTCGGGCCAAGTCAGCAACATATGGAACATTAAAGTCATTATGGATGAGTTAATTCATAACAAAGTAAAAAGCATTGAAAATTGTACGAAGGATTTTGGATTGTAATAATTTATTACAAAAAGAATTTGGTTGTTTAGTAGAGCTTCGAAGCTCTACTTCGTAACTCCATAAAATCTTAAGAATACAAGTACTTCTTTAAAACCTAATTTAATAAAACTACTTGGTATCGACATTTATTCAAAATCATAAAATTCTTATGAAAGCTCATTTTTGTTTTCCATTATAGTCTGAGAGATCGAATCAAATTTTCGAAATTTCGTAGAAGAAGATCCCCCTAGATATTACTCCTATCAATAAACAGACTTCTTGCTACAATTGAGTTAAATTTTCGATTTTCGTTTTCTCTTTTTCGCATTTCATTTCTTAACACGCAGATACCCGTAACATTCCATTCGGAAATACTCAAAGCCTGTTTCCCATTGTACCTTTGGTGAAGGAACCCAGGCCATTTGGTGACTCACAAACGGTCCTTCACCATTCCACTTTGAATGCATCAACATCCTGTCACAGATGATTAATGAGAAGTTCCCCAACAAAAACAACCAAATCAGCTAGATCCTATCCAACGGCTTGTTATTTTTGATCTCTTAGATGAGTTTGTTTAGATAGCTCATCCACGAAAATACTAAGCCTTAAATTTAAAACTAATCTTGGAAGATAAAAAGGAATGTCTTTTGTTCCATTTATCTCTATTCCAAATCGAAACTATTATAATTTATGTTCCAAATTAAAATTAAGCAGTTAAAAAACATGAGATTTGAAAAATCGGAAATAAAGTAGTTCTGAACCTCCTCCGTGATTTTTAAATTAATCTTATATTGGATTGGTTCATACATTTCTTTAAAAAATATATAATGCTAACATTTTCCGCAACGGAAAACCTGTGCATGCAACAAAACCCTTAAAAGCTAAAACTTCAACCTTTTTCTCGCAGTATATTGAAAAGCATATCTCAACACAGCCCCGTTTTCTCGACCCTGTTGGAAAACCTTAATTAAATTTCTTTCTTGAATGAAGCCCCTTTTTTATTTTCATTCTTCTCTTTTTAGTGAATGGATTTAAAAAAAATTAATATGTTAGTACGCGTTGTATATATTATATACATATATATTTTAAAAAAACTTATTGATTAATGCGGAGTAATCCATTACAGAAAACATATGATGTATGTTGTTTTTTTTTTAAGGCCGAATTTCCTCCAGCACACTTACCTTAAATAGATACTCAAGAAAGCTCGGTGAAATAATCAGGATTGTCATTTGAACTGCCTCTTATTTTTAAACAGAAATTTAAAATAAGCCTATAAAAATGTTCTATTTTTCAATGATGACGGTTACTACAGCAAATGCCCCTCCCCCCCCCCCCCAAAAAAAAAAAAACTCTTACGGCATACATACGCTTAAATATAGATATTTAATAATCATTATATATATATATATATATATATATATATATATATATATATATATATATATATATATAATCCTTTTTTTAGCCTGCTGATTAATTTTTAAGTTTCTGAAGTTCGTATTATTAATTTTGACAAAGGAAACTCTCAGAACATGTATACGAGATTTTGACCGTGTTTTTAGGTTCATTCTCCTCAATACGCCTCGCACCGAAAAATAAAATAAAAAATCCAACAAGAAGAGTAGCGCCTCTATAAGAAGTCCTGTGCCGAACACGATAAGCCGCCAGGCATACTCTATTTATTACCGTGGCCAGCCAACATTCAAATGAGGGTTCTGTTGTTTTTTTTTCAAATTCGAATCGGTGCTGCCGGCAGGAACCTTAGCCCAGTTGCTCAGTCAGTCGTGGAAGGCATCTTAAAGTTGATGGTCTGTAGCATTCTTTCAACATCCACTTCGCTCTCGGATAGCCAAATGCGTCTGGATTGGACAGAAGTACACTTTTTGGTTTATCCTTTATTTGTTGTTTTGTTTAAGGTGTATTTTAACATATGTTCTTGGCATAATGGAGAAATTTAAATCCTTCTTGCTTGTATCGTGAGTGGATCAGAAGCGGGTGTTTCTATTTTCAAAGCTATCTTAGATTTACCATTCCCAAAATGCTACCAATTTCTTTTATAAATCTATATATGAGAATAAATTTTTAATTTTACCATCTTCAGAGTTACTTTCATATTTCATACTTCATCCGACGAGCCCCAGAAGTTTTCCTATTACAACAATTTCCCCGAACGGGGAAAACTCCGCCGAGAACATAATGAAAAACTACTCAACAAGACTAGAAGAGGAAGAGGAGATTGAATTAACTCGGTCTCGTCAAGAAATTCAAATAAAGATAAAGGGCAGTAGGGGCCTATTACAGACTCCGAGATGGAGGGGGGCGGCAGAGCAACAATTTGCAATTTCCCCACCGCCCCCAAGGGCTGTATAATACTCCCAAATCCCACCCACCAAATTGTTTGTAACGCAACCCTCAACCCACCCGCCTCTCCTGGCTTATTTATTCAGCCTGCAACTGGAAAACTTGGTCCTACCGTTGGAAATTCACTTAATTTTTTATAATATAAATCCATTATAAAGGATATCAGTATTGAGGCTTTAGTATTAATTTTCCTTTTATTACTTTCACTTACCTATATAAAAAATATATACTAAGCGGAAGTATTGCGATCGTGAAAAAATTTTATTTCCAGTTTTCAACGGAAATACACGTTTTAGACAAAAACTTAATTTTTTTATTTATGATAACTATATGCCCGGGTTGTTTCACCAACTTTTTCACCGAAATCGGCTGACCGAAAGTGCTATTTTATACTATGCATTTTGCACCTATTTCCGATTTTCTCAAAAATGGCTGCAACGATAATGATTAAACTCGTCACATCGATGTAAAATTTAATGGACTTCAATGTCCCATACGTTTCATATCGATTGAAATGGCTTAAATGCCAAATTTTAGAATTTTCTTTCTCCTTTATATTTTGTAGATTTAAAAAAAATTACCCATATCATCTAATTAGCATTGATAAAAAGGGGCTAAATATACAAATTGAACTAATTTGTCAACTAAATGAGAAAAGAGCAAACCTAATTTTTCAGGTTTTTCATTTTCTTTTTTTTTTTTTTACCGAACATAAGAATTTTAGTAAGATGTATAATATACCTTTAGAAAGATAAAGAATTGAGAAAAAACGTTATCTAGTACACAAAGTTGTGGAAGGTCTCATGATCGAAGTGACGAATAGGGAATAAACTAAAGTGATTAGTGTAGATAAGAATTTTATATACTTATATTATTTAATCTAAACACATTTCTCCAACGAAACTGAATATAATTCTTTAAACTTTTTTCAACTCTAACTTTATTTAAAAGTTCCTAACTTGATTCTAATAACCGAGGTAAGTGAAAGTGGTATGTTACGCGCACCAATTTATTTGACTGTAGAATTAATCAGAGGAAGAATAGTCAGGAGTCGATTGTCGATGAGCACGCGATAGCGCGAAACATACAAATTTTAACTTACATTCCTCCTTGAAAAATAACTTTTAGCAAGCATTTAGTATCAAAAATAAAAAGAGATATCATCATTTACATAATCACTTATGTTTATACATTTTTCCTTAACATCCTACTACCTTCTACAGTATTGTTTTGTGTTGTTAATCACCTTTCGCCGATTTTGGTAAAAAAAATAGGTATAATATTTGTAGCAGAAACCTATTTAAATTTATTTATTCATTTTTTTAATTTATTTTTTGTAATTTACAACTGTATTATACAATACAATGAGTACATATGCAGAGTGAAGAAAAGTCGTAAAAATGTCTTGAGAAAGAACTACACAGCACTTCGCTAACTATTTTAAGGCCGTAGGTCCCGAGGCCACCTTCTTTTCAATCCTCTCGGAGGGTTATCAAGAATATCTAAGGAAGATAGGTTACGGACAAGTGGGTTTGTGTGGGCAGGGAGTTTGGAATGAAAAGAGGTGTATCTATCACGGGCTAGGTCTGCAACAAATATGATGTTTAGGTCATTATAGAGGAGTTGATTTGTGACAAAATAAGGGGCATTCAGTATTTTGCCATGGATTTTGGGGATTGGATGCGGGAGGACTATTTCAATTATAAAATTTTATTTACTTACGAATTTTCGTTTTTGACATAGACTTCAAAATGTAGAGATGCTGAATAGTAACATTCAGAAACGTCAAAGAGGTATTAAAATAAAAGTTTTTATTTTTTACTTATAGAGTAAATTAATAAAATAAAGGGACGTCTATAAAAACTAATGAAAGAAAAATTAATATCACGGCTCTATATTTCTCTTGGAGTAATAAGCCACCGTCTGAAGGATGGATAAAAAGAGTTCTCCCTACTGATAGTATTATTTTCCATGGATCTAATGTGGACCATGCGCGTTGATCGGGGAGAATGGAGAGTTCTCAGGCTCAGAGGTCCTTTTTGTAGCCCGGGGTAATGGAACGTAACTCGGCCTAACCGTACAAATTGTTAACTGCCACCTGAAAAAAGGCAAGAAAATGGAAAAAACTCGTTAAAGGAGCTAAGACGACTCAATCACTGGAGCCGTCCTCCTTGACCGAGCTTCACTTTTTACCCTGAGCGGCTCTCTGTTCCACGCGGGTCTTCCCTGTCTACCACGACAGTCTGGTAAAATAACTCATCCTACTATTGATGTTATAATAATGCGACCTTGCAGAGATGAGGAATCGTTTTAAATTTAAACAAGATAAAATTACAGACGTGTGACAACTACTTATATCTTTGCATCTCCACTGGATTAGCATATTTTGATAACAGCATACTACATCATATCATCTAGCTTACATCAACGCTCGAACACACAAAAAATGAAATGTTTATTAACAATATATATATATATATATATATATATATATATATATATATATATATATATATATATATATATATAAACAGAGTATTCTACAATACATACAAGTAAAGTAAGGTTTAAAATCGGGCTGGGTATTTTTTAATTTCACATACCTTTTATGAAATATATAGTTAGGTTAAGTATTGCGATCGTGAACATTTTCGAATTTCAGTTTTCAACGGAAATACACGTTTTACGGACCTCTAAGCCAAAATAACCAAGTCCTATGAAACTGAAATTTCATATTTAAGACAAATAAACGCCCGAGATGTTACTAAAACTTTTTCATCAAAATCAGCTCACCAGAAGAGTCACTTATACTATGCATTTTGCACCTTTTTTTGATTTTGATTAAAATCGCTATATCGATGTAAAATTTAATGGGCTTTAATATCGTGTAGATTTTATTCTGATTGAAACAGTCTGAAAGGGCATAAATTTTCTCCTCTAATGTACCTTTAATTTTGTAGCTTCTATAAAAATAACCATATTATCTTGTTAGCATTTCAGACTTACCACACACACATAGACCTTTTTTCGGGACCTTGGTCGTTTGGACTCAGGAGAGCCTAAAATGTGTATTTCCCGGAAAACTGGAATTTGAAAATTTTCGCGATCACAATACTTTCCCTTACTATATATTTCATATATAGGTAAGTGAAAGTAAAAATGTAGTACATCTAATATTGATCGCTATTTAATTCCATTTTTCACATTGATACTAGTGACGTGTATACCGTCGATAGAACTAAACTGAAAATTAATATATGAATATTAAACATTGTTATACGAATTAATTAGTAAGCTAATGTGATAAGACTTAATGGAAGTTTTGGAACTGACAAGATTTATAAGACAGATGGCGCTCAGCTTTTTGGGTAGGGAAGCAATTCCAGGGGTAATGCGAAGGAGGAGGAATGCAGATTTATGGGAAATGATGAAGGGGTCGAGATCTAGCAGGGGTAGACAGGGAGGGGTTCACTTGGAATTTGGGACTTGGAAACAAAAGAAAATGTTGTTTTGTGCGATTGTTATTTGGATAGAAAAGACATATCTAAAATATCCTTACTTCAAAGGATATTTTTATATTTGTTTAACATAGTAGAAATTGAGACATTAGTAGGAATATGCTTAAATATTTGGCTTCTATATTTCAAGGCATAATATGGCCCCTGTGCATTATTTTAATTAAATAATTCATAACATTATTGGATACCATAATGAGCGGGTGGAATTTTATAATTTATTCTGTTTGATAGATTTATTGATGTATTACAACGAACGTATGGTTAATTGCCTCAAATGAACAGAATAAAGGTACATTAGAGGAATTTATTTTTTTATAATTAAGCATTAAAGCTCTGCCACGCTATTTTAAAGAGGGTTAACCCGTACCGATATTGAAAACCATTTAACTTTACTCTGATATGAAGAAGTAAAATGGATTATATAAGCATCTCATATTATTATAGATTAGTCAATAATAAAAGTCAGTTAAGATTAAGTTAGTCAGTAATGAAAGTTTGGAAAGGTTAATCTGATCAACAGTTTCTTAGGACAGGAATCTATTTTGCCTCAGATCTGAAATATATGGTCCATAATGATAAAAATCATTGATGATTTAGAATTTAGAGTTACATTGCTCAACTTTGCCTATCTTAATAGTGCTGATTATTGGTTTTTATAAAATAGTCTGCATAGCTTTTCTAGAAGTGTTGAAGTATTCGGAAGAGTTTCTATGGATGTTTTTTCTAGACAGACAAATATCATGAAAGTAAGGAGTACATTTTCAGTCAAACTGTCTTCGTATTTTTATGGTTTTGACAGTACTACAATCCCTTCAAGTTGATTTGAAAGATGGAAACTTGGGGAATCAACTTTTCTCTCCTCCTCCATTTTGATGTACTCAATACTTTACATGAAAATACCTTAAAGCTAGTTCCTGGTGTGTTTGTTATTTTAAAATTGTATTAAATCTTTTAATCATTCATTATTCCGTTAATGAAAAAACTATGTGTGATATCATTGAATGTTAGTGAGTATATGATTTAGTTTGCTGTCATGGTATATACCATCATCGAAAACTGTACGAAATGACCATAATTATAATTGAAATACAGTCGAATGCTAAATATTTTAACTCCTATATTGTTACTTCTGCCTGTTGATTTTAATTGAGACTTTTGTTCCAATTGTGGTTTAAGTCTACATATAATCCATTAAAAATATGTATTATTCATTATGTCCGAGGGTAGTGATGAAGGTATTTATGAAGCTAAACTCAGTTTTTGGACAGTTACATTAGTTGAAGAATTAGTCTTAATTTTTATATCTGTTATATAGAACTTCACCTTGACAAACATCTAACATTGAGTCGTTACACTAGACTGAAACGACAAGAAATTCCGCTTTCGGTTACTTCAACACTTACTTGACAAAAGACTACATGACCATTATAAGGAATGTCTGAACTTAAGGAGTCGAACTTTGGGACTCTAGTAAACCATCAAATTCTTCTCGTATGAATCCTTACAATCCAAAATCCTCATGGCTCCTTACTTTGTCTCGAATAAACTTAAATATGACCTTTATGTTCCACATTAATATGTCGCGGATTCTGCCCCAACCAGGTATCACTCCTTCCATGAAAAAGTCCATACCCACTCGTTTCAATCCTAGCTTAATCTTAGAGAAAGGACTTTTATTCTAAGCACATTTAACCACTTGTCTATTAAATCTTCCAAACCATTAGTGTTGATTAATTATCAGGATAATTAAGCTTAACATAATTACAAACTTTTATAAATTGTTTTAACCCAACAAAAAAAGTATGTATTATTCGACGAAATTACTTGATGGACGTTATGTTCGATTTCGGAAAAGTAAAGGCGGTAAAATATGAATTAATAGATAAATGATAAAGAGGTGGACGAAGGAGGAAGGAGAAAGTGATAATAGTAAGGCTATAGAAGCTTAGCCCCTTGAGGGGGCTGCTTGGGAATTTTACTGTCAATTTACTCTAGATTTTGGGCAGGAGTGGAGGTGAGATTTTGCATAATGGGATGGGCCGCGCGGGATTGTCTGCAGGGGGACCTCCAACTGCCTTCTTTTCCACCGCCTATATACAAATTTTCACACACTCCACCAGCCCCCAAACTGCCTTCCTCCTTCCGTCTTCTCCCTACTTCCTTCCATCTTTTATCGTCCTTCTCGAAACTCTATTGGTATCAAATAGCATGTCAATGGCTGTTGGAAAACTACTGATAAACCTATTTTGGTTCCACTTCTGTCGTTGTTATCGACTTAAACGGTTTCTTCCACGCTTGTTCAGGGAAGGCAATGGTCCAGTAAGAACGATGTCTTATCTCGACGTATAAGATAGCAATAATAATTAATGACAAGATCATAAGTCAAACATTGAATTCTTCAGATCTTGGATACAACATTATTCCTTAAACTGTCGTAAAACACGAACGATTTTTAGATTCCTACTCCCATCTACAAAAAAAAAAAAAAAAAAAAAAAAAAAAAAAAAAAAAAAAAAAAAAAAAAAAAATATATATATATATATATATATATATATATATATATATATATATATTATATATATGTATATATTTACACTTTACTTTTAATTTTTATGATACTTTGATTTTTAAATTGTAACTCATATGATGTGTTGTATATATATTTGAAGTTAAAAACAACCCATTAACTACTTTGAATACTGCGAAATTTGTGGAAAAATACGTTGAAAGAATAAAAAGGTTAATTATAAGCTTATTATTTATATTGTATGGTATGTATGCTTGATGATTCCTATTTAAGTTATGATGTGATCAATTTTTTTTTTCATTATCAATAAGGTGATTGTTCATTCCAGTGGTTTGAATATTTCAACTGAGTTGTGAACTGGAGTCTCAAAGCGTTAGTATGTTACAAGTGGTAATACTGCTGAAAAGGTAAAGACGTTCGGCGGTTACATTTTCATTCTTCCCTGGAGAATCGAAATCTCATTTTCCGCTTTTCTGTGTATGCACCTCGGAGCCTTTGAAATATTTAGATAGGGCGGTACAGATGGAACGGAACATAAACGGAATATGAGAAAGCTTTGGATATTACATCTTCCCGTGGCGATTGAATCAAGAAGAAGGAGACCCCTCTGCATGGCACCCGCTGATAAAACAATCATTTCCCTTTATGCTGTTTCAGCCGCATAAACATCCATTCTAACCACCCTATCTATTTTGCATTCCTCCGTCGATATCCCATCTCCTCAGTGTTAACATGATCCATAAAGGAGCTTGGCAGAAATTCAACTTTTCCCTCCGTATATGTTCGAGAAATGTCAACTGGGATTTCATACTTCTGGTAGAGATTTATTTGTGACGTGTGAATTTTCAAAACATTATTAAACACTGTTAATTCCGGCATTTGATGAAATAATTCATCATTCTCATTAGACAGCTATTATAACTAAACAAAACTCTAGAGGAAAGACAAAGAACACTTCTTATAAACAAAATCAATAGGTTCGTTTTCGAGGGGTAGCTAATTCGACCATCGGGTCACATCTGACTCGACTACAATATCGTTTTAGCCCGTTAATAAATCCAATTACGCCTTGAGAATGTCATTCTAAACCAAATGTAATACAGCCCATATGCAAATGGGTCGTCTCTGTTTATCCTGGGAGTCCCCCTGCAGAGCGTATCCCCCTGGGACCTGTGCCCCGTGTCGGGCCGGCCCTTAACAAGGGATTACCCCCTCCATCTGATCAGGATCATTAGATATAATAATGGGCGGGCTCAACTCCTCCCCTCATTGTGTTTATTTTTCCGCCAAGCTCGGCAATGATTACTTGGCAGCATTTTCCCCTTGTTCCAATTAGTCGGCTTGAGGTGGCCTCATTAGTCCTGCGACGCCTACGCCCTTCCACGATTGGCTGACGTTGCAAGTCGAGAACATCATCCGCCAATCCGGAAACTCCTACCCTGTTATTAGCCACCCTTCAACGCCCAAAACGTCACTCTAATTGCGCTTGGAACAGATGGCAATGTCGAAAAAAACAACAACTTTTGAATCGCATTGATGTGCGCTGCAACTCTTGTAGTACTTACGAGATTATGTTTAATTTATGGATTTGTTTTCTTCTTTTTATGAAATGAAATATGGAACGACTTTTTCTCATTGCCATTTTGGTTGCCGCAACACTAGTGCCGACTAACCATAGGGGCCGACGGTAGGGTGGAATAAAGAAACTGGAGGCCGAGATTGTAGCCCGGTACAGCTGACGTGGAATGGAGCTAGTTATGGAGCTGACAAGAGCGGTAACTCACAGGCGTGGCTATATTAAACTGGCGGCGGGTGGCGGTGCTCCATATGGCTGCCCAATCTTCCCTCAGCAACTAACTCCACGGCTCTGTCATCGCCTATAACAAATGCCTCCTTGAACTCCCTACTCTCCGAGACGTATATATAACGCGCCAGATTCCATCTTGATTAAATACGGATAGCAATATCTATTGAGCTTTGAAATTAATCAAAGAAATATTAACAAGTGCTGTTATCCATTAAGGAATCTATATTTAAAGAAATAAGGCGACATTCATGCTTTGTTGCGAAGTAATACGAATACTTAATAAATATTATGGTCAAAACCTGCATTGTAAAAGTATGGCTGAACCATTAATAAGTTCATTATGACCAATGAACCTTTGGTCGGCCCAAGACATTATTCCATTAAAGAAAGTATGCAAACATTGGAAAAACTAGGCAGTTAAAAGGCATTTCAGTCAAATCACCTCATAATACATTACTATGTACTAAATCCAAGACCCTTTACCATTCATATATTAATATAACAGTTACACACTTAGGAATTCATTATATTCATAATATTTCCTTTTATGTTCCCTTGCAACAAAATGTATGTCCAACATACGGAAACCACAATAAAACTGCCAGGTTTCACCCCACTGCAAGAGATGAAAATTCATGAAAATTTTTACGCGGGGACCGGTGTAGGCAATTTTCCGCATGCTAGCTTGTAAAATTGATTTGTGTATGCGGTTGGAGGGGGATAAACCGCCAACTCACCGGCTTATATGTACCGCCTCTGCACCGAATCCTGCGCGCATATCCGTTCCGTGGTTGGCGTTTGAAATTTTCTTTTTATAGGGTGTGTTGCGCTTTAAAAAGAAATACATATAGTGAAAAAAGTAATTCATTCTACCTGTTCCTCTGGAGTGACACCGCTTAAAGGCGTGAATTTAACGATCGATAGCGCTTGCGACAACACTGTTGCTCTGTATGTTTTTTAACGAGCTATTTTAACCTAATACAGTAACTACTTGCCCATTATGTTTGTAAAGCGAACAGAAATTTCTGGTATAAATGTAGTGAAGATATATTACAAAGTTTTGTTTATTTTTTTTTAAGGATCACAGCCAATCTTTATATTTTAAATTACATGTAATGTAATTTTTTTTTTCCTAAGCTATAATATTCCTCATATTTTTGTTATAAAATAAAATTAAAAACTCTTGAGAATTTACATTATTATTTATGTTTTTATATTTTTGTTGCAGCACCCCTATCCTTCAGAAGACCAGAAGAAACAGCTAGCACAGGATACCGGTCTAACTATTCTCCAAGTCAACAATTGGTAAGTGAACTCTTGCACTAAGGGGAGGCAGCTAGATAGATAAGATGATAAAAAAGAAAGAAAAAGAGGCAATTTCTGGGCAAGTTATCTGATAAAGGGGACATGTTGGAATGGGCTGAGCAGTACTTTCGTTAACTTATCTTAACCAGCATCGGTGATCGGATTGAAATATTTTCTTTGCCTTTTGAGGGAAAACCCTTTCCCGAGTTTTACGTTTGGACCCCCTCCATTGTAGTATTAATATGCAAATACTAAAACGAATATTTATAACAGCCGTAGCCTAATAAAGCAATGAGAGAATTGAATATATAAGAAAGAATATTTAGAGCTAGTTAGTCGACATGGGATTGTACCTTGTCTTTAACATTGTCGCATGTACCAGACTGCTCATTATAAAAACTTATGAACTCTTTATTATTCTTTATTCTTGAAAAAAAAAAAAAATCATAGACGATTGTTTGTTGTTAGAGATAGGATTCGAACATAAGTTTTCATTCTTAGAGAAATTATTCTAAGTAAAAAACGGTATTTTAATTCAATAAACGGCTATATTAATCCTACTGGTATTCAAATCCTTAAAAATTCCCAGGAAACAAGATCTCGTCTGTCCGACCTCTATACCCCTTTCCATAGAGCCAAAAAGTAGAGTGCTCTTTTTTAGCGCGGTCCACTGCCTTATGGAATACTCCCCCTTCAAACATTCGTCATGCTCCATCCCTGTCTTCATTTAAAACCCTACTCTTTCAATACTTTCGAATAAGATGTAAGCTAATTTATAATGCCAACTAATGTGAGGTGAAATAGTGTATCCACTTTTTCAATGAGGCGTTTAAGTTAATTTTTTCTAGAATAAGTCATAGAGATGTCAATATGACTATTTTTTTTTCTTTTCTTCTTCTTTTTTTATTTTTGTATTTAAACGTAATTGTATATACTTATTGTTTTTGGCCAGTTGTAATTTTTATTTTGTTCATAAATGTTATTCTTAAGGGACATTGACCCAGAATAAAGTTTCTTTTTCTATTATATTTATCCAAAACTGAAAGTTCATGTGATAAGGTAATAATATGCTACATTTTTACAAGCTTTCAAGCATGAAAATTTTGAGGACGAAATAAAATCACGTTTTAAAAATATTAAGGTAGCTAATGTAGTCAGGCAGTCTTTATTATAAAAGTAGATGCTACTGAATTCTTGCAAGTGTTTAATATGCTTCTATCAGGTAATTAAAGTTTATTCAAAAGCGACACCATATCCCTCTTTGCATTCAACCCTCGCCTCCAACCGTGGAGCAACCTGACTCGAGGGAATTGTAACTTTATCATTTGGGGAGTTATAACAATAAGAGTGGGTTTTAAATAGATTGAAGGGTCCCGGGGAAATATATTGTGGGGGAGCAGATGGTGCCATTGATTAATCGTTCTAATTACGGCCACTGGGAGAACTAATTGTTGTCCAAGGCCAAATGAGATTTGCTGAAAATCACTCCATACAAGAGGGTTCCCCACCAGCCCCAAACAAAAAGTAATTGGATGAGCGACCTCTCGCCTATTGACTTGGACCTTCCGTTCCTTCATCTTATCCTATCTTCTGCTCTTCAGTCTCTTGTTTGTACCATCTTCTTTCTTCTTAATCGTCTTCTTAGCTTGCATAGTTCCTTCTTTATTTTTTTATGGTCTGTCAGGCAATGGCGTTTCTTAGTGTTCCTAAACACAACCCTGAAAGTGTAACAAATAATACTCTTGCAAAACATAACTGTATGATATAGGAAAATTGCTTCAGGAATCGCATTACGATTTCCAGGTACGACCGAATTTCAAAAATGTACAGAGAAATTTATTTTTATTTTTTCATTAACGCTCATCTACATAAATGATTTGTTTATAACTTTACTACTGCACACTATATTAAATAGCTAATACTACTTTTTTGCAATACATAAATAAAGAAACCGTTTATAATTTTAGTCTTCAGTTTCAGGTTATCTTAAAAAACTATTGCCGATAGAAGCAGTTTAATATACATATCTAAATATTCAAAAAATAATACTAGATTAATTCATGTTTTAATCATTTTATTACCACAGTACAACATTGTATTTATTCTGAATGTTTTGAGGTTTTAAACCTTGTTTTCGTAGGCTTAGATATATCATAGTGTAGTTGAGTTAATTTCTCTTAAATAAAAGTCTGGGGTCACCTGTGTTGTAGTGGCTAGTATAACAGCCTACTATGATGAAGGTCGCGGGTTCGAACTTGGCAGTTGGCCCTAAAAATTTTTAAAGGGAGTAAAAAAATCTCATCATTCGGAGGTGGCGTAAAAAGGTTATAAAAATCCCTAATTAAACCTGGATAGGCAAAATGAAGGACTCCCACTGTCGCACCGTCTGATTAGAATAGAATCAAGTTTATTAATGACCTGTTACATTTAGGACCAACTGGTCCTCTGTTACAATGAACAGGAATTGTATATACATTTATAATTAACCTTCAGTCAGGTCTTTTACGTCAGTAATTAATATACATATTTTTCTAATATTAGTACTATTTAATGTTCACAACATCATCAGAATAAAATCATATTTATGTGAATTCACTCACATGAATTGGGTGGTCTCCATATTAAACATGTTTTTTTAATTAAAACTGAACAATTCAAAGGAAAAAAAAATTTTGCTCCTAAGCACTATGTTCGAAAAAAATCGTCTCGAATGGATTAATAGATACTTGATAAGAAGGCTTCTTACCCACGTAACATTTAAAAAAAACCTTGACATTATAAGACGTTTCAATAAACAAATAGTCCTCTAATATTCACGTCTTTGAGGGGAAGGGTAAAACCATTCTCCCAAGGTGGTTGGCAGAGTTTCCCTTGTTGAAGTTAGCAGCCAAGTAAATTATATAAGGCTTAAATTAAAATCCCAGGTTTTAGGTAAATTTATAGCCAACTCCGGCTTTGGCTAATTGTTTTAAAAGGAAGGGGTTCCTCTTCTACTCCGTTAATACTCCCTTTGCATATAAATCCAAAGAGCTCGCTTTAATTCAGCCGATATTTCAGGGCCCCATTCTAGCTAGTCGTTTAGAGGGGACTACATACTCACTGCTATTTGGAAATTAAATGCTAAATCCTTTTCTCAAATGGTTTTCACCGGTAAACTAAGGAAGTTTTGTGTATAGATTTAAAATAGCGTTAACATCTCGTCCATTCTGAATCCACGGGAGTTATTTCAAGTTTTTCTTTTTACTTTCACTTACCTATATATGGAATATATAGTACGGAAATCAGTATCAGTTGAGTGTGACCCACCTAATCGGTATATTTAAAGGTATATACTATTTTCCGCATTTGTACGGTTTTCGGACATTCTAAATTTGTTAAATGGAAACGTACAGTCTTGGCACACTCAACACATTGGGATTAATTATTTATTTATTTTTTAGATTAAAAAAGAATACTGTACATACTTATCGAATTGTGTTAAAGTTGAAGGGAGTGAAAACCAGGAATACATATTTAGCTTGAAATAACCATCTACAATTAACGCGACAGTTTTTCTTTATGGTTTGGGTCTGAATAAGGCATTCTGGAACATCGAAAAAGATAAAACTGTTAGTATAATAGAAATTGAATATAAACTTATGTTGCATCAAAAGTAATTATTAAAATGAGCATTACTTTTTTTTAAGGTGAGGGTAGCTTTTTAATTTAGATTAATGTTTATACATAAATTTCAACCTAATCATTTGCTCAACGTGTATAATGAAAACAAATTTATTTTTGCAATTTTATCAAAGCTTACTGCTGTTGGCCTCTTGCGTTTCGCTAACTTCTTGATTCTTTATGTCTGTTTAGAATATGTTGTAAGTGTTATATGGTGTTTACCACTGAAGGACGTGCCTTTCAGGACATTAGAGCGACATAGCCCTAGTATAGATAAAATTTCAATTACAAGACACATTGTCATTAACAAGCATGAAATCGTCCTTCTCCTGTTGGAAAATTTCTTCAGCCTGCCCTGGGGCATACGCCATTATAGGTGAAAATCGATTCTTTAAGCTTTGGCCTAAAATTATTCTATACAAAGCGATAATTGATTGTCAGTGATAATGAGTAATACATCGGAAGTTAGTAGCATAACTAAATGTAGTAAAGACACCACAATAGATTATCCCTATGTATATATATGTATATAAAATGATAACGCGATTCTTGGTTTCTACAAACACCTCTTCAACTACGCGACGGATTTTGATACAGTTTTCACTATAATTTAGGGCATTATTTTATTAAGGTTTATAAGTAAAATACAGTGCAATAAACTTTTTTCTTTGAATGAGAAAATTGAATTTTCTGTAATGGAGGCAACAAACAATCTTTCCTGAAATATGAGTAGTAGTATATACTGTTGGGAACCGCAAGATATTAGAAAAGTTTAATATGCAATGCAAAAAGTTTCACAAGTTAACAGAATGAATTTAAGTTTCGATGAACATAAGCGGACTGCTTTTACAGGACATATCCTAGAAATGGTTGTTTTCAAGATTCAACCCAAGTTTCTGTTGTTATTGTGTTGAGAGGATTGTTATGGTATTGTCGTATAATGGATTTATCGATCGTATAAGAAGCGAGACGGCGCAGGTGGTCTGCAGCTGATGGTTGATCCCTCAGCTAAATGAAGATTTACACTCGGTTATATATTGTTGGGGCACTTTACCGGCGATAAATATTCGTCGAAGAGGAAGCAGCCAGTTGACCAGTCTGTCAATCCACCACTTGCTCAGCAACTAGATCCATCGTTCTAGGGGATGTCTCTTATCCTCAAGGACTCTGAACTAGAGACAACTAAACTTATCCTCAAATATTGAACATATTGAGAGAGGATGATGCTTTCCTATTTAATAGATTTTATTATTTCTGGAAAGTAGGAACAAGTTTGTCTTACTGATGAACCTGCTACGTACTTGAAAATTGGATTAAGCAATCCGAAAATAGTTTGGGGAAAATAAAATATTGATATATTGTTTTATATACACTTCCAGTACTGGAAGAGCAGTAATTAATAATTTTAAAATATATAGGAACGTCACTCAACTAATTTAAATATTAATCTCATTAAAGTTTTTGGTGTTAATAATATCTAAAAGATTTTTTTTTTCTTTCTCTAAAAAAATATTTTAGAAATAATATTATACATATCGAGTTGAGAATAAATATTGAGGCAGCACTGTCTGAAGCAGCAATGGCTACCGCTTTGCACGGTGAGGTATTGCCTATCGATTTGCTACAGGCGGGTAAGCCTTGACTTAATGGCTCGCCAAATAGGCTTCCAAACACCTTTTTAATGAACACCCGCCCCCTCCTTCCCCCACTTTTTACCTTAATTGACACTTCCCCTCCCTCACATCTTCCATAATCCCAATCCCTGCCCATCTGTCCCCTGCCGTTACTGCTTCCCATTTTCCCTCTCATTGTTTCAACATTTGGGTACTTCCTGAATAAAACTATATATATAAACTTGAACTGTCTATCGTGTTTTATAAGATTATGTTTCTATTACCTTCTCATGGAACTTCCCAAGAGTAGTTTCAAAGATAACATGTTGTAAACTGTATGGGAGTCATCTAGAATGCTTAAAAGTATTAAAAATCAATAATTATGCGTTTTTCTGTCAGTATTTTAACGGGTATAAACGTATGCTTATTATTACTTCAGAAAGTAGCATTGAGGATTTTGCGAAGCATTTAGGATTAATTGCAAGAGGAATTCGATGGCTTAGTGGAACCTTAAAGCTCAAATCGATAGATAATAATGTCGATAGACATTATTATAGTTACGTTAATGAGCCTTTTGTAATTAATTGAAATTTTAGAGAGTGTTTCTAGTAATATTTAAATATTAAGAAGAATATTTTGCGAAAAGTGTAGCACAATACTGTAACGTAATGCTTTTAAACTAAGATTTCCAAGTTTTATACTCTCACCAGTAATTTTAAGAGATCATCAATTGACAAAGTGTAATTTATTTCGAATCCTTATGAAAAAAAACAAATGAATAAATTAATTAAGAATACTCTAGTTTACTTGGCGCCATTATAGTTTTATCGACCTAGTCCAAATCCTGTTCTCTGAGGCTGAGGGAAAAACATATATTTTTTGGGTGGTTTCTTACGCGGTAGAATATTTGATAAAATTCTGGTCACGACTAGGGGTGGAAGGGGGCAATAACCAAATGGAACTGGGGGGTGGATTTTCCCTTGAGGTCATACTCCTCAAATTATTTCTCCACGGTAAGCTCTTCTTTTTGATTCTGTCCGATCCCCCAGTAGATGTTTTATTATTTCTTCAATCGATGACGGTTAAGATAGGCTTTAAGACGATATAAGCTTCAGGAACTACTCATATATATTCCCTGGATCCTACTTGAATCGAGCCGATATATTTTATTTTGCTACCTTATTATTATCTCTAGAATATATATATATATATATATATATATATATATATATATATATATATTATATGATATATTACTCTTCTATTCTTATTATCTCTATAAAAATGTATAAAACCAGTTTAATTTTAAATTTAATCGATTTATACGTAAATTAGTTGTAGTGATCATATGAGTTTCTACGTTTAGTTAAAGAGATATTATTTGAATTAAACTTTATTTAATTTTTAATTTTTTTGGCGCCCAAAGTGATTCCATCTAAGGTTGAATACTCGTCTAAGGTTGAATATAGGAAAACGTTATATAACATATGCTTTATTATTATAGTTGTTATTAATTAATTATATTCCTTGCATACTAATACTGGTACTATTGCGAAGTCTAGTCCGACAAGTAAGGGTATAGGTTCGCTTGTTATACTGAGGCTTTCACCAAGACTGTACCGCATCGATATAAGTATCAACAGCCTGAATCTTAAATCTCTTCCAAAAGTCACTCTAGGACTTCTACTACCCCCGTTTTCCATAAAAGTGATAAAAACAGAAAACTTAAATTAACAGTTAATTACTCTTTTTATTTGAGTAACTCATCGATAAATCATAGCTACCTCAGAATATGTACCATGAATGTTACTAAAAAAATGCAATCATCATTCTAATATATTAAAATATATTTTAGATAATTTTTATCGTTATAAGAACATATTGATATTTAAAAACAATTTTTTATATTAAAAAAGCATTCACCAACCTCCTTAATATAAGTTATTTTTTCTTGTCAACGCTTCGGGTTTTTGTCCCCATTTTCAGTACTGTTATGCTTATTCTTTCTATACATATATATATATATATATATATATATATATATATATATATATATATATATATTTTTTTTTTTTTTTATATAGCTTACTGCTACATGTCCATTGGATGTCTATTGGCTCACGTCTTTTGGTGAATGTTTTTTTAATATTACAAATAAAATGGAGCTTCAACAAGTAGAATAAAGGAAAAGTGATAGTTTTTTGGTTTGTTCCAATGAAAAAGAGTTAGCTTCAAAGAATATATAATAGTCACTCAATATTATCATCTGGTATCCCCTATAAAATCCATAAATATAACTACAGTTATGTATTTCCAGCTGTAGAATAATAATTAATCCATCCTTAGTTATCAATAAATTAGATGTAAAGAATGGCAAGAAACTTCTCGCCGCTTTGTGTTACTTCAACACACACTATACAGACGCTCTAACCTTTCACTTAACTACATAAGGCTCATCCACATGACCATCAGAGGCGTCTGAATAGAAGATGGCCTCGGGAACTTCTAGTTTCGATTACCTACTGGAGTGCTGCTAATAGGCAGTTTTTCATGTTTAATCTTATAGATTATTTACTTGATGTATCATCCAATGCTGTAGTAAATTTCTACAAAAATTAATTAAACAAACAAAAAAAAAAAGATTGTAGAGGGTGATCTTTTTCTTTAATTTAAGAAATACGGCACTTCTGTATCGATTCCTGTTTAACATTCCCATTTGAGGTCGGCGCTTAATTAACGAACCGAAATCCAATACGGCCTATAAGACCGAGGCGAGAGACATTGGTTGCTGAGGGTGGTTGGGGGGAGGGGGTGGCGGAAGGAGGACTGAAAATTAGAGACAGCATCCCTAATTAGATCCGGAACACATCATGGATTAGGAAGTCGCGACCATTTAACTAATTGTCTCAGCTCAAAGTTCTCCTTTATACCGTTTCCTTATTGCCGGGGCGCCCCTGCTTCTTACACTCCTAACTGCCCCCTCGGCTCCAATCTTGGCCCATTTACCCTAACCCTTATCGTTATGCTCAGCTTGACCCTCTGCGAAATTAGCGAAAGGAAGGAGTTACTTTCAGTTAATCACACAACTTATTATAGACACCGGATATGTCTTGCGAATATAACTGATGATCGATACTTGTAGAAACATGGAAGACTCTGTTTACGGAAATCTCAACGGTAAAGCTGATTTTTTATTTTTATTTATTAATTGATATTTACAACAATGAATTTGGTTTTATTGTATATTGTAATATATAGCCTAATATTCGGATTCTTAATATAAAATTGGAGGCTGATAATTATACTTCACCACTATTTTATTTTATCATAATGCACTACGTTTCGGCTATAATGCCATCTTCTGGTGCAAGGACAATTTTTCTCTCAAGGTTAGTGGGTACTTACACCCATAAGCCTCATGTCTTTTTATGAATTCTTAATATTTATGGGATATTTTTGTAGGTTTGTATCATTAGTTTTTCCGAATTCTATTTCCGAAAACATGAGCAGAAGATGTTCTTGTCCTAAATAACAACGATTTGAGCGATACCAGAAATGATAATTTTCCTCAATTCTCCACCTAGTCAGACCGAGTCAAGAGAAAAGAAAAGAGCCGGGTTAGAATCGAAGGTCTTCCAGTTCTGATCCAATCAGAAGGAAAAGAAAATAACAAAAGAATAGAGTTTCATTAAAAGGGCTAATAACGCTGCTAGGGATTAGCTTTAATATTTCCAAAAGATGAAAATATTCTGGGAGGCAGCTTTGAGGTATTATTTCATTGTCATTTGTGTTTTATTTACGATTTGACAAGGGGTGCAGGTATAGCGCGCCGGTCCTATCTGTTTCCCTTATTTATGGCCCTGCCGCTCCCCAGCCTCGCACGTTTTTTCATCTCTCTCTCCTTTCCTCTTTCCCACTCTACATCTCTCTCTCTCTCTCTCTCTCTCTCTCTCTCTCTCTCTCTCTCTCTCTCTCTCTCTCTCTCTCTCTCTCTCTCTCTCTCTCTCTCACTCACTCACTCACTCACGCTCTCTCTATCTCTCTCTCTCCCTTCCTCACACGCATACTCATACACTACCCCTCTCTTTCTCCGGCTTCCTCGCTCATCCACAGTCTCATTTATATTTATATTCCCAGCAATAGTTTTTTTCATCTTCAATATCTTTTTTCGCGTTCTGTGAGTGATAGGTTAATTAGGTTGTACGGTCATATCGACTTACTTGGATCTTAAATAACAGATTCTCTATCTATGTTCCTATACTTGTTGTGGTAGGAGGATCTGACTATTTCATCACATTGCGATTGGACGAGGAACAAGGCTAGTCCTAATAGGACCCGAGAGAGTCCCTAATGGAAGGAACCTATTACTGGCCCTAGTAACTGCCATGTCCATCTGGGACCTTAATCAAACTTGACTCATTATATTAAACAACGTCAAATCAATAACTAAACTCAGTTGTCATAAATGTTTTACTCAGTCTAGATGCCAGCTTTGTTTCCATCACATTACTGCATGCGTATTTATCTTTTGGCAATATTCTGGTTCTAAGTAGTAACTATTTTACTATTCTATAATGTAAAATTTAGTGGCTCTCATTTCGTAGAATGGCAAATCGTTAAATAGACATCTAAGGGAGTTATGAACATTTAACTCACCTTTGTTATGGATTATTTGAGCAAGGAAGAATCTCGCTCACATTTTATTTATTATAGAAATGATTCCGTTCACAAATGTACAAACGCTAACGTTGTTACCCAAGTTGAATGGCAAAACAGCACATTCAACTTTTCTCGTCTTTTTAACTTACCTTCTATTGTAGTTGGCATCCGTGAATTATCAATAGAAAGAAGAAATCGAGCATGTAACAACATCGATTCCAAAGATAACTCATATCAAACCTGCCTAGTTTTGGAGCCGTTTCAGCCCTGCATATACAATCCGAAATACGGACGGCTTATTCAGTTAGAGGACATAGAGGGACTCCTCTTGGTGAAATAAGATCGGGTAGCGGGACCCCTGGCGAGCCCCAAACAGCCCCCAAGTGCCGGTTTTCCATTGCCCGCCCCCTCGCTAGGACAACAGGTGTAATCCAACTGGCCATCTAAGCACCTTTACCTCTTACTCGGCTCCCGAATCCCATTCCCCTCCCACCCAATAACCAATTCACCCTTCCTGAAATCACCAGCCTGGATCTGCTGTAAATTTGCGCTACTTTATAGCTACTAATTTTTTTATCCTGACAGGCTGGGATACCCTCTGCCAGTGGTATATCCCCTGCTGACTTTATGTTTTATACATTGTATATATTTTTGCCCAATGTTGTGATTGGATCTGTTTGACGCAACGCAGTGAAAAACAGCACCGATCAGAAATCTTTGGATCGATGTAATCAACACCTCTTTAAAATTAAATCTTGTTTTTCATAATCTAGATATCTTGTAAAAAAACATTATGAATTTACAATGTGTTTAAAAAAGAATCAAATAAATTTTATGCCGAATTTTATAGTCCATAATTTCAACTCGGTGGCTAATCAAGGGCTGAACGACCGATCATCACTCAGATCTGTTCAGGTTGAATCACATAACAAAAACCCGACCCAGACGAAGAATATACACATGTAAATGCAAACCGGGATAGGAGAAAGAACAGGCTTGTGTCGGTCATTCAAAGTAGAATGGTCCAGGCCAATTAGCTGCATCTGCACCTTATCCTAACTAGCATCAGCGGGCTAGAGCTTAATGAGGGAACCCGGGTCCGAACCTCCGGCTGTCTGAGTCGCAATCTTCAGCGACTATCAAGTGGCAATGGCAGCCCATGCTAACCCAATACAGACTTAAAGATAACTTAAGATACAGACTCCTCAACGAGCTGCGTTCCGGACCTATCAAGATTCGGTCGGCAGTGAAACAAAGCACAAATCATAGTGGTAATTTAAATTTTAAATGTACACTTCGAAATATCTGATTGACATTTTCTCAAATCATCAGGTCAGTCTTACGCAATGTTCTTTGAGGCTTTCCTTTTGTTCGAGATCCCACATTGGGTTGAGCTTAAACGCTTTCTGTCTGCTACAGGAATATTTCACAACCTAATCACAAACAATTGACGAGCATAAATCAATGAATTGATAGGTTTTCTTTTAAATCGACACTTATTGATTCGATTTTTTCAATGAGACGTATTCCATTTTAAGTTTTATATAAGTATAATGGCTTCCTCTATTTAGATCACTATTCAAAGGGACAATAACACGTATGAAGTGTCCTGTAAACAAATAAACACCCGGTTTACGGCAAAAACTTTATATAAAGAAAGGGAATTTTTTTTTATCCGTTTTGTCTGGAGTATTTAAGGGTTCCGGCGTTGAGGGAGGGGGGGGGGAGAATAAGGGATTAGATTAGGGAAAGGGGGAGCTGGTAATGGAAGTTATCCATTTACATGCACTTCCCGGGCAAATGAAATTAGGGAGACAATGGCGTTGGAGGCTAATTAGCTAAAGGAAAGGGATACCTCAGGCCTTTCTCTCTATTGAGCCCGCCTGGGACAAAAGATGTGCAAATAACCTCTCCCCGTCACCATTAGCCCATCACAATGCAACCGAAATGTGAAACTTTATCGCTCCCAGCAACAGCCGCTAATGGTCACCTTTTTCCAATTGTATTTCCGACAACAGTAGTCGAGTAACTGAGCTGAGGGGTACACCTAGCTCGCAACACTGCTCCTTTTGTCATCGCTTCGGGAATTACTCATGGGAGATAATGGGTAAGTGCTAATTTGATTATTCTTTATAACATACGCTCAAAATAACAGAATAACATCCAACCTACCGAAGATAAGTACTAAATATTGCAATATAATGTTTTAAATCTTAATAAAAGAGCTGGTCCACCGTAAAACTGTATACAACAAAATTTCAAAGTGATTTTGGTCATTACCTAACTATCTATATGTGCCTTGAGATATTCTGATGAAGACCTAAAATCTGGGTTAAAAAGTGGGAAATAAATAGTTACAACTATTTTAGTGTTTTTCTTTACTTCAAATACGAACTTTCTTTATTAAGAATATGAAAATATAAATTATTAAATGAAATAACCATTAAAGTATATTCGTTTTTCTTCTCTACATTATATATTTGTTTCTAAAATCATTTATTTTACATTTATACATCATTAATTCCTGGAAAAAATATTTCTCCTTTATAAGATTGTCTTTTATGTCTACATTTTTGTCTAATACTAATAACGGAAAACGTTTACTTATTTCAAATTTAATAAAGGTAGTTTAGGCGAATAAATTTTGAAAATTCGGCATATAAGCTCGATTAATTGTATGTTGATGTAAAGAATTTGATGGAACACTTTAGAGACGTTCTCAAGAAAATGGCGAACTTGTGTGAAATCCATCTATGAAGTGGCATTTTCGGCAAGTCGATTTTAGCTGAAAATTTGCTATTTCATCTCAGACACATAAATATGTAACTTCAGTTTCCTTGCCTTTTTTTTTTTTTTTTTTTTTTTTTTTTTTTTTTTTTTTTTTTTTTTAAGCTTGACTTACACTTATACCTACCCTTTTGGTTAACTGGAGATTCAGGAGACCTTAAAACGAGTATTTGATCTTAAAAGCAAAAACTTACTTAGTAAGAAAAAAAAACGAAAGAAGATGTTGAATGATATCTAATATTAGTGACTATCTCTTTCTGGTTTGTAGAATTTACGAAATTGGCTAGTCAGTTATTTACCGAGATTTTAGAGACGTTAAGCTTTGGTAATTCAATAGTAATTTTGCTACAACACCAATAATTTTCACCCAAATAATTTCAAATATGCATCATGAAAAATTCTATTATTTCGGGCTTCTTAACTCTCGTTGCAATGGAAAAACTTATCAAGTTTCTTCATAAAAAGAAAAAAAAAGGGGGGGGGGGAATTCGAAAAGAAAGTAAAATCCTGAGAAACATTTGTTTATGAGTGTAAGTTTAATTAAATAATTTATTTAAGCAATATTTAAGAAAAACGAAAACATTTACTCTTAAATATATGAGATAGCCTGTAAGTTATAAGCAGTAAACTAAATATTAGTTGGCAATTTTCAAGGATTTTGGATAAGGGAAGCGTCTTCTGTCTAGTAAGTGTTGAAGCAACCGAAAATTGCTTTTAAAAAGTTTCTTGTCACTTCAGTTTGTTCTGTGGATTCCGTTTTTCAAGTAGGAGTCCTAGGTAGCGGATCTGTTCAACTGCGCCAAGTGAAATATAATGAAAGGATACTGTAGGGCATGATGTCATTGGTTTACGAAGAAGGGTAAAGGTTATTTGGTGAGATTTTTGGAATTTATTTAAATTCACCATTCTGACACTACACCTCAAGGTCTCTGATGTGGGATTAGAGCGTTTGAGAGGCAGTAGTTGGATCGTTATTTATTGACTGATAGCACACAAGTATCATCAGCACAGATACGTTTTCGTGCTAGACCACAAACACACATAGACTTTCGTTATTCGGACCTTTAAACGTGTATTTTCTTTAAAATCTTGCTATATAATTCATATATAGGTAAGTGAAAGTAAAAATATCTATAAAATAACCAGATAGTTAATCTCGTTATTATTACCGATTAAACCATCAAATTTCACACAGGCGAAGACAAACGTATTTCACATCCACTGGGGCATATAGGGAAATTGAATAATTTCAGCTGTGAAATTGCAGCTAAATGATATGTTAAGGGCCTTAGGGGCGTTGTTCGGTAGGCGGGTAATACGCACCTGAGGGGAAGATAAAAACCGAGGGAAATGAGCTGAAAAAACCTCCGCACCCAATTTAGTGGTCTCTTCCCCAACCCTCCCAGTTTTCCCGTCCCGTCGGCTACCAAGTCAAACTTAAATTAAGGAAAGAGATTAAATAAAAAAAAAAAAAAAAAGAATGGAAGGAGGAAAAAAAAGGATGAGGGAGACGCGGAAAATCTTTTTAACTTATCTTTGAAGGTGACGGGGGGATGGAGGGGGGGTGCGCCGACAATATTAACTGAGAGTTCCAATTCTTGTTTATAACTGTTCATACCTGGAAAATCTTTTATAGTCCAAAAGTTTATCCGATATTATATCTGGAGATATTTATAAGACTTTTATAATAATTTGAAAAGTTTACAAGGATTAATGTTACCACAAAAGTTGTCCCTTCAGATAAAATGAGACATTTCAAGGTTTTCCTTGACCCTCAGATATAAAAAATAAAGTGAGGAATTGTGTGAAAATGGGCTAATTTACAGTTGCATTTTATGGGTTCTTTACAATGGTAAATTAAATTATATATGACAACAAACAAAATTGTTTAACTCAAAATTTTAGTCACAGTCTATCCCAAAAAAGAAAAGTTTTACGAAATTGAAATAGATATATGGTTAACAGTAACTTTTTCAACAAAATCGATTTACTCCAAGTGCCATTTAAGTGTACATTTGTCACACCTTTTTACATTTTTTCGAAAACAATTTTGATTAAACTCGTTTTTTCAATTTATAATCAAATGAGATGTAATATGTAGTCTTCTCCGCATAGACTGACTTGGCTGACATACTAAATATTCCAAATATCTTTTTCTTAAGTACCTCTAATTTACCTTTATATAATTCACTATCTCTCCTTGTTAGGAGTAAAGAAAAAAATGAATGAGTTAAAAGAAACGTTATTTTAGCTTGTATTAAAAATAAAATTAATATTTTTTATGATTATAGGATTGATCTCTAGGTTGAACTTATTAGTACACATATTATTATTATTATATTATATTATACTTATCAGTATAAATTAGAACATGCTACTACAAATAAATACTACTGCTTTTATTTATCACTTTAATTAGGAGAAAACATATCTAAAGACTGTTCAGAAGATTTCCTATTATCGTAAAAGATCCCACTTTACAAGTAGCGATGTTTGGCTGAGATGGATCGTTGTTATTTCGGTAAAGACGTGATGCACAAATTTCTAAAGCTGATTTCCTTTGGAGTTGATTGGAACCAACTTAAAAATAACCCATATCATCTTGTTATTATTGGTGTAAAACGGGTAAATATATATGTTAAACTAATTTCATAACCAAATAACGGAGCAAAGAGTAAAAATATATTTTTTAAGTTTTTTTTTGTTTTTGTTTTTGGAAAAAGAGTAATATACTTGTATAATATATCATTGGAAAGCTAAGATTTTTGGAAGATTTAAAAAAAAAATGTTAGCTTATACAAAGCTTGTAATATGTAATGGAGAGTGACAAATAGGGCATAAACTTATTACAGATTACAATGCGTAACTATTTAATATAGTTATATCATTTAATCTAAATTATATGACACACACACACTTTTAGCGAAACGTGGTTATTTGAACTCAGGGGACTCTAAACGTTTAACTTCCGTTAAAAACTGGAATTCAAAGAGCTTCCATTACTTTTCATTACTATATATTTAATATATAGGCAAGTGAGAGTAAAATGAGAACATTTAAATGAAAAAAAATACTAACCTTGGGCACATTCATACCTACAAACATACTGCCCATTAGAACTCAAATCAAACCTGGAAACCCACATGTTGATGTCGACGCTTAATAGCAGGAGATCTCAGTTCAGCTGCGTCAACTGTGCCAGTGTTGAGCAAATTTGCAAAAAGTATAGTATAAAGCGGTTATTCTTTATCAAGGATTAAGAAGAAAAAGTCACTTTAATATCTGTCTTATGTATGAAATATCGGTTACGTACGACGTTTCGTTTTCGTGTTGGACTTTTTTGTGATCCGATTTTTCTTCTATCCTGACTTCCGATCCAAATGGTTGGATGTGGGACTGACTCCCCTGGCTACAGCCAAAACGATTTTATAAATGATAGTAAGTGACACATTTTGACGATTACTAACAGCTTTCTTGAGGGAAAGTACCGACCAAACTGTAATAGCTGTTATTGTTCCAACACTTCCAAGTTTTTCCATATCGTTGGAAATCTTTTAAGATTTTAGAAAGACTTTTGTTTAAAACAGAAATGTATAAAAGATAATAAAGGAAGACAAAAAACGCATACTTAAGAGAATGATGTAGATAATAATTTATATTTTTGAATTAATTAATTTAAAATACATGTTTCCATCTAAACTGAATATGTTTTCACCGAAAATGTACGTTTCAGGGTTCCCCGAGTCAAAAAAAGTTTATATGCCTGAGATGTTACTACAACTTTTTCATCAAAAGAGGACAGTAGAGCCACTTGATACCATGCATTTGCATCTTTTTACGATTTTCTTCAAACGGCTTTTACGATTTAGTTAATTGATGTAAAATTAATGGACTTTAATATCACGTGGTTATGTTCTGATTGAAATAATCTGAAAGGGCTTAAAAGCCAATATACTGTTAAAAGGTGACAATGTAAAAAAAAAAAAAAAAAAAAAAAAAAAAATCTTGTCATATATATAAAGTTGGGAATAGAGCATACGATTCTGTGATTTTTATACACAACAATTTGATTTTTTTATCTAAAATATATGTCTCTAACGAAACCTAATATACTTCCACCTATCTTTCAATCCTAACTTTATTTTATAGTTCTTAAATCGATTTTAACAATCGGGGTAAGCAAAAGTCCGTGTGTTCCGCACACCAGTCTTTTTGTACGAATATTACGACCGTTTTAGTGACTGTATAACTGAATCTGTCCGGCTCGTACTCCAAGGATTTTGATCATAAGTCTTTGGTTTCCGACAAACAGTTATCCTTGGAACCCGGCTACCGTTGATTTCATTTTAAACATAACGGATATAAATAAAGAGTCGACAAAAGCGTTAAAAGATTGGATAAAGTGTAAGAGACAATTTGCAGGCAAACACAAAGAGAGATCTCTAGATAAGAGCCTAGTTAGAGAAAGCATTAAAATTTAAGGCGCGTGGTGGTAAGAAGGAGGGGGAGTATGGAAATGCTAGGGTATATATCATTGTGGGCTGACAGAGCAATTTCTGTTATCACAGCCCATTGCAGGCTCCCCTTCAACCCCCCCCCCTTCATCCCCCACCTCAGTCATTATTAAAAAAACTCCTTCCGAAAATAGCCAAATCCAACCATTAGCGAGACTTTAACAACAAATATCTTAGTCTGGAGGAGACAATACGTTGATTTATACATTGTTTACTTTTTGGGAGAAACTCTGATACAAATATGAAATGAAAGTTGATTTTATTCTGTGACTAGCAGCAGTCATCTAAAAATAAAAACAAGTACAATACAAATGATCATTGCTGGTCTTTTAGACTTATAACAATATAACAGACGGATTTGTTAAAAACGAATAGTTATCATCTATAGCTTTAAATATTACATACACTGTAAAATTGATAGTTCAGGAGATGGAGAAATACTTGATATTTAAAAGTTGTTAATAATAAGGCTTTACGAATGGATTAGGCAATGCATTCCAAAATAGGCTAGTACGAATGACAAACAATTTTTGAATGAGGTGGATCAGTGGGGAGGTATATGCAAGTTTATGGATTGGGAGCTTGTGTTTACTGAATGGAGGAGGAACACGTAGGAAGCATATCGAGAATATAAGGAGGTTTCTTTTGTGTTGAAAGATCGGAGACAGACACCAGGAAGTATTGCCGGCGGAAGGAGGATAGATACAATTCAATTCAACATACCTACTAGATAGAAACATGGTAGCTTCAGAAATTCCACTTCCAATTCATTAGTCTCTTGAGCCTCATGTAAAAATTTTCAGAAAGCCCGCGGGGTACACGAAACGACCGTAGTCAAACCTGGGGAAAATGAAGAAGAAACCAGTAGTAAATACATCTTGTTCTTGAAGTTTCCGTCACTCTTTCTCATGAATCTTTATCGCTGGCGAAGACCATTTCATTCGGCCCGTCGTTGATTCATTTTTCCCAAGAAAAGGTGTATCAAAGTATGTTAAGAGTAAATAAACAATCAAGTAACTATAATTCAGATCAATATCGTTTAAAAGATTTATCTATAAGAGCTACGCAGTAATTCGAACAACTTTTTAAAGTCGTGGAAGCAGAGATCTACGCCAGTTGTGTCTTCACTAGGTGGTTTCTTCACCCACAAGTTCACAAGAATCCTGAAGGGGGTTTAAAAACTGAACTAATGATGTTCAGTGCTGAATATATTGTCCAAAGGCATTTGTATTATTCTTGTTGTTAATAAATAAATAAAATAATTTTCGAACCAAAATCTAGATTTCAATTAACAGGTCAAGTAGATTTTTTTTTTAAAAGGGAAATCTTTGTTTGGGAGAAACATGGGAAAGTTTTAACGTAATTAGTTAACTTCAATTAATCAAAGGTTTATTATATTACTATATCTCATGAGTACTATTAGGTATTTATTACATGTATTAGGTTGTCCGAAAAATTATACATTCAAATATATATATATTTTTTATTAATCGAAATTGTCTCCAATACTTTCAATCATTTTCTTCCAAAATGATTTTACTTGATGATTTTAGAGACTTTTAAAACATAAAAACTATTTTGTAAGACCCAATAAATTGGTTGAATTGTTTCTCCTTTGTCGTGCAACTTTCCAGAACATCTGTTATTATCTTAAAAGATCTACTTTTCATCACAAGTAACGATTCTGGACAGCAATGAATTGTTGTTGTTTTGTCAAGGAAGTGAAGCACAAATTTCTAACGCTTTGGGTCGTTTAACGGTTTTTTTTACCTTTTTTCAATCGCCTTGTGGTGGCCATTGACAATGGATCTACTTACTTCGAGTTTCGCTGCAAGTTCTCGAACAATTGTTCTGAAACATTTTTCAACCAAAGCTTGCAGAACATATTCATCAAGGGAACAAGTCCTTCACAATCTTCTTTGTCTTGCTGTTTAAAGTTTCCTTAACGAAACTTTTTGGTTATGGTGCACTTACTGCTTTCTTCCGAAACTTCATTGAGTGTGATCTTTGTTCCGTCGGAGTTTGAACTAGTAAAATAAAACTATATTCGACATCTCAGTAAAGACTGGATTATTTTCAAGTAGTGAAGTGCTACAGCGGCATACAGACATTTTCTTTTGGAAGAGGGTTAATAAGTTTCGACATTCACACATATAAATAATCCAGCAAGCGTGAATATTTTACTATATAGAGAGGTATTTAAAGACAAATCTAAAATCTGAATTATTTTCCAGATAACCCTAAAAGTATTCTAAATTAGTGAATGGTTTTAAAAGGACATAAAAATTAACAATGCTGCTTCAAAAAGTACTATAAAATGTAAAATATTTCCGAGTTTTGTAAAATTAAAAATGATAAGTTGTTCATTTGAGTCAGCATTCGCGATTTTACTGAATTTGTTGCTGGATAGTGTCCATCTTTTTTTTTTCTTTCAAATATTGCGTCACATTCCGAGTGTTGAATAAAGTAGTTTTCATTTCGTTGATAGTAACAAAAGGAACTTGGAATTCGTTACCATACCTATATACCTTTGACCTTGCACTGTTTCCACAATATTTTTGTTTAAAAGCAATAAATTGCTGGATTTAAAAATATTGTTCTCTCATTTGCGAAAAAAGGAACCCGAAGCTGGGATATTGTAAATTATCTGACGACTGTCGATGGTTTCCTATCAACAAAGCATCCTGAAAAGAAAGAAGAAAAAAAAATTTAGGAAAAGGGCTGAAAAACTTGAGTAAAGAAAAAGCAAATGAATAAAGAAGAGACGCTAATAGGGTGAAAGATAACAGCATTCTATTTTTCCTCTTATCGAAGAAGAGTTCCCCTCCCACTTGGGAATTTTAGTGACATCTTTCGTGTCTTACGGCCGTTTTTAATTAGTTTTTATCTGTTTCATCTTCGGGGTGGGAGAGGGGGGAGTTTTGCCTCATCTTCCTCCTCCGAATATTAAGGGAGTTATTTATAACAGATCGCCTAAAGGTACCCGATGGATTCAAAGACTTTCAAGGTTCACTCGAATAACGGAGATCAAACTTGGGGGAAAAAATTAATATACAGAGAAGAAATATATTTAAAACAACATAGGCCTCTATAGCAAGTTCAGAAGATGAGTTCGTCAAAATGATTAACGAAAAGAGTTCTCTCCATGGCCTGATATTAAACCCTGAAAAGTCTGTAATCATGACCATATTCGAAATAATTAAGCACCAACTCCTAGGCATGAAGATTTCCAATGAAGCCTATTATCTTGGACAAATAATATCATTTGTAAATAGTGACGCAAAGGAAATAGAATCCAGAATAGGTAAGGCGTGGAAGAAATTTTGGAGCCTCAAGCTCATATTCAAAAGCCAACTGGAAATAAAATACAAAGCACAGCTGTATCATCCCAGTACTTACAAATGGATGCCAGACTTGGTCACTGACAAAAAATCTGGAACGGAAAATAAATTTCTGTCAACGAAGAATGGAGCGGATTGTGCTAGGAATCTTGCTGCGGGACAAGATTAACTCAAATAAAATAAGAAAGTTAAAAAATGTCTCAGACTCTATTAATTATGCTAGAAAAATGAAGGGGACATGGGCAAGGCATCTCATGCGGAAAACAGAAGATAGTTTGGCAAAGCGAGCTGCAGAATGGATCCCTATAAATAAAAAAAGACGCAGAGGCCGACAACGCAAGCGCTGGGCCGACGAATTGAGGAAAAAGGAAGGTTCTTTATGTATGAGAAAACGCACAAGACAGGATGTTGTGGAAAACTACGTGCCAGCAACTCTAGTTTTAGGTTCGGCTAGTCTCCGCCCAAAAGACTCTAATCTCCCATTCTTAGGGAAGGTCCATATGTAAATACATTTCATGTAAATATTCATTATTACGTGACAACTGTCTCGAGAACGGCTTTCATAACTTAATAATTCTCACTAAAATCATGTCAAACTAAGTATAATCAAACTTCATCTCGATTATTTGTTGTCTTACATTGACAACATGTTGTCAATAATGTCCTCTCAATGGTGTCAAATTCCCTACAATAATAAATAATAAATGAACTATAGTGACCCTCCCTGCGGAAGGTAATGTAGCCTTGATAATGCTCTGCCCATGCGGAAGTTTGCAGTTGTGACTCACCCTGGACATACGTCCCAACTAGAATATTGTCTTCCACTATTGGTACATTTACGAAACGTGATCATAATTGATGTTTATAAACTTTTCGAGTAAACTAATGTTTAAAAAAAAATCTGGTGCGGGCAACACACGGCTTTCAGTTACCTCGGCTGTTACAATCAATTTGAGAATTATCAAATAAGCTTCAATATTTAAAGTTTTTGTTTTTAGTACATTAGAAATTATAGACATATTACAGTCATGGAGTTTGGCCCATTTGGTGTTAGTGATTGTTGCCATTAAATGGTAATATCATAGATATATATACGTACATATGACATAGATATAAATACCTATGATAATAATAGCATAATTATAAATGAATAGGTGAACATCAATTGCTTACTTAATAAATATTGTCACAAAAATTATGTGGCTTTGTCGTCTTCTTAAATTAAGGACTCTGTTTTGTTTTTGAGGTTTTTTAATTACTTATTTTGATTTTGATTTCTTTGAATTATTTGCTCTTCTTTAATATTTTAATTATTTATCTATTTATTTCTAACTATAGCCAACTACTATACATCCTTCCTATGGGAGAGGCTTTTGTCTATACTGATGCAATAAAGTTATTATTATTATTATTATTAAACTTTTGGAAGAATCAACAACCAATTTCTTTATCGATGTTTTGTTATTGATGAGTACAATACTTCAATTTTTAGAATTGGACCTCACCATTGTAATGCAGCACACGAAACCTGTCTTAAATATGATTTCCAAGCGTTGAATTGATTAGTGAAGTGCTTCTTATGATTATTCTAACTCGATATGCCGGACCCTCATCCATTCATGACAGTTTAACGTAATTGGAGAAGACAGAGGGGGGCATTACTCAACCCCTCACTGTCGAATATGTTTGGAGGTTCCAGCTCTTGATACCTCATCGGAAGCCTGGAATCCTGTGAGGATAGGCGATGGAGGCCAAACTGCCTGGGGTTTAATTACTGGCACAACTTTGATCAGAACCGAAGGCTCTGGATAGAATGGCTTTGACGTAATGGGCAGTTGAGAAGATTGCCCAGAGCCCTTTTATGGGAAGGAGGAGCTTTACCGTTTGATGAAAGAATCAACAATTTGCGCATTGCCAAGGCTGTGGGATTGGAGAGGAACGTGGTCCCACTGCAGAGTGTCTTATTGACCAGCGACCCCTCGGTGGAGCCATTAATGATTCCCGGCCTGGCTTTTAGGGCGAGGGCATTAAATCACAAATTATTGTGACCGCCCCTCCCCAGCTTTGTCCGTGCATAGGCCCGGCCAATTCCCTAAATCCGGATCCGTGTCGGGGAGGCAAACAGTGGGAGACGTTTGCCGGACTCTTTCAACAATAGGCGCTGAAGATAATCCCTCCTGCTCTCCCTTCTGGAAGGAAAGCTTCCAGTCGTTTACATCCCGTCATCGGAAGCATATCACATATAGAACTCGTAACAATTCATCATGGGATAAAATAAATATACATGTGGTATTTATTAGTGGAATACTATCACTTTTTTTAAATATTATCAAGTATGCTTGGTATTTACTTTCTATGTGTTTTTCTACATACAAGTGACCGGTAAAACGTGGATATCAACGAAATGTCATATAAAAAATCGATATCTTTATATAAATTGGCTCTAACCATCAAATACCATTTATCAGACCAAAAACGAAGGAGAAAAAAAAACTTAATGGTGAAAGGAGATCATTGGAGATGGATATGGTTGAAAGTGGTGGGTGAATTTTACGAGTCAGCATGAAGGGTGGGGTGACGTGTGGAGGGGCCACCCCCACATCATTTTTTACCCCTTATCTAATGGTTTCCTACTAGTTTCATTATGGATGCACCTATCCCAAGAGCGCTATTTCTTCCCTTCGTCACTGCCCAAATTGATCAAGCCTAGGATGCCCAAGGGTTACCAGCTTTGCTCAATCCCAAGTAAAACAGTGAGTAATCCAAACGGGGCTACGTACCCCCAAAATTAGGTTCTCCGTTAGGAAGTGCAACCCTTGTTTAAATAATATTTGAAAATAAGAGATATTTTTAACATAATTATTGCAAATCGACGTTAGACTTCCAGTGAAGAATATCAATTATTACTAATAGCTGGAGATTATGGATTCCTTAGGTCTTGAGCTTAATTACTGAACAAGGAATTAGCAAATTTTGTAATGTTACCTAAGTATCAGCATGATAAGCACTAGTGAAAAATGAGTATTATTCACGACATTAAAAATCTATTTTTAGCATACAGTAGTATATTATGATAATTAAATGTAATATAATATCATAAGAATTAAATAATAATTTAACTTAGTAATTACTCCATTAAAGCTGATACATAATTTAACACACCTTAAAAATTAATATAAATTGGAAAGAAATTTTGATTTCGTTAATACAAAGCTTACTTCCTAATTTAAAATGTCATGTATGAATAAATATTTAATTTACCTTTTATTATTTTTCAGGTTCATTAATGCCAGACGTAGAATCGTTCAACCAATGATAGACCAATCAAATCGAGCAGGTAAGTCTTAGTTTGTACTTAATTTTTGGTCTTGAGTCCTCTTTTTGGTTTATGATTCATGAAATGTTTATCTGCAGGAAAAACAGGCCAAAAATTGTATAATTTTTATTTTTGTATACATATCTATCCACAATAAATGATAAGTTGAGGAAGAATACCCTGTATTACTCGAGATCGTGCTACAAGTTTTAATTTTCCAGAGTTTAAGAAAATATCAATCGATAACCTTCGACAAATATTATTGGACTAATTATTATCTATTTCAATTTTCTTATAGTGGAATTAAAATATTTAGCAAAAATGTCAAAATTCGCTATTGAAAAAAAAAATGTTTTAATGTCTGGGATGTTCGTGAAGATAGATAGATAAACCTCGAAGATGTGGAAGAAGAACTCTGAACTAAAATCCGACTATCAAGAAAACAAGAATAGGAATCTTCTAAAATTTTCATTTGATGTAGAATAGTGTCCATTAACTGCCAAATGGTCTGGAAAGAATTACAGAAACTTCAAAATCTAGAAAATAAAGGTTGTGCTGATGCTGTGTATAGAATGATACGAGTTGAGTACATAAATTTTAAGTTTTCGATATTCTCTGGAAGAAGAGTTTGGAAGTACGTACCTCCTCAGTTCTTGGAAGAGAGTTTTGCTTTTAAATGATCTTAAAAGTATATCAACGGATTTGGCAATGATTAGCTACCGCCCAATTCTTGCCATAAGGTCTATTCACAACACTAACGGGGAACGAGCCCTGAGTATAGAAAATGCGAAGAGGGTGGTGGTATAATTAAGAGAGTAGATGGCCTGAGGGGACAGTAGAAGAAGGTAGTTGGTGTCAGGTGTGGACCCGGCTGGCTAATTAACGCTCTGCTTCCCCCAATCTCCTCGCCTTTTCCACTTCACGGACACCCTAATTCTAATCGCCCCCACGCTACCATAAACTACCCTCCTTTCAATCTACATAACATTATTGTGCAATCCTGATTTTACCACCCCAAAATAGGTTTCAGCACAATTTCTTTTCTCACAATGGAGTCGTCAAGATCCTTGGAATCTGGTAGTGCTGGGGATCTGCAGGAAGAAATAGTGAAAAATACATACTTTAATATTATTTGATATTAATGCTCTGGTCTGTGTATTTTTATTAACTTATTGATATCTCATTTAAGATAAAGTGTCACGTGTCGCTTTTGAAGGAACGATGGGGTTCTTATACAAATTAATTTATATGTAAATATTATTTTATTTATTGTTTCCTCAATACCGATGATTAGCTTTGTACCAACGCAGGAAGTTGAAAAAAAAATATTTTTTTTTAGATTTTCAATCCTAGTTCTAGGTATCAAAGAACATATTTGATTCTCATTTCTGTCTGCATAACTAACATTCCAGTCAATGGTCCCCTAACAATTTCTTAAGGATGAGACCTAGCTTATATTAAATTATTTAGTAAAACCTTGACATAACTTGATAATATATATAGAATAAACGTGAAATCAATTGAATCGCTGCAAAATGGATCTCGTAATCCAACAGAAGCAATTGTTTTATTTTTTTAGAATTTTTAGGCTGACGGGCAGAAGAAGTTTGACGAAATAAGTCAAACCTATACACGATTTTTTTTAATTTCTTGAATATTTATTGAATGAAGGAATAATACATATAAAATATCGTGCAGGTAGATGTTGGCGTGTGAGGAAGTAAAGTTGTAAGCAAGTTGAGAGAGAGGAGTATTTTCCTAGCAGGGCTCAGAATCGATATCGGCTAGTGTCCGCTGTCCCATCGGATAGATAGATGCTTCACCACCCAGTAGCCATTGTCCAGTAGGCCTAAATATGCAATTAAAGAACTTTAATTAATTACGAAAATAATTAATTTATTATACTTCATTTTATGTAGATTATCTTTTATTTTAATGTTTTGATGTATCAGATGGAGATACATTACATATTTTTATTATATTGAATTTAAAGCTGTAATAACTCAGAAAATACTAGAAAAATGGTGATGTAGAATAAAAGGAATTGATATTTAGTTCCAGATGTATCTTACTATTATTTTCTGTACTCCGGTTTCGACCGTCTTTTGTTTGTTTTTTGTTTTGTTTTTTACTAACGTTTTACGAGACACGCTGCCGACTTTTTCAAGCTAAAATAACGAAGACACGGTCGAAACCACATACTAACTCTTAACATAAAACTGATATAATCCGTTGAAGCAATAATTAAATCCACATTTTCTAAGTTATTGCAGCTCAAATATTATGTGATTAGTTCAGCTTTCCAAAATACTGCCAGGGAGTCCGGTTTACAAGTCTTCTTGGACTTGTGGATAAGGACGCCCGTGACTAAGTGTGGTATAAGTTAGAGGGCAGTAGTCTCACTGCTAATGTAGTATTCTCTCCACACGCAGGTCCTTCTGGAGCTTACAGCCCAGACGCTGGCGGCATGGGATACATGATGGACGGTCAGCAGATGATGCACAGACCTGGAGATCCAGCCTTTCACTCAGAGTACCACTACCCTACCCAATACTACGGCCATCACCTGTAAGAGGGTAAGTTTATTTCAAGTATTTATGTAATTTTGTATAGATAATATTTTTATTTATATATTAAAATACCAACAGTATAGATAAGTAGTGTGAGAACGTTTTTATTAGGTCCGTAAAGACAAGCTAGAAGAAACACGAATGTGACAGGTTAAATCTATAGTAAACAGTCAACTTGAAGAAGTAGGTGATAAAATCGGGGCAAAAAGGAATGACTTTAACATCCATGAAATCTCAAAAATTATTATTGTTTCCAGAAAATGTTGTTCTCATTTGCGTAAAAATAAATAAAATTAGCGAATAGGGCTCAACTGAGGCGTAGTGACTAGCATAACTGCCATCTATGCCTAAGGTCGAGGTTTCAAGCCTGACAGGTGGCCCTGGGATTAGTACCCTAGAAAAAATCCTTAGTTATGCCGTCTTTCGGAGGGGGCGTAAAATCCTCTTTAAAGATCCCTATCCTAATTAAACCTGGATAAGAAAATTTAGGAATCCCACTGTAGCATCATTCAATTAGCAACAGTCACACTAAGTGACGTTAAATGAATAAACAACAAAGTAGCGAATGGTTAAATAATTAATTTGTTGCTGTATTGGTTCGCTTTATTTCTATATAAATAACTAAAACAACCTCCACATATCCTATTTCTTATTTTGCATGCTTCTCTTTTTGTAAAAAGTGGTTCCTTATTAAGAATTTCAAGCTGAATATCACTCCCATTTTAAACTCCTATCCTTCATTTTTTGAGCATTCGTTTATAATAACCATCGATCTTATACCTAATAAAACCATTACCTCAGTTCTAATTATTTATTAAGTTAATAGTATAATTAAATTATCAGAATTTACTATTATAGTTTATTGAACAATCTGTATTTTTCTTATTTTAAATTAAAAATGATTTCTTAATATTCGTTCTTTTAAAAAAAAAGTTCAGCAAAATTCATTTTTATCGATACTTTTGGGGGATATTACTTAAAAAACATTTCATTACTAAAATAATACATGAATTGTCGGTACTTATTGTTCTAATTCAAGAAATCTGTAGGCGGTTACGTGTTTCCATGATTTCTGGTCGTTTTAGCTTATCGTTTTCTCGAAAATGAATTGCGACTAGCTACTTATCCATCAAAATAAAATTAATTCGTTTGATATATCCTCGTAGAGTAAAAGATCCTGAAAGAATTTGAACTTATCGTTGTTACAAAACTGTTTCAGAAAGTATTTACTGCTGAGAAAACAATGTCAGTAATTACCACTGCGCACCTCGCGGCGTCTAAGGCCGGGGAATGGCGCGCGAACTTGACTCAACTATTTCAACAGGCGTTCCTCAGCGGTATTCTTCCGTGGAATTCAATCCAGGGCATCTTCTCCTTTAAAACGACCTCGTGTGTGATTTAATTTTTCAATAATAGTGCGTTTCAGCTATCCATCAGATAACTCTCCGTTTTTCCACCTTTTTCTTTCGCGAAGATATTGGATTCATAGTGGAAGTCAAAAAAATGAACGTCCTTAAAGCTTAAAATTTTCCCTGGTGTATTACTTTTTTAAGCGTAAGGGGCAATCCACCATGGTACTATCCTTCACAACTTACGCAGATGACACATGTGTTGTTATCCGTGAATAATGGCCCATCTCTTGCTTCCAAAACCCTTCAGTCTCACATTTTTTTAAAGAATGGTGTCAAAAGTGAAAAATTAAAATCAACCCTACTAAATCCCATCAAATTACCTTTACCCCTCGTCGAAAACCTATGTCAGCCGGTCCCACTATATCCTTTAGCAATATTCCACTCACCTCAGTTAAACAGATCCGGTACCTAGGACTTCATCTTGACAGACGTCTTACTTGCAATCCTCACATTAGACTAAAACGACAAGAAACAGCTCGTAGATACCGTTTACTACTACACTTACTGGACAAACGATCAAAACTTTCCACATACCACAAAATTTGGTACTCTGACCTATGCCTATATGGGACATATGGGATTGAGTTATGGGGATCCACCAAACCATCCAATTCTTCCCGCATTCAATCCTTGCAATCTAAAATCCTCCGAAAGACCCTAAATGCCCCTCACTTTGTCACCAATAAAATAATTCATAAAGACCTAAATATCCCATTAGTCGCAGATCTATCCAGAACTAGATATACCTTCTTTAATTCAAAATTACCCGTCCACTCCAACCCACTCGTCCGCAAACACTCCTTACTATCTATTCCTGATAATCCCCCGAGGTCGCTGAAAAGACGATAGCCTCACGACCTACTACATTAAATAAATACTGAAAGGCTACCACTGGTTAGTTTCTTCACATGCCTGTATAGCGCCAACTTGATCAACACATTTACTTAATGTATTTTATTGTATAATACAGTTGTGAATTTCTTGAAAATTAAAAAAATAGTTAAGCATAAAGTCTTCAATATAGACAACTTTGTTGTTATTAATAAGAAGTTCAGAGGAACATGATTTTAAATAATAAAAGTAGCCGGAACAACCAATAGTTCCTCATCGTTTCAGTTTCATATATAAATCCCATGTTAGTCGCTTGCCCATACATATTAAAATCTAGGTTGTTTATCTATTTAACGGGGATAAGAGGAACAACATTAAAGGATAGAGTAGGATAGGACGTCAGAAGTTTCCGAGGAACCGTAAAGTTCGATTATCCATTTACGGTACCCTTTCGTTTACCGACTTAAATCTAAAGAGCAATCATTCCTGAAGAAAGTTTTTATTCTTCTTAATACTATTTAACAGTTCCTGAGTGATTCTTTATCGCTCTTCGAGTGGTCGTTAAAAATAAGGAATATATGAATTACTTGTTTATCCTTTCATATTGTATGATCGTGTTGTTTCATGATGTTGGTGTTCCAATAATCAAGAATATAACACCTCTGACCTTATGATCTTATGAAAAAAAAAGTATATATATATATATATATATATATATATATATATATATATATATTATATATATATATTGTTCAAATACCACCAAGATCCTGTCGCATTTTAGTTTCCTTCGAGTTATTTATGAAAATAAAACAAGAGATGTGTACCTTTCGTTTATTTTTTATATTTTGTTTGCATATAAATATGCTTAATAAAGCTACGCCCTTCTTTACTTTTTTCTTATTTATCTTCATCGTTATGGAGATAAAGAAGAGTCTTTAATACTTATCTAAATACTTGGAACATTCAAGTATTTACTTTCTTTTTTTTTTAATTATGGAGTTTAGTTCACCGTTGAGAATATTAGATGAGGAAGATGGTTTGGGGGTGCGGTCATCAGAAGACTCCTTTAAAACTCCGTCTCAAAGTCACCCTGATGAAGGCCCACAATGTAGGCCGAAACGTCGGCACACAATTGAAATAAGTACTACGTTTTAATGTGTTTCTTTCTGACGACCGCACCCCCTCCCCTACCCTCAACTATCTTCTTCATATAATATTCCAACGGTCAACTAAACTCCATCATTTAAAACAAAAAAAATGTAATGGCACACTTCTTTAGACACCGTCTCAGAGTCACCCTGATGAAGGCCCACAATGTAGGCGAAAACGTCTGCACACAATTAAAATAAGTACTTCGTTTTAATGTGTTTCTTTTTGATGACCGCACCCCCAAACATCTTCCTCATTTAAAGTATTTACGATTGCCTTTGATCTGGGAGTTGTTAATCTGTTATTCTTGGTTTATTCTAATTGCTCTTTTTGATCAAGTAAATCTCCTTTCCGGTTTGTGATCCTTCATTTTTTACTTCCATAGCTCATCTCCGGAACCCTCTAAAATTCGTTCTCTGCGCGAGATCATTTAATCCCCTATCATGAGGAGAGAAATGTATAAACAGGGTAGGATGTACTACCGTATTTCTGGTATCGGCTAGTCTTGATTGTTAATGCTCGCATCATTTTAGGCCCCGTGAGTTGTTATGATGCTTATCGTATCAACTAAATAGAAGTTGACTAACATGCATCGTATGTGTTCGACACACTATCTTTATAAATTTATTATGGTAATTATTATTAAAAGAAGCTTTACCCTCGTTATTAATTTATCTCTTTTTTTACAGGTCATTGGTCGGACATCACTCACTTTGATCTCCGGTAGCAGCTCCTCTAGCAGATTCAGTGATGTTTGAGTGTTTTATACAGTTTACTTTTGAACATCAGATGTGCGACGAGAATCCAGCCATCGACTTCCATCATTTATTTCCCAGAGTGAAGAACAGATGTTATGGACTTAAATATACCGATCTGTGTTTATTATCTGTACATTGTAGACGCTGTATGATTGGTATAATCGAGACTAATCATGGTGTGAGTGTTTTGATTGTTAAATCTGAATTTAAACCGCATTTTTGCGTTGATGTTATTTAGTTTTTAAATATATCAAAACACTCGATTATACTAACCATACAGAGTCTACACTGTACAGGTAATAAACACAAATCGGTATATAAGTCCATAGCATCTGTTTTTCCCTCTGGGAAATAAATGATGGAAATCGATAGCTGGATTCTTGTCGCACATCTGATGTTCAAAAGTAAACTGATGCATATAAACTATAAAACACTCTGGTGTGTGTGTGTTTTTATTGTTAAATCTAAATTTAAACAGCATTTTTGCGTTAATGTTATTTAGTGTTTGCACCCACATCCAAAATATCTCTTCTCTCCCTGGTCTGCCTCGAAGTTTTCATATATTGAGTCTTTTCCGTATTTATTTTAAGTCCTAAATCTTGTGCTGCTCTCTTGAATTCCTCTACAGCACCGGCCAGAGCTGTTTTGGTTCTCTCTGTGATGACTACATCATCAGCATAAGCAATATGCTGTGTGAGCCTATTGTAGATGGTGACCTCCGGGTTTGTCCTTATTTTTCTGATGGCAACTTCTAGGGCGAGGTTGAATAGTACTGGTGATAATGGGTCTCCTTGTCTTAAGCCACTATTAATCCAAAAGCTATTTGAGATGCCGACTCAAGTTTTCACCTTACAACTAGTCCTTTCCAGGGTCGTCTTAGTCAGTCTTATTATCTTGCTGTAATGCAAGATAATGATTATCTTATTATTCCTAGCGACTGTAATGCATTTAGTGATTTTTCTCTGTCCACACTATTATAATCCTGTCGAAAGTCAATAAAGAGATGTTCTAAGTCGACATTGTACTTTTACGATTTCTCGAGCATTTGCCTAATCAAGAATAGGTGGTCTGTTGTTGACCGCCCTGGTGGGAAACCGCTCTGGTACTCGCCCAGAAGTTGTTACCTCTTCTCCATCATCCTCCTACAATCGCTACCGACAAGATCTTGTAGACTGTTGGCAGGAGCGCTATGCCTCTGTAATTTTCACATTTACGTTTATTCCCTTTTTATATATATGGACTATAATAGCTTCTCCCAGTCAGCTGGTATTTTTTCTTCCATCCATATATTCCACATCAACATGTACATCCGCTCCCAAGTGTCTTCCCCTGCGTATTTTATTAATTCTGAAGGGATTTCGTCGGGCCCTGGAGCCTTTTTATTTTTCAGAGACAAAATTACGCCCACAATGTCATCTCTGTCAGGCGGTACCTCCTCATCATTGTTAGATTGGTAATCCTGGTGGAAGTACATATTCCTTGTCTCGGGATTTAGAATTTCCTTAAAGTTAGTGGAGCCACCAATCATTGATTTCATCGGCACCGGTAAGAAGTTTTCCACCTTGATCCAGACACGCTTCAGTCTGTTCAGTAAAGCCCTGTTTTAGCCATTTAGCACCCTTATAGAACTTTCGGCTTTCTCGCATTATTCTTTTGGCATTGATATTCTTATTGATTATGTATGTAATATATTATTGTTTTGTTTTTAAGCAATAAAGTGTAACAATAAATTTAATATGAAGTCAAATATCATATAGATTTTTTGGTTTCTTGGAAAATTATTTTGTACCCCTATGTTTCAAATTGTTCAGTTTTCTTGGATATTTATTTTTAGGGTATTGTATATATATATTAAAAAAAAAAAAAAAAAAAGAAATCTCCTGTTATGAAATTTGGAGCTAATGTGATGGAAGATTCTTTATTTTTCACTAATTCAATCAGTATACGAAGTGGGCTATTTTAGCCTTGTTCCCTCGCAAATGTTTTCATTAATATATGCAATTTGTAAAATGAAAGTACAAACACAATGTATGTAATGCACCAAGGATGAATCCTAGGTTTCATTAATTTTTTGCTCTTTCTAATGCAATTCTTTGTGTGTATATATGTACCTATAAGATGAAAATATATATGTATATATTCATATAACATTTATGAATATATAAGATACGTGAACAATGGAATTTCTCTTATTGTTGTATGATAGAATAAATTGTTTGTTTAAACTGTTGTCTTCTACATTAAAATAATAGAAATATCAGTTAATTATAGCAATTTTTAATTATAACCCTCTTCACATTATTTCACAAACATCCCATGCCATTCCTCTATCCTATAACTAAGTTCCAAAAACTTTGGGTCGATTATAAGATTTACATTATAATGTTCGACGGTCATTTAAGTTTATATTGGTTTGTATGAAGATAAAAAGCAAATTTATTTTTAATTTGATATAATTGCTATGAATATATTTAAATTTGATTTTATCTAATGGCATATGAACCAATATTTGACTTAAACTCAGTTTGTTTAAACTGTTGGTTTAGACATTATAAGTAAGGTGAACAGATTTTTAGATGGGCAAAGCTGGACAACTTTGAAGGAGGGGTGGGGTATCAATAAAAATTTTCATATAGAATAAAAATAATATCGTAATATTGCTTTTATTTTTAACATAAAAAAATGTATATTATTTTATTCCTGGAAATATATTTTTATTTGAGTGAATTTGTTTCAGTAGATTGTTGTTATTTTTTAAAATTTGTAAAAATCTTCACAATCATAATTTGCCCTAAACATAATTTACATGAACATATTTTATTGTTGTTTATCACGAAATTAGTTTGATTGATCCAATATTTACAAAATTTTATTCGTATCATTTCATTAAAATTTCTTTAGAGGTTAAGGTCGGTGATATACTTTTTGTCATAAATATAAAATATGAAGAATACGAGTATTTTAAGCTAAGTTTAAGAAAATTGATGTATTTATGAAAAATACAAATAAATTACTTACCTTAATTTTGTATAATAAGTAGCAGATTTGTAATGTTTGTTTTTTTAATTAGCTTTCTAGCATACAATACGAATACGAAGTGTTTCATCTGAGAGACAAATACAATGTAACCGGGTAGCAAAAGCAATATGTTAGTCGTCGTAGTCAATAGGATTCTTAGAACGCAAAACAAATTGAAGGATTCTTATAACGCAAAACAATGATTATCATAAATATAAAATTTAACTTAATTCTAAAAGTCGGGACTATTGAAAAACGGCGCGGAACAGGGGAAAAATTCGGGCTGTCCCGCCAAAAGTGGGACGTCTGTTCACCTTAAAAATGAGATCTGCATTCCAGAAAATTATTTGTGTAATAGGTTAGCCGAAATGTAATGAAAAATGAATAATTTTAAAATAAAATGCACATTAAAAATTCTGCGTGATTATCAACTAAATATTATTTGATATTAATAAAATTCCTGTTGTATATTCAAAAGGCTTGGAAATGAATAGAAGAAAAAAGGCCAGAAACATTGTCAAATGTACATCTTAAAAAAGGAGTAATGGTGTAGAAAAGGGTATTCACAGGTTTGATGGATGTTGGGTAATAATAAAATAAATAATAATAATAAATCTCCGGAGGCGAGCAGGATCACAAAAGTCTTCTCCCCTCTCTCGATCACAAGGTGAGGTCCAGAGTAGGGAGGAGTCAGTGGTTTCCTGGCCGTGTCGTCTCGTAAGAAGATGTGTGTGCAAGTTCTTAAGTCCTTCGGAATGAAGGTTGGCCCTTGACTAGGTCTATGCGGGGCAGGCTGCAGGTGCTTCAAGTGTTCCCTTAGCCTACGCAGAAATCCATCAGGTTCCTCTGGTTTTGAAGTCGACTCCAACAGTTCCCCAGGAAGTCGCAGGGGTTGACCATACGTCATTTCTGCGGCGCTTGTGCAGTTGTCATCCCTAATAGCTGCTCTCAAGCCGAGGAGGACTGTGGGCAATAGTTCCGTCCAAGATCTTGAGGTAATGAGATGTGCAGTTAGGGCTGCCTTTAAAGTTCTATGCCATCTCTCGATAGCGCCGTTGCACTGAGGATGGTACGCAGTGGTCCGACATCGCCGAGTTCCTAGGAGGTTCAGCAGTTTCGAAAAAAAGTTCGCTCTCGAATTGGCGGCCTTGATCCGTTGTGATGCGTGTTGGGACGCCAAATCTGGAAATCCAGGATTTGTAGAGCGCTGATGCAACCACTGTAGCGGAGATATCCTCAATCGGTTCAGCTTCCGGCCAGCGGGTGTACCGATCTGCCATAGTAAGGCAATAACGTTTACCATCCGATGTCGGTAGAGGTCCGATTATATCGACATGAATGTGCTCAAATCGACCAGCTGGAGCGAAGATGCCGGGAGGTGAAACTGTGTGTCTATGGATTTTCGAGCGTTGACAAGCGATGCAGCTTCGGGTCCAAGTCGTTATGTCAGAATTCATATTCGGCCAGAAGAATCTCTGAGACACCAGGCGGCGTGTCCCTCGAATTCCAGGATGGCTGAACTCGTGAATCTTCTTAACGATGTTCTGACGCAGAGAAGTAGGAACATATGGTCGGGCTTTCGAAGTTGTGAAGTCACAAAGAAGTGGCTTGTTCGAGTGCGGGAGTTCGACCAGTTTCAAACGCAAGTTCGGGTTCCGAAGTAACTCGGGAATCAGCGGGTCTTCCTGCTGGGCTTCGACAATGCTCTCCATATCATCCGGGCTGCGAATTTCCTCTAACCTTGACAAAGTATCGGCCACTTTGTTTTCTTCTCCCGAAACATGTCGGATATCACATGTGAATTGGCTAATGAAGTTCACATAGCGAATCCGCATGGGTGTTGCTGTTCCGGGCTTCTGATAGAAGGCATAAACCAGAGGTTTATGGTCAGTGAGAATACTGAAAACCCTTCCTTCGATGCAAGGCCTGAAATGCTTGACTGCGTTAAAGATAGCGGTGAGTTCGCGGTCGTAGGTGGAGTATCCTTGTTGAGCTGCCGTAAGAGCTCTTGAGAAGAATCCTAAGGGTCTCCAATGTTGTCCTTCTCGTTGTTGAAGAACTGCTCCCATCGCTGTGTTGGAAGCATCACAAGCGAGAGAGACTTCAGCATCAGACGATGGATGCGCGAGTGTGACTGCTTCTCGAATGTTCTGCTTGCATCTGGCGAAGGCTTCTTCAGCTTCAGGAGTCCATTCGATTGGCGTTCTATCATTCTTCTTACTGTTGCCAATCAGAGCATGTAGAGTGCGCTGAACTTCTGCTGCCTTAGGGAGGCATCTTCTGTAGAAGTTGATCATCCCCAGAAAGCGTCGAAGATGGCCCTTGGTAGCAGGACGTGGAAATTCGGCGATTTCGTCGACCTTACTCGGGAGAGGTTTGATGCCCTGCGAGGTAACAAGGAAGCCAAGAAACTCGACTTCGTCCTTGCAGAACGTCGACTTGAGCGGGTTGATAGTCAATCCATGCTGGTCCAGTCGTCTAAAGACTTCTTCCAAGTGGGTGCGATGTTCTTCCTCCGACGATGAAGCTATCAGAATGTCATCCAGATAGACGAAAGCATACGGTAGGGCGAGAATGCTGTCCATCAAGCGTTGAAAAGTCTGCGCTGCGTTGCGGAGTCCGAAGCACATCACCTTGAATTCGAAGAGGCCGAAAGGAGTGATAACTGCAGTCTTCGGGACGTCTTCTTCAGCAACAGGTATCTGGTAGTATGCCCGTTTGAGATCCACCTTACTGAAGATTGTCTTTCCAAAGAGGTTGGTGTTGAGAGATTGGATGTTAGGAACGCTGTATCTGTCAGGCACGGTCTGGGCGTTGAGACGGCGGTAGTCTCCACAAAATCTCATTGAACCCTCCTTCTTTGTTACTATGAGGAGCGGGCTAGCCCAAGGACTACTTGAAGGCCTGCAGATTCCCTCATCTACCATCTTCAGGAATTCTTCCCTGGCGGCGTTGTATCGCTCAGGTGGAAGGCGCCTGGCTTTGGAGGTGACTGGAGCTCCCTTCGTTTCAATAAAATGCTTGATTGCATGCTTCGCCTCCTGTGGTACCGTAGATGGGCGAGTTATAGCTGGGTATTTGCGTAAAAGCTCATAATACCACTCGCCGCTAGGTACAGAATAAACGGAAGGTGTGTTGTTATGTTTAAGACTGCCCTTTGATGTGAGACCTGTCTTGGCGTCTACGAGCTGTCGGCCCTTGAGATCGACCAGGATGTGGTGAAAGAAGAGGAAGTCTGCTCCGATGATCGGATTGTTTACGTCGGCGATGATGAAAGACCATCGAAGAGGGCGACGAAGACCAACGTTAAGTATCTTCTTCACTTCACCATAGGTCTTTATCGGTGTACCGTTGGCTGCAAAAAGGGTGAAATTGGCGGGTGTTTTTCGATCTCGTCTCCGTGCTGGGAAGACCGATATTGACGCTCCAGTGTCGACTAAATATCGTTCTCCAGTTGCTTTGTCCGCGACGAATAATCGGCGGTGGTTGATATCAGCGACGGAGTCCGCCTTCTCAGTCGCTGAGATTAGTTTCCCTTTTGCGATGGTTTCCAGCTGCAGGGTTGTTGGCATTTCTTAGCTTTCTCTCGGAAGTTGCGGTGGTAGTAGCATAGTTTACGACTTTTGCTACGCGATCGGTTCCGTCCTTGGTCACGAGATGTCGATCTGCTCCTTCTTAAGCTAGCCATTTCGTTTTGGAGCTCATTTATTTGCAGGCTCAGCTTCTCGAATTTCTCCTCAAGTTGAGTTGCGAAGGAAGAAGAAGAAGAACGGTGTTGCGGTGTGTGTGTGGTCACCTGACTGACACTGGACTCATATACCTCAGCTATGCGGTCGGCAATCTCAGCCAGCTTATCGAGGGATGTTTCCGAAGTTACAGCCAGTGTTGCTTGCATCCTTTCTGGTAGAGCTTTTAGCCACATATTTCTAAGTAATTCGGGGGAAACAGAACTACCTGCCAGCCGTTTTAATTCATTTAAAAATTGAGATGGCCGTTCCCCGTCGGCGAGGTGCTTGTCCTCCAATAAACGCCTAATACGCTGATTTTCGGACTCGGCGTAAGTGGAAATAAGCCTTTCCTTAAGGGCTTCATATGGCTCTGTAGGTGGGTTTTTCACTAAGTCAGAGACTTGTTTTAGAATTTCAAATTCTAAATTCGCCACCACTATTTGAAATTTTATTCTTGAGCTCACGACTTTTGATGTGGCAAATACAGCATCGGCCTGGCAAAACCATAATTCTGGGTCAGCCCTCCAGAATGTAGGGATTCTAATATTAGTATGTGCACTAGCACTTACCTCTAAATCTGCTGGTTTCTTATCCATCTTTTCCGTCATCACGTCGGGGTCACCACTTTGATGGATGTTGGGTAATAATAAAATAAATAAAGTTCGAAATAAAAAGTTATTTTAATTAAATAAAAAAAACGATTAAAAACACAATTAAAATGATGAAAAATGAGAAATAAAAAATAAGCTTCTTCTTTAGAATAAATTAAATTTTAAAAAAATGTTTTTTAAATCCACACACACAAAATTTTTAAAGATCCTACCACAAAACAACACAGTACATGCGATGCACACAATGCAGGTAATTGGTTGGTTACCTCAGTGTTGCAGGTAAAAAATTAATATTAATAATTAAATTACTTTCCACCTGGCAACACTGAGAGACCTGAAAAACCGTCGTGTAACCTCCGTGTTGTGATTGACCGTGCAACCGTTACACAGGTAAACATTTTCGAGGTTTAAGTTACAATTTAAATGATAATACAGGATCTCAAGAGTGATCATCTGTGGTGTAGAGGCTAGCGTAAGAGCATTCTATGCCCAAAGTCGCAGGTTCAAACCTGGCAGTAAAAAAACCTTCGTATTGTCGTCCAAGGGGACGTAAATAGGTGGTCCTGAGCTTCTACGATGTCAGGTACTCGTTATCGATCTCTATCCTAATTAAATGACGTGAAACGAACAAACAAACAGGATCTGAATATATGCCGTTGATATATGTTTTAAAATAAAACATTTCATTGTTAATGAAAAAACAATATTTAACCCTAATTTTCGGAGGTGCAACCATTGAAGAGATTAACCTTAAATACCCTTAGGAAACTGATTATATTTTATACCGACTTTTCTTAGCCATTTTATTATAGCCCTGGTGAAGATGTGAAATTTTTACATTTGAAATTTAAACCTTGACACAAAATGTGGTATCTTTATTTAAGCGTGGGTTTTTTATTAAAACACCCAACATTAACGTTTGATTTTATTATCGTTCAATCACTTAATTATAATTAATAAGGTCATAATAAGACAGATGGAGTTCACTATTCATCAAAACCATCTATATTAAATTATTGATTACTAAAGGTCATGAAGCCGCTTTCTATGCAAGAACTTTAAGGCCGATTTGAAACAGACGGAAGGATTTTCTGGATTGTGCCTTGGAATTATTCAAGTTATAGAGAACTTAATTAGTGCGGTTTAAGTTGTGGTCGAATATTGGCACGACATTGTATTATGAGGCGACCTGAATTAAATAAAAATAAAGAAATATATTGTGGGTTTATGATCGACTGTTGTAATAATAATAATTTTCTAAGATTATAATAAGAAGTAATAATCAGCAGTCAGTCTAGTAAGTATTGTCTGTATCTCTTTTGTTTCTGATTATTTCAAGTATTGATGATGGGTCACATGTTTGTTAGGCCAAAACGTCGCACAGTAGAAATTTGACCGATTTAAGTGGATAAAATTCTGAAACTTCTCTATATTTAACCTTTGGGGTCCCAGATTACGAAAACAAAAATTATAATAAATAATTAATTTTTTGACACGATTGGCGAGCGCACAATGGCCAAACATCAAATTAATTTGCTAAAATCTAAAACTTTCCTACATTTTACGTTTGAAGTTCCAGAATACGGGAAAATAATACAAAAAATCTAATTATGGCTCGGAGTTGCTAAAACTACTAATAGTATCTTTTATATCATTTAGTATACTTTTCAAATTATAGATTGTACAACTTTTGATTCGTAATGTTGTGTCTGAAAAAAATTATGTATCACCCATTACGTAAAAAATCGCAAATATTCTTTGTAATATTTAAAGACTAGAAGGATTGATGAAACAAACCCTTGGGGTAACTTTGGGGTTATATAGTTTTTCGTTATTGAATAGGTGCATACATTTACAAATTGCTAAATTAACTTAACATATGAGATTGCAATGTATGATCAATAACGAGTTTGGAAATACAATGCCTTACCTGTCTCAGCAATGTCCGTTGTTAAATAAAAGCAAAAAAAACTTTGCTCTAAATACACCTTGAACACAATAAATGGCCATCGAATAAACATAATCCCACTGCCGATTGTTAGGCTCTAGTGTGAACAGGAGTGATTCACTCATTTACTATTTATTTGTAAACACGGTATGGCGGAAAATATTAGTAGTAAGGGTCTTGCCAACTAATAATAAAAAGGTGAAGCACTGGAAAATTCCAAACTTTTGTCCACCTAAATTGGTGATTTTGTCCACTGTGCGTCGGCAATATTAAACACTTGTTCACTAGACCAATCTCTGATTATTTCCTCGTACTATTTTCATCTATTAAAATAAAAAAAATATTCAATGATTCATATTGAATGAGATGGTCAATGAGAGGGATGAGGTATAAGAGAGGATGAATATATTTTGTATGTGTGAAGTATATATATTATATATATATATATATATATATATATATATTATATATATATATATATATATATTATTTAATTGTTTTTTTCGATATTGCTTTACAAGCCCCGTCTATTTCTCCCTCATACCTATTTCTTATTATCCAGTCCTACCTCGTTGATAGATCTTTCAAAATAAATCACAATAGTTCCTATTCCTCCCTGTTTTCTCAATTTGCTGGTGTTCCTCAAGGCAGCATCCTAGGACCCGTTCTTTATACAGTCTATACTATCAGCTGTATGCTACAGCTATAGGGATACTGTACTGTATAGATAATGATCCAGTTACTGCCTCCCACGCTCTTCAATCCCACATCCGAGACCTTGAAGTATGGTGCCAGAATCGGAGGATTAAAATTAATTCTAACAAATCTCACCAGATAGTATTTACCCTACGTCGTAAACCAATGACTTCCTCCCCTACATTATCCTTTAATGACACTCCATTAGCCCCTGTTGAACACCTTCGATACCTAGGACTCCACCTTGACAAACGTCTAACTTAGAATCCCCATACAAGACTGAAATGACAAGAAACTGCCCGGCGTTTTCGACTACTTCAACACTTATTGGACAAACGCTCCAACTTCCTCTTAATTACAAAAGATTTATTTATATGAACATCATAAAGACCGATATGGACTTAGAGAGTAGAGCTATGGGGCTCTACTAAGCCATCGAATTCCTCTCGTATCCCATACTTACAATCCAAAATCCTCAATGCTCCTTATTTTGTCACTAACAAACTCATTCATGAAGACCATAATATTCCATATGTTGCTGACTTAGCCCGAACCAGGTACCGTTGCTTCCATGACAAACTCCATTCCCACTACAATCCATTAGTTTCAATGGATTGCTTCCTCTTCGATCCCTGATAATACTCAGAGGTTTCTAAAAAGAAGATGGCCAAGGGACCTTCTAGTTTAGAATATTTTTAGATTGTACACACCCTTGGGTAGTGTCTCTACATGTATTTCATTACAGTTTTCTATATTACCATAACATTTACTTGATGTGTTTTTATTAATACAGTTGTAAATATCAATAAATATGTTTAAAAAAATATATATATATTTTTAAATTAGTTACTGGTGAAATCCGAACTATATCATCCTTAATGACATACAAATGTTGCGAACTATTTATTATATACAAAAGAAATATTTAATTTCAACATTGGGGATGTTTTAATAATCCTACTATAATTTAAAGTTTATTAAAAGAAAACTTACTTTGTCTGTACAGTTTCTGTCCTTTTAATGAAGTAAATAAAATGAGAATAAATTTTATTCTGGGACGAATATTTCCATAAGAATAACAAAAATGTACAGAATAAATGATATTAGTCAGATATTTTTAGTTTATATTTTTAAGATATAAAGAAATATTTGGTGTTTGAAAATGGTCACAGATTTACGATTGAATAGAGGCATTTGATTCCAAAATAGGCTAGCACGAATGACAAAATACTTTTTAAAGGAGGCAGATCTCTGAGAATGTATATATACGTTCATATATCGTGTTTATTGAATGACAGAGGAGGATATCCAGTACGCAAAGGGTTGTTTTTTTACTTTCACTTATTTATATATGAAATATACAGTAAGGGAAAGTATTACAATCGTGAAAAGTTTCGCATTACAGTTTTCAACAGAAGTTCAGGTTTTTGGGTCCCCTCAGTCCAAATAACCATGTCTCACAAAAAGATTTGTGTGCGTGTGTGGTAACTCCAGCGCGTGAACTAAAAGTCCTATGAAACTGAAATTTCATATTTAAAACAACTATAAGCCCGATATGCCATTTCTGTAACTTTTTCATCAAAATCACCTAACCAGACGAGCCACTTTATACCGTGCATTTTGCATATTGTACGATTTTCTCAAAAACGGCTCTAACGATTTTCATTAAACTCACTATATTGATGTAAAATTTAATGAGCTTTAATTCATTTAAGGTTCATTCTGAATGAAATATTCTGATGGGGCTTGAATGCCGATATCTTAAATTTTCTTTCTCTAAACTACCTTTAATTTTGTAGATTCTATCAAAATGACCATATAATCTTGTCAAAATTGATAAAAATCAGGTCAATAAATAAGTTGAACAAATTCGATACCCAAATGAAGGAGAATTAAATGCAATTTTTTGTTTTTGAACATAAGAGCAGTAATATTCATGTATAATATACTGTTAGAAAGCTAAATACTATTTAATTCCCAATAACCAAGTCTTACAAAAAGGTATTTGTGTGTCAGTGTGTAGTAACTCCAGCGCGTGAACTAGAAGTCCTATTAAACTGAAATTTCATATTTGAGACTAAACGCCCGAGATGTTACAGCAACTTCTTCATCAAAATCAGCTAACCAAAAGAACCACTTTATATAATGCATTTTCCACCTTTTTACGATTTTCTTAAAAACGGCCCTAAACGATTTTCATTAAATTCGCTATATCGATGTAAAATTTAATGGTATTTAATATCATGCATGTTTCATTCTGATTGAAACAGTCTGACAAAGCTTAAATGCCGATATTTTTAGGTTTCTTTAAACAACCTTTAATTTTGTAGATTCTATAAAAATAACTATATAATCTTGTCACCATTGATAAAAATCAGGTAAATAAATAAGTTGAACGAATTCGATACCCAAAGAAAGGAGAAAACTGAAAAAAAAAATGTTAATGCAATTTTTGGTTTTTGAGCTTAAGAACAGTAATATTCATGTATAATATACCGTCAGAAAGCTAAAGATTTTGGAAAAAATATAATCTTATACAAAAGCTTGAAAAAGTTAATAAAGAGTGATGAAAAGCCGATAAAACTAACTGATTGTTTTAGATAATAATGTAATCGATTTTTTTATAAAATACATGTTTCTATAGAAATTCAATTTAATTAATTCTTTATTAGTTTCAATCATTTTTATCTCTAACTGTATTTGAAAATTCTTTAATCGATTTTAACAACGGCGGTGAGTGAAATTCGTGTGTTGCCTGCACCAGATTTTTTTTTTTTTTTTTTTTTTTTTTTAAAGAAAGGTAAAACCACTTCAGCTAACTAAAACATGGTTTATATGATGTACTTTATGATGGTTTATATAAAATAATCATTGTAGCCCATGTACATGCTTACCAAACACATATTCCATCTTCCTTCTTCGTCATCTCAGTGTCTTGTTTATAATTTCTCTCTCCTAATATAAGATCGATCTTGCTGGCAAAAACTTTCTTATATTTCTTCAGTTTTATTATTCGAAATTTCGTTTTATATGAGTTAACGCAATACTCACATATTTTGATTATTAAATTGTATATACTATTTTTAGTTTTTAATGGATTCTATGGTTAGCACAAAGATAAGTTCCGTGGATTTGAATTATTCTCACAACAGTAGTAGGGTGATTGGTGTGATTATTTTTATATAAGCCGTATAATAACATGAAATATTGCTATGTTTTTGACTGGCTGCTTTTCTAAGGCAGCGGTACCTTCAAAAACTAGCTTACATGATATCTTTAATCGATATATAGACTATATATAATGAAACCATTGGATTTCCATTCCAAAGGTATCATGTCTACCAATCCAAGTAGGTGGCATGGAGGGGAACATTAAATTATCAACAGATTTAAATTAGAGCATTATTATTCAATACACTGTAATATTTCTCAATAAAAAAAAAAAAAAAATTATTAAATATAACTGTTACATAAATTTTAAACTCTTTTTACATCAATTCCAGACCTATGATTGAGAATACTGAGGATCATATTACAATTTTTTTTATTTTTTTTTATATTTATTGAGAAATATTACAGTTTGTTACATAATGAACAGTAGTAATAGAGATGTAGTACACATTCACACAATATATACAGAATAATGATGATAAAGTCAAATTACATAAAATCGGAAATAAATAAATTCAAATATATACAAGAAAATAACAATAATACAAGAAAATGACAAATATTACAATTAACCTTGCCAAACAATACTACAAATAACGAGATACCTTTGAAACACTTAGACGGCTGGCGAAGGTGGAAACTGTCTCAGTCGCTCCTTCTAGGCTTCATCTTCCAGCTGCTCTCAGATCCCCGACCCCCATCTCCTCATCTTGTAGATGGACACGGACTCTCCTCTTGTTGGACTTCCACTCTCGTGGCTGGAATAAGACCGACTGCCTTTTCGGATCTTCTCTCTCATTCTCGTCTCCTCGAGTGGAGCTGATATGGGAAGTCCAACCTTTGTCCAGACAAGTAGCTGGGTTCCAGAATGTACCAAGTGTATCGCGGGAGGCAGCCTATAGACAGCCCAAGCCCACGGACAATCCAAGGGAGTTTGGGAAATGCCTTTTGATGTTTTGCCGACAAAGGCTTATTATTATTTACTTATTTAATATTACAATTATTTAATAATGAACTCCCCTCAGCATCCTCAATACATTACAATATTACTCGAGTGTGCAACAAACATTTTTCATATACCTCCGTTGTTAAAATAAATACAAGAACTTTTAAATAAAGTTATAGTTGAACAAAGGTTAAAGAATTACATCGAGCTTCGATGTAAACATATTTTTTAGATTCAATAATTGAACAATAAAAATTATTATTTACAACGTTGGCATACTTATATCCGCTTTTCTATCTTTCCTCTTTTCTCCTTCAATTGGTTATCAAATTCGTTAAAATTGTATATTTATCCGTTTTTATCAATACAAACAAGATAAAATGGTAATTGTTTTTCCGATCCACAAAATTAAAGCTACTTCAGGAGAAGAAAATGAAAAAGTTCAGCTGAGTCACACTATTTAAACTAGAATGAAACCTATGTGATATGAAATCACATTAAATCTTACATCGAAATAGTGAATTTAATCAAAATCGTTAGAGCCGTTGTTGATAAAATCCTAGAAAGGTGCAAAATAATGGTATAAAGGGGTTCTTGTGGTTCCCCGATTTTGATGAAAAAGTTGCTACAACATCTCGGGCTTATAGTTGTATTAAATATGAAATTTCAGTTTCGTAAGACACATATGGACTCAGGGGACCCTTAAACGTTAATTTCTGTTGAAAACTCAAATTCGAAAATTTTCACAATCGCAATACTTTCCCTTATTAAATATTTCATACATAAGTAAGTAAAAAAAATTATTTTTCCTCCTTTCTTCCATTGTTAGTTATCAAATCCGTTCAAATTGTATATTTACCCGTTTTTTATCAATGATAACAAGATGAAATGGTAATTATTAAAAAGAAAATTGATAATATCGTCGTTTAAGCCCAGTCACACTGATTCAATCAGAACAGAGTGAAAGGAAAACCTACATGATATTAAAGTTAACATCGAAATAGCGAGTTAAATCCGTTTTCTGAGAAAATCATAAAAATGTGCAAAACGCTTGTTATAAAGTTGCTCTTCTGGTATGGTGATTTTGATGAAAAAGTCGCTGTAATATCTCAGGCGAAACGCTCCTAAAATATGAAATTTCAGTCTCGTACAACTTTCCGTTTTCGTGCTAGACTAACCGCATATACACACACATTGACTAGAACTTTTTGCAAGACTTTGTTATTTGGACTCAGGGGACCCTAAAATGTGTATTCCTGTTAAAACTCGAATTCACAATCCCAATACTCTCCTTTACTATAGAAGAAAGAAAATAAACTTTATTTACATTTTTACATATTGACAAAAAATTTATAAATGATTTCGGATGAGACAACCTTACAATCATCAAATGTTTGGTTCGTTTGGTAGTTATAATCTAATTATCTAATCTATAATTAGTGGTAAAATTAAATTGATATTAACTATGGTAGTAGGAAAAACTAAATAAAAAACCTACATATAAAAAAAACAAAAAAAAAAACAGATAATACAATTGATAATATAAAAATTAGAAATTAAAAAAAAATAAAAATAAAATAAACTTTATTTACATTTTTACATGTTGACAAAAAATTTATAAATGATTTCGGATGAGACATCCTTACAATCATCAAATGTTTGGTTCATTTGGTAGTTATAATCTAATTATCTAATCTACAATTAGTGGTAAAATTAAATTGATATTTACTATGGTAGTAGGAAAAACTAAGTAAAAAACCTACATATAAAAAAAACAAAAAAAAAACAGATAACACAATTGATAATATAAAATTAGAAATTAAGATAAACTAGTTTAAGTTAGCAACACATGTTTAGTTCTTTTAGAGTGTAGCGTTTTAGAGATGCTTTATTATAGTTACCGATTTCCTTTATTAAAGGATTTTTGGAAACTGGTGTTTTACTGAAGTCAGAAGCTGTTTGAGTATGGACAAAATTTTTAATTGTTGGAAGCTGTAAGTCCTGGAGCATAGATGATATTTTAGTGTAGCGAGGGTAATTGTTAATTATCCGCATTGATAGATTTTGAATTCTTTCAAGTTTTTGGTAGTTAGTCAAGCAGGTTGAGCTCCAGACTGGCGAGGCGTATGTAATTAACGGGCGAATAACTGATTTGTATATTATTAATTTGTTATGAGAGCTCAAATGGGATTTTTTGTTGAAGTATGGGAACATTTTAAATATTAATTTTTTGGCTTTATCGATTTTTCTATTGATATGGTCTGTGAATGTAAGAGATTTGTCTAATGTTATGCCTAGGTACTGTACGGATTTTGACTAAGGGATGAGAGCTGAATTTATCTTGATTTGGTGGTTGATTTGTGGGCGACGTTTAGTGAAAAGAATTGCTTCGGATTTGGTGGGATTAATTTTCAATTTCCATTTTATGCAATATTTGTGAAATTTTTTAAAATATTGTTGAAAGCGATTCACTATTGTATCGATGCGATATGATGAGGTATACAATGCTGTATCATCAGCGTATAATGACCTCGTCACAAATGGATGGGCTGGTAAATCAGAAATGAACGAATTAAATAGGATTGGAGATAGGCAAGAGTCTTGAGGAAGACCCGCTGAGATCCTTTACTATATATTTCCTATATAGGTAAGGGATAGTAAAAATCTTATACCATTAAATAGTAAATTTAATAAAAGCTTAAACGTCTATATGGTAAAGTTTACATTGGTTACATACTTGTTCTTCTTATAAAAAAGACACTTTTTAGAACTAAAACAACAATTTTCAAAAGTAGGTGCTATTTATAATAAGTTATTATAAATCATAAAAATGTGAAAAATGTATAGTATAAAGTGGCTCTTCTGGATCGACAATTATGTTGAAAAAGTTCCTATAACATAAGGTCGTGAATTATAAAATTTAGGTTTAAGTCAACTTATCGTTTTCGACCTAGACTTACTATATATAATTTAATAAAATCTTTATGTTGAAATGAAATCAAAACAAACAGTTGTTACAGTTTTGTTCTTTTTATAAAAATAGAATTTTCGGAACAAAAAACAATTTTTAAAGTAGATCCTATTTATAACAGTTTTTTTTTTTTTTTAATAAATGAAGGAGGAAATTAGTTCGGGTGGCGGTCTGATAAATAAAAACAATGAATCAGTCTTGCGCAAGCTGACTTTTCGGAGCCCTGATGAAGATCAACAATGTGGGTCGAAACGTTGGCAAAGCGATAAATAGTTTGGACGATGTCATTGTTTTTCTTTCTCTTTTTACGGTCGAAAATTGATATTCACTATAAAAAAACAAATAAATGATAAAACTATTATGAAAATACTGTCATAAATACGTAATAATTCATTACATATATTCATAATGAAATGATATGAAAAAAAAAAAAAACTTTATTCTAGGACAAGGTCCCTTAAGAATAACATAAATGTACAAGAAAAATAAGAATTATTACTGGCCAAAGAACAAAAAAAAAACTATACCATTATGGCATAATATACCATTATGGTATGGTAAAAATTATGGTAAACATTAATGATTAAAAGAATCATATACGATTATCTTTAAAACATCAAAATGGAAAAAAATCTGGTGCGGGCAACACACGACTTTCACTTACGTCGGTTGTTAAACTGTATTTAAGAATTTTTAAATACAGTTAGAGATAAAAGAAGTTAAAAGAATTAATTAGATTAAGTTTAGGTGGAAACATGTGTTTTATTAAATAATATATTATATTATTATTGACAACAATCAATTATGTTTATCAGATTTTCATCACTTCCCATTAATTTATAAAATTTTGTGTATGAGATAATATTTTTCTAAAATCAGTAGCTTTCCAACGGTATATTATACATCTTGTATTACTGTTCTTATGTTTAAACACACAATTGCATTAAAACAAAAATTGTGCTCTTTCCTTCTTTAGTTGCACATCGAATTCGTTCGATTTATATATTTAACCGGTTTTTTTTTCAATGTTAACTAGATGATATTGCTATTTTTTTTTCAATCTACAAAATTAAAGGTACTTTAGAGGAGAAAAATTTTAAATATCGTCAATTAAGTCCTCACAGACTTTTTAAAATAGAATAAAGCCTATATGATAGTAAAGCCCTTTAAATTTTACATCGATTTAGGGAGTTTAAACAAAATCGTTAGAGCTGTTTTTGTGAAAATCGTAAATAGGCGCTAAATGCATGGTATAAAGTGGCTCTTCTGGTCCACCAATTTTAATGAAAACGTTTCTGTAACATCGCTGGTTTAAACGCTCCTAAAATATGAAATTTCAGTTTTTTAACCACTTTTCGTTTTCGTGCTTACTTAAAATCACACACATAGACCTTTTTACAAGAATGTGTTAATGTGAAAATGAGATATGGGCATGATAGGCGTGAGAAGAATCTACCCAGTGGTAGTAGCACTTCAAAGTTTATTGAGATAAGTAGGTCTGGAGGCCATCGTCTTTTCAGTCGTCTCTGTGGATGATCAGGAATATAAGGAGATGAGATATTGCGGAAAAGTGGGTTTGGGTGGACTGGTAATTTGGAGTGAAAGGTAGTATATCTAATTCGGGCTATGTCTGCAACTATTGGGATATTCAGGTCTTTATGGATTATTTTATTGGTGACAAAGTAAGGGGCATTTAGGATCTTTCGGAGGATTTTGGATTGCATGGATTGAATGCGTGAAGAATTGGACGATTTGGTGGATCCCCATAACTCAATCCCATATGTCCAAATAGGCCTATGTATAGTAATATAAATTAGTTTTTTGTAGTAGGTGGGAAGTTTTGAACTTCTGTCAAGTAAATGTTGTAATAAACGATATCTACGAGCTGTTTCTTGTCGTTTCAGTCTAGTGTGAGGATTCCAATTAAGTTGTCTGTCAAAATGCAGTCCAAGGTACCGGATTTCGCCAAAGGATATAGTGGGACAGGCAGAAATAGGTTTGCGGCGAAGGGTAAAGGTAATTTGGTGTGATTTAGTAGGATATCCTCCACTTATAGGAATAATAATAATAAATAAATACTTGTATTTTAAAGTACTATCGCGATAATAACTTATCACGTATTTTCTGCATTTCCTTGCCTGTCTCTACCACCCTTGGCAAACTCTCTAATATAATATACTTTAATTATATAAGCAAGGATTTAAAGGCAAAATCAAATTCAAATTACTTTTTCTTGTGAAACGATATGAAAATATCCAAACGAAAATGATCATTGTTTAAACAGAGAAAAAATACAACACTGATTATTTTGGAACAGAGTAGCTTCAATGATAATATTAATATTTATTTATTAAACATTTCCAACTCCATTTTTATTTAATTAATACGAGGTGATAAGGCACTCCTTTTGTTGATAAGGTATACTTTATTCATTTTATTTTTTGTTTACAACAAACACCCTAAACATTCCTAGCTATTTCCGTTGCTGATCTTCAGCGGAAGTTTTAATCTCTTTGTGTTCTGAAAGATACGGTCTAGCCTCCTTCCGTACACACAAAGATGTTTTATCTTATGTACCCTTTTGCTGTCCTGTGTAATCTTTGTAGTGTAGGTAATTCTCGAGGCATTATTATTTCTTGTTCAAACTGGGAAAATTCTAGCTATTTATAATTTCAGAGAGCTCTACTGAAAAAAATATTTTCCCTAATGAAGTCAATAAAAACATATTTACCCGTAAAAGTAAAACAAAAAATCTGGTGCGCGCAACACAAGACTGCCACTTACCTCCGTTGCTAAAATCAATTTAAGAATTTTTTAATATACTTAAAGCTTTTATAAACTGTTAAAAATTAATTAAATTGAATTTCAATAGAAACGTGTGTTTTATTAAATAATGTATAATGTTATTATCTACAACAATCAGTTTTTATATCGATTTTTCATCACTCTTCATTAACTTTTACAATTCCGTGTATTAGATAATATTTTTTCTAAAATCATTAGCTATCCAACGATATATTATACATCTATATTGCCCTTATTGTTTTAAAAAACACAAAAAATGTATAAAAGAATATGGTTTGTACTTTTCTCCTTTAGTTGTTCATCAAATTAATTTTTAGCCGTCCTTTATCAATGCTAATAATATGGTGTGTCTAATTTTTCTAACTCTACCAAATTAAAGGTACTTAAACAGTTCTTCATTGAGTAATATTACAATCAGTCCAATTTAAGACTTTTTAATAGTGATAATGTACAACAATGTTTCAATTTCAATCAGAATGAAACCTAAATGATATTAAAGTTTTCTCCAACATCTCCTGTTATTATTGAATATATATATATATATATATATATATATATATATATATATATATATATATATATATATATATATATACATTTATATACATATATATACGCTAAATACCCTACCAATAAAATAAAAATAAAAAATAAAAGGATATTATTAGCAAAGCACATCTTATTTGTACTTTTAAACAACATCGGAACGGGTATGAAATGGAAAATAGCTTTCACTTGATGAAACTTCCCAATAAATGAAACTTAGCCAACTGGGAAACTGTGGATGGTATTTTTAAATAAAGTACACAGGAGATGTTGGAGGGAACTTTAATATCATGTAGGTCATTCATTCTGATTGAAATAGTCTGACAGGGTTTAAATGCTTATATAAAAAAATATTTATACATACACACACACACACACACACACACACCACACATATATATATACATATATATATATATATATATATATATATATATATATATATATATATATAATACCCGTCAAATCATTAAAACTATGCCTTCCCGAAATCCTACCAGTTCTTCTATTCATATATAATTTTTCCCTCCAAAATTCTATATTTCCAACTACATGGAAAAAAGCAATAATCCATCCAATTAATAAAACCTCTAATCCTATATCCCCTAAAGACTACCGCCCAATTTCCATCCTATCTAACCTTTCCAAGCCTTTAGAAAGAATAGTCCAATCCCAATAATCTAATTACCTTGAAAAGTCTAAACTTCTTGATCCTCTCCAGTCCGGTTTCCGACCTGGTTTTTCCACACAATCCGCTCTCCTCAAAATCACCAGCGACATACATACTGCTATGGATGAAAAGAAACTGACCGTACTAATACTTCTAGACTTTTCAAAAGCTTTTGACTCCATGGACCACTCCATCCTTTTCTCCAAACTTCAATCCCTATCCTTTTCCAACAGCACTATCCTTCGGTTTCACTCATTTCTTTCTGATAGAACCCAAGCCGTCAATATTTCTAATCAACCTCTATCTTCCTTTCTTACCCTTTCGGCAGGTGTGGCCCAGGGTTCAAGTATATCTCCTCTCCTTTTCAATTCCTACATCAATGACCTCCCCAACTCTATCCATTATTCCTCCCACCATTTGTACGCTGATGATTTCCAGATCTACCTATCCTTCCCCCCCTCCGAGACATTATCAGCATTTATGAAAATTCAGGAGGATCTGGATAGAATCAGCGCCTGGGGAAATCTGAATAAACTTAAGCTAAATACTATGAAGACGCAAGCAATAATAATAGGTTCCAATTCCCTTATCAAATCTAATACCAACTTTCCAAGTCTAATCCTCAATAATTACCCAATTACCTTCAGTTCCTCTGTAAAAAACCTAGGTATCACAATCACCAATCCCTCTCCTGGAAACCCCATATTGCACAAATCTCCCGAAGAACAATAAGTATCCTTAAATTTTTCCATCGCTCCCGTCATCTTCTCCCACTATCCATCCACACGTAAGCTCCTCGTTTCCTCATTCATTTTCCCCCACTTTGACTATTGTTGTGTGGCATATGATGGCCTCCCGACTGTGCTTGAAGACAGACTAAAGCGCATTATGAACATTTTCTTAAGATTTGTCTTCGGCACTTCAAGGAGATCTCATGTTACCCACTTATACGGTGAATTAAAGTGGCTCCTTCCCTCCACCCGCAGACAATATTTCCTTGGATCATACCTTTATCAAACTATCAACTCCCAGCGTCCATCCTACATCCATAGTCTCCTTCAATTTAAATCCTCAGTCCACTCACTGGAAACTAGATCCCGACATTCTGACCTTTATGCTCCTACCCACAGAACAAAAACTTTTGATCATTCCTTTATTGTTCGCTCTCCTGCACTCTGGAATTCTCTACCAAACCATATCCGCCATGCCACTTCTTTGTCCTCATTCAAATCCCAACTTTTCCTTTACCTACTGTCATCCCAAATAGACGATCAGCAAATATGATATGTCAATTTCATCTAGAAATCTACATTGAATTAAAGACGATTTTTGTTTACCGCACAAATTTTAATTTGTTTTTAATTTGATTTTGTTAAAATTAGATTCTATTTTCTCAGAAGACAATATTTAGAAGATATTATATATGTATATATATATATATATATATATATATATATATATATATATATATATATATATATATATATATATACACATATATATATATTTTTTTAAGTAATTTGTTTGTTTTTTTATATATAGCTTTTCTTCTCATTGTTAATAATTGTATTTGTAAATAATCGTATATAATGTTTATTTTGTCTGATGGCCAGACGTATTATATATTTCTATTGTACATAACTATTATTCTTAGGGGACCTAGTCCCAGAATAAATTTTTTTTTCTATTCTATTCTATTCTATTCTATATATATATATATCCTTACCCTACCAATACAAAGCACGTCTTATTTGTACTTTAAAAAAACATCTGAAATGCCAAAAGGATATTATTAGCAAAGCACATCGTATTTGTACTTTAAAATAACATCGGAAAATGAAATTTAGTTCTACGTAATATCTTCCCTACAGTTTTCACTTGATGAAACTTTCCAAAAATGCAACTTAGCCAACTGGGAAAATGTGGATGGTATTTTTAAATAAAGTAGACAGGAGATGTTGGAGAAAGGTAGGCGGGGAGAGGAGGACTGAAATTGGGCCATTTATCAGGTTTTGTGGGCGGGGGGTTGGCGGCCCCAGCTCCTAGGGACACAATTTCCGGGCAGCCAGTAATGAAACGTCACGGCCCAGCTATCCGCTATGACCAATGGCCAGGGGAGCCTTAATTTCCTTCTCCTACCTTATCTTCTTCCCTAAGAGGAGGCTCATTGCCCCTACGGCTTACTGTCACTTCAACCTCCAACCTCCTAACGGCATAGTTAACCTTCTCGATATTCAACATTCTAAATTATTTAAACAAATGAGACATTGATTTCCAAAAGATACTACATCCACTTTAGAAAATTTTACAGGAATCGCAAAAATCTTTCATTTATTTATTATTGGACCAATTTACGTGATTCTTTCTTTATTAAAATCAAAAGTTGATTTTTAAGTGTGTTGCCAACTCATTTTTCCAAATTATTGCACTTCTCCGATGATTTTAAACAATATAATATAGGTATAGTACTTTTTGGAACGAAACATGGATATAGTACTTTTTGGAAAGAATTAAAAGGGATATAGTACTTTTTGGAAGAATATAACGTGCGATAAGTTGGTAACAGTCACTATAACCTTCCTGATACAACATTGCCGATAACTAACGTCTTTATTACTAGGTTAATTACTAGGTTTTGTAAATTTCCTTATTCTCCCTGAAAAATATCATTCTTTGTTGTTTAATTACATTGATTATCTATTCTTCATGAAGAAAGTAAATATTCAAAGGACAATTTGTCTATTTATGGTACTATAATAAGAAAGTATGTAATTATAAAGTTTGTTTTGAACTTGTATTTACTATTTGTGTGAATTTAGCAAATTTAACTATATTATTAACGACGTGTAAACAATATTTAACCATAGATACTGTTAAATAATAACTTTTGAGCTTTTATTTAACATAAAAAAAACGACTACTAAGTTAGACCAGGCACGGATTTTCTTCACATATTTAGCAAGTTCGTGGAATGCTAATTCCAACTATTTGCTGCATCAAATACCATTATTCTATTAAAATGTGAGTTTCTCAAAAATTTTAAACCCAATTTATGTTGCTGTAAGAAGAAATACTATAAAAAAACTTAATTTAATTGACAACCTAAAAGAACCAAAGCGACGCAACTAAGTTGTTTCAAATAGCCTAAAAACTGATTGTTAGGGTAAAATCAGTGATCAAAATAATAGCAGTGATTCAAGACGTGCTAAATGAACCAATAAAAATGCATAAAATGATGAAAACAATAAATTAATGGTGATATGTTACGAGATTAGGTGCTTCCACCGTATAGTAGAAAATACAGTACCTTTTGGAAGAAAACGAAAGGAAATGTAATATCTGTTTACATAGGATATAGTACGTTTTGTAACGAAACATGGATATAGTACCTTTTGGAATAAAATAAAATGTGTATTTAGTTTTATTCCTTTTGGAATGAAATGCAATTTTTAAATACTTTTTTAAAGGATTATTATGTTTTTTAGATAAAATTTGATGACGGATTTAAATAAAATTAAACCATTAAAATACAAATATGTGAAAATACCAACTTTGAAAAAAAGGTACTATATCCACTTTAGACAATTTTACAGGAAACGCAAACATCTGTCATTTATTTATTATTGGACCAATTTACCTGATTATTTTTACTTCTACTTACTATATATAGTAAGGAAAAGTATTGCGATCGTGAAAATTTTCTAATTCCAGTTTTCAACGGAAATACACGTTTTAGGGTCCCCTCAGCCCAAATAACCAAGTCCCGCAAAAAGGTCTGTGTGTGTGTGTGTGTGTGTGTTATATGTGTGGTAACACTAGCGCAAAAACGAATAGTCGTACGGAACTGAAATTTCACATTTAACACTACTTTACGCCTGAGATGTTACAGCAGCTTTTTCACTAAAATCGGCTGACCGGAAGTCCTACTTTATCCGATGCATTTAGCACCTTTCAACGATTTTCTCAAAAACGGCCCTAACGATTTTGATTAAACTCGCTATATCGATGTAAAATTTAATGGGCTTTAATATCATGTAGGTTTCATTTTGATTGAAATAGTCTGACGGGGCTTAAATGCAGATATTTTAAATTTTCGTCCTTTAATTTTGTATATTCTATAAAAATAAGCATATCCATCTTAATACCATTGGTAAAAAACAGGTAAATATATAAGTTGAACGAATTCGATATCCAATTAAATGAGAAAATTGAAAAAAATATTTTTTTAATGCAATTGTTTCACCGCTTGGTCACTGGATGCCTCCGTCATCGCCGCACGCTCCAAGTAGATCTAACACGCAGTGATGAACACAAAAAAACTTACTGAATCACATAGATATTATTATAACATATTATTTAATAAAACACATCTTTCTATAAAAATCAAATGTAAATAATTCTTTAACAATTTATTTTCGTTTATAAATTGGTTTGAAAATTCTTAAATTGATATTAATAACAGAGGTAAGTGAAAGTCGTGTGTTTCGCGCACTAAATTTTTATTAAATTCTAAAGTTGATTTTTAAACGTGTTACCAACTCATTTTTCCAAATTATTGCACTTTTCCGATGACTTTTAAACAATATAATATGGATATAGTACTTTTTTGAATGAAACGTAGATATAGTACTTTTTGGAAAGAATTAAAAGGAATATAGTACTTTTTGGAAAGAATTAAAAGGGATATAGTACTTTTTGGAAAGAATTAAAAGAGATATAGTACTTTTTGGAAAGAATTAAAAGGGATATAGTACTTTTTGGAAAGAATTAAAAGTGATATAGTACTTTTTGGAAGAATATAACGCGAAATAAGTTGGTAACAGGTACTATAACCTTCATGATACATTACCGATAGCTGACGTCTTTATATCGTTAATTACTAAGTTATGTATATTTTCTTATTCTCCCTCTGATAAATATCTTTCTCTGTTGAACTAATTACATTGATTATCTATTCTTCATAAAGAAAGTAAATATTCAAAGGAAAATGTATCTATTTATGGCTCTATATAAGAAAGTTTGTAATTATGAAGTCTGCTTTGAACTTGTATTTACTATTTATGTGAATTTAGCAAATATATTTGTATTACTAACTACGTGTAAACAATATTTAGCTATAGAGACTGATAAATAAATAACTTTTGAGCTTTTATTTTACATTAAAAAAATCAAATAAATCTACTATTAACTTAATTACTATTAAGTTAGATCAGGCACGGTTTTTCCTCTCATATTTAGCAAGTTCGTGGAATGCTAATTCCAACTATTTGCTGGATCAAATACCACTATTCTATTAAAATGTGAGTTTCAGAAATTTTTTAAACTAAATTTATGTTGCTGCAAGAAGAAATAGTATAAAAAAACTTAATTTAATTGACAACCTACGAGAACCGAAGTTAAGTTGTTTAAAACAGCCTTAAAACTGATTATTTTGTTAAAAACTATTGATCAATATAATAGCCATGATTCAAGACGTACCAAATGAACAAATAAAAATGCACACAATGAATAAAACAATAAATTAATGGTGATATATTACGGGGTTAGGTGCTTCTGCGTATAGTAGGAAATATAGTATCTTTTGGAATAAATTAAAAGGAAAGGTTATATCTGATTACAGAGGATGTAGTACATTTTGGAAGGAAATGTTTTTAGTACCTTTTGGAATGGAATGAAATGTGGATTTAGTACCTTTTGGAATGAAACGCAATTTTCAAATATGTTTTTAAAGGATTTCTATGTTTTTTAGATAAAATCAGATGACGGATTTAGATAAAACCAAACTATTAGTATACAAATATGTCAAAATATCAATTTCGAAAATAATGTCCTTTATTACCTTTTGGAAATCAACGCCACAATTATAAATTATTTTTTTTATTTATAGTAATTTACAACTGTATTAAAGAACACAATAAGTAAATATGAGGAATGAAAGAAAATGTCTTGAGAAAGAACTTTACTATTTTAACTCAGCAGGCCCCGAGGCCACCTTCTTTTCAGTCGCCTTGGAGGGTTATTAGGGATATCTAAGGAAGATAAATTACGGACAAGTGGGTTTGTATGGGCAGGGAGTTTAGAATCAAAAGAGGAGTATCTATCACGGGCAATGGGATATTAAGGTCATTATGAAGGAGTTGATTTGTAACAAAATAAGGGGCATTCAGGATTTTGCGAAGGCTTTTGGATTGTAAGGACTGGATGCGGAAGGAATTAGATGGTTTCGTAGAGCCCCAAAGCTCGATCCCATATGTCAAAATAGGTCTGATAATAGTGACGTAAATGGGTCATTTGTAATATACTGGAAGTTTCGAACGTTTGTCTAGTAAGTGTTGTAGTAATCAATATCTTCGAGCAGTTTCTAGTCGTTTCAGTCTTGTGTGAGGAGTCCAAGTAAGGCGCTTGTAAAGATGGAGACCTAGGATCGGATTTGTACAACAGAGTAAGGGTAATGTTATTAAAGGATATTGAGGGGCAGGAACCCATCGGTTTGCGACGATGAGTAAAGGTGACTTGGTGGGATTTGTTGGGGTTTATTTTAATCCTCTAATTTTGACACCATTCTTCAATGGTTGTGATGTGGGACTGAAAGGTTTGGGATGCAGTAGATGGATCATTATGGACGGATAAGACACACGTGTCATCAACATAATTATTGAGGACAGAATGAGGATGGAGTGGAATGTCAGCTGTATAAAAGGAGTAGAGTATAGAACCTAAGATACTACCTTGAGGCACTCCAGCAGATTGGGAAAATATGGATAAGTATGAAAAGTTATGGTTTACCTTAAAGATTCTGCCAGTAAGGTAGGAACGCATTAATAGGAAATATGTAGGGGTGACGAACTGACGGAGTTTGTAAAGCAGTCCCTGGTGCCAGACTCGGTCAAATGCTTGTTCTACATCCTGTAATTTACATTACATATCTGTAATTTACAGTTCCACTTTTTCTCAATGTAAAATAGAGTGCTGGATGAAAAACTATTATATCCCTACCTTCAACCCTAATCCTCTTTTCAGTCTTTCCCCCTCAACCCTTACATTATGACTAATATCCTAACTTCCTGTCACATCAACGCACAATCTCTCCTAGCCCACTATGATGAATTCCAACTATATTTCCTTGACAATTTTTATCACATAGTAGCCGTATCCGAAACATGGTTAAAACCATTTATCCCCTCCTCTCAGGTTTCCCTTCCAAATTACTCCTTTCTCAGACATGACCGATCTGATCGCAGGGGAGGTGGAGTCGGGCTGTATATTCATGATAGCCTGAAAGCCAAAATCCTATTAATATCTCCTCATAATCCCTTACCTCACATAGAATATATGTTTGTTGAAATTTCAACCATCTCCTCACCCTTGCTATACGCCGTTATCTACCGACCTCCCCGTGTTCCATTTGATGACCTCTTCCAATCCTCCCTTGTCCAACTGGTCTCAGCATATAACAATATAATTATTTCTGGTGACTTCAATACTAATATGTTATCTGAGTCCAGTGACAAATCCTTCCTTACAGATCTAATATACTCCCTCAATCTTTATCTTGTTCCTTACTATCCTACCTACCACACACAACACTCAGATACCTGGTTAGACCTCCATATTTCTGATTCTCCTACAAAAATTATTTCCTCCTCACAGCACCCCGTTCCGTTTCTTTCATCACACGACCTTATCCATATCGCATATAACCTACCTGTCAAATCCTTTACACCAAAAATTATATCATATCGTAATTTGGACCTTCTTTCCCATGAATCCCTTCAACCTGATCTTGACTCCATCCACTGGGACTATCTATACTCCTACAACTCCATTGATCTTAAGGTCTCCTTTCTCACCTCAAACCTACGATCCATATTAGACACCCATGCTCCGTTAAAAACCAGAACCTTACGCCGTCCTACTGCGCCTTGGCTGACCCCAGAAATAAAGACAATGATGAAAAGAAGAGAAGCGGCAAGACGCAAATTTCGACGTACTCGTCAGCAAGATGATTATGCGTCTTTCAAGAGACTTCGAAACGAAACCCAATCCGCAGTACGACGTGCTAAATCTCTCCATATCCATTCTGTCCTTTCCGAAGCTCCCGATTCTAGATCTAAATGGAAAATTCTTCGTAAATTGTCCTTCCCTGAATCCAATAACCTTAGTTCTTTCCAAATCACGCCTGACGAACTCAATAATCATTACATCTCCTCAGCTTCTAATTCCTCAATAGCTCCTGACATTACTTACCGAAGGTTTAATCCTGACAGTTTCTTTTTTTCTCATGTTTCATACGACGAGCTGCTTGCTACAATCTCAAAATCCCATACCAATGACTATGGACCTGACAATATCCCTGTAAAATTAATAAATTCCAGCCTCCCATCCCTCATACCCATACTCTATCATATATATAATTTCTCTCTACAAAATTCAATTTTTCCTTCTTCCTGGAAAACTGCCCTCGTCCGACCACTAAATAAAGTTCCAAATCCTACCTCACCGCAAGATTTCCGTCCTATTTCTCTTCTCTCCAATCTTTCAAAACCGCTCGAACGCCTTGTTCAAACCCAACTTTCAAATTTCCTAGAAGAAAACTCCCTTCTTAGTCCTCTCCAATCCGGTTTTCGATCTGGTTATTCTACCCAATCCGCTCTCCTTAAAATAACACAAGACCTCCAAACTGCCATTGATCGCCAACAAATAACAATTCTTATCCTTCTCGATTTCTCAAAGGCGTTTGACACCGTTGACCATAGCATCCTTCTTACCAAACTCCAAAATCTTCCAGTATCCAACAGTGCTTTGCGCTGGTTTCAATCCTTTCTCTCCGATCGTTCACAGTACGTAGTAGTGCCAGACCAGCCCCCATCCTCAACCTTGCCCCTTTCCTGCGGTGTCCCACAGGGGTCGTCTCTATCTCCTACCCTATTTGCTATTTATATTAATGACCTGCCTCTCCATATTAATCACGCTAAATACCACCTCTATGCAGACGATTTCAATTTACCTTTCCTTCCCACCTCCCGACCTATTTCCAGCAACAAAAAGACTACAAGAGGACTTAGATCGAATAAGTCACTGGGCTGTAGTCAACAAACTAAAACTAAATATTGAAAAAACAAAGGCCATTGTAATAGGATCCCATCACTTCTTGAAAACTGTTCCACATATCCCAACCCTCTTCCTAAATGGTAACCCTATAAAGTTTTATCCGACCGTCAGGAATCTGGGAGTAACCTTTGATCAAACCCTCTCTTTCAAGAACCATATTTCCGAAATTTCCCGCCGCACCTTTTACACCTTAAAGCGACTGTATTCCCTTCGTCACCTATTCCCGTATGAAACCCGGAAGCTCCTCGTTACCTCTCTAATATTCCCCCACTTCGACTACTGCTGTACCGTATACGGTTGTGTTTCTGGGGATCTCGAAGTAAAAATAAAACGCCTAATTAATTGCTTTGTTCGATTTATCTTCGGGGTCCCGAGATACACCTCCGTCTCCGAATTTTATAGCGAGTTGAAGTGGCTTCATCCTTCCAATCGTCGGAAGTATTTCCTTGCATCATTCCTATACCAAGTTATTCAATCCCGGCGTCCATCATACATTTTCAACCTTTTACAATTCAAATCCTCTGTCCATTCCCGCTGTACACGCTCTAGGCCTTCAGATTTATACACAACGGCCCACCAATCTGCACATTTTGACAGATCGTTCCTTATCCGATCCTCAATCCTATGGAATTCTATTCCTCTTTCTATCCGTCACTCCAACTCTCTTCCTGTATTCAAATCCCGCTTATTCATTCATCTCATGACCATCCAGTCAGAACAAAATGGTAATTGACTCTATTTTATTCTATTTTCAACATATTTGGATATGTCTGTTTTCTGTTAGTTCTAGTCAAATTGTTTATAAATAATTAATTTCTCTAAGACTCTTAAGTCCAATTTACATGTTATGTAGATGTTATTCTAAAGGGACTTGTCCCAGAATAATAAAGAATTTATTTATTTATTTATTTACATCCAGAAAGGCTACAGTGCAGTACAATCCGCGCTCCAATGTAGAGGACACTACATCCACCACGCGGTGACATTGATGTATTGTAGAATGGGACGTTCGAAATCCAAACTGGTGGTCAAGGATAACGTGATTCATTTCTAGGATAGGTTAAAGGCGTTTTAGAAGGATTTTTTTCTAGGATTTTGCCCATAATGGGCAAAAGAGAGATAGGACGATAGGATAACGGATGTTCAGGAGGCTTATTGGGTTTTAGTATCATTTTTATTATTGAAAGTTTCCAGAAGTAGGAAAATACGTGGATCTGAGAGTTGCATTGTATATATAGGTAAGGAAAAGTATTTATAAATAAATCCTTAAAGTGAAAAACTCCCAGGTTCTCACTAGCAATATTGGATATTACTTTATTTTTTTTTTTTTTATTTATTGAGATATATTACAATTTGTTACAAAATGAACAATAATAATATTAATAAGAGACCACATTCATACTATATATACAGAAAATTATAATAATGGTCAAATTACATAAAATGGAACATAAATAAATTCATATATATACAATAAAATAATAATAATAAATAAAAAACAAAACAAATCGAAACAAAAACCTATTATTGAGATAAATAAAAAGTTGGCAAATAAATAAACCTCTTACACACAATCATAACTATATACAATTGCTAAAGGGACCCCAGCAAGCGCTTTTCCCTCCACTTGTGGAGGAAAAAGCGGAATCCAAGAGATCCCAGCGCCTCTATCTCAGCCGCATCACTGGTCTGAGCCAGTGGAGGCTGAGTTAGGGCGCTGTAGCCACAAACATACCGTACATGAGTGGAGGATCTGACCATTGTCAGAACTCCAGTTTAAATGTTTACAATAGGTCTCGTGGCCACTGCCGTTTCAATCTTCGAGGAGGATTGTAGGGATGGGTGGTGCTGGATAGGGATTGCGCTAGAGGGTTAGGATGATGACTAAGGTTCTGATGAAATTTGGAAAATTTGGATGGTAACAGGTCTAAAACAAACGGAATATTAAGGTCATGGTGTAGGGTACAGTTGGTAACGTAATAAGGAGCATTAACTATTGTTCGGAGGACTTTGGATTGGAAGGATTGGATGCGTTTGATGTTAGAATGTTTAGCTGTTCCCCACAGTTCAAGTCCGTAGGTCCATATAGGTTTCAGTACTGTCTTGTATATTAGTAATTTGTTGTCAACTGTAAGATGAGATTTTCTGTTTAGTAGTCTGTATAACTGGCCGAATCTGCGGTTGAGTTCTTTTCTTTTTAGTCTTGTATGTGGGTTCCACGTCAGTCTTTTGTCTAGTAAAAAGCCGAGATACCGGACTGTGTCTGAGAAAGGAAGCGGTATGGAATTGAAATTAACCGTTGGGCTGGATTTGCGTCGAAGGGTGAATGTGACGTGAGTGCATTTGCTTTCGTTCACCTTAATGCGCCAAGCATTGCACCAGTCTTCGACAAGGGAAAGGTGCTTTTGGAGATTTAGCGATGCTGCTTCAGGATCGGAATGGGATGATAAAATGGCTGTGTCATCAGCAAATGTTGCCAGAAAGGTATTGGGATCGGTAGGGATATCGGCGGTGAAGAGGATGTAGAGGACGGGTCCTAAGACGCTGCCTTGAGGAACACCGGCCTCAACAGTATATTGTTCGGAAAATTCGGAACCACAGTGAACTCGGAAGGAGCGGTTGGATAAATAGGATCGGAGGATTAGGTATAAGGATTGAGGTAAATGGGTTTTGAGCTTAAAGAGCAGTCCCGGGTGCCACACCCGGTCAAAAGCTTGAGCTATGTCCAGAAAGGCACCCGAACAATACTCCTTGCACTCAAGGGCGGAGGAAATGTGGTCTACAACTCGGAGTCCTTGCTGAATCGTGGAATGTTGAGGACGGAATCCAAACTGGTGTGAAGGAAAATTGTGAAATTTGGCTAGGATTCGTTTTAATAGGAGTTTTTCGAAGATTTTGGAGAGGATCGGAAGAAGGCTAATAGGTCTGTAGGATGACGTACAGTTGGATGGTTTGCCTGGTTTTAGGAAAAGGATGATAGTCGAGTGTTTCCACAACAGAGGGAAATAGGTAGTGCGTAGGATACAGTTATAGATATATGTAAGGAATGTAATGGCTTTAGGTGGAAGTTGTCTTAGGATTTGAGGAGTAAGGAGATCGTATCCAGGGGATTTACGGAGAGGAAGCTTTTGAAAAAGATATTTGACCTCAGAGGGATTGATTGCTTTAGGTGGTAAGGAAATTGGTATCGGTGACGTAAGGAACTCTTCAACTATTGCGGTATGGGTTGGATTGAGATCAGGATGAGGAGTGAATACCTTGGAAAGGTGTAGTGCAAATTCCTGGGCCCTATCTTTGTCATAAGCAGCCCAGGAATTATCACTACGCCGGAGAGGATGGGATATCAGGGGGGATTTTAGAAATCTCTTCGTGACATTCCACAAGGAATTGTCACGAGTCGAGGGAGAGGAGAGGTAGGAATGTAGGATTGGGAACGGAAGATCGCCAACTCCCGCTTTAATTGTCTACAATAAAAGTTATAGGAGTGGCGATCTGCTGGGTGACGGGTGCGTTGCCATAATGTTCGGGCTCGGCGTTTGGTGTGGATTAGGTCTAGGAGGTGTTGTGGTAAATGGTTTTTGTAAGGATTTATTTTGGAGTGCTTGGGAACGGAGGCAGTCCAGGCGGCTTGTTGAATAGAGGTTGTAAAGGGATATACGGCGTCGTCAAGGTCATTTGGGGTTTTGAGAACCACTCTGAGGTCAATGTCATTAGTGAGGATTTCGCGGAAGAGGTTCCAGTTGACAGGGCCTCTAATGAATGACGGTGGGATAAGTTTAGGAATAGGTGTTATGGATACATTTAGGATCAATGGACTATGATCAGAGGATAGTTCATCAAGGCGAGCTATGGAAAAATTCAGAGAGCCTAATCCGCTGTGGATGAAGAAGTCGAGGATGTCAGGATTACGGTTAGGATCTGTTGGCCAGTAGGTAGGAGAATCGGGAGGTAGGAGATGAAAGCGTCGGGAGTTGAGTGCAGACTGCAACGTCCGTCCACGAGAATTGGTGGTTCTAGAACCCCACTGTTGATTCTTAGCGTTTAAGTCTGCACCCAAAATGAAGTGATTACCCAAGGAGTTGAGGAAGGATCCAAATTGGGCAGAGGAAATTGGATGTTTAGGAGGGCAGTATGCTGATGCGATGATAAGCGGAAAGGAAAAGGTTTTGATAACAATGGCATGGGCTTTGCCGTCTGGATGGTCTGTCCGGTATGTCGTGTATTCAGGTATTTAGAAGTACTGTTTATTGGTTAGTCTAGTTTCAGTAATCAGTGCAACATCAATGTTTTTGTCTTGCAGTAAGGCTGTAAGTTCGTCACTGTGAGTTCTAACACCATTCGCATTCCATAGGAGAATAGATAAGGAATTAGGTGAGGTCATTTATGGTTTTTTTAAGGCAGGAATGAGATTTGATACAAGATTCGTAAGGATTGTGATTAGAGGCATGACAAGGGATTTGATTTCGGAAATGAAGGACGTCATCAAACTCGTAAGGTCTGTGGCGTTTGAAGGAGGGGGGATATGTGAGATTTGTTGTGGATGAGGATTTTTAGGACTGATTACGTTTTGGGGAAGAGGTATTTGTGGAATGGATTGAGGATATTGAGGTACATTTTGTAGTTCCGGCAGGGCCTCGGCTTCACTACATTGGTTCCCACCTCCAAGTAAGTGGGTAAATGATACATTGGCATCGATTAATTTTGAGGGTTCTCTTCTAGTTCTTGCCTGTCTTGCTGTTTCATCCAGTACTAGGGGTTTTTGATATCTGGTCCTTAGTTCCTTGTAGATTTGGCATCCTTTGTAGTTGGCCGGGTGGTCCTTGAGGCAATGAGCACATACAGCGGGTGTTGACTTTGGTTTTGTACATTCCACAGACTTGTGATGTTCACCGCATTTCACGCAGCGTGGTATGTGATAACAGTAACTTTTGGTATGACCATACGCCTGACAATTGTGACACTGAACAATTTCTCTCTTGGTGTAAGGTTTTTCGACTTTTACACTTGTATAGTACAATCTTTTTAGATCATAAATTTTTTCTACCCCTGGCAATGGTTCTAAGTCAACGAAGAATAGAGGAAGTTGAACTCTATCTTTTATGACATTAGTGACTTGGCGCACTTTGTAACCCATCTCCATAAGTTCTTCTTTGATAGCTTCAACTGGTGTAGAAGAATGTAGATTTCTGATTACAACTCTAAGAGATCTCTCTTGGCGTAGCTGATAAGTATGGAAATCCGCTTTAGTATCAGTTAGATATTTCACTATTTTTCTATACATCTCGGCGGTGGTCGGTGATATTTTGGTGTCATTGATTCTACTCATACAGTAGTAGCTGGTGGAGTCGGTAATTTTATTCAATTGAGCACACAACAACTGAAAATTTTTAATATTTTTGACAAATATCGGTGGAGGTCGTGGTTCACTGGGTGTAGGAGCAGATTCCATGTTTTCTTTTTCATTATGTAGGATTTGAAAAGGATTTGGGGTGAAAAACGGAGATTCGTCAGTCATCCCTTGTGACGATGTGCCAGGTTGTGGTTCAGATTCGGTATTAGTACCTGAGGGGGCTGCTTGCTGATTTAATTTTTTATTAGTATCACGGCGGGGTTTTTGTTTTATGGGAGACGTGATTGAACCACTAGATCTAGATCTTTTAGTTGATGCTTTGGAGGACATCACTTGGTGAAAATATCGCATTTCATGTGAAGAAGATAATCATATAATGACTAGATGTGGGAAATAAAACAATAACTAAAGAAAAAAAAGCAATCCCGGCCTAGCCGAGCTACTGGCAATCAGCTGATGTGAAGAGGTTACCCAGCATTCACTTTACACTGTAAATTGTTACAAAACTTACTGTTTTTTGCTCCAATATTTACTGCTGTTGTTATCCTGAACTCTGGTGATGTTTTCAAGATTGCACTGAAGTGAATTCCAACTGAAAAAGCAAGAAATCCAAGAGACGATTTGAATGATGACTGCTATACTCATGCGCATGCGCAGAACTCTGAATATTACTTTATAGAGATGCACTTCAGCGGAAATACTTAAAAGGATTATAAATGAACAATAACAAATTTTGATTTTTTTTTTTTTTTTTTTTTTTTTTTTTTTTAGCTTTTATCCGTGGTTTTAATCAGAAAAACAAATATATCTAATTGATGTGAACACACAAACAAACAAGTGGTACCAAATTGAAGAAGAAAAATTCCCCAGAAGTTCAAGAATTCAAACCCTCAAAATAAGGAAGTGGATATCGCACAACGTCGTGCAGAAGATTAAAATTTAATACTTCCAAAGATATTCGGACATATCAAGGAGCTCTTGATCGTTAGGTTTTAAATTTTCCGCATCTCACTAAAGCCTAACTTCAAAGACCATTTAAGGATGCGATGAGGCAAGCATTAAAAAAAATAAATAGTAACAAAAAGAAAATTTGTATTTAAGTTGCGTCTCATAAATGTCTTGTCATATTGTGGGAAGACCACAAAAGAAACAGAAAAATTTATATGACCAAACAGTCGAATTGTCAACGGTTAAGAAGGAAAATACAATTTCGAGGTTTTTGCTGTTATCCATAGTTTTCATTGAACACTAATAACAAAAATAGAGCTAGCGAATCCAAGGAATTCCACGAGTGACTTCGTCCAAGCCCAAACCACTAAGATCGGTTTAACACAATCCTCCTACCTACGCATTGGTCGACCTCTCGAACGCCTACCAGTCGGTTAGGAAACTCCCAGCTCTCCATACAAACACAGTCTTCTGCACTTCAAATCTCCAGTCTACTCCCTCGAAACAAGATCGCGCGGTTCTGACCTATACATTCATACCTATAGAAATAAAACTTTTGACTATTCCTTTCTTCTCCTCTTAAAACCCTCTGGAATTCCCTATCTACCTATATCCGTCATGCTTCTTCTCTATCATCATTCAAATACCGGCTATTCTATTACCTTTTGTCTTCCCAAAGGACGCTCAAGAATTCTGATATTCGAAAACTAATATCAGATTTTGGATTAAAAAAAAGTTATTGCTCAAATTCATCTCAGTTAGTAAATTATTTTATTTTCAGTTTTCCAGGAGGAAAATAGTCAGGGTGGTGGTCAGTAAAAGATAAACAATATAATAGTTTTAAATATTTATTTTTCAGGAAGGTAACTAGCACAAGAGTGCTTGGCAAAACAATAAACAGTTAAAACTATTTCATATTTTTTCTTTCGCTGACTTCCAGCAGGATCTATTGGGTTGTCACATGAAATGTCCGTTTTCTAGGTAAAGGATTTTTATTAAAAATACGATATGAAAACAAGATAATTTTATTCGAAGTATTTACCTTCTTTTTCTACACATTTTTACCAACGTGACACCAACTTTTTTATCCCCGAACTGAAAAACTTGAGCTTTGAAGTGAAACAAAATCTGAAAAAGCACTTTTCACTTGATCATCATTTTCAAAAAGTTTTCCATTGACGAAGTTGTCTAAATTCCTGAACAGGTGGTAATCTGTTGGAGACAAGTCGGGAGAATATGGTGGGTGCGGAAGAACTTTGTAGCCCAGTTCTTTTAATTTTTGCACGGTATGTTTTGAAACATGGGGTCTTGCTGCCGCTAAGTGAGATCATGAGGTACCCATGTATCGAGCTTTTTTACTTTTCCAATACACTTTAAATGTCTGGAAACAGTATATGCACTTGCATTTAGTTGTGCTGAGAGTCCTATTACTGTTTGGTAGGGGTTTCCGACTACTGTATGTTTGAGGACATCGCTGTCTATTGAAAAGATGAGATTTCCACGATAAGGTATTCAAGGTGAGAATGTCAAAAGAAGGGGATTTTAGAAGGATATTTTTATAGAATCAGTCATTTTTTGAAATTTTTTTAATTTTGCCAACGTTTCGGCTCAAGCTTGTGAGCCATCATCAGGGCATTACTGAGCCATGTCCATGTCAGAGTTTATGCTTGGACATGGCTCAGTAATGCTCTGATGATGGCTCACAAGCTTGAGCCGAAACGTTGGCAAAATTAAAAAAATTTCAAAAAATGACTGATTCCTGACTATTCCACCTATAATAGTTTCTACAGTCGACTATACATCCTCAAAAAAAGATATTTTTTGTATCAGGCAAAGACCTAGTTTGATATTAGAAAAGAAAGAAACGTATTCAAATAACACAAAATTTTGTCCCTTAAAGCGTGTTTCTGCATTTTGTCAACTCTACGAATCCAACTACCTATGATGGGCAGATAAGGTTTTTTTTCGTATCAGGCGAAGACCAAATTTGATATTAGAAAAGAAAGAAACATCTTCAAATAATACAAAATTTTGGGTCTTAGAGCGTGCTTTTTGAATTATGCCTGCCAGGTGAACCCTACCACCTAGAATGGTCAGACAATTTTTTTTTTTTTGTTTCAGGTAGTAACCTAGTTTAATAAATGAACAGAAATAATTGTCTTCAAATAATACCATTTTTCGGTTTTTGGTGATCATTTTGGATGGCCCTCATTTTCAATTCCGACCAGTTTGAGGTGGCAGACAAAAAAAGTATTGTTGCACAAGTTGGCTAAAATGTGAAAATCACATTGAAAATTTTCTTCTTACAATATGCACTTTTCGGCCCAATCTCTTGGACTATTCTATTTACCCAATGGCTAGAACTACGACTGAGAATGCTGAGGGACATTACAGTTAACTTTGCCAAACAATATTAAATCAAAGAAGTACTTTAAAAACACTTAGCTGGCTGGTGAAGGTGGAATCAATCTTAGACATCCCTTCTCGGTTTCATTCCTCTCCCAGCTGCTCTCAATCCCTGACGGACCTCTTTCAAATCTCTGCTTCTTTTGTGTCTCGAATATGACCCTCCTCTTCTCGTAGATGAATACGACTGACCCTTCTTGGGGATAGAACCCGACTGACCACTTCTGATTCTCAATTCTCACCCTCGTCACCTCTATCCCCTCTTCTTTTCAAAAATACTATATTTTGGAAACTTCCGAACTCCTATTGGTGTTCATGACAGAGACAGCGGGGCTGATATGGGAAGTCCCCGAAGAAGGCGGTCCAGCCTTTGTCCACCATTAATACTCTTGTTGGCTTGTAGCTGGGGTCTAAGAAGTTCCTGAGGTATCGAGGAGCTATACCGATGGGGAATCTTAGGGGGGTAGGAAACGCCTTTTGTACTTTTGCTGAAAAAGGCTTATTTACTTGATTAATATTAAAATTACCTAATAATGAATTCACCCCCCTCACTATTCTCAATACATAACAATATATACCATTAATAAATTACATTTTCTATTCATATACATTAATTTAAGATTCAGAACAACAAAGGTTGAGTAAAACAGAAGGTAAGTTCAACAAGAATATATTCATTTTAATATTATATAGTTAATGCTATATCTAAAATTCTAAAATAATACATCAATTTTAAGTGGATAGTAACAAAGTAATATAAATATATTACAATTTAAAACATAGCTTACTGGTTTGAACTTATATAAAATATTTACAGAATAGCTACTTAATTTATCACAAAATCTAGTGAAATTTTCTTACTTTTCCAGATACTTTTGGCAAAAATTCAAGATAATTAAAATAGTTAAATAGGATATATTAAATATACACATTTATAAAATCTAAGTTAGTAACATATTAAAGAGCCTCTATTTGGCATACTATTATAAATATCAACAGCCTTCTTCTTACTTAAAATAATAGGAACAAAATCTGTAATAAAGATTTTAAGACTTATTTCAAAAAATCTATAAAAGCTTTTTTGAAATACAAACAATTGCCTTTTTTGAAATTGAAACAATTTCTTAATAAAATGTTTTAATATAATTTTTGAAAATAAATTCAAAATAAAAATAATATCTTTGGTACCAAAAAGAATAGAAACATCAGTAATAAAGACTTTTAAGACTTATTTTAAAAAACTAAACAAGCTTTTTTGAAATAAAAAATATTTAAAAACAACTAATTGCCTAATGGAACTGTAACAGCCTCTGACATAAATAAATCTGTATCAACGGTATCAACCACTATTATATCATAATTTATAGTGAAAAACAAAGATTTGTATTCACTATGGACTCATCCCTTTACGCTTGTATAATTTTATTACTTTTGCTATTATTCATATAATTTCACTGAGATTTTTCCATGCTCAAATATCCCTTCATATGTTTAGGTCTCGTAGATACCGTGTATTTACATCACTTTTATGACTAGGATAAAATAGCTCTATACTCTAAGTCGTATATTTAAAAATGCCTTGGTAAAATAAAAAATATAAAACAGTTAAAATATTTTATATTACATTACTATTATATCAGTCTCATTATGATTTATCTAAAATCTTAGGAACACTGTGCTAGTGATTAGAAAAAGATATTACAGTAGACAAAAAAAGTATTTGTACACCACTTTTGGGATTAATTTCTGACAGCTAACAGAAAGTAATAAGTTATTAATTTTTTTTTATTCCTTTACTCTAGCTTTAGGAAGTTTCCTTATATTTTTATAAATGAGCACCTTCCTTATAAATGAGCAACTTCCAATAACTTTATTTAATTAAAACAGTTTCTATAATTACTCTATTAATCAGGGTCTGTACACATTATACAGATAAATAAATAATTAAAAGTTATAATAAAAAATACATAAATATCGAAACAAAACCATAGTAGCAATATAGAATTAGCTATGGGATTTAAAACAGAACAGTTATTTAATAATAAGCTTAAAGTCCAAAATCCAAAATTTGAAACAAGTAGAGACAGTGAGCTAATAATAATAAGAATTGACTTATAGCAATATATCTATGAAACATAAACAAAACATAATTGTTTAAGAATAGAATTAGACTGATTTGTGATAAATATGTTATTTCAAAGAACTTGAACATGTAATAATTGTTGAATTAATTTATTTTTTATTTTAGTCTTGATAATGTGGACAATATCCCGAACTGTATATATAAGAAAAGAATTTTTTTTTTATTTTCAGGCAGTATAAATTCTTATTTTGCATAAAATTGTGTTGATTGTGTTAATGTTGAAATTAAATAGTTATTATAAAATTATATAAAATAAATTCTTATCATTTATTTTGAATAGACATTCAATGTTCTAATTATAAAAGTTTGATACAATGTCTTTGATTGAGTTAAAATATATTTTAACAGGCAGTTATTAGTAGGAAACAAACAAATTGAATGACAAAAAGAAGGAAAATTAAAATGTAAAGAAGTCAATACTTAGATAACTCAGGCATCAGAATTGACATAAAATCACTAACACTGGTAATCCCCTTAATACCATTTAGTAAACCTATCCAGAGCCTTACACCATTTAAAAAATTCTTTTTTATAATATTCCACATATGGTTTTCGGGGATAGAAGGTGTGGTGAATTGCATCCGAACTGAATAGCTCGTGTTTCTTTCTCCAAAAACCTGAAAAAAAAAAAAAAAAAAATTATAATTTATTCAACCAAAATCAACAAAATTTAGTGAAAAAGTTCGTAAAGGTGATTTATCAAAATATATAAGGAGCAGCTTAGAGTGAGGCAAAGGTGTTCGCTAAGAACACTAACAATTCCTCAATAGGACGAAATCCAGTAGAACTGTGTTGTGTGTGTTTGTATATATTTATATATATCCTAATGTATAATCCATAAAATGCTGTATATCGTCTTATAAATTCTACATAGCCAGAAGAAAAATCTTATATTGTACATTTATATTATTCTTAGGGGACTAGCTGTCCCAGAATAAAATTTCTTTTCATTTCATTTCATTTCATTTCAACTGTCATGCTTCTTCCAGTGGCGCAACAGGCCATGTAGGCCCTGGGCCTCGTGGTGTTATCACCTGGGAGATTACACCCACGTTTTTCAATGCATTTTGTAGTGTAGGGTCATCACTCCCTACGCCTAATTTTGTGAGTAGCCGCCATTTGGCTGACAGGTCTCACATGGGTATGTGAGACCGGGGGAGAGGCTGTGAGTGAATCCTCATTTAATTATATCCTTATAAAACCTCCGTCGGGACTGGGATTCAAACTCACAACCTACAGCATGAGAGACTAGTGCACTAGCCACTCAGCCACAGCCTGCCCTAGAGAACTGTCATGCAATTCCCAAAAATGCTTAGATTCCTTATCGAGTTTATGCAAAAGTAAAAATTGTAAGATGTCATTCCAACTTTCAGTATTGATACCAAAACTTTTGACGTTACTGATCTGGTAGTATTAATCAAATTGTTTAAACCGTCACTGGACTCAACTCTTGGATGGTCTATAACCTACTCTATATGTTTTTAAACAATATAGTCATTTTTTGATACACATCGATTATTCAATCAAGAGCAACGGTTTTCCATTTCCGTTCCACCTTCCGCCAGTGTCAAGACCTTAGCAATCCAGGAATGTGCCAGCCAAGCTAATGTATTGAAAGGGAGAGGATGATATATATGGCTACACTGAGTAAAATATATCTTATGCTTTATGAGTTAAAATGATCATATTGTTTTATTTGTTGAAACAGTTAAATGTCAGAAATGTAATACTTTGGTTAATGAAGTTTACTCAAATTAATACTTTTTTTTAATTCTATAATTAGATATAAGGAATATTAAACAGGCATGCATAACAACCACCAGTTTCAAGAAATATAATTATGACTTACTAAAAGGTGTACTTCATTTTTCTTTTTTTGTTATTTTGTTCTAGAGAAAACTAGATAGTGGTAGTTGTCATTAGTGTGAAGATTATGCACAACTATTAAATAATGACATTATCCAACCAACAAATATTTCAGTAGCTCCCACCAACCCTTTTCAAGACCTTAAATCGTAATTCGTTCATTGTGTTTTTGTTTTGTTTTCTAATTTTTTCACAATTAAGACTACTTATAAAATTAACTACGAGTAAACAATGTTTAACTATTGTTGAAGTTATCATGGTAAATTATTTTGATTTATTTAACACTTTTTATTTTCAATTAAATTAATTTTTTATTTCATATACCGCAGGCAGGTAAAATTCCCCTCTGTTCAAGTCCCTTCTTTTAATTATTGATAGTTTATATTTAATTTAAAAATATAATAGTGTGTAATATAAGTGAGTAAAAGTTATCATAGATTGTTTTTGTTGGGGACAAAGGGACTTTGTTTATCTTAGTGTTCAGGCACTGTCTCCCCTCTTTGAGCAGTTGGTCTTACGACACCAAGAAGCACACATCTAGTGCTTTTGTTTAGAGCCGTCGATGGCCCGTAATATTGCGAATATATTGCCATTACTGTGGCATACCAATATTGAGCACTTAAGGCGCCAGCGCTAATCATCTTCTTTATGGAAAATAGTTAAGTTAGAGTTTAGTTTTAGTTAGATTATAGTTAAGTTTATTTAGATTCTTATTTATTTTGTTTATTTAATTATTTAATTTTGTTTATTTAATTATTTAATTTTGTTTCATTTGGATTTTATTAATCTATTGTAGAATCATTTCATTTGACTTTTATAATATATTGTAGAAGTTTATGATATGTTCGTTATCTAACTATCCTTACTTTCATTTTCGTAATATTTTAATTTTAATAAATTTTGTATATTGTTTAGTTTGATTTGTTTTCTATATATTATCCTCAACTTATTTAATTAATTTTATGCTATTTTATTATGTTTACAGCCCACACTACTTTTTTTGTATTATCATTCTACCTGCCCAGGTTCACTAAATAGGGTCCCTTATCTATGAAACAGCTTCTGATATAATACATTTTTTTTTTCCGGTGCACCTTTCAGTGAATAAGGAATTCAGTACTAACCACGTCCTAACATGATTCATTGGTCCTCTGGGACGGATATTTAATTGATCAATTGTAGTGACCTCTGATTTCATTGCCTTTTTGGGTTCTAATTCCATGTTTATTGTTCTTTTTCAATTTTCATTCAATGAAACTGCAAACCTATTCCATTTGCAAGCAATCCAAATTTTCAATCAACCCCACCTTGATACCATCTTTAAGGAGATAAAATTAACCCGAGATGAAGCCAGAGCTGCAGAAGAGGACGTCAATAAATTCCCGGCCTTTATATATATATATATAAATAATTTTTTTTATTTTTTTTTTTTTTGGAACAGTGCTTTTTTCAAGAGGTTTCAAGTTCAGAGAACAAGCTGATATTAACCTAATTCAAGATTTTTCATCAATAAAATTTTAAAAAATAGCATTCAATAAAATAAAATTTTATATATATATATGTGTAATTTTTTTTATTTGCAACAGTGCTTTTTTCAAGAGTTTTCAAGTTCAGAGAACAAGCTGATATTAACCTAATTCAAGATTTTTCATCAATAAAATTTTAAAAAATAGCATTCAATAAAATAAAATTTTATATATATATATATATATATATATATATATATATATATATATATTATATATATATATATATGTGTGTGTAATTTTTTTTATTTGCAACAGTGCTTTTTTCAAGAGTTCTCAAGTTCAGAGAACAAGCTGAAATTAAAATAATTCATGATTTTTCATTGATAAAATTTTAAAAAATAGCATTCAATAAAATAAAATTATACTTAAATCAATAGTCTAAACTAATATTATTTACAAAACCAAAATAGTATATAAAGTAAAACTGCATTCAAATACATGAATGTTAAAATTATTAATATTTTTTAAATAAAAAATAATTAATATTACCAGCACAACGGCCTGCCAAAAAAGCTGCTCCAATTGCTGAGATTTCCTCACACTCAGATCTCTTAACTGTCAGATCCAAAATATCTGCAAGCATCTGCGAGACAAACTCATTCCTAGAGACTCCACCATCTAACCTAAAATATTTCATAGAAAAATAAATAAATTACTGATCAATTTCAATGGTCTAGGTTTATCCAGTACCCAGCGTTAACTTTTTTTCTTCCTTCCATAAAAACTTTTATCGATTAAATCTCAAGAAACCTTAAACTTAGATTAAATAATAATATAACCTATTCTGATGGATGAGATAGGCCAGAAACCTAGCAAGCAGAATCTAAAAATTTGATATAATCTTTTAAGTCCCTCTCAAGGACCAGAGCTAAATTTTAAACTAATTTAATATACAGCAGTTGTACAACAAACTTCTACCTATAACAATATGAAGAAAAAAAAATTAACACTAAGCTTCATCCAAAGAGACATATAAAACACTGATCAGTCATCACACTTCAAAGCACTATGATTTTCACTGCTATCAATTAAAACAGGAAAAATCTTACAGAGTGGTCTAACGAGGCCTCCACCCCTACAACTACTATCAGAGAAGAATTAGAAGAAATTGGTCATACTGTAAGAAATGTGTCCTGTGTCTTACATCCAGCAGATAGATATCCGTTACCTCTATTTTTCGTAAATTTAGAGCCATCCACAAATAATGCGGATATATTTAATGTTAACAGGCTGGTTTACTCAACTGTTATGTTTGAGGAGCCAAAACAAAAGAACATTATTGTACAATGTACAAAGTGCCAGCAATTATGGCATACAAAGGCTTATTGCTATCACCAGGCTAGGTGCGTGAAATGTGCTGGTCCACACGAATCTAGCACATGTCCAAAACCCAGAGATGAGCCCGCAAAGTGTGCTCTTTGTGGGGAAGGTCATCCAGCGAGCTACAGAGGGTGCTCAATATATAAAAGCCTACTCAGGAACCGACCTCTAAATCCAGCCAATAAGAAGATTTATGTCCAGCCTCCTAAGTTTGAATGTTCAGAAACGTTTCCAGAATTGGATAAAACACCAACTCAACATCAGCAGCCCGTTATCAACCACCACAGAACATCAATCCTTACTTTGGAACAACAAGGAATCAACGAACACGACCTCAGGCGCCTTGGACTTCCCAATCCCAGCCCAAGACCTCTCAAACCAAGCCACAGACCTCCCAATCCAAACCTCCGACCAGATATTCTCAGTCTAAACCTCAGGCAATTCCTCCCCATCACTTATCATTGCGGGCTAAATTACTCACTCAGCATTCACAACCAAATCCAGCTCCTTTAACTATTCGGTCAAACCCTACCCAACCTTCAAAAACATAAACCCACCCCTAGTACATCACAACGTATCCAGCCCCCACCTACCAATTATAATCACATAAGCTATCCACCTCAACCTCCTGATCCTTATCCTCTTTACGACCAACATGTGGTCGACATTACCTCCATTTTATCATCCTTCCTTTCAGATTTACAAGCAACCATCAGCCCACTGATTTCACTCATCACCAGATGCCTGACTGTAATTCCTTTTCCTATCTCACGATGAGTTTGAAACCCCTTGCTATCGTTTTATGGAATGCAAATAGCCTACTTAACCATCGTGAAGAAACTTGACATATTTCTACATAATAATCACATAGACATTGCACTTCGGACTGAAACTCACTTTAATCAACGATCACATTTTTACATACGTGACTACATTATATACAGATCAGACCACCCAGACAACACTTCCAATGCCAGTTCTTGCATCCTTATCCATAAATCCTTACCCCATTCCCTTATTCCTTCTACCCCAACTGACGCTATCCAATCCATCTCAGTAATTATTACAACACGTCCTTACCATTTAACATTTTCAGCTGTATACTGTCCTTTCATACAACTATCTTGAATCCTTATTTCGTTCCTTCCAACCAATAGACCAACCTGCCACCTCATATTTGCATCTTATTAAGTGATAAACGTAGAGCAAGAGTGAAGTGGCATAGGACCAGATACCCAGCTGACAAAATTTATTATACTAAACTGACTAACAAACTAAAATCAGAAATTCAAAAACACAAAACTCAAAATTACTGAATTTCACTGAAAAACTTACCACTACTGACAAATAATTATGGACAACCATTAAAAAATCTCCTGATGTTCAAAGACTGCAATCATCTACTCCTTACCGAATCCCAAAGCTGGACAAGATCCGACCAGGAAAAAGCCCAGCTTTTTGGCCATCACCTTCATAAAACTTTTACTTCACACCCTGATATTCTCAATCCCGATCAAATTAAATGTATAAAAGCAGAATTGACTATTCCACTCCAAATGTCTCTTCCATCCTTCCGAAATATCCAACATCATTCAAAGATTACCTTCTCGAAAAGCTCCTGGTCATGACCTAATCATATACTATATTTTAAAACATCTTCCTCAAAAATCCATAATATACCTCACCTGCATTTACAATGCTGTACTCCGCACTACATACTTTCCTGACTCCTGGAAATTATCCATAGTAAAAATGATTCCTAAACCCAAAAAGCCACCTGAAAATCTTCCTACCGCCCCATATCTCTTTTGTGTATCATGGGTAAAATCCTATAAAAACTCCTTCTGAAACGTATATACCCCATTCTTGATTCCCATCACATTATTCCAGACCATCAATTCGAATTCCCTAACCAGTCACTCCACTATACAGCAATGTCATCGTGAGGTGGACGTTGTCTCCTCTGCATTAGAAGGTGGATTGTACTGTACTGGAGCCTTCCTCGGTGTAGAACAGGCCTTTGATCGAGTCTGGCACCCGGGATTATCCAGTCATAACTCACTAATAGATCCTTTATAATAAATCACAATGGTTCCTGCTCCTCCTCCTTTTCTCAGTCTGCTGGTGTTCCTCAAGGCAGCATCCTAGGACCCATTCTTTATACAGTCTATACAGCTGATGTCCCAACCTATCCTTTCTACCTATGCTGATGACACTTGTGTATTATCAGTAGATAAAGACCAGTCCTTGCCTCTCACACTCTCCAATCCCATATCAGAGACCTTGAAGTATGGTGTGTGTAAAAATTAACTCCAACAAATCCCATCAAATAACCTTTACCCTTCATCGTAAACCTATGACTTCCTGCCCCACAGTATCCTTTAATCGCACTCAATTAGTTCCTGTTGAACAGATCCGATACCTAGGACTCCATCTTGACAAATGCCTAACATGGAATCCTCATACAAGACTAAAACGACAAGAAACTGCTCACCGTTTTCAGCTACTTCAACAGTTACTAGACAAACGGTCAAAGCTTCCTCTTAACTACAAAAGGCTCATCTACATGACTGTCATAAGACCAATCTGGACTAACAGAGTAGAGCTATGGGGTCTACTAAACCATCGAATTCCCCTCGTATCCAATCCTTACAATCCAAAATCCATTGTAAAATCCTCAATGCTCCACATTTTGTCACGAATAAACTTATCCATAAAGAACTTAATGTTCCATATGTTACTGATTTAGCCTGAACCAGGTATCATTCATTCCATGAAAAACTCCATTCTCACTCTAATCCACTGGTTTCCATTCTGCCTTCCTCTTCAATTCCTGATAACTCTCCAAGGCGTTTGAAAAGAAGGAGGCCCCGAGACCTTCTAGTTTAAAATATTTTTAGAGTGCTGCCAATGGGTGGTGTCTCTACATGTATTTCATGCCAATTTGCCATATTTACATCACATTTACTTGATGTATTTTGTATACAGTTGTAAATATCAATAAATATGTTTAAAATGAAAAAAAACAACACTAAACTTTGAAAAAATCATTACCTTATACACTGGGGGCTGAAGTCAGTTTCTTCATAGAAGGACTTGAACAAATAAAATACTCTGTAAACTATACCTTCCAGCATAGCACGTATTAAATGAGGTTTGAGTGTTGTTAATTTTACTCCAATGAAGCCTGTTGCAGCAGTAGCATCATTAATAGGTGCCTAATTTGTAAAAAAAATAAGATAAAACAAATTTAATTTTATAAAACACATAATAAAATTTGAAAAAAAAAAAAAAAAAAGAGTTCAAAACTAATGAACAACTCAGTGGATATAAAATCAAAAATAATAAATCTTAAAACATAGTGATAATACATTATATAATATCCATTCACTCTTTTTTATCTTCAAAATCAATGAACGAACATTAATTATGATGGTGTAGCATTCTATTCTGCCATCTTCAATAGACAGAGCTTATAGTTAGAAAGACCGAATTCCTTGAAAAATCCTAAATGAAATGATAAGTGAGATAAGAATGCATATAATAAGACCATATTAATACCCAAAAACAGGTATTAAAAGGTAGAGAGGACTGGCAGAGCAATTGCAGAAGCCCTTAACTCTTCATGAGTTGTAGCACTGCAATCATGAATGATGTTGAACAACCAATTTCTGTAACCAATTGTTTATTCATAAGGTCCAATAATTGTGCAAGGAAAAATAATCATTTAAATCTGAGATGAAAAAGATTTTAAGAAATATGGAATGGATATTAGATAGAGACTGTGTGGTAAAATAACAAAATATGGCCATTTCTGGCTAGTAAATTGAAACAACAGTTTTTTAGGGAAGTGTGGTGGGATCGGGAGATCATGGAAGTGGACCTGGACGAGTCAAGCTCCACTTCTATAAAATAAATGTTGAGAATAATAGAGCCCAAAACATTTAGAAGCTTTGTTTGTTTTGTGGGAGAAGTTAATATTCAACCAACAGCAAAGATTTCTTAAAATTTTAAAGTAATTCCATTTTTTTTTTTTTTTTTTTTTTTTTTTTTTTGTGTGAGTTTTTTTCAAATTCATCAACCCAATAAATTCAATACAAGCTGATTGGCCCTTAAATTTTTAACATTTTCCATTTCAAAACATCATAATTTTTGATAATCAACATTGTTGTGGGAAATGGAAGAATGGTCCAAAGCGTTAAACTAAATATTAACTATGTACCCCTGTGTGGAGTCCCAAGAGCCAGTGGACAGGTTAGTAGGGTCCCTCTGTCACAAATGTAGCAAGGAGCCTGAAACACCAGTCCATGTGCTGAAAAATTACCTAACAACTCCCTCTTCATAACGCACCAGCACCACAGGGTCAAGCAAGAGTTGGTAGGGGAAAAAAAGAAAGAAATCATTGTTCATAAATAGCCGGAAAATTAAAAAAAAAAAATCCTGTGACTGAAAATCACATACGTCCAGAAAAAATTTAACATATCTTGCATCAACAGCCTAAAGATACAAATCAACTAAATACCGAATCCAGAAAATCTCCTTATATACAAAAGTGATTTCATTTTTTTTTTTTTTTTTTTGGTTTCTTCAGCGGATGTCATCGTTGACAAAATGTCAACTTGATATAAGGTATTTTACAGACTATAGGCTTTGGAAATCTTCCAATAAATTATAAGATTTATGTTCTGAAAATCCCAGCAACACAAGGGAAAATGGGAAAAAAAAAAAAATGGTATTTTTTTAAGTATCTTAGAAGTATCACACGGGTAAAGTAGCACTAATGTACAACCACCAATAGACCATTTTTGATTTGAGTCCTCAAGTTACTGTTTTTTTTACAGCCCTAAACCACTTAAAAGCTTTGTTAGTTATTTTTTTTAAAATGGATCCAAGAGGATAGTGATGTCATTAGCACACTCTTATCCTTGTTAATAGAGTTAACTTTGGCATACTCTTACCAATGTTACCTGCAGCCTTGAACACTAACAGCCAAGAATCATTCACTGAACATGCCCTTAGTAATAATAATAATAATTCATTATATATGGATAACCTAAAACTATAGACAAACAATGAAGGTGAATCGAGGGATCTTTTAAGGACAGTTAAACCGTTCAGTGATGACATAAATATGGATCTAGGAGTGGATAAAAGTGCAGTACTATATGTGAAGAGAGGTAGAGTTATTGAGGGACATAACATAGAACTATCAGAAGATGTTATAATAAATCAGCAGAGAAACTCTGACTCTTACAAACACCTCGGAATGCACCAACTGCTGAAATGAAGCCAGAAAATTTAAAAGAAATGTCATAACAATGAATTTAAATTTGGTATAACATAATTAGAGCCTAACCCTTGACTCATAGGGTCCGGATAGGCGAATATTCCCAGCAAAAGCTGAGGAAGTGTGAAATTGAAAGTTGTTGTTGAGGGACCATATTTGGCATACATAAGATAGTACAGGTAATATACGGAAATTGAAGGTTAAAGTTTTTAGAGGCTGGCTAATATTATAGTTCTTCATTGCCATACCTAAGCTCCAATATTTCTGCCAAGCCATAGCTGTCCTTGTTTGAATTTCTGTTGACTGTCTATTTAACTATGTCATACTATTACCAATGTTACCTGCAGCCTTGAGCATAAACAGCCTAGAATCATTCACTGATCACCCCCTTCTATATCAAATCAGAAAAGACATGTGTATCGTGTCAATGAACTGATTCATCCCATTCTATTCTATTTTAACTGTTAAAATTTTGTTGGCCTTGTCCCACGATCTTTTTTAAGCACTATAGCGGTTTACACTGGAAATCATATTCTTTGGTTACACGAAGTCACATTCAGAGAAACGTTTCAATATTAGGATCCACTTACTTTGAGGGAACTCAACATATCACATCTTGGAAAGAAACTGATTGGAAACAGAGGAAAATACTTTAAGAAGCACAGTTCAAACAACAAGGTGTAGAGCTAAAGAGAAAGGCAGATTTAGGTAAAATAAATAATGGAGAATAAAGATGGAGCAAAATACCTGTAAGCCACTGAAAGCTGGGACAAAGTATACGCCATGGTTATTTTTGGCAGAAAATGCCATATGCTCACTATCTTTCAAATCATCCACCAAACCTAAAAATTATTGATTTTAATTATATTCAAAATATTTAACAATGAAAAAATAAATCAAAATAATAATCACTTTAAAATATTATATAGATATGTTTGCCAATGATAACCATAATTATTACAAAGAAGAATAAATTTGTAAGATATATACACTCAACAGCAAAAAAAATGGACCACCATAAATTTCTTACAGAACACTGAAACAACGGAATAATATCTACCCTAGAGCCGTTGTTTGGGTTAGAAAATGTGAATGATAATATTTTAAGTATTTAAGGATTATATCTCTGAATGATTAGAAATCATGAAGTCTCTGAGCTTCATGATGAAGTATAAATCAGTATCGCCATTTTCTCTGCTAGGCCAATTCATACTACCTATACGCCATTCAGTCCAATTTTGTTTAATTGTTAGCAGACTTCTCAAAAGTGATTTTGAGAAAAAAACATGGTTGTGGATCCATTGACAGCTGTTCAAATTGTCACTTTAGCAGAGGAAAGAAGAAGCCTGAGATGCATCACAAGATCTCTGGAAATTTACAAGACATCAGTCTTAAGAAATATCCGACGTAATGATGAGAATGGCCAATACATGAGGAGACCTGATTCAGGGCGGCCAACGGTGACAGGACCTGCAGACAAAAGATTTATAGTTATGCAGGCACTAAGAAATCGTGACCTGACACCTTTGAGACTAGGCTCGGCACGGAACGTGACGATAAGGGTGGATACAATGTTCCACTCTATGGTTGCAGCCATCGGGCCCATTTTGACTGCAGTGCACCGCAATTAGCGGCACTGGACAGGTAAAGAATGGATACATATACTCTTCACAGATGAGTTAATATTTTCCTTTTATACCCCCATAAGGGTGTATAAAATAATAAGCCACAATAAAATGTCATTGCTGAACATAATAATTTTTTTTAAATAAGACTACTTTTTTGAATAGTTGAGAAACAAATAATTATTTAGAAAAATAAATAAATATCTTACTATAATATTAACTGTAGAAAAATTAAAAAATAAATGAGGAAACAACATATATAATAAGGGGTAGTGGCTTGCAAAATAGACTTCTATGCCTAAGGTCACAGATTCAATACCTGCAGATGCCCCTACAATTTTTTTAAATAAAGGAAAAATCCTTGGTTATGTTCTGTTTCGGAGGGGGAGCAAAATGGGAATTCCGAGCCTGTGCAACATCAGATACTCAAGATCCATTTCCTAATTAAACATAGATAAGTAAAATTTAGGACTCCCACTGTAGTATCGTCTTAGCCACGGTAGCACATAGTGATGTTAAACGAATAAACAAATAAAATATATAATGCAAGAAATCATATCAGCTATACTCGAACCTTTTCACATCTAAGTGCTTTTTTTTTTTTTACATGGTTCCGGTGTTTTGACATGGCCTTAACTAGATAAATAAATAAAGATATGAGTGTAGAGAAGGTGTGGCATACGGTTTGCTCAATGCAATACTGCAGGAACGGTACAGTTCGGTGGAGGTTAAGTATTGATGTGAGGTGACATTTGTTGATCCATTTTAATAAATGCATCTGAAACCTGGACTGTAAGCAAAGCATCAGCTGACCACATCAACAGGTCTGAAAGGAAGATTTTAAGGCGTATTTATGAGCCTGAAGAGGAGAATAGTTTATTTCGACTCCGAAAAAACAGAGAGCTGCTGCACACATTTTATGATAACTTAAATATTTCCCAGTTCGTAAGAGGACTAGGATTAGGTGATTGGGCCACATAATCAGAATAGGTGAAGAAAGGACAGTCAGAAAACTGTACTATGGAAACCCCAACAGAAGAAGGCCTTGTGGAAAACCAAAGGGAAGATGAAAGGACAGGGTCTCCAAGGATCTGAAGAAAGCAGGAGTATCTGTCAGGCTTGCTACCAACATAAAGGACTGGGGAAGAGCGGTTGATCTAGCCAGGGACATGCACCTGTAGCACCAATAATGAACGAATACTCAAAATTATAAGTATGAATGCAGGTCATTTCTTAGCAAATGATATCCTCCAAGATTTAGTAAAAATGATCCATTTCCAAAGAAAATATAAAATTTATGATTTAACATTAAAAAAATAAATATTTAGAATCCTCTAGAAGACACCATATCCATATTATGGATATTATAATTTTGATATTACCAAAATGCCAAGTCAGATAATTGACAGGGGCCACAAATGTCTCTCATCTAAAAAAATAATAATAATAATTTCTTTATTTATTCTGGGACAAGTCCCTTTAGAATAATACAATATACAATAATGAGAAAATTACTGTCTTAGAGTAAGATTTAAAAAAAAAAAAAGAAATATACAATGAATAATAAGTAAAAAAGAAACCATAACAGAAATGAAAAAAATTATAAAACAGTATATATCTTCGAAAACTAATGGCTGTAAAAATATTTGTAAAAAAAAGATATAAGTGATGATTAAAGAATATAATAAATAAATAATTATCATATTTCCGTACATAACCTAGACTAAAAAATAAAATAAAATTCTTACTTAGTTAAAAAAATAAAAAACATTTCTTTAACTTTTCCTATTTACATATTTTCATGGAACTGGATCATTCAGGATTGTTTGGAAATTGAATGGACAGGAGGTAATGGAATAGACGATATTTAAAAGTGGGAAGGGTAGTAGAATTATTGATATCAGAAGGAATAGCGTTCCATATGGAAGAGGATCGGATTATGAAAGATCTGTCGAAAGCAGCGGTTCGATAGGGCGCAATATACAAATCAGAAGGCCGCATACGGGTGTTGCAGGAATGGATTGAGGATTTGAATAATAAGAGATCAGAGATGTATGACGGAAGGCGGAATCGGATAACTTGATCGAGGAAAGAAGCCAGGAAGTATTTTCGACGGTAGGAAGGATAGAGCAACTTTAACTCTTCGTAGAATCGAGTGACAGAGGTGTCCCTGGAGATCCCAAAAATGAATCGAATGAAGCAATTAAATAACCGTTTTAGTTTTTCTTCAAGACCTCCAGAGACACCCTCATACACCGCACAGCAATAGTCAAAGTGGGGAAAAATCAGGGAGATCAGAAGCTTACGGGTTTCAAGAGGAAAGAGGTCACGGAGTCCATTTAATCGCTTTAAAGTGTTGAAGGAGTGTCGGGAGATGTCAGAAATGTGGTTTTTCCAGGAGAGGTTTTGGTCGAAGGTGACTCCAAGGTTTTTGATAGATTAATGGAATTGTATCGGATTATTGTTCGAAAGAGGGTAGGAATTGGAGGGAGAGTTTTAAGGAGGGGACTTGAACCTATTACAATGGCTTTGGTCTTTTTGACATTCAGCTTTAGCTTATTATCCATGGCCCACTGGCTATTTCTATTTAAATCATTTTGTAGCTTTTCGGCTGCTTGTAATAGATCCGATGGTGGGAAGGACGGGTAAATTTGGAAATCATCGGCATACAAATGATATTGGGAGTGATCAATAAGAAGAGGAAGGTCATTTATGTAAACAGCAAATAGGGTGGGAGACAGTGATGAGCCCTGTGGAACACCACATGATAGAGGCAGAGTCATGGAAGGAGGTTGGCCTGAAACTACTACTTACTGGGAATGGTCGGAAAGGAAGGATTGGAAGCATTGTAGAGCACTATTGGATAAAGAAAGATTTCTAAGTTTGGCAAGGAGAATATTGTGATCAACTGTATCAAAAGCTTTGAAAAATCAAGAAGAATGAGGATTGTTAGTTGTTGGTGTTCCATGGCGGTTTGAAGGTCCTGAGATATTTTAAGGAGAGCGGATTGAGTAGAATACCCAGTTTGGAAGCCGGATTGTAGAGGATTCAAGAGGGAATTTTCTTCTAGGAAATTTGAAAGCTGGGTTTGTACAAGGCGTTCCAGTGGCTTGGAGAGATTAGACAGGAGTGAAATAGGTCGGAAGTCAAGCGGAGAGGAAGGGTTAGGAATTTTATTCAATGGTCTGACTAGAGCGGTTTTCCAAGAAGTAGGAAATACGGATTATTGTAAGGAAAAATTGTAGACATGAATATAGAAAATAGGTATAAGGACTGGAATAGAGGATTTTATTAATTTTACGGGAATGTTGTCAGGTCCATAATCATTGGTGAGGGATTTTAGGAAGGTGGATAGTAAATCCTCATTTGAGATGAAAAAGCTATTTGGATCAAATCTTTGATGTTCGAGATCGGTAGAGGATGAGGAGTTAAGAGCAAAGGAAACGAAATGATTGTTGAGATCGTCTCTTGTGACAGGGATGTAATTGAGGTTATTCGATTCTGGGAGAGATAATTTGCGTAATATTTTCCATTTTGATTTGGTATTAGGAGCATTGGAAAAGACAGTATGAATATGGAGGGATTTAGCTCTCTGGACTGCGACCTGGGTTACATTTCGAAGATCATTAAAATGTACGAAGTCAGCAGGCAGGCAAGTACGACGAAATTTGCATCTTGCTGCTTCCCTTCTCTTCATTATTACCTTTATTTTGGTAGTCAGCCAAGGCGCAGTTGGACGGCATAAGATTCCGGGTTTTCAGAGGAGCATGCAAGTCTAATAAGGCATAGTAGATTGAAAAAAACAACTGTCTTGCAATCAAAAACCATGGCATGGGATAATATGGTTTCTAAAAATACAATTACTCACAGCCGGTTTGTAGCAAAGGAACAAGTTACTAATAGTTAAGATAACATTAAAATGATAATATGTTTCATTAAAAACATTAACACTCTCACAACTGTAGAATATACAATAAATGAAATACCTAATCTTTGAGCCCATTGAAGAACAACCCCAGCATCATTGGATGCACCTTCAGCCATGTAAACAAGCTCTTCACCAAACTTCCAAGCTACAAGAGGATACAACCCTAAAAAAAAACAAAAAATGCACTAGAGTGTAATTTTATAAATAAAGGAATTATGATAATGACTTGAAAAACACAAGTTATTATTGAAGGTAATGAGCTCTGACTGTCTATGGGATACAACAAAACATTTTAAGTAAAAATTAAGTGATATAAACAATTAATGAAGACTCCAAATGAAAAGTATAATTAGATGGATGAGATATCCTTTAAATCTATAACAATCGAGCACCTATACTGTAATAGCCTTGGAGAGATTGTCAGGAGGATCTGACAAAACCTTCTTATATCTCATTTGTGAGGACTTATCGTTTATTTTTTATCCTTCCTGAGATCTGAGGGTTATTTGAAAGGTACATAACATACACTAATAAAGTATCATAACATGAACTCACAAACATTCTAATCACTAGTGACGGGAGGAGGGGGTTGGGTAGCCCAAACATCCAAAATGCATTACAACAGCAACTACTGTTTTCAAGAGATCTACAATTTAGAACCCTTTAAGTTTTGCTAAACGTCAACCACAATATGGGAAGGTATATTTTGACTACTTTTGATGGAGATAAGGCAAAAATTATTAGGAGAAAAATTGTAGACCTCATTTTTGGTGTAATGTTTGTTGATAAGTAATACCATTTATTGGCAATAAGCCTTCCAAAATGTGTCTTACCAGTATTTGAGCTGTGAGTTAGATCTTTCATCTTAATTTTCCATGATCAAACATTAAATATTTTAATCTTCGGAATTTTATAAACAAAAACTATACCCTCTGTCTAAATTGTGATTCGCCCTCCCCCTCTCAAAAGTATTTTGAGTTTACCGGTTCGATATTTCCAAATTTGAATTAAAAGTAAAAGATGTTTACATTACAAGGTTGAAAAAAAAAAAAATAAAATATCGAGAAGACCAACTTGCAATGTTTTTGGAACAAATTAATTGGAACAGGTTTTATTTAGTTCAATGTATACAATTTATTGTGTTCTGTTGGTGCCACAGGTTGTGTAGGTATGTCCTTGGTCTCACGATGTACCCTCTTTAGAAACTACATCACGATCCATGATGATAGTGATAGTATAGGGTCATAATTCAATATGCCAATATTTATGAGTGGCCACCAGTTGGTGGATGGGCCTCACATACCCGGGGAGAGTGGGATGGCTGAGGGTAGAATCCTCTTTTAATTATATTCTTGAAAAAGTCCAAAATAGAACTTGGTTCAAACTCACAGCCTTTGGCTTGGTATACTAGCATGTCAGCACACAGCCCCAGGCTCCTCTCATAACTTATGGTTGTTTCCAAAGTTTTCTAAGCTATCCAAGAGCTATCAATCTGATTTCTAGTGCAAATCAAGACTTGATATATTGATTTATTTTTTATTTATAAGTTAAATAAATTATGGAATACTTATATTTTCCATCCAAAAGATAAATATTTATTTTCCTCAGTCAAATCAAAATTAACTAAAAAACAAAACCTAATAAAACAAGAAAGGCTTGGTTGAGAAATAAAAATATCAAAATAGCTTTGAAAGGTTGATAATATCAAAATTATTTTTATTACAAACTAACAATAAGTATGATTTCAATAATAAATTTTGAAACATCTACTCTAAGAAAGAAGGTAATTGATACTAAGTTTTTCAGGATTTCTGTTTAAAATAAATTAATCAGTAATACCATTGAAAGATGCATGAGGTTTATCACCCATATTCACATTCAGAAATGTCCCTGTTCCCAATGTAAGCTTAGTATCTCCCCGCTTGAAACATCCTGACCCAATGAGTGATGCTGACTGGTCTGCAATCTGTAAAAAAAAAAAAAAAGTAATAAAGGTTGTTAACTGCAAGAACAAATTTACAGCAAAATTGATCTATTCTTTCTGACTTCAATCATAAAGTGGAACAAGTTTACAATTAGAAAGGCAAGAATAGCATCATTGGAAGATTATTTCCTACAAAAGAACTTATTATAGTTCCTATTTTCAATAATTATTTCTTGATTTAAATAAGTTAATAAACACAGCATCAGAAAATACCTTTAAGGAACTTAGGCATTAATTTGACTAATAATAATGTAGATAGACCACTGATAGTTCATCTGTAGATAGAACCCCACACTGGGAGAAGCTAAAGAAAATACCAGTCCTAGCAAGTAGTACAGAATTGTCTCAAGAACACTTAGGAACAGCATAGAGATCTTATAATTTACAAAGGCGAAAAGTTAATGTTCAAATGCCCCAGGATAAATTATATAGTGCAGAGTAATTCTCTACCGAGCTAGCATCTAAGTTCAAAAAATACAGAAGGTTTCACCACAAAAATCATACAAACTGGAAGATCTGTACACTTGTCAATCACCAGGGATATACCATATGGGATACGACCAATACCTCAAAGGATCATAAGAGATGAGACAGGAAAGTATAGTAGGAATTGGTTGTAGTTTTAACCGAGTCATTTTTTTTTTTTTTTTTTTTTTTTTTACATAAGATTATTCCTAAGATATATTATCAACTCCCAGCACCTCTTCTATATACTTAATCTCCTTTAATTCAAACAAAAAACAAACTCATATTGAGGATGTATAGTCGACTGTAGAAACTATTATAGGTGGAATAGTCAGGAATCAGTCATTTTTTGAAAAGTTTTTAATTTTGCCAACGTTTCGGCTCAAGCTTGTGAGCCATCATCAGGGAGGGCATTACTGAGCCATGTCCAAGCATAAACAAACTCCCATCTTTCTGACTTCTACACCTCTTCCCACAGAACCAAAACGTGAAGTCCTTTCTTACCCATTCCACAACCTCTGGAATTCCCTTCCTTTAAACATTTACCACACTCCATCCCTATCTTTATTCAATGTCTAATTTTTTTATCATATTCTAACGAGTCTACTCCTTGGATATTATCCTATGGCTTCACTCCTGATTAGCTTATTAGAAAACATTTCATAGTCCGCACTAAATAATAAATAACAATAGCATAATATAATAATAATTATATGATAGGGGTACTCACTACGTTTGCTATAGCATGCTATTTGTTCTATTGTGCTAAACCCATAAATTTTATACAGGAAATAACTGTAGAAACTCGACGGGTTTAGCAAAATAACACAAATAGCATGCTATACCAAACGTAGTGAGTACCCCTAATATATAATTATTTTGTTGTTCGTTGATCCATGAGTTTGTTCGGTTTTTGTTAGTAGAGAAAATTACTTTCAAATATCTCCATTTCTATTTGCCGAATCTGACAATAATGATAATTATCAGAAAGGTCAAAGTCAGCTCTTTCATTTTCAGATGCATATATGATAAAAATGTATATACTACAGATATATAATAAAAATTTAAAAATAAAACAGAAACAGACAACAATAATCTAATTAATACAGATATAAAAATATAGAATACACGTGGGGATTTTAGTAATAAAAACAAAGGAAAATATAAAAATATGATATTAAATTAATCTCAACCTAATCCAGTGAGGGACAAACATCTGTACAGTACCTTCCCTTCTAAATTGAATAAAAGAGCTTATAATTTATTTTCAAATAATTTACAAAATTAAAACAAATGGATTGGCACCTAAGGAAGTTTTTAAGAGCAGGTAAATTTTTTTTATTTTATGTAACATTGATTAGTGATAGATAAATGTAAATTAGTTTAAAATAATGAGAAATTTTTAATTATGTGTATAAAATAATAATTTATTTCTAATACGTATACACACCCATGCACACACACACGCCCATGCACAAGCACACGCACACCCACGCGCATGCACACGCACATGCACACGCACACACACACACACACACACACGCATACACCCCACACACCCGTGTGGAGTAGCTAGTCTCACATCGGACGCCTTCCCAGGTGGCGGATGGGGGGATTCTCACCAGATATGGCAGGAACCAGGGAAATAAAATACCCGGGGTGGACCAAAACTAGATTCAAACCTAGGCATGACGGCTCCTAGAATAGGTGGCGTACTGGTCAGCGTCTGTTCCTCAGGTTAGAGGCGGCTGTTTCAAAACCTAGCAGGAGGTATAAAATGTGAAAATTAGAACGTTAACATGAATGAAGATCATGATAACTGTTCTACGGTGCAGGGGCACGGAATCCCAGTACCGGTGTCGATTGGGAATGCGAAAGCGGGTTCCCTGGCGTCGTCATCATACGACCGCAATGCTGCAATGGTGGGAGACTTGGCCATTGTAGCATCTAATACCACAAGACTAACCACTACAGAAGTAATGGATAATCTTGGAAGCAAGATTAAAGAACTTCTCTCCTTTATTCGCTCCAAGACCAACGTACATGGTAAGATAAGGAGCTATGCCTGCGAAATACAACTTTACTTTGAAAAGTTGGAAACAGCTGCCTTCCCTATCGAAACAGCAGATGGCTACACCCAAATAAAGGAGGTAAGTCCACCGAGAAAATACAGTTAAATCAGAGGGGACAGTTACCACACCATCTTTAGCGGGTGATAGAACAAAGAAAATGAAGAAGGCAGCAGAGCCCAATGCACAAGTTGTGCATCACAACATAGAGGGTCCTCAGAAATTGACAGTTCAACATGAAGAACCACAGCAGGAAAAATGGCAAGAAGTTCGAAAAAGATCAAGGAAGAAACCTCGCCCTAAACCACCGAGGCCTGACGCGGTCATAGTAAAAATACCAGAGAGCCAGTCCTACTCAGATATCCTGCGAAAGTTGAGAGAAGATCCGGCAATGGTTCAAATTGTTTCTTCAATCACCAAGGTCCGAAAAATTAATAAAGGCGACCTGCAGCTCCAATTGGACCGGAAGAAAGAGCAATCCCTTGCTGCACTAAAAAGCTCGATGGAAGGAGTACTCGGCGAAGGGGCGGAACTGCGGACTTGGACGGAGGAATCCCTGTCTGAGCTGCGAGATTTGGATGCTCTCACCACCAAAGAGGAGAACAAATCGACGTGGTAAAGTTCTTCTGGAAGCTGTTGCACAATTAAATGATATGATTCTTATGAACACCGGAACAAGCCCGACATTCAGTAGAGCAGGAAGAACATCAATTATCGATTTGATGTTCATCAGTGGACACATTCAAAGTAACACTACTTGGAAAGTTTGTGAATTTTTTACAAACAGTGATCACCACGCCTGCAAGGAAGAAGAGTTGTCGATGGAGAACAAATGGCTGGAACGCGAAAATGATGAAGATGATGAAGATTCATTCACCCTAATGCTGGATGATGAATGTAAATTGAGAGGGTCAGCCGAGGAAAAGGCGCGTATATTGACCTCTTTTATATCTGGGGCTTGTGATGCAGCTATGACCCGCTCAAAGCCTGGCAAACATCATTCCTCAGTGTACTGGTGGATGGATACCATAGACGATCTTCGCCGGTGTTGCAACCAAGCAAGAAGACGTTACCAGCGAGCGTGACGTCTTCCGGGGTTTTCTGTGCTACAGGAGGAGTTTAAGAGAGCAAGAAGGAACCTCCGACAGGCTATTAAAGAAAGCAAGCGACGGTGCTGGAAAGAACTTAACGATGAGGTGGATGCAGACCCATGGGGTAGACCTTACATAATTGCACTTAAGAAACTAGGTAAAGGCACGATGCAGCTCCCGACGAAATCAAACGTTATAGAAAAAATCGTCAGAGCACTATTCCCGGAACAGGTGAAAACTGTTGCACGTATAGACGATACATATTCAGCTATACATATCCCTCAAATCATGCAGAAGAGATAGAGGACATCGCCTCGGACCTACAACTTGGCAGGGCACCAGGAATTCCCAATGTGGCTCTGAAGGTGGCGCTCAGGAAGCGGTCGGATCTTTTCATCGATCTGTTCCATTCTTGCATCCGGGAAGGCTCCATTCCGAAACCTTGGAAAAGACAGCACCTCATGCTTATTCCAAAGAGTAAAGGAACACTGGAAGATGCGTCAACCTATCGCCCAATTTGTTTACTGGATACTATGTGCAAGGCATTTGAGAAAACCAGGCTACAAGAGTTCACAGAGGGAGTTAATGGCCTCTCGCGGGCTCAATACGGATTTCATAGAGAGCGATCCACGATAGATGCAGTTGGATTGGTAGTCGAGACGGCCCGTACAGCAATCGCAGGAGCAAGGTGGAGGAGAGGTGCCAAGTGTTATCCTGCAATCATCACTCTGGATGTTAAGAATGCTTTTAACACTACAAGATGGACCAGTATACTAGATGCCCTACGGACGATGACGGTGCCAGCCTATCTTATGAGAGTTATCACAGACTATTTCAAAGATAGAGTTCTGCTCTATAATTCAGACATTGGCCAAAGGAGATACGAGGTGACAGGTGGTGTTCCGCAGGGCTCGGTAGTAGGGCCTCTTCTGTGGAACGTCATATACGAAGCAATCTTTAAATTGACAATGCCAGAGGGGGCCACAGTTGTAGGATTCGCAGATGATGTTGCAGTTGTATTAGCAGCGAAGTATTTAGAGGAAGTTACCCTCATCGCTAATCAGGCTATTGCTACGGTACGAGGTTGGCTGTCTTCGGTAGGCCTACAACTTGCAGACCACAAGACCGAGGTTCTCCTAGTAACTAGTAGAAAACAAGCTGAATCCATCACTATCATGGTGGGTAGGCACAAAATTCGTTCCCAGTCTTGCTTAAAATACCTAGGAGTCATGATTGATGCACGTCTACGCTTCAATGCTCACACCGAATACATCAGCACGAAATCTGCTAAAGTAGCATCCTTAATGGCACGCCTTATGCCAAACATTGGAGGTCCCAGGGAAATTCGCAGAAGGCTTCTTGCTACAGTTGTCTCCTCGATTATGTTATATGCAGCTCCCATTTGGAAAGATGCGATGGGTACAAAATCATACCGGAGACAGATGGTTTCCATTTATCGCAGAATTTGCTTGAGGACGGTAAGTGCTTTTCGGACTGTTTCCTACAAGGCAGCGTGTGTGATAGCCAGAATGCCGCCAGTGGCACTCCTTGTGGAAGAAAGAAGCAGACACTATGAACGACGATTACACGTTCCCCGAGAGGAGGAGCGGAAAATAACTATCGACCAGTGGCAACAGCGTTGGGAGGCTGCAGATTCCGGGAGGTGGACTCGCAGGTTAATACTCGATGTGGGCTTGTGATTTGGTCGCCGGCATGGTGAGGTGGACTTCTACATTACCCAACTCTTGACCGGACATGGATGCTTTAGAGCCTACCAGTACCGTTTCAAACTGGACAACACTGCAGAGTGCCCTGCATGCTGAACTGTCAAGGAAACAGCAGAGCACGTGTTTTTCGCCTGCACTCGCTTTGTAGAAGAAAGAAGCACATTGGTGTGGGTGTGTGGAGGAACAATCACACCAGATAACGTAGTAAGCCAAATGCTGCGATTGGAAGAACATTGGGACACAGTGAAGAAATTTACCGCAGTCGTCCTGAAGAGATTGAGAGAGGAAGAGAGATCCAGAAGACGTGACTAAACGTATGAAAACCATATGAAGAAATGAAGCGGCACTCAGCCATTTCCCTTCATGAAGTAATGCCTAGCGGCGGTCCCGTAGAGAGGAATGAACAGGTATAGGGCGGTGGTTTTAGTGGGTAAAAATCCCATACACAGATAGGTACGGGCCTATTGAAGATTTCCACCGACCCTCGTAAAAAAAAAAAAAAAAAAAAAAAAAAAAACACACACACACCCGCGCGCACACACACAAACCCGCATGCATACACACACACACACACACACGCGCACGCACGCACAGACAGATAGACACAGACAGACAGACAGACAGACAGACAGACAGACAAACAGACACAGACACACGCAGATATATATATATATATATATATATATATATATATATATATATATATAGAGAGAGAGAGAGAGAGAGAGAGAGAGAATAAATAAAAGTAAAACTTACACTACAATGTATTGGTATGGATCTCCCAAATATACTCGCTTCTATTGAACCAAAATGTTGGCCAGCACTGTCTACTACTTGCGGCAAAATATTCATAGGAATGCCAAAAAGCTTAAAGGGCCATGGTGACCAAGCCAAAAGAAATGGGTCAAAAAGCCCTGTTGCACTGGCACTGGACAAATCCGTAACATGTAGTGATTTACCAGAAAATTTGTACAACAGCCATGAATCAATGGTTCCAAAAGCAATGTTGTTTTTTGGTAAATCATTGGCAACTTGAAAATTATTTTTCATAATCCATAAAAGTCTTGGTGTAATCTAAAAGATTAATAGAATTTTGGATAAATAATTAATGAATAGATAATTTTACAATATAAAAAATCATGTGAAAAAAATTTTCACCTGAGCATTGGTTAATTTGTACATGCTCCCTAATAAAAATCTTGGATTTCTGGTTATGAGGTATAGTCCTTTTGAAAACAGCCTGAATACCTACAATTAAAATAATAATATATTAATAGTATAATATAACTCTTACTATTAATAATATATTAATATTAAGAGTTATGTGTGTATGAGATGGTTAAGCTAACCAAGAAGGTGTCAGAGGGATCAACTTCTAAACTACACACGATTAGACAGAGAGAGTAGCAAAGAATTAGCATGAAGACAACACCACCATTTAGGTAAGGTATAACCTACAGAGCGCAGTAGGAAATACCACCAGACAGCAATGAGATTGAAGGGATCTTAAAAAAACTAAAAAATAATAAAGCTCCAGGCCCAGATGGAATACCATCAGAACTCTTAAAATTGGCTGGAAATGAGTTAACCAAGAAGATTTATGAACTATTGACGCAATGCTGGAAAGAGGAGAATATCCCTAAGGTTTGGACAGAGGGCCATATTGTGCCAATATTCAAAGAAAAAGGAGACCCAGCTAACTGCAGCAACTACTGAGGTATATCCCTACAGCACAACCTACGAGGTGTTTTCTATTTCACTCTATAATAGATTGTTACCATATGTAGAAAGGGATATCGGTGAATATCAAGAAGGATTTCGTTGCAATAAATCAACAATTGATCAAATCTTCTCACAGAGGTTGACGTGTGAGAAAATAAACGAATTCAACCAGTCAATGTGGGCGATATTCACCGATTTCAGGCAGCATATGATGCTATCATGTGTAATGAATTATAATACAGAGAAATGGCTAAAATGGGAATCCCTCCCAAGTTAATAAGACTGGCAAAATGTTCAATATCGGAGAGTAAGTGCAAGGTGATGTACTGTAGAAGTGTCTCGGACCTTTTTGATGTTAGGATTGGACTCAGGCAGGGAGATCCACTGGCCCCACTCCTCTTTAACGTAGCTCTCCATGGTTCCATAAATAGAGCAGAGCTAGATAGAGGGGAGACAATATTTAATAAAACTATAAAGTTCCTTGTCTATGTGGATAATCTGGTTATTGTTGGAAGATCCCAGAGTGCTATTAAGGAGGCCATTGGAAAGCTGGAAACTGAAGCAAGCAGGTTAGGGCTGGAAATCAATGACAAGAAAACCAAGATAATGGCTTTTGGAAGGAAGAGACGAGCCCTCCTCCAAAGTCATTATATAATTGGAAACCATAGCTTCAAAGTGGTATTAAAAGCTTCCAGTAACTTCTTGGATCTACCATAAATGATCAGCTTGATGAAGAGGAAGAGATAAAAAAAAAAAAAATAAAATAATAATGCTGAGGAATCGAGCATATTTTGGCAGGTCAAAAATTCTGAAAAGTATGCCGGTCAGTAATCAGGGTGTCTAGCATATCAGCTCAAAGAGATTCCCTGAATTTTCTATATTTTAAGAGGTCTTTTACCTGGCCAAATCTTGGTGAAAATTGACAAAACAAAGAATAATTATAATTAATATGGCATACTAGAATGAAAATAAATATAATGACTAATTACTTTACGATAAAATTTAACTATATCTGCCCGATCCACCTGAAATTGTAGTTGTTCAAGTTGACTTACCAATGAATCATGGTGAACTTGGATACTGCTGTTAGTAATAATCAATATTTACAAATCTGACAACAAATTTATTTTAAAACTTGCTTTATGATATTTGCAACATCACAAGTAGGCATATTGGAACTTTTGTCTGAGTGAAGAAGAAACGATGTTATCTAGGGACCATTTTCCCTGACCAAAGTACAAATTTCCTGACTTTTCCATATGGTTTTAAAATCTCTGACTTTTCCCGGTTTTACCAATTTTCCCTGTTGCTCGACACCCTGGTAATGCCACAAAGATCAGAATGTACAAAATGTTGATACAACCTATTGTAACCTACGCTATTGAAACCTGGACCATGAACAAAAAGACAAGAAATTTACTGGACCGGTTTGAGTGAAGGATATTAAGGCACATCCTAGGACCGATAGGCGACACAGAACATGGGGGCTTAGAAGAAATAGAGAGATCTTTAATCAATTCAAAGATCTTAACATCTCAGCCAGCATCAGAATCCAGAGATTGAAATGGTTTGGCCCCAGATGAGAATGGAGGACAGCAGGATGCCAAAATGATTTTATGAGGGCAAACCTGATGGAAGAAGCAGAGGGAGACCCAAGGGCCGCTGGAGAGACAGTGTTCTGCAGGACATACGGCAGACCAAAGTCAACACAAGGCAAGCAAGGAGCAGAGAGGAATGGAAGGCAGAGGTTGAGAAAGCCAGGAGCTGCTATATGCGCCTGTTGAGCTGAGGAAACATAAGATAGTGTTAGTCCGGGTGGCGGTCATTAAATGAAACAACTAAATAGTTTCAACTATTTAGTTTTTTCATTTAATGACCGCCACCCGGACTAATTCCTTCCAGTAATTCTCAACGGTCAACTAATTACATCCACAAAAATAAGATAGGTTTTTCATTTCTCTGATTAGTATAAAAAGTTTAAGTTGTTTTATCCTATCTTTGGGCAGCAATATTTTCTTCGTGTCCTTCTTCTATTAGTTTGCAGAACCATAAAGCTTCCTCATTTTATGATTTCCTCATTCTATGCTCCTCTTTCAAGTCTCTAAATATAAGTACCCACTCTACCGTATTATATCTTCCCACTTATAGAACAACTTCCTTTAGCAAATCCATCATTATTCATGATACCCCTTTTTAATACCCATCACTAATTGACAATTCACTTTTACATTTCCCTTTAAACAATACTTATTCCTTCACCTATTCTAAAATAAAATTGTTGTATGTATATCCATATTAACAATCAAATATATAATTAACAATTGTGCTTCAATTACTAAGCTGGGCAAATGTAAACAGTTTGGACAATGTAATTATTCTTAGCAGACTTATATAAAAAAACAATAAATAAAAAATCTGCCTATTGGAATATATTAAAAAATAATAGCATGTGGGCACAGGATTTCGTGTTGGTCACTGTTCATAAACACATACATAAAACCTAATCAATTAATAAAAACCTCCTTAACTAATTAATACCTTCATTTTAAAGGAACAATTTTCATGGCTCACTATTGCTTCTGCCCTTATGTCATTCCAGGCAATAAAGTTATGATATGCCCTGCCGGTATCTTTGTTCCACATAACAAAGGAATTTCTCTGGGTGGACAAGCCAAAACAAGAAATATCTTCTAGCTTAATCCCTGAAACTAGAACAGAATTAAATAGATCAACAAAACTAATAATTAAATTATAGAAAGCATTTATCATAAGAACTAAATTATATATATGATCTTACTAACTAAATTTCAGCATCCAATAAAATTCTATAGTAAAGTTTTTTATATATTTTTCATTAATAAAAATAAAGTTAAAACTAAAAATTGAGAGAAGATATAAAGAGAAAAAATACATATAAAATAAAAAAACAAAAGTACTGATAGAGACATAATAAAAATGTTGGTAAACTAAGAGACTCCTTTTCACTCCTTTTTTGTCTGTATTTATTGTTATAACTGTCATTAGGATATTTCTAAGGATATATTCCTTAGAGTATATTGTTCTCTTTTCCCCAACCCCTATCACTACATTTTATTTTCCGCCTCTCTATTCTTTAAATCTTACCTCTCCAAATGACTAACATACTACTCTCATGCCATGTTAATGTCCAATCCCTCCCTGCACATTTTGATGAATTCCTTCACTACTTCCAACGCAATACCTTTCACACTATCGCAATCTCAGAAACCTGGCTCAAACCAAATATCCCAATCTCTTCTGTTATACACTCATCCGTCATGATCGAGCTCTCCGGAACGGTGGAGGAGTGGGTCTGTTCGTCCGTAATGGCTTGGGTGTTAAAATCCTCTTCACATCTCCTTCTTCTGACTCCCTACACCTCGAGTAACTATTCTCTGGAATATCGACTCCTTCATCTTCCCTCTCACATGTCATCTTTTAGCGCCCACCACGAGTCAAATTTGATACAACCTTAGAAACACCTCTCCTTAATTATGTTCTTTTGTATGAAAACATTATTATAGCATGTGACTTTAATACAAATCTCCTATCAGACTCCTCCGATAAGGCATACCTTGTTGACCTGGTTTATTCTCTAAACCTATTCATTGTACCTTTCTAACCCACTCATCATACTCAATTTTCCGACACAATAATTGATCTCATCTTCATTATTCCCAACAGAATCTGGTTCCTGAAGATTATTCAACATTTAAGATCCTACAAAACCTCACTGTGTCGTGCAAAGGCTCAGTATTTCCATTTGATTATGTCCCAAACCCCAGATGATTCTGTAAGTGGAAAGTCCTGAGAAAATTCTCCATTACTGCCTCTACATCCAGTACATACTTCCATCCTTCCTTCACATATATAACTTCTCCCTTCAAAACTCCATTTTCCCTTCCGCTTGGAAAAAGGGCATTGTACGCCCATTGAATAAGGTACCTTCTCCTTCCTCAGCTTCTAATTTTAGACCAATTTCCATCCTCTCAAATTTATCAAAGCCCTTTGAAAGAATAGTCCATTTTCAGATTACTTCCTTCCTAGAGGACAATACAGTTTTAATCCTTACCTATCTGGCTTCCGTTCCGGTAATTCCACATACTCGGCTTTATTGAAAATTACCAAAGACCTTTATTCCTTCATAGACCAACAGAAAATCATAATCATTATCCTCTTTGATTTTTCTAAAGCTTTTGAAGGTGTCAATTACTCCATCCTCCTATCCAAACTACGCGTGTTGAGGTGTTCCCTAAGGATCATCCATCTCTCCGACCTTACTTTCAATCTTAATAAATGACCTACCTAGATCTATCCAACATTCCCAGTATCCTCTGTACGCAGATGACCTACAAATTTACCTGTCTTTCCATCCTTCTGATCTACTTGAGGCGTCCCATAAAATCCAAGAAGATATCAGAAAATATGCTGAGCCTGAATCTAGCGAAAACAAAGGCAATGCTTATTGACTGGCTCTAAACTTTCCCTCCATTCACTTCCTTACTACCCATTACTCTTTCTGAATAAAACTTCTATCCAATTCTAAAACTCCATAAAAAATCTAGGAGTTATGTTTTATCAAAACTTAACGTGGAGTAACCATATTTCTCGAGGGGAGTCCGTGGCTGAGTGGCTGGCGCGCTAGTCTCTCATGCTAAAGGTTGTGAGTTCAAATCCCAGTCCCGAAAGAGCTTTTCCCAGCAATTAATTAATGGGGATTCACTAAAAAAGCCTCTCCCCCAGGTGTGTGAGACCCATCAGCAAAATAGTGGCCACAAAATTAGACATAGGGATAGATAACCTTACACTACAAAAAGCATCGAGAAACATGAGTGTAATCTCCCAGGAGTTTACACCGCGAGGGAGGCATAGGGCCTGAAAAAAACAAAAAAACATATTTCTCAAATTACCAGAAAATCCATCTCTATCCTCAAACAGCTCCTACGTTTCCGTGACTCTTTTCCTAGAAGTACCCATCATCTCTTAATGTCTTCACTCATTTCTCCCCACTTTGACTACAGATGCCTAGCATATGGGGGACTAAGTGGTGAAAACGAGATAAGACTAAAAGGATTACTGAATAGGTTTATAAGATTTATGTATGGCCACTCTAGACAGTCACACATCTCTCACTGGTATTCTGGTCAAAGATGGCTCTTTCCCAAATCCTGAAGAAAATACAAACTTGGCATCTTCCTATTCTAATCCTTGTAAACCAGAAAATCTTCCTATATCTTTGACCTCCTTACTTCGCATTCTTCGTTCACACCCTAAATAAAAGATCTCAACCAACCCATCGATCTATACCTACCCCTCATAGAACAGCATCCTATGAAAAGTCCTTCATCATCCATGCTACGATACTTTGGAACTGTTTACTCATCTACCTCCGAAAAGTATCATCCCTGACCACATTTAAACACCAATCATTTCACCACCTCCTCAAAAATCAATCTTCCCCACATATGTGATAAATCTAGACTTTTATAATACTTAACTAAACTCATTTGATGTTATCTATTTTTTTTTTTTTTTTTTTTTTTTTTTTTATCTTTTATATTAACCTTTCCATATTAAACTTATATAATTTACTTGACTAAATAATTATATATCAAATGAAGCCAGACAAATTAGACTTTTTCTGTTCACTGTATATTATTCTTAAGAGACGAAACGTCCCAGAATAAAAATTATTTTTCATTTCACTTCACTTCATTACATAAATGCTGCTCTCACTTATTGAAGGTCAACTGGCTGCTGACAGTGATTAAAAACTTCCTCTGCAATGCATTCCACATGTCCTGAATAGTATTATGGTCTAGAGACAATGGAGGAAGCGATAGATGGTGAATTCTCAGGTTTTCTGAAATTTCCAGGGTTTTCCAGATTCACAGTAAAGTTAAAGGTGTTTTGGCTAGGGCTTTATCCACACATATGTAGACGTTTTTGAGAAGTAGGCCTTACGTCTTATGCCCCTATGAGACAACCTACAACAGAATGTGCAGGGAGTTGATACAAGAGGACACCAACCGGAATGCTGTCATGTTTAATGATGAGTCTTGTTTTTATCTGTAGTGATACCAGTCTGCTATAAGGCTTTGTTGCAGTTGTAAGGCTTCACTGTTACATCTTCAAACTAATTTTCTACCACCTTATTAAAAACTGTGGAATTTTTTATCATCGAAAAAGAAAAACATTTTTAGCCTCCTATGCCAAAGGCCCCGGGTTCAAACCCGCAGGTAGCCCTAGGATTTTTTAAAAAAGGAGTAAAAAATCCTTAGTTATGCCGCCCTTCGGAGAGGACGTTAAAAGGTGGTCCCGAGCCTGTGTGATGTCAGGTACTCGTTAAAGATCCCTATCCTAATTAAACCTGGATAGGCAAAATTTAGGACTCCCACTGTAACATCGTCCGATTCGCCACAGAAGCATAAAGGGACATTAAATAAACAAACAACCAGAAAAATATTACATATGAAAATCCTTCAGGTCGAACACCTTTTGTTTCTTTCTTCCTTTATTATATTCCTTTGTGCTGAATCTATGAAGTATACAACTACTGCTGTACAACTGTTTTGTTTTTTTCTGTGTTAACATAAATGTGTTATGTTGTGTGTTATCTTATCCATCAGCTAATTTATGTTAAATAATTGTATTTAGGGTGTGAACGAAGAATGCGAAGTAAGGAGGTCAAAGATATAGGAAGATTTTCTGGTTTACAAGGATTAGAATAGGAAGATGCCAAGTTTGTATTTTCTTCAGGATTTGGGAAAGAGCCATCTTTGACCAGAATACCAGTGAGAGATGTGTGACTGTCTAGAGTGGCCATACATAAATCTTATAAACCTATTCAGTAATCTTTTTAGTCTTATCTCGTTTTCACCACTTAGTCCCTGTTAAGAATTGAGAAATACTGATTTAGTTTTATATATATGTGTATATATATATGTATGTATGTTTGTATATATTTGGTAAATATTAAGTTCAGACGCAAGAGGGGGGCACTATTTACCTAAAAGGGATTAAGTGATAGTGACCGCTGGGGAGAGTGCTCTGGGTGCCAAGAGAGAAAGGTCGCTTTGCAGTCGCTACTACCCTTCGTCGCTCGCCATCGTCGCCCGCGATCGTCCTTGTGACTTTAAGTACAGTACACTCATGTTTATAAGTTAATTTTATTTGTTCTTTTGAATTTTGTTTTCCTCAATATATATATGTTTTACAAAGTTAGTAATCTTAATAAACCCATAACGAAACCTAATCAAGTATGAGAAATTCGGCGACTCAAAATTAACGTTCGGGTTGAGGCTGCGAGCGAGTGTGTTGTCGCCCCTCTCCCCAACATAAATTTGGAGGCACCGGCGAGATTGCCGAATTTTCTCGATTTGTTTAGGTTTCGTTTTGGTGACTATCGCTTTGAAATTAAATTGATTTAATAGGTTACGCTTTCGCATTATTTTATTTGTTTTATCAGTTAATTTGTTTCTTAATCTTTAGCATCCTTTTATTTTATAAATTTTATTTGTGTATAATATAGTAGAGAGAACTATTTTCATTTTATTTCAAATCTTTGTGCATACATGCTTTCATTCTATTTTTAATTCTTTGTATATATATGTTTTTCATTTTGTTTTAAATCTTTATATATATGTTTGTTTTTTCAATGATTTATTTGATTATTGCAAATCTTAATTTCGCTAATACTACGTAGTGCACTTTGTACATATTTATTTTCTTTATTAACTCACTGTGTATTATAAAGTATATGTTTATTTCTTTAATACTATACGTAAGTCACTTTAATGCATATTAATTTAATTATTCACTAGGCATTATTCATTTTAATTTTATAATATTTTGTAGGTCATTTTTTATTTTCATCTCCATTGAATATTTGATTGATTATTATTTAACTACACCACACCAAAGCTTTATTATAATTAGTTTGCAATTAATTTGAGAAAATTATTTCTATTTTAATATTTCTCTTGATTTAAGTTAGTTATTTCCGTCAAAATTATTGTTATCTAATATGCCGCCCAAAGCTGATAAAGGTTCTAATTCAGAAAGCGATGAACTTAAATTACAATTTTTAATGGACGAATTTAGTGATTTATATGAGGACATTAAAAACACTAATAAACTAGGTTTTATTTCCACCACAGATACATCTAAGAGGGCATTATTTAAGGCACGCTTATCGCGTATAGATGGTACCTTTGAGAAGTTTTCTCAAATATTTCGAGAAATAAAATCGCTCGCTACACGAATAGAGGGTTATGATACTTCGCTATGTATAAAAATGAAACATGAGGCTCGAGAAGCCTACTACGAAGCTTTGTCTTACAATGAACACGAAGATCAAATCTCTATGAAGAATAATTCAATCAATTGTATGCCCGTTCTACGACTACCTCCTATAAACTTGCCCAGTTTCGACGGTAATATTTCAGATTGGGGGCCATTTAAGGATACTTATCTTTCGCTAATTCATCATAACAATGATTTACCTAATGTACAGAAATTTCATTATTTAAAGTCTGCATTAAAGGGGGTCGCCGCTCAGATAATAGCTTCTATTCCGATGTCTGACGCTGAGTACCTGCATGCTTGGGAAACGCTTTCTAAACGATATGAAAACAAGAGATCACAAGCCATTACATTTCTTATGAAAATATTTCAATTTCAATCCCTTAAAAATCAAAATTTGGCTTCCTTGGAAACCTTTTCAAATGTCGTTTTAGAAAATATTATTTTATTTCAGAACTTGAAATTAGAGGATCCGGCGGGATTTATTCTTATGACGTATGGCTTGACTTTGTTAGATGAAAAATCCCGCGATCAGTTTGAGACAAAATATTCTTCTTCGACCACATTACCCACACTTCATAATTTTCAGAACTTCATTCAAGAAATTTGCATAAAATTACAAACCAAAGCCTTAACTTCTAACCGCTCAGTAGAAACAATAGTCCCGCAACAAAAATCTAAATATTTCATTGAACCAAGACGCGTCTTTATGTCAACTAGCTCCGATAATGCTTCTCTGAAATGTTTTAAATGCCAAGAGAACCACCGCATTTATGAATGCCCCCAATTCAGAACTTTAAGTCAATCACAAAGATACGAAGAAGTCAAGAAACTTAATCGATGCTTTAACTGCTTGTCTTCGGGCCACCCTGCCAAAGGCTGCCCCTCTCGCAATTCCTGTCGTTCCTGTGGTAGAAAACATCACACACTATTACATTTTTCGCCATCAAATCGTCTCGCATTTCATTCTAAACAGGTCGCTAACGAACAAACTTCAATCAGTCGCTCTTCATGTATCAGCCAGCCTAAAACATTTTGTCCCGTGGACGCTAAACCAGCAACTTCAAATGACTTAAAGGAAGTAGTACTTTCTACAGCAAATAATGGAGGAATTAATGTTCTACTTGGAACTGCCTGCGCCGAAATTAGGGACCAAGAGGGTAACTACCATCCAATAAGATTAGTTATAGATAGTGGGTCACAGAGATCTTTCATAACCACTCATTGTTCGCAACGCTTAGGATTACCCCTTTTCAGAAACCCTCATAAGATCAGTGGCTTTGCAGATAGTCAAATTCGTGGTGGAGAACACCAAACAAAATGTATTTTACGCCCGTGCGGACTGGATCAACCACTATTGGAAACTAATGCCATATTAATATCGCATATTACCGATAAATTACCCACCCGCTGCTTATCGCCAAAAATTAAAGAAATCTTTAATAAATACGATCTAGCTGATCCTGGCTTTGACAAACCGTGTCACATAGATTTTCTTCTCGGAGCTGATTTGTTCAGTAAAATATTTACAGGAGAAACCATCAACACTTCCTCAGGTTTTCCGAATGGATTAAAGACGATTTTTGGTTTGGTCATAACTGGTCCTAGTAAGTGACACGTTAACAACTTCGCATATCACGTACGCTAAGAATAACCAAGAATTTGAAACTGATCGTCCCTTAAATAATTCGCTGACTAAATTCTGCAATCCAGGACTCGTCAAGGTGGGCGGCAGATTAAATGCCTCGCTATAGTACAAGACAAATATCTTTGGTTTAATATATACATCTACCAATAGGACAAGATCGCTCTATTAGTAGTCTCAGATGTGTCTAAAGAAGCGTTCCTCGCCTCATCGGACCACCCTGGAAGAATCATCGACCAAACATCGCTCATCCTCGCTGTACTTTACTTACTTTTATCACTTAATTCTGTCCCATGTCACAATTCCAAAATTTAAATTTTATATTATAAAATTGGTGGGCGGCATGTTAAGAATTGAGAAATACTGATTTAGTTTTATATATATGTGTATATATATATGTATGTATGTTTGTATATATTTGGTAAATATTAAGTTCAGACGCAAGAGGGGGGCACTATTTACCTAAAAGGGATTAAGTGATAGTGACCGCTGGGGAGAGTGCTCTGGGTGCCAAGAGAGAAAGGTCGCTTCGCAGTCGCTACTACCCTTCGTCGCTCGCCATCGTCGCCCGCGATCGTCCTTGTGACTTTAAGTACAGTACACTCATGTTTATAAGTTAATTTTATTTGTTCTTTTGAATTTTGTTTTCCTCAATATATATATGTTTTACAAAGTTAGTAATCTTAATAAACCCATAACGAAACCTAATCAAGTATGAGAAATTCGGCGACTCAAAATTAACGTTCGGGTTGAGGCTGCGAGCGAGTGTGTTGTCGCCCCTCTCCCCAACAGTCCCCCATATGCTAGGCATCTGTAGTCAAAGTGGGGGAGAATGAGTGAAGACATCTTTACAAGCTACAGTAATAAATAAAATAGTAAAGTTTATTTAAATCATTATTTTTACAAACAAATATTAACTGAAATAAATTGAATACCTCAAGTTGGCAGTTCAAATCAATTAAATTAAACTAAATCTCTTCAATAACTTTTACAGTTTTACATTAACTTACCATCAACAGCATTATAAATTACTTCTAACACAGTCTCCCATAATACATCTGGAACTATTTCCACAAAGCCCGGTTGGGGTATGAGAAGCTTTACCTGTAAAAAACAGACATACACCCACATTATAACAAATGAAAAATAAATTATTTTAAATTTAAAATTGTTTTTTAAGTATACATTATCTGCCATCAAACAGCAGTAATCAACAATATGATTTTCACTCACATAGATTAAAATTTGCACTTTTGATGGGAAGGACATTGGATCAGAAAAAAAGTGCAGCCAATTTATATTATTATCTCCTTATGATTTTTTCAATATAATCAATACCTCTTTTCTTAACATTATCATTGTTACCATTGTTTAGCTTCATCATATATTATTTTGTTTTTTAAATAATAAACGTCCTTATTGAATACAATTATATTTTTCAGAATACAAAAACATGTTTTCATTCCAAGTATTGATAAATTATTTTTTACCACTCATTCATAGTACCAGTAAGATGAGATACAACAAACGGGTGATAAGAATTACTATGTATTTAACTAATAAAGATCTAAGCAGAACAATTTTGAGAACTGCTCACTCAGTATCTAAGATTCAAACCATAAATCCTTACTTCAAGAAGTATGTCATCCTGAAGAGATACTTTCTAAATTCCCTTCTAATAAAATCATCAGCTTGTTCATATGTATAAACTTTCATATCCTAACTAATGTTTTTTATGAGTATTGAATACAGTGAACTAAATGGATCCGTAATTATTTACATTTAGTTCCTGAGCTGACATTCAATAATGATTTCCGTTGAATATGTGATACGATTATAAGGGTTAACAAAGAAATCTGAATAGTAACAGACCCCAATAGCTTAAAATCTAACCTATACCCACCAAGCAACTATCTATGAATCTGCTAATGACTCTCCTTTGATTATTAAAGTCTGTATGGTAAGGCCCATTCAAAAATTCTCTCTGAATCACTCATTTAAAATGCTCTCCAGAGATTACAAAAACACTTTGTATTGATAATCTATGCATTCGCTTCAGTAGAGTTAACCAAACAGCAGCTGAATACAGCATGAATTGTGTTAAGTTATGATGCCAGGCTTGTTGGCAAGTATTCATCAAAATGTTTCCATGAAAACATCAAAGTAAAAATAATTTCTTGTAATTCAGCACCAGAAACTAGTACAATTTATATAAAGATGTATGAAGTACAGTAAAACTTTGTAAAGTAGTAGATTAAAAAAAAAAAAAAATTAAATTAAATGACAAAGTAAAATATTTCTTTGAAATAATAATAATTTTTGTTCTGGGAATTTTTTCCCCCAAGAATAATGTAGAATGAACAAAATAAATACAATATTTAATTTTTCTGGCCTCATTCAAATATATAAACAGCTACCCAACAATTTTTCATGTATAAAAGGATTTTTAAACTTTTGAATCATACTCGGAGGCAAGGCTCAGGCTCTTACCAAGATACGACTTTGAAAATGATTCCATTTCAATCCTACAAATTAGGCCTCTCCAAGCTGCTGAAGCTAATTATTGTTTATTTTCAGTGATATTAAGTCAATTTTCATTTTTCTAGAGCAATTTAACCACCGTCTACGAGGGTGAGAACGTTTTATGTTGAATTAAAGGATCTAAACAGACCAGGACATAACCATATTAACAAGTCTAACAGGTAAGTTAACAAAATGTCATTAAAGAACTTAAACAACTACATTGCAAGGACTGCATTGTGGGAAGAGACAATCTCACACCAAAAGCGAACTGGAACCATTCAGCTGAGCTTAATGTCCAATCTGCTAGTCTAAGAAGGCCCGAAGAATTCTTTTAGGAATTGCTTAATTTTTTAACTTCATTGTCCTTTGATTTCTATTGATATTACTTTGGGGAAAAATACCCATCGGATATTTCCAATCAAAAGCTTCCGTTATATCAAAAACAACCAATCCTTCTAGGCTAAAGAGAGAAATCGGGTTTCAGCCACTAATCCAACCAAGTGATTAACTTTCCATATACAGATCTTTTAGAAATCACTAATGGGACAAAGGGGCTGTAATTAAAATAATCCAGCAAAAAATTCATAATGTTATTGGGAAATATTGCATCATACTAAAATAGATGCTTTTGGGGCTAGGTTAAGATCCTTTAACATTTTTGAGATTCTTCTTGTGAGAAGAATGTTTTGTGAAAACCACTTGAATTGTCTGGAAAAAAAATCTATATATGTCGGTCATTATTTTTAGTAGAACTATATATTCAATTGGAAAATTGGTAAGGCCTAGTTGCACAAATCACTGATCAAAATATGATTCTGCTACTTAAGATATAACCTGGAAGCTGAGCGTGGTCTCGGGCGAATCATCTCATTGCATGGCCGTCGGTCTAGAAACAACATTAATCTCTATATATACTGAGCCCAAACCCTTCATGGGTTGCAAAGTTACAGGGTTTTTTTTTTTGGTTTTTTTAATACATTAATATCCTCAGTCACAATACTAGTTTGGTGATATTAAATTGTGAAAGCTTATGAGGCTCAAATATAATGAACAGGGTAGCATTGCGTTTATTCAAATTTTCACAGTTTTTTGATTTAGTATCACAAACGGCACAATTTACTGTGCCTTAGATAACATAAAACATATGTTCTGCAGGAAATAATCCTTATTTAAATCAATTGCTGAGTCAATTAAAAAAGGAAAGTACCTGAATTGTAAGAGAATTTTGTTAAGTTTTCATGTGCACCTAAAACGGTTGTAGTTACTACTTTTAATTAATTACAAAGTAGGTAGGTAGGTAGGTAGATATATATATATATAAATTTTTTTTTTTTTTTTTTTTTTTTTTTTTTTTTTAATCATTAGGGGATTCCATTACAGTCACTAAGGGGACAATGAATGAAGAATGAAAGCATATGATAATAACAGTTCATATTAAGCTTTTTGATTATAAATAAATTCAGATTGAAGCAAAATATAGTAACACTGTATTTATCACATCATAAACAATGCAATTTATCTCCAAAATGCCATTGATCATCAAAAATTAACTATACTCATCCTCTTAGATTTCTCAAAGGCGTTTAACACGGTTGACCATAGTATCCTTCTTAACAAACTCCAAAATCTACCAGTATCCAACAGTGCTTTACGCTGGTTTCAATCCTTCCTCTCCGATCGCTCTCAGTATGTAGTAGTGCCAGATCAACCTCCTTCCAGTACCCTACCTCTATCCTGTGGTGTCCCTCAGGGATCGTCTCTATCTCCTACCCTATTCGCTATCTACATCAATGACCTCCCTCTCCATATTAATCACTCTAAATACCACCTCTATGCTGACAATTTCCAAATATACCTCTCCTTCCCACCTTCTGACCTATTACTAGCTACAAAAAGATTACAAGAGGATATAAATCGAATAAGCCACTGGGCTGAAGTGAATAAGTTAAAATTAAATCTTAAAAAAAACAAAAGCAATTGTAATAGGATCCCCTCACCTCCTGAAAACTGTTCCTCATATCCCAACTCTGTTTCTAAATAGTAACCCTATAAAGTTCCACCCCACTGTCCGAAATCTGGGAGTAACCTTCGATCAAACTCTATCCTTCAAAAATCATATTTCCGAAATCTCTCGACGTACCCCCTCAACCTTAAAGCGACTGAATTCTCTCCGTCACCTATTCCCGCTTGAAACCCTTGTTACCTCCCTAATATTCCCCCACTTCGACTATTGCTGTACGGTGTATGGTGGTATGTCTGGGGATCTCGAGTTAAAAATAAAACGCTTAATCAATTCCTTTGTTCGCTTCATCTTCGGGGTCCCTAGATATACCTCTGTATCCCAATTTTATGGCGAGTTGAAGTGGCTTAACCCTTCCAATCGTCGCAAGTATTTCCTTGCGTCATTCCTTTACCAAATTATTCAATCCCGCCGTCCATCATATATTTTTGACCTCCTACAGTTCAAATCCTCTGTCCATCCCCATTCTACACGCTCCAGGGCTTCGGATTTATACAGTACCACGGAACTGCACCTTTCGACAGATCATTTCTCATTTGATCCTCAATCCTATGGAATTCTATCCCTCCTTCCATCCGTCACTCCAATTCTCTTTCTACCTTCAAATCCCCCATATTTGATCACTTATTGCACATCCAGGCTCAGTAGAATTCTAAATAAGCTTTTTATTTATTTTTTTTGTTTTCATCTCATTTATATATGTATATTTTATACCATTAATTATTAACTTGTTTATATTTAGTTAATTTACTCTAAGACTCTAAAGCCCTTTTTTTGTACATTTTGTATATTTTATTCTAAAGGGACATGTCCCAGAATAATAAAGAATTTATTATTTAAATATGGCTGACACTACAAATAAATTTCATCCTTCCCACTCAGACTAGAATAAGTAAGTTAACCTGTTATATCCATCTTCCCAACATATTTTTGAGTTGATGAGGGCAATGAACAAAAAAAAAAAAGTTCACAAAAACAGGACTATCAAAAACACAAATAAACCACTGGTTTTTTTTTTTTTTTTTTTTTAATCAAAGCAAAACCAAACAGCTAAATGTAGGACTTGTACTTAACTTATAAAACAGTTTAACATAGGGAGACTTCAAAGTTGATCTTATGGTCAACTACTTTTCAGTTAATCTTTAATAATTGCTTACATTGACATGTACAACCAGAAACAGAGCTCAACTGGGTAAAAAAGGGGACTCCTAAGTTTATAAGGACTATAAATCAGAAAATCTGGTTTTAAGGATAGTAGCAGAGATGAAACTTCAATTTTATATCTTTCCTGGCAAGGAGCCACTTGAGTTAGGAGTTAGATAAGGTGTTTTTGCACTTAAGGAAATTGAGTTCTTTTGCAGAAATAGCTGTCGGATAATGTAATTAATGCAACAAACTATGCATCATGAGAGATCAGTATAAGTACATTGTTTAGTTTATCTTGACATCAAGCATTCAAAATGCAAGAGCTTCATCCACATAAACTGATTTCCCAAAAGTATTTTGTTAACTAACGGTATTAACTCAACAAACTTATTAAAAAATGATAATATCAATAATTAATATTAAAAAAAAAAAAAAAAAAAGAAAACAAGAAGTTTAGGTTGAATTAACAGGATTAAATTAAATAGTTTTGTTTTAATACTCACATACGATTTACTTTGTCCTTTAATTTTTCCACTTCTATCGTAAATTATGCAACGAATGTTAGTGGTTCCCACATCAAGGGAAGCAATAAAATTGCGACCTGACTTCATACTTAAGTATAAACAAATGAACAACTTGCCTATCTATTCAAAATTAAAACCGCCTGAAACAGACTAACCATAGAGATCACAAACATAGAGTAAAGGCCACGTTTCACGTTAGTAGTAGGAGAGGGGGAAGCCATAATACTTTAATAAAACCGGATAACATCAAATATTACTTTTTTTGGCCGTTATTAATATCAGATTACCAAATTGTGGATAACGAATCATAAGAGTTATAAAACACTGCCAAATCGTGAATGATTTTGAATTTAAAACGAAACTTATTGAAAAGATACAGACATATTTTAACACAAAAACAATGAAAATTTTAATGATAAAAAAGTGATTTGCGAGTGTGTTTATACAGTTAGTCACAGTTAAAATGATGCAAGGGATATTTTAAATAAAATTATCTGTTTTAAGAACTAATATTTAATCCATTAATACTGAGACTTACAAAACTTAAATTAAACAATGAACTTATTAAAACACCATTTATAGTAATAGTCGAATTTTAATTTAATAATTAAAAATAAAATAAATAAAAAAAGCTCACAATAAAAGTGATGCAAAAAAATACATGGCCTGTAATGTACACATGTACATCAGAAATAAATTTTGAAATAGTCCTGGTTAAAATTGAAATTAACACCTGCTTCAAACGATTTATCATAGCCGCAACTATTTTTTCAGAACATTCAGACTGGATCTTCTCCCCTTTTTAAAATCCTTCTTTGTTATTTATTTAATGTTTTCTCTCTTAAATTTCCAATATACTCCAAAGATTTTCTATAACATTCAAATCAGGACTGAGGAGGTATTTTATTGTTTTAGGACAATTATACAAACACCATTATCTCTCAATAGCACACATGACAGCCAAGATCTCTAAGTCTGGACAAGGCATCAGAGGTCGTATGGAGAAAAGATTTAAAATTCAGAAGCTGCAAGATCCAGCTGTAACCAACCAGCAAGAGCAAATTCGACAAAGCATTGCATCCGCAGGATAAATTAAGTCAGAAAACCTCACACCACTGTCTAGACTTTTTGCTTGGATCAATAAGGCAATCTTCTTACTGATAAGTCGGAAGTTTTGGAAAAATGGAGGAGATACTTTGTGAAACTCTTGACTAGTACGGGCTTGGATACCATCCCTGAGGAGGTGTAGAGAGCCTGCTGAAGAGAGTATAGAGGTCAAGTCTGAGCCGCCTAGTGAGGAAGAGATAGAGGGTGCACTGGAGAAGCTAAAGAACAACAAGGCTCCAGAACACGACAGGATTCCTGCGGAACTTTTGCGATGTGGGAGCAAATTGCTAGTAAGGCAACTTCAAGATCTGTTTCAATCTGTTTGGGAGGAGGAAGAAATACCATCAGCTTGGTAAAAGTCTATCATCTGCACTATCCACAAGAAGAGTAATCGCCTTAAATTTGATATCTACAGAGGCATATCCTTGCTGTCTTCTGGATATAAAGTATTTTCGAATCCCCTGTTCACACGTCTTCTCCCCTAGAAGATAGAGTCATCGATTTGTACCAATGTAGGTTTCGACGCGGTAAATCAACGGTGGACCAGATCTTTTGCTTGTGAACAATAATGAATAAGAGATATGAGTGTAAGCTAAAGACTCACCATCTCTTCATCGTTTTTGAGGCTGTCTACGACAGCATTGTCCACAAAGAGCACTACCGAGCAATTGAAGATCTTCGAATCCCTCAAAAGCTTATACGAATGGTGCGGCTGACCATGAATGGAGGTTTGTGTTCGGTGTGCGTTGGTGGATACCTGTGTTTATTCTCTAAGGCCTGGGGCGTTCCAGGGGACTTATGACAATAATAAATTAATTGATGGGCTGGGTGTTTCAATGATTAGTGGACTGTATTAATGAATGGGTTATATTGGTTGCTATTGCTACATATGGTATGGAGGGGTTAGTATCTTAATCTATTGTACATATCTTTATTTTCTTTGTTTCTTCTTCCCCTTCGTCCTCTTCCTTCTCGGCCCATGGGTAGGCCGGCTCCTATGAATTACTCCTCCATGGTGAAGTAATTATTAATGGAATGATGTAATGAAAAATGTCTTACACTGTTGGGCACATGTGCTCACTTCACTACAAGTCTTTGTCTCCAATTGCTAACTTGCAAGGGGGTCTTGCCAATGCTTGCCAATTTTGGCAGAGGTCCCTTCCTCTGGATGCCCCTAGATGGCGTTGTTATGATACTAATGAGGAGAGTGTCTGCTAGATGGCAGCATGAAGTGTTAAGGACCGTGTTCCCTTAACAACCTGTCATGAGAATTCCGAGCGACGAAGGGGCAAAGGCAGGGCGATGCACTTGCATGCCTCATGTTCAATATTACTTTGGAGAGTGCCGTGAGAGAAACGCACATACAGGTTGGGCATAATGTCTTTAATCAGAGCGTGCAACTACTGGCGTATGCGGACAATGTAGACATCATCAGGCGTTCCGAACAGGCAGTCAGAGAGGCAATTGTAGCACTGGTGGGGCCTGTTACTAAGAAACCAAGTATTTGATAATTGAGGAAACGCCTTGAACAGGCTATTAATTTCATAAATTTAAGCTCAATGGTGACCCAGAATAATAGCATGGAAGTTGAAATAGAAAGAAAAATATTCTCTGCTAACCAGTGTCACAACAGTCTGCGTAAACAACTATCCGGCCATATCCTCCCCCCGTCAGACCAATCATCATCAGACCAGAGTAATGTACGGCTCGGAATCCTGGACTCTGACAAAGAAGAGTGAACGAAATCTCCTCGTATTTGAACGGAAAATCCTTCGAAGGATATTTGGAGGACTTTTAGTAGATAGTACCTGGAGGAGACGTTCAAATCGAGAGATTTACGACGTATGTAATGAGCTGAATGTAGTTCAGGACATCAAACTGGGCTGATCACGATGGGCAGGTCATGTGGCACGCATGGGTAAAGAGGAACCGCCCAGAAAATTCCTCAATGCCCATGTTTAAAACGTACTTCAGATGAAGTTTTATGGAAGATTAAAGCGCATTTATTTATTTTCAAGTAATAGAATCAGATCTGGCAATGATAAATTCAAGAATTAGGATCAGAACCTTTACAAATAATTAATATTTAGATTCTAATAATATTTTAATAAATACATAGTTTGATCTAAACTATTAAAAAATTTCGATGGTAATTTATAAAAATTTATTAGTCAAAATCGTAATCAATAAATCAGAAGCCCTTCGCACTATTTCCACTAACTCACTGAATATATATAATTTTATTTGAAATGATTCGGGTTTTAGGTCCTTAAACTATCACTCCTTAATTTTCTTCGAAACGTCAAATAAAGAAAATTAAGAAGGAGTGATAGTTTAAGGACCTAAAACCCGAATCATTTCAAATAAAATTATAATATAAAAAGGTCGATGAATTAAATTCTTGTATATGTGTATATATATATATATATATATATATATATATATATATATATATATATATATATATATATATATATACACATATACCATGTATTTCAGGGTTAAGTGACCAGACTTCAGCATTGGATTAAGGACCTCAAAAAAAGAAAAAAAAGTCCTATGGGAAGTGTCCGGAAATGTTCACTTAAAGAGCTAGATTCGAAAAAACATTTTCAGCCATGATCAGATTCTAGCTTTTCAGGAATAAATTTTTCGGTAAAATCTAAGGAATAAAAGTTGTAGGTCATTATATTCGACCAGCCTTGGTTGCAAACCAAGTCTCCTGAAAATGTTATCTTAAAACAAGAAACAAAATCCTATGACGGAATGAATACTAACACATTCCTCAGGAGACGCATTAACATCTAATTACGTTTTTGTTATATAGGTTATGAATAAATTAATACGTTTCAAAATTCTTTTTTAATTGATTCATCCTTTTATGCATTAATGGTCTGGTATTGTATGGCCATTTTTATTTATTTTTAGATCCTTCATTCCAATTTTATCCCTTTCCTCATTCTTATTTACTAACACCCTCTTAGTGTTCCTTGAAATTCACAACCCTCATAAATCACTACCCCAAAATTACTTTTAAATTGTACTCTTGGAAAAAAACATGATATTCAGAAATTTAACTGAGTCATCTCAGGGCCTAAGGATACTAAGTTCGATTATTTGCAACCAATATTTGTCAAATTTAATGTCCTACAACTTTTCTTGTATTTATATACATGAACTTGCAAAGAGGTTTTGAATGAAACAAGAGTAAAGCAGATCAGAAGAGACTTAAAACGAGATTAAAATAAATTTGGTCTGTGTCAGGATGGCAATAATTTGAATAGGAATAAGCTTGATGAAGTAAGAGTAGGGCCATTTAAAATTAAAAAACGTATTTCCAAATCAATATATGAAGTAGAGTCTAAAAAAAAAACCGGGAAAGAAGTGAATGTGTTCCCCTCTAGCAAGTTGGTACCTTATTCTTTTTCTCCTGGACAAAAGAGTCTCCCACCAGCAGAGGTGTAAAATCAAGAATTTTATGATTCTTGACTTCATTATCATATGGGAATATTTCACCAAGGAAGGTTACATCTCAGCTAAATGTTTTTAGTAAAGGACAGTTAAACAATTCTATATTTTTCGGTAGGTTCATTCTGGATTATGCTTGTAATTATATTCATTATTTTAAGTCCAACAAATTGTAATTAATAAAACTATATTTTTAGCATCATTTCACTCCTAATTGATTAAACTTAGAAGAAGAATTATATATATATATATATATATATATATATATATATATATATATATATAGAGAGAGAGAGAGAGAGAGTGTGCATGTGTGTAAATGATTATATAAAATTTGCATAAACAAAATTTATTAAGACCTCATAGTAACAATAAGTATCAGTCATGAACCACATACCTTAAAACCAGTAATTTAGAATATCCTTCCTCACCTAGTGCTCTCTGCTCAGTTCCTTTAGATTTGTTCTATGTTCTTTTGAAAATTGCATTATCCACACAGTTTTATGTAAGACACTACTATACTTTTTTAAATTGCAAGTAAATTTATAATTATTTTTTTTTGTATTTATAAAGTTAGATAAATGTGAATTCCAATTAAGATATCTACTGAACTACTATATATATATATATATATATATATATATATATATATATATATATATATATATATATATCCCTTTATTGTGAGTACACTGCACTGTTAATAATATTCAAAAAATGCTTTCTTTTTTTAACAATAATGTCATAAATTAATTAATGTTTGCAAATTTTAATATTGCTTGTTTTATTCACAGTTCTGGCATGGATATGAGAACAATAAATTCTGAAAACATAGCTTAGGTTATAAATAAACAACTGTGTTTCTTTAGATTAACACAATTTTTTTTTTTTTTTTTTAAGACTAAACCTGAAGACTGATAGAAAACTAATATGTATATATAATGAATTAGCAATAGTATGACACCAAGATAAAGAAAATATAATTATTCCGTTTGAATAATACCTATGATTAGGAAGGAAAAAAATAAAATAAAGGAAAAAAGACGAAACATAATTTTATTTTTATGAACACGGAACATAAGTACATGGACTGATACAATTCAAACTTAATTTTATCAACAACAGTTCATTTGAAACAACAGTTCATCCTTAAACTAAGTAGTTGGAATGCATAATAAATATTTTTATTTGTGTGTACATGCATGTAAGAAAATTCATATATAATTGTAAAAAGTATAAGCCCAGATAATACATGGCAGAGAGTGATTTACAGTAATTTCAAGCAAACGCCCAGAAGCAACACATTCACACAAACAAATACACAATACAATATATTTTTCTTTCTTAACACACATGCACACACATTTGAATATAATATATATGTAATCAATTCTCTACATCTTTATATAATTTGTGAAACATCAAATATCAGAAATTATAGATCAATTTTTTGAAAATAGATTAATCTTCTGATTCTTTTATTTTTTTTATATATTTTTTTTCTCTGTAGTTATACAGAACATACAATTTCTTATGATTATATAAAGAGCGGATCATAAGTACTTCATATTGCTAAACTAAGCAGAATGGATCGAATGGTCATACATATCCCTCTAGGGTGCATTTGCACATATACGTGAATTGTGTGGTATGTGTGATAGGCCTGATAGTCCGACATCACTTTCATTTAATGTGCGATCACACATGACACGAAACCATATGCTTAGCTTCCAGAAGAAATCATTACGACAAGGTTAAAATTAATTTACAAAAACATGTTAATTAAGATAGTATTTAATTAAACTTATTTTTAACTATGCATTACAAATTTTAACTGTTTATTTAACTACATTAAATTATTGACAACAATTTATATTTTACAAATAAATAATACAATAAAGAAAATTAATAAAATTTAAAATCTTAAAATTTTTTATATTAATTAATGATCAGTCTATTGGATACACTGTAACATTTAAGGTCAAATTTTCCTTTAATATGGAATTTAGAATCTATACCCAGAGATCAGGCCAGCCAGCCATGGCTCCAATAGGACTGACACCTCACCTCATAATCAATAACAAAGGAGAAGTAAAAGCCTTTCAACCTATCAAAGGAGACCAACTGATAAGAGTGTTCAACCAATCCTGAAAATTGGAGTGCCCTATTTGTTTGGATGAAATCCTTCCAAACAAAAGATTAAATCTAGGATATACCTACACACAGGATGTAGCTGTGTTTTACAAGGCCAATATATCAAAATATGCTTGAACATTTACAAAAATGTCCCATTCGCTATAAGAAATGGGAGCCTTCTTCTGATGTGGATTTGAATTTATCTATATTAAACTAAAGTAAAATGATAGGTCTGTTTAATTAAAAAATGATTTGTTGAGGGGGACCAGACCTTTCATTTTTTTAAATAATATTAAATTTTTTTAAGATTTTAAATTTTATTTAACTGATTAAATGTTGTAAAATATAATTAGAAAATTAATAATGTTAAGTACTGCTGTTGCCGTAACTTATTACAAAATTTATCTTACACCTTAAAAGCAGTTTAAAGCTAATTTAGTATGTAGTGCAATGAATATAACAAATACAAAACACTTAATTCATCCTAACTGTCAGAAAAAGAATAAGGTAAAGCTACAAGTAATTCATAAACAAAATAATCAGTGTATATGTATATATAGACTAAAGTACATTATATATGTAAAAATACATACACATATCTGTATAAATATACATATACATACATGTAAATATTCAGTTGATTCCATGATATTTTTAACATCTTGAAAATATAAAGGAAGAAAATAATTTTATCTTTTATAAAAAATAAATAAATAAATAAAAGAACTCAAAAATTGACTTTGAATCCTGCAGCTTTACCCATGCGACAAAATATTACTACACAAAATCTATACTAATATTTTCACCCATCTATCAATAAAAACTGTTGAAGATTTTCTACAGATGTTCTAATATATATGGTTTATTAGTTTGCCCCCATAAGGCATATTTTGGTGGCTATTTCAGAATTTGTGCATAAAAAAGTTAAATTTTAATTATACAAAAATGATAAGATAAAGCATCACAAACTTTGTAATATACATTCAAAAGAAAGAATTTTAAAAGACAGGATTTCAAACAATCAACTACAACAAATATAGTAATCTTAGTACACTTCAATATCATAACAGCATCATGATTCTGGAAAAACTAAGGGTATATTTTGATTAAGTAAAAGATAGATGCAACATAACAGTTTTCAATAATTTAACCAGATATACAACAATACTACAAAAATGAAGCGGATGTAAATTTACAAGTCTGGTTTAAGTTATTAACCAAAAAAACTCAGTCCGACCGCCTCACAATGGAAAGTCTTTTCAATCATTATCATATACACCCACACAACACTTTCTGTTCTTCTTAATAAAATGAAAATTGAAACATACTCATTTATTTACAAAGTTATGAAACATCTTGATCTTCGACATCTTGAAGCTGTTCTTTTTGCTCACTATTACCTACAAACAAAATTAAATTATTATATTAAACTCATGCATCAAATGAATAAATAATGATACTGAAAAACGAAAACTTAATGTTATGATCTTATAATGATTAATATTAACCCTAACACAAATGAAACAATTAATTATCTGTGGTGTTACTTTTTTTAAAATTTTTACAACAGTAGGGGTTGTTTAATTTAAATTATTACAACAAAAATGTTACCCAATAACAAATATTATCGTAAAAAAAAATTATAATTAAAAAAGAAGTAAACTCATAAACGTTGATTATGTCAATCTGCATTCCGCACACGTTTCTATGATTTTTGCCATTAGCATTAGATGTTGTTTCCATTAGCATATAAAGTTTGAAAGCAAAAATGTACAACTACTATGTTAAGATAAAGTAATGTGGAATATTTGTGTCAATTATCAGAACTATACATTTAATGTATCTAGTGGACATGAGGCTTTATTATTACTGTTTTTTATTTAATGTTATGTTCTCGATTCAATTATGTTATATTACCATATAACATGATACCTCATTATAGGCCCTTTTAACTTTTCATAAGTGTATTAACAAACTGAATTCTAACAACACAAAAAAATTATGTCTTGGTTACTTTTAATACAATTTTAATAATTTTATTCTGCATGAAAATTGGCCAGCACTTGCTGGTTTAGAGTTATCTGAACCTAACTAAACTTGAGAACTTTTTGAAGGGTGAGCCAAAATTCTAATTTAAAGAGGCATCTTCTTTTCAGACACCTCAGAGGATTAATAGGAATTGAAGAGAAAGCAAGGACTGAAACTAGTGGATTAGAGTGGGAGTGATGTTTTTCATGAAAGGAGAGATACCTGGTACAGGTCAAATTAGCAACATAGAGAACATTAAGGTCTTTGTGGATGATTTTATTCGTGACAAAGTAAGCGTTGAAGAATTTTGGATTGTAAGGATTGGATACGGGAAGAATTTGATGGTTTAGTAGAGCCCCAAAGCTCAACTCAGTAGGCTTTATGATTGTCATGTTAATGAGTCTTTTGTAGTTAAGTGAAAGGTTAGAGGGTCTGTCTAGTAAGTGTTGAAGTAACCGAAATCGGCAAGCAGTTTCTTGTCTTGTATGCAGATTTCATGTTAAACGCTTGTCAAGTAGGAGCCCTAAATAATGGATATGTAGAACCGGGAAAAGCGCAATATCATTCATTACAAGACACTGTAGGGCAGTGTTTGATGGGATTTATGGGAATTAATTTCAATTTTCCAATTCTGATGCCATAACTCAAGGTTTCTGATGTGGATTTGGAGAGTTTGAGAGGCAATAGTAAGATCGTTATTAACTGATAGCACGTAAGTGTCATCGACATAGGTAGAAAGAAATGTGTTAGAATGGGTTGGGATATAAGCTGTATAGACTGAGTAAAGAATGGGTCTTAGGATACTGCCTTGAGGAACACTAGCAAACAGAGTGAAAATGGATGAATAGGAATGATTGTGGTTGATTTTGAAGGAAATGAGTAAGTTAAAGGTTAGATTAAGATGAGCTTGAAGCAAGGACAATGGGAAAAAGTTAAATTTATTATCTTAGTTGAGAATTGTAAAAAAAAATAAATAAATAAATAAACAAAAATCAGTGTGCACAAGTATAATTTAAAACAACTAAAATATAAATTTATACAAGTTGAGAAGTGTAAAAAAAAAAATCAGTGTGCACAAAAATAACTCAAATATAAATTTATACCATCTCCTTGCATATCCGAAGTCCACAATGTCAGATTATCTCTTAAAAGTTGCATGATCAAAGTGGAATCCTTATAGCTCTCTTCAGAAAGTGTATCCAACTCAGCAATCGCATCATCAAAGGCTGCTTTTGCTAATCTACAAGCTCGGTCGGGAGAGTTTAATATCTCATAATAAAACACAGAGAAATTTAATGCCAATCCAAGACTGAAAAATACCAGAAATCGAAATAAATTATTAATTAAAATTACTAATTCAATTATAACAATATTTAAAAAAAAAAAAAGGCTGTATGTATTCAAAATAGTAAAGTTCAGGATCAGCAATTATTATTCTGATATTAAAATTTTTTGTCCAGGTTTATATATTATTTTAACTCGTCCAATATAATGATACCAGCGTGATACTCATTTTTTGTAAGTTTCAATTTTATTATTATAATTATTTGCACTCTTTAGATTATTATCATCACAGGGTTGAATGTTTCAGAATAAAAATAATATTTAGTTTATTCAGTTAAACTCATACTCCCATTAAAATATGAACCATTTTCGTTTGCCCACATCTACGTGACTGAAGGTGCAACAGAAGATTTGATAAAATCTAGGAGAACACTCAAGACACAAATTTATTTACCGCCAGTATGTCATAGTTCAATAATTTAAGAGTGCATTCCAAGAGGACAGACACAAACAAGTGAATCACGATAAGTTATTATGGTGGTACTCCGCTATCAACCTTATAATAATAAATATATAATAACTGTACTATTAACTTGACTTTATTTTTCACCTTTTTTTCAACATTATTAATAAATATTCAATTATTTAATATTGTTTTTATAGATTGAAAAAATATTTTCATAATGTGTATACAACTGTCAGCATTAATGTAGCTTTACCATTTAGTTTATATTTAAAACACAATTTAATGTAATATGATCATGTTCATGAAAAATTAATATATTATTGATAATATTATATATAAAATATTGGACAACCTGTATAAATGGTAGTAGTATATGTTATATACACACAAAACGTGTGAGTGTGTGTATAAGATTGAAAATTCATAAATTAAACAATAACTGTGAATGAAAAAAAAATACCGTATAGGATGAGTCGGAGGTAATTCTGTCATAGCTAAATAGATGCTTTTGGGGCTAGGTTAAGATCCTTTAACATTTTTGAGATTCTTCTTGTGAGAAGAATGTTTTGTGAAAACCACTTGAATTGTCTGGAAAAAAAATCTATATATGTCGGTCATTATTTTTAGTAGAACTATATATTCAATTGGAAAATTGGTAAGGCCTAGTTGCACAAATCACTGATCAAAATATGATTCTGCTACTTAAGATATAACCTGGAAGCTGAGCGTGGTCTCGGGCGAATCATCTCATTGCATGGCCGTCGGTCTAGAAACAACATTAATCTCTATATATACTGAGCCCAAACCCTTCATGGGTTGCAAAGTTACAGGGTTTTTTTTTTTGGTTTTTTTAATACATTAATATCCTCAGTCACAATACTAGTTTGGTGATATTAAATTGTGAAAGCTTATGAGGCTCAAATATAATGAACAGGGTAGCATTGCGTTTATTCAAATTTTCACAGTTTTTTGATTTAGTATCACAAACGGCACAATTTACTGTGCCTTAGATAACATAAAACATATGTTCTGCAGGAAATAATCCTTATTTAAATCAATTGCTGAGTCAATTAAAAAAGGAAAGTACCTGAATTGTAAGAGAATTTTGTTAAGTTTTCATGTGCACCTAAAACGGTTGTAGTTACTACTTTTAATTAATTACAAAGTAGGTAGGTAGGTAGGTAGATATATATATATATATAAATTTTTTTTTTTTTTTTTTTTTTTTTTTTTTTTTTAATCATTAGGGGATTCCATTACAGTCACTAAGGGGACAATGAATGAAGAATGAAAGCATATGATAATAACAGTTCATATTAAGCTTTTTGATTATAAATAAATTCAGATTGAAGCAAAATATAGTAACACTGTATTTATCACATCATAAACAATGCAATTTATCTCCAAAATGCCATTGATCATCAAAAATTAACTATACTCATCCTCTTAGATTTCTCAAAGGCGTTTAACACGGTTGACCATAGTATCCTTCTTAACAAACTCCAAAATCTACCAGTATCCAACAGTGCTTTACGCTGGTTTCAATCCTTCCTCTCCGATCGCTCTCAGTATGTAGTAGTGCCAGATCAACCTCCTTCCAGTACCCTACCTCTATCCTGTGGTGTCCCTCAGGGATCGTCTCTATCTCCTACCCTATTCGCTATCTACATCAATGACCTCCCTCTCCATATTAATCACTCTAAATACCACCTCTATGCTGACAATTTCCAAATATACCTCTCCTTCCCACCTTCTGACCTATTACTAGCTACAAAAAGATTACAAGAGGATATAAATCGAATAAGCCACTGGGCTGAAGTGAATAAGTTAAAATTAAATCTTAAAAAAAACAAAAGCAATTGTAATAGGATCCCCTCACCTCCTGAAAACTGTTCCTCATATCCCAACTCTGTTTCTAAATAGTAACCCTATAAAGTTCCACCCCACTGTCCGAAATCTGGGAGTAACCTTCGATCAAACTCTATCCTTCAAAAATCATATTTCCGAAATCTCTCGACGTACCCCCTCAACCTTAAAGCGACTGAATTCTCTCCGTCACCTATTCCCGCTTGAAACCCTTGTTACCTCCCTAATATTCCCCCACTTCGACTATTGCTGTACGGTGTATGGTGGTATGTCTGGGGATCTCGAGTTAAAAATAAAACGCTTAATCAATTCCTTTGTTCGCTTCATCTTCGGGGTCCCTAGATATACCTCTGTATCCCAATTTTATGGCGAGTTGAAGTGGCTTAACCCTTCCAATCGTCGCAAGTATTTCCTTGCGTCATTCCTTTACCAAATTATTCAATCCCGCCGTCCATCATATATTTTTGACCTCCTACAGTTCAAATCCTCTGTCCATCCCCATTCTACACGCTCCAGGGCTTCGGATTTATACAGTACCACGGAACTGCACCTTTCGACAGATCATTTCTCATTTGATCCTCAATCCTATGGAATTCTATCCCTCCTTCCATCCGTCACTCCAATTCTCTTTCTACCTTCAAATCCCCCATATTTGATCACTTATTGCACATCCAGGCTCAGTAGAATTCTAAATAAGCTTTTTATTTATTTTTTTTGTTTTCATCTCATTTATATATGTATATTTTATACCATTAATTATTAACTTGTTTATATTTAGTTAATTTACTCTAAGACTCTAAAGCCCTTTTTTTGTACATTTTGTATATTTTATTCTAAAGGGACATGTCCCAGAATAATAAAGAATTTATTATTTAAATATGGCTGACACTACAAATAAATTTCATCCTTCCCACTCAGACTAGAATAAGTAAGTTAACCTGTTATATCCATCTTCCCAACATATTTTTGAGTTGATGAGGGCAATGAACAAAAAAAAAAAAGTTCACAAAAACAGGACTATCAAAAACACAAATAAACCACTGGTTTTTTTTTTTTTTTTTTTTAATCAAAGCAAAACCAAACAGCTAAATGTAGGACTTGTACTTAACTTATAAAACAGTTTAACATAGGGAGACTTCAAAGTTGATCTTATGGTCAACTACTTTTCAGTTAATCTTTAATAATTGCTTACATTGACATGTACAACCAGAAACAGAGCTCAACTGGGTAAAAAAGGGGACTCCTAAGTTTATAAGGACTATAAATCAGAAAATCTGGTTTTAAGGATAGTAGCAGAGATGAAACTTCAATTTTATATCTTTCCTGGCAAGGAGCCACTTGAGTTAGGAGTTAGATAAGGTGTTTTTGCACTTAAGGAAATTGAGTTCTTTTGCAGAAATAGCTGTCGGATAATGTAATTAATGCAACAAACTATGCATCATGAGAGATCAGTATAAGTACATTGTTTAGTTTATCTTGACATCAAGCATTCAAAATGCAAGAGCTTCATCCACATAAACTGATTTCCCAAAAGTATTTTGTTAACTAACGGTATTAACTCAACAAACTTATTAAAAAATGATAATATCAATAATTAATATTAAAAAAAAAAAAAAAAAAAAGAAAACAAGAAGTTTAGGTTGAATTAACAGGATTAAATTAAATAGTTTTGTTTTAATACTCACATACGATTTACTTTGTCCTTTAATTTTTCCACTTCTATCGTAAATTATGCAACGAATGTTAGTGGTTCCCACATCAAGGGAAGCAATAAAATTGCGACCTGACTTCATACTTAAGTATAAACAAATGAACAACTTGCCTATCTATTCAAAATTAAAACCGCCTGAAACAGACTAACCATAGAGATCACAAACATAGAGTAAAGGCCACGTTTCACGTTAGTAGTAGGAGAGGGGGAAGCCATAATACTTTAATAAAACCGGATAACATCAAATATTACTTTTTTTGGCCGTTATTAATATCAGATTACCAAATTGTGGATAACGAATCATAAGAGTTATAAAACACTGCCAAATCGTGAATGATTTTGAATTTAAAACGAAACTTATTGAAAAGATACAGACATATTTTAACACAAAAACAATGAAAATTTTAATGATAAAAAAGTGATTTGCGAGTGTGTTTATACAGTTAGTCACAGTTAAAATGATGCAAGGGATATTTTAAATAAAATTAGCTGTTTTAAGAACTAATATTTAATCCATTAATACTGAGACTTACAAAACTTAAATTAAACAATGAACTTATTAAAACACCATTTATAGTAATAGTCGAATTTTAATTTAATAATTAAAAATAAAATAAATAAAAAAAGCTCACAATAAAAGTGATGCAAAAAAATACATGGCCTGTAATGTACACATGTACATCAGAAATAAATTTTGAAATAGTCCTGGTTAAAATTGAAATTAACACCTGCTTCAAACGATTTATCATAGCCGCAACTATTTTTTCAGAACATTCAGACTGGATCTTCTCCCCTTTTTAAAATCCTTCTTTGTTATTTATTTAATGTTTTCTCTCTTAAATTTCCAATATACTCCAAAGATTTTCTATAACATTCAAATCAGGACTGAGGAGGTATTTTATTGTTTTAGGACAATTATACAAACACCATTATCTCTCAATAGCACACATGACAGCCAAGATCTCTAAGTCTGGACAAGGCATCAGAGGTCGTATGGAGAAAAGATTTAAAATTCAGAAGCTGCAAGATCCAGCTGTAACCAACCAGCAAGAGCAAATTCGACAAAGCATTGCATCCGCAGGATAAATTAAGTCAGAAAACCTCACACCACTGTCTAGACTTTTTGCTTGGATCAATAAGGCAATCTTCTTACTGATAAGTCGGAAGTTTTGGAAAAATGGAGGAGATACTTTGTGAAACTCTTGACTAGTACGGGCTTGGATACCATCCCTGAGGAGGTGTAGAGAGCCTGCTGAAGAGAGTATAGAGGTCAAGTCTGAGCCGCCTAGTGAGGAAGAGATAGAGGGTGCACTGGAGAAGCTAAAGAACAACAAGGCTCCAGAACACGACAGGATTCCTGCGGAACTTTTGCGATGTGGGAGCAAATTGCTAGTAAGGCAACTTCAAGATCTGTTTCAATCTGTTTGGGAGGAGGAAGAAATACCATCAGCTTGGTAAAAGTCTATCATCTGCACTATCCACAAGAAGAGTAATCGCCTTAAATTTGATATCTACAGAGGCATATCCTTGCTGTCTTCTGGATATAAAGTATTTTCGAATCCCCTGTTCACACGTCTTCTCCCCTAGAAGATAGAGTCATCGATTTGTACCAATGTAGGTTTCGACGCGGTAAATCAACGGTGGACCAGATCTTTTGCTTGTGAACAATAATGAATAAGAATATGAGTGTAAGCTAAAGACTCACCATCTCTTCATCGTTTTTGAGGCTGTCTACGACAGCATTGTCCACAAAGAGCACTACCGAGCAATTGAAGATCTTCGAATCCCTCAAAAGCTTATACGAATGGTGCGGCTGACCATGAATGGAGGTTTGTGTTCGGTGTGCGTTGGTGGATACCTGTGTTTATTCTCTAAGGCCTGGGGCGTTCCAGGGGACTTATGACAATAATAAATTAATTGATGGGCTGGGTGTTTCAATGATTAGTGGACTGTATTAATGAATGGGTTATATTGGTTGCTATTGCTACATATGGTATGGAGGGGTTAGTATCTTAATCTATTGTACATATCTTTATTTTCTTTGTTTCTTCTTCCCCTTCGTCCTCTTCCTTCTCGGCCCATGGGTAGGCCGGCTCCTATGAATTACTCCTCCATGGTGAAGTAATTATTAATGGAATGATGTAATGAAAAATGTCTTACACTGTTGGGCACATGTGCTCACTTCACTACAAGTCTTTGTCTCCAATTGCTAACTTGCAAGGGGGTCTTGCCAATGCTTGCCAATTTTGGCAGAGGTCCCTTCCTCTGGATGCCCCTAGATGGCGTTGTTATGATACTAATGAGGAGAGTGTCTGCTAGATGGCAGCATGAAGTGTTAAGGACCGTGTTCCCTTAACAACCTGTCATGAGAATTCCGAGCGACGAAGGGGCAAAGGCAGGGCGATGCACTTGCATGCCTCATGTTCAATATTACTTTGGAGAGTGCCGTGAGAGAAACGCACATACAGGTTGGGCATAATGTCTTTAATCAGAGCGTGCAACTACTGGCGTATGCGGACAATGTAGACATCATCAGGCGTTCCGAACAGGCAGTCAGAGAGGCAATTGTAGCACTGGTGGGGCCTGTTACTAAGAAACCAAGTATTTGATAATTGAGGAAACGCCTTGAACAGGCTATTAATTTCATAAATTTAAGCTCAATGGTGACCCAGAATAATAGCATGGAAGTTGAAATAGAAAGAAAAATATTCTCTGCTAACCAGTGTCACAACAGTCTGCGTAAACAACTATCCGGCCATATCCTCCCCCCGTCAGACCAATCATCATCAGACCAGAGTAATGTACGGCTCGGAATCCTGGACTCTGACAAAGAAGAGTGAACGAAATCTCCTCGTATTTGAACGGAAAATCCTTCGAAGGATATTTGGAGGACTTTTAGTAGATAGTACCTGGAGGAGACGTTCAAATCGAGAGATTTACGACGTATGTAATGAGCTGAATGTAGTTCAGGACATCAAACTGGGCTGATCACGATGGGCAGGTCATGTGGCACGCATGGGTAAAGAGGAACCGCCCAGAAAATTCCTCAATGCCCATGTTTAAAACGTACTTCAGATGAAGTTTTATGGAAGATTAAAGCGCATTTATTTATTTTCAAGTAATAGAATCAGATCTGGCAATGATAAATTCAAGAATTAGGATCAGAACCTTTACAAATAATTAATATTTAGATTCTAATAATATTTTAATAAATACATAGTTTGATCTAAACTATTAAAAAATTTCGATGGTAATTTATAAAAATTTATTAGTCAAAATCGTAATCAATAAATCAGAAGCCCTTCGCACTATTTCCACTAACTCACTGAATATATATAATTTTATTTGAAATGATTCGGGTTTTAGGTCCTTAAACTATCACTCCTTAATTTTCTTCGAAACGTCAAATAAAGAAAATTAAGAAGGAGTGATAGTTTAAGGACCTAAAACCCGAATCATTTCAAATAAAATTATAATATAAAAAGGTCGATGAATTAAATTCTTGTATATGTGTATATATATATATATATATATATATATATATATATATATATATATATATATATATATATATATATATATATATATATACACATATACCATGTATTTCAGGGTTAAGTGACCAGACTTCAGCATTGGATTAAGGACCTCAAAAAAAGAAAAAAAAGTCCTATGGGAAGTGTCCGGAAATGTTCACTTAAAGAGCTAGATTCGAAAAAACATTTTCAGCCATGATCAGATTCTAGCTTTTCAGGAATAAATTTTTCGGTAAAATCTAAGGAATAAAAGTTGTAGGTCATTATATTCGACCAGCCTTGGTTGCAAACCAAGTCTCCTGAAAATGTTATCTTAAAACAAGAAACAAAATCCTATGACGGAATGAATACTAACACATTCCTCAGGAGACGCATTAACATCTAATTACGTTTTTGTTATATAGGTTATGAATAAATTAATACGTTTCAAAATTCTTTTTTAATTGATTCATCCTTTTATGCATTAATGGTCTGGTATTGTATGGCCATTTTTATTTATTTTTAGATCCTTCATTCCAATTTTATCCCTTTCCTCATTCTTATTTACTAACACCCTCTTAGTGTTCCTTGAAATTCACAACCCTCATAAATCACTACCCCAAAATTACTTTTAAATTGTACTCTTGGAAAAAAACATGATATTCAGAAATTTAACTGAGTCATCTCAGGGCCTAAGGATACTAAGTTCGATTATTTGCAACCAATATTTGTCAAATTTAATGTCCTACAACTTTTCTTGTATTTATATACATGAACTTGCAAAGAGGTTTTGAATGAAACAAGAGTAAAGCAGATCAGAAGAGACTTAAAACGAGATTAAAATAAATTTGGTCTGTGTCAGGATGGCAATAATTTGAATAGGAATAAGCTTGATGAAGTAAGAGTAGGGCCATTTAAAATTAAAAAACGTATTTCCAAATCAATATATGAAGTAGAGTCTAAAAAAAAAACCGGGAAAGAAGTGAATGTGTTCCCCTCTAGCAAGTTGGTACCTTACTCTTTTTCTCCTGGACAAAAGAGTCTCCCACCAGCAGAGGTGTAAAATCAAGAATTTTATGATTCTTGACTTCATTATCATATGGGAATATTTCACCAAGGAAGGTTACATCTCAGCTAAATGTTTTTAGTAAAGGACAGTTAAACAATTCTATATTTTTCAGTAGGTTCATTCTGGATTATGCTTGTAATTATATTCATTATTTTAAGTCCAACAAATTGTAATTAATAAAACTATATTTTTAGCATCATTTCACTCCTAATTGATTAAACTTAGAAGAAGAATTATATATATATATATATATATATATATAGAGAGAGAGAGAGAGAGAGAGAGAGAGAGTGTGCATGTGTGTAAATGATTATATAAAATTTGCATAAACAAAATTTATTAAGACCTCATAGTAACAATAAGTATCAGTCATGAACCACATACCTTAAAACCAGTAATTTAGAATATCCTTCCTCACCTAGTGCTCTCTGCTCAGTTCCTTTAGATTTGTTCTATGTTCTTTTGAAAATTGCATTATCCACACAGTTTTATGTAAGACACTACTATACTTTTTTAAATTGCAAGTAAATTTATAATTATTTTTTTTTGTATTTATAAAGTTAGATAAATGTGAATTCCAATTAAGATATCTACTGAACTACTATATATATATATATATATATATATATATATATATATATATATATATATATATATATATATATATATATCCCTTTATTGTGAGTACACTGCACTGTTAATAATATTCAAAAAATGCTTTCTTTTTTTAACAATAATGTCATAAATTAATTAATGTTTGCAAATTTTAATATTGCTTGTTTTATTCACAGTTCTGGCATGGATATGAGAACAATAAATTCTGAAAACATAGCTTAGGTTATAAATAAACAACTGTGTTTCTTTAGATTAACACAATTTTTTTTTTTTTTTTTTAAGACTAAACCTGAAGACTGATAGAAAACTAATATGTATATATAATGAATTAGCAATAGTATGACACCAAGATAAAGAAAATATAATTATTCCGTTTGAATAATACCTATGATTAGGAAGGAAAAAAATAAAATAAAGGAAAAAAGACGAAACATAATTTTATTTTTATGAACACGGAACATAAGTACATGGACTGATACAATTCAAACTTAATTTTATCAACAACAGTTCATTTGAAACAACAGTTCATCCTTAAACTAAGTAGTTGGAATGCATAATAAATATTTTTATTTGTGTGTACATGCATGTAAGAAAATTCATATATAATTGTAAAAAGTATAAGCCCAGATAATACATGGCAGAGAGTGATTTACAGTAATTTCAAGCAAACGCCCAGAAGCAACACATTCACACAAACAAATACACAATACAATATATTTTTCTTTCTTAACACACATGCACACACATTTGAATATAATATATATGTAATCAATTCTCTACATCTTTATATAATTTGTGAAACATCAAATATCAGAAATTATAGATCAATTTTTTGAAAATAGATTAATCTTCTGATTCTTTTATTTTTTTTTATATATTTTTTTTCTCTGTAGTTATACAGAACATACAATTTCTTATGATTATATAAAGAGCGGATCATAAGTACTTCATATTGCTAAACTAAGCAGAATGGATCGAATGGTCATACATATCCCTCTAGGGTGCATTTGCACATATACGTGAATTGTGTGGTATGTGTGATAGGCCTGATAGTCCGACATCACTTTCATTTAATGTGCGATCACACATGACACGAAACCATATGCTTAGCTTCCAGAAGAAATCATTACGACAAGGTTAAAATTAATTTACAAAAACATGTTAATTAAGATAGTATTTAATTAAACTTATTTTTAACTATGCATTACAAATTTTAACTGTTTATTTAACTACATTAAATTATTGACAACAATTTATATTTTACAAATAAATAATACAATAAAGAAAATTAATAAAATTTAAAATCTTAAAATTTTTTATATTAATTAATGATCAGTCTATTGGATACACTGTAACATTTAAGGTCAAATTTTCCTTTAATATGGAATTTAGAATCTATACCCAGAGATCAGGCCAGCCAGCCATGGCTCCAATAGGACTGACACCTCACCTCATAATCAATAACAAAGGAGAAGTAAAAGCCTTTCAACCTATCAAAGGAGACCAACTGATAAGAGTGTTCAACCAATCCTGAAAATTGGAGTGCCCTATTTGTTTGGATGAAATCCTTCCAAACAAAAGATTAAATCTAGGATATACCTACACACAGGATGTAGCTGTGTTTTACAAGGCCAATATATCAAAATATGCTTGAACATTTACAAAAATGTCCCATTCGCTATAAGAAATGGGAGCCTTCTTCTGATGTGGATTTGAATTTATCTATATTAAACTAAAGTAAAATGATAGGTCTGTTTAATTAAAAAATGATTTGTTGAGGGGGACCAGACCTTTCATTTTTTTAAATAATATTAAATTTTTTTAAGATTTTAAATTTTATTTAACTGATTAAATGTTGTAAAATATAATTAGAAAATTAATAATGTTAAGTACTGCTGTTGCCGTAACTTATTACAAAATTTATCTTACACCTTAAAAGCAGTTTAAAGCTAATTTAGTATGTAGTGCAATGAATATAACAAATACAAAACACTTAATTCATCCTAACTGTCAGAAAAAGAATAAGGTAAAGCTACAAGTAATTCATAAACAAAATAATCAGTGTATATGTATATATAGACTAAAGTACATTATATATGTAAAAATACATACACATATCTGTATAAATATACATATACATACATGTAAATATTCAGTTGATTCCATGATATTTTTAACATCTTGAAAATATAAAGGAAGAAAATAATTTTATCTTTTATAAAAAATAAATAAATAAATAAAAGAACTCAAAAATTGACTTTGAATCCTGCAGCTTTACCCATGCGACAAAATATTACTACACAAAATCTATACTAATATTTTCACCCATCTATCAATAAAAACTGTTGAAGATTTTCTACAGATGTTCTAATATATATGGTTTATTAGTTTGCCCCCATAAGGCATATTTTGGTGGCTATTTCAGAATTTGTGCATAAAAAAGTTAAATTTTAATTATACAAAAATGATAAGATAAAGCATCACAAACTTTGTAATATACATTCAAAAGAAAGAATTTTAAAAGACAGGATTTCAAACAATCAACTACAACAAATATAGTAATCTTAGTACACTTCAATATCATAACAGCATCATGATTCTGGAAAAACTAAGGGTATATTTTGATTAAGTAAAAGATAGATGCAACATAACAGTTTTCAATAATTTAACCAGATATACAACAATACTACAAAAATGAAGCGGATGTAAATTTACAAGTCTGGTTTAAGTTATTAACCAAAAAAACTCAGTCCGACCGCCTCACAATGGAAAGTCTTTTCAATCATTATCATATAACACCCACACAACACTTTCTGTTCTTCTTAATAAAATGAAAATTGAAACATACTCATTTATTTACAAAGTTATGAAACATCTTGATCTTCGACATCTTGAAGCTGTTCTTTTTGCTCACTATTACCTACAAACAAAATTAAATTATTATATTAAACTCATGCATCAAATGAATAAATAATGATACTGAAAAACGAAAACTTAATGTTATGATCTTATAATGATTAATATTAACCCTAACACAAATGAAACAATTAATTATCTGTGGTGTTACTTTTTTTAAAATTTTTACAACAGTAGGGGTTGTTTAATTTAAATTATTACAACAAAAATGTTACCCAATAACAAATATTATCGTAAAAAAAAATTATAATTAAAAAAGAAGTAAACTCATAAACGTTGATTATGTCAATCTGCATTCCGCACACGTTTCTATGATTTTTGCCATTAGCATTAGATGTTGTTTCCATTAGCATATAAAGTTTGAAAGCAAAAATGTACAACTACTATGTTAAGATAAAGTAATGTGGAATATTTGTGTCAATTATCAGAACTATACATTTAATGTATCTAGTGGACATGAGGCTTTATTATTACTGTTTTTTATTTAATGTTATGTTCTCGATTCAATTATGTTATATTACCATATAACATGATACCTCATTATAGGCCCTTTTAACTTTTCATAAGTGTATTAACAAACTGAATTCTAACAACACAAAAAAATTATGTCTTGGTTACTTTTAATACAATTTTAATAATTTTATTCTGCATGAAAATTGGCCAGCACTTGCTGGTTTAGAGTTATCTGAACCTAACTAAACTTGAGAACTTTTTGAAGGGTGAGCCAAAATTCTAATTTAAAGAGGCATCTTCTTTTCAGACACCTCAGAGGATTAATAGGAATTGAAGAGAAAGCAAGGACTGAAACTAGTGGATTAGAGTGGGAGTGATGTTTTTCATGAAAGGAGAGATACCTGGTACAGGTCAAATTAGCAACATAGAGAACATTAAGGTCTTTGTGGATGATTTTATTCGTGACAAAGTAAGCGTTGAAGAATTTTGGATTGTAAGGATTGGATACGGGAAGAATTTGATGGTTTAGTAGAGCCCCAAAGCTCAACTCAGTAGGCTTTATGATTGTCATGTTAATGAGTCTTTTGTAGTTAAGTGAAAGGTTAGAGGGTCTGTCTAGTAAGTGTTGAAGTAACCGAAATCGGCAAGCAGTTTCTTGTCTTGTATGCAGATTTCATGTTAAACGCTTGTCAAGTAGGAGCCCTAAATAATGGATATGTAGAACCGGGAAAAGCGCAATATCATTCATTACAAGACACTGTAGGGCAGTGTTTGATGGGATTTATGGGAATTAATTTCAATTTTCCAATTCTGATGCCATAACTCAAGGTTTCTGATGTGGATTTGGAGAGTTTGAGAGGCAATAGTAAGATCGTTATTAACTGATAGCACGTAAGTGTCATCGACATAGGTAGAAAGAAATGTGTTAGAATGGGTTGGGATATAAGCTGTATAGACTGAGTAAAGAATGGGTCTTAGGATACTGCCTTGAGGAACACTAGCAAACAGAGTGAAAATGGATGAATAGGAATGATTGTGGTTGATTTTGAAGGAAATGAGTAAGTTAAAGGTTAGATTAAGATGAGCTTGAAGCAAGGACAATGGGAAAAAGTTAAATTTATTATCTTAGTTGAGAATTGTAAAAAAAAATAAATAAATAAATAAACAAAAATCAGTGTGCACAAGTATAATTTAAAACAACTAAAATATAAATTTATACAAGTTGAGAAGTGTAAAAAAAAAAAATCAGTGTGCACAAAAATAACTCAAATATAAATTTATACCATCTCCTTGCATATCCGAAGTCCACAATGTCAGATTATCTCTTAAAAGTTGCATGATCAAAGTGGAATCCTTATAGCTCTCTTCAGAAAGTGTATCCAACTCAGCAATCGCATCATCAAAGGCTGCTTTTGCTAATCTACAAGCTCGGTCGGGAGAGTTTAATATCTCATAATAAAACACAGAGAAATTTAATGCCAATCCAAGACTGAAAAATACCAGAAATCGAAATAAATTATTAATTAAAATTACTAATTCAATTATAACAATATTTAAAAAAAAAAAAAAGGCTGTATGTATTCAAAATAGTAAAGTTCAGGATCAGCAATTATTATTCTGATATTAAAATTTTTTGTCCAGGTTTATATATTATTTTAACTCGTCCAATATAATGATACCAGCGTGATACTCATTTTTTGTAAGTTTCAATTTTATTATTATAATTATTTGCACTCTTTAGATTATTATCATCACAGGGTTGAATGTTTCAGAATAAAAATAATATTTAGTTTATTCAGTTAAACTCATACTCCCATTAAAATATGAACCATTTTCGTTTGCCCACATCTACGTGACTGAAGGTGCAACAGAAGATTTGATAAAATCTAGGAGAACACTCAAGACACAAATTTATTTACCGCCAGTATGTCATAGTTCAATAATTTAAGAGTGCATTCCAAGAGGACAGACACAAACAAGTGAATCACGATAAGTTATTATGGTGGTACTCCGCTATCAACCTTATAATAATAAATATATAATAACTGTACTATTAACTTGACTTTATTTTTCACCTTTTTTTCAACATTATTAATAAATATTCAATTATTTAATATTGTTTTTATAGATTGAAAAAATATTTTCATAATGTGTATACAACTGTCAGCATTAATGTAGCTTTACCATTTAGTTTATATTTAAAACACAATTTAATGTAATATGATCATGTTCATGAAAAATTAATATATTATTGATAATATTATATATAAAATATTGGACAACCTGTATAAATGGTAGTAGTATATGTTATATACACACAAAACGTGTGAGTGTGTGTATAAGATTGAAAATTCATAAATTAAACAATAACTGTGAATGAAAAAAAAATACCGTATAGGATGAGTCGGAGGTAATTCTGTCATAGCTATATCACTTGCAGCTTTGTAAGCAACAAGAGAATTTTCAGCAGCTTCTTTGCGATCATTTCCAGTAGCAAATTCTGCCAGATAACGGTGATAATCACCTTTCCTAAAAGAAAAAAATTAAAGTCTTATGAGGTTAAGGTAGAAAATCTAACATAAAAATTAAAATTAAAAGATTTTATTGTATTCTAAACATGCAAAACTTAAATTTAATGTGATTCATAATTCAAAAAGTTTTCAGATATCACTATTCTGTAGCATACAGAGTGTAGATTATCAATATTCTATTGAATATCATATTCCTACACAGATCAGTCAAATATCTTCCTGTTAGGTCTGAATACAACCAAAGTAAAAAAGGAAAAATTGTTTAACTGTAGGAAGCTGCAGGTCTTGTAGCACAGAGCATATTTTTGTGTAGTGGTGGTAATTATTAATTATCCGCATTAACATGTTTTGGATTCTTTCAAGTTTTTTGTAATTAGCTAAGCTGGTTGAGCTCTAGACTGGCGAGGCGTATATATGTAATCAGCGGGTGGATAACTGCTATATATATTATTAATTTGTTACGAGGCCTCGAATGGGATTTTCTGTTAAAATAAAGAAACATTTTAAACATCATTTTTTTCGCTTTATCGGTTTTTTTCTATTGATAGGGTCAGTGAATATAAGAGATTTGTCTAAAGTTAGCCCTAGGTACTGCACTGATTTTGACCAAGGGATGGAAACTGTGGGGTTTATTTGTGGGTGACGTTTGGTGAATAGGATTGCTTCGGATTTGGTGGGATTCATTTTTAACTTCCATTTTATACAATATTTGTTAAACTTTTTTAAGTATTGTTGTAGGCGATTTACTATTGTCGATGCGGTATGAAGAAATATACAATGCTGGGTCATCGGCGTAAAAGGACCTCATCAAAAATGTCTTGGTAAGTCGAAAATGAACAAATTACACAGTATTGGAGATAGAAAAGAGCCTTGGGGAAGCCACACTGAGATAGAGAGTGTAACAGAGGTAGATTTGCCTACTTAAATATAAAACTGTCTATTGCATAAATATGAGTGAATGGTGTGAATCAGGTATGGTGGGAAGTTATATGAGATTAATTTGTATATAAGTCCGGAGTACCAGACAGAATAAAATGCTTTTTCAAGTTTAGAAGAAGCATGCCAGTGTGTTTACTTTTGTTAAAGGCTTAGTGATGAAGTCCAGTGAGACATGCTAATTGGCCGATGGTGGAGTGGCGTTCCCTAAAACCGAATTGTTTATCTATTAAGAGATGTTTTAGATTAATATGTTTATTAATTCGTTTAAGTATTAGTTTCTCTAGAATTTTAGAGAATATGTTTAGTAGACTTATAGGCCTGTAGTTTGAAACGTCACTAGGGTCTTTATTTGTTTTTTTATTACAATGGTTATGGAAGTTTTCCAGACAATGGGAAAGTAGCTAAATCTTACGATGGAGTTAAATAGTTTAGTTAAAAAATAAATAGATTTTCTGCTAAAATTTTTAATAACTAATAAAGGAATGCTATTATCGCCTGGGGCTTTTTTTGGTTTTAATCCTCTAATGATTTTTCCAGTTTCTTTTGGCGAGATAGATGGGAAATTAAAATTAAAGAGAGATTTTAAATAGTTCCAGACGGATTTTGTAATTTTCTGGTTTTCATAATTTGATCCAAAGAATGAAGTGATTGAATAAATGGTGCAAAAATGATTTACTAAAAGTTGAACTTTATCCTTGTCCAGATATGCGTAATCATTATTAATTTTTAAAGGAGGAATTTTGGGAGACTGCTTAGTTATTCTTGTGAATTTTCCACATGTTATTATCCCCCAGCCCCCAAGATTTCAGAACCGTAGCCCAATTTTCATTTTTCCAGTTTTAAAAACGTATTTTAATGTAGCTGTTAAGTTTACAATAGACTAATTTGGTTTTAGGATTGTCATAGCATAGGAAATGTTCTTTTAAATCTATTTTTTATAAATATATATATAAGGGCTTTTAATTGTTACGATATGTTTTGTGATAATGTGGATCATGATATTGTTGTGGGATGGATAATGACATAGATAATTTAATATGGTTATAAAAAATTGTAGAATCGATTTCTTGCAATTTTTTTATGGCTAGATTTATATCGATTCGGGAATCTAGTTCTTTCCTGAACTTTTGCCAGTCATCGCCTTTAAGTGAGAATTTGAATGTTTTCGAAGTTGTGGATAAGGAAGATTGAATACCAAAAATCACGGAATTGTGGTCTGAGTTTAAACATGGTAAAGCGATAAGAGATGATAAATTTTAAACATCTTTTAGAAGAGCTAAATCAATAATACTACGTTTGTAATTACGTTGACTCGATATAAGGGTTGGCTCAGACAGACTGTGTAATTGAATAAGGGTAACACACCACTTTCACTTACCTCCGTAGATAAATTTCAATTTAAGAATTTTTAATTACATGTAGAGATAAAAATAAATTGTTAGAGATTTAATTAAATTGAATTTTAATAGAAACATGTGTTTTATTACATAATCTTATAAATTACACCGTAAATTATAACAAGTTAGAATTTTTTGTAACTGTTTTACAATAAGCATCTGGGATTTTCACAACCCATTCATTGATTTTGACTGACCACAAGCAATACAAACAGTTTTTCCCATCAGATCTAATAACTTCTAAGTTATCGTTACGAGGGACAAAAAGTTTTTTCATTTAAATCAAACATTATAATATTAATTACGAGTTAATATTTTTATGGAATCCCTTTTTACAAAGCTCTTCCTATTTCAAAATACCCATGCACCACTCAAGACCTAAACCTTTTAACGCCCTGCTGCACCCTGGATTGATCCTGAAATGGGAGAGTTGATGAGAAAAAAAGATGCCGCCAGGAGACTATTTAGGCGCACTTGAGCCCCTGATGATTTTTTTATGTTCAAATCCCTAAGAAACCTAGCTCAATCTTCCCTATGCCGTGCTAAAGCGCGTTTTTTCCATAATTTATTATCTCAAGCACCCAACCCTAAGATCAAATGGAAACTACTTAGAAACCTATCCATTATAAATTATAAACCCTTTACTTGTTTCCCATTTACTTCTAATGAACTAAATTCCTACTTCGCAGAACTTCTTCCCATATCCCATATTACTCATTACTCTTTACCAAAAACTTATTAGATTTAATTCAAATCGGAAAATTTCTCGCATACATATCTCCTGAAAAATTGCTTTCCTCACTCCTCAAGTCATGGACCAGACCAAATCCTTGCGAAACTAATTAAACTGTGTCTTCCTGTCCTTCAACATATTTATAATGTTTCTCTTCAAAAATCTATTTTCCCAACAGCCTAGAAAAAAGTCATTGTACGTCCTCTCAATAATGTTCCTAATCCCAACAAAGTTTTTGATTTTAGTCCTAACTCCATTCTATCCAAACCACTTGAAAGAATAGTTCACTCACATTAACTTTCTTGAGGAAAATACCTTTTAAGTCCTTAACAGCCCAGTTTCCGATCCCAATATTCTACTCAATCTGCACTGTTATGAATCACCCAAGACCTACAATCCTCAATAGATCAAAAGAAATTACCATTTTGAACCTTTTTGAGTTCTCAAAAGCTTTTAATTCAGTTAATCATTACATTCTTGTTTCTAAACTCCAAAACCTTCAGGTATCAAATAGCGTCTTAAAAGAGTTGATTTCTTATTTTTATCCTCTCGATCTCAAACTGTTATCATACCCAAATGAATCCCCTTTTTCATCCATTTCACTAACACATGGTGTTATTCAGGGATCATCGATCTAACACATGGTGTTCTTTAGGGATCCTCATTCTCTCCAACTCTTTTATCCATAAATATCAACGATCTCCCTATCCCCCACTCACAATACCACCAACATGCAGATGATCTGCAAATCTATCTTTATTTTCATCCTTCCGAAATGCTAGAAACTATTCAAAAACTACACAAAGATATTGATAACATCAATGCATGAGCTACGACCAATGATTTGAAGCTGAATGCTGGAAAAACCAAAGCCATCCTTATCTGTTCCAAGAACCTTCTTCATTCTCTTCCGAATTATCCCCACTTTACCTTAATAGCCTAGCTATCCACTTCCACACCTCAGTAAGAAACCTTGGAGTCATTATTGATTAAAACCTATCTTAGAGTAACCATATTTCTTAAATCACCCACAAATCTATTGCTATCCTAAAACAATTCCTAAGATTTCGTGATTCCATCCCACCTAAAACCCATCTGCTACTTTCTCTTCTCTCATTTTCTCCAAGTTTGACTACGGTTGCCTCGTATTTGACAGGCTGTCTGAGAGGTTTGACATGAGATTCAAGAGACTGATGAATTGTTTCGTAAGATTCTCATGTGGAATTTCCAGGTACTCCCATGTTTCCGGCAGTTATACAGTGTTAAATTGGCTCTATCTCTCTTTCCGTCGGCAATACCTTCTTGGTGTCTGTCTCTTCCGATCTTTCAAAATAAAAAACCTCCTTATATTCTTGATATGCTTACCACTTGTTCCTCTGTCCTGTCCATTCAGTAAACACTAGATCCCAACCCATAAACTTATATATACCTTCCCAAAGATCAAAAAATCATATGTTATTAGTGCTACCCTATTTTGGGATTCCTTGCCTATCTACATTCATAAAGCCTTATCATTATCCACTTTTTCTATTGATGTTTATATCAAAACATCAACTATTTCTTCATTTCCTGAACTATAAATCTTCCCAGAATATGTAATATTTTAAGCTATAGATGATAACTGTTCCTTGTCACAAAATCTTTTTAATTTATTCTTAAACAGAACTCTAAAATGACTAGACAATAATCGTTTATATTGTACTTTTCTTGTTATTCTTAGAGGACTACTTATTCCAGAATAAAATTACTTTTCATTCCTTTTCAACTAGAGGCCGTAGGCAGCAATGCTAGGTCAGATAACAGGTTCCGGTAAGAGTACTGGGACTCAGTACGGAATAGACACAGGCCTGGACTAGCTAGTGGCCATTCGTAGTACTGGTAAAAATAATATGCTAAATAACAGGTTTTGTCCTAGGCTGGGGTATCATACCTGAATTATTCCTCCCTTGACAGCCATATACTGCACTAGTGGAAATTACCATACCCTTTGTTTTTAATCATGGGTAATATGTATATAACTGTTACAAAACAACAGGTAAGACATTTCTAAATCATCTCACATCGTCATTAAAGCAAAGAAATTTTAATGACTGAATAACAACGTCAAACATAATAATGAATAACAAAAATTTAATTAATAGTTTATACTTTTTGGTTTCTTTGATGAAAATAGATAGTTTCCATGATTTCAACTGAAAGTAAATATGAACTTTTAAAATTCATTTCACTTAGGGAAGGAAGTTTTATAGAGCATGTTCAAATATTCTTATTTTGCAGCAAAAAATAATAATGTACTTTGATTTTTGTACTTAGCAAAAAACAGTGAAATTCGATGATATATTGTTACTTTTTAATAGTGGATATAAAAGTATTTTGAATATATCTTTATCTATTGTTATTAACTTTATATAAACTTTGGACACATGTCAAAAATAATATTTTAAGGTCATGTGTTATTCATCATTCCTTCCTTAATTTTTTTTTCTGAATGTGCACTCATCAAATTGCTGTTATTTTGGCTTAGTGTTATTACAAAACAGTTATAAAATAGATAATGATTTTGTAAGATCTGAACATATGTAAATAAAAAGCTTCTTTGGAAACCTAACAATGATACCTTCTATAGTAATAGTAAAACACAGAAATGCACATGCACATTTGAAACAAAGGATACCTTTATCAATAACAATAATAAAAGTAACCAAAACTCGAAACACCCATTTGAGATTGAAGATCTGATACTATATTTAGATATAGCATATCCTTGGAAACCTAACAAAAGATACCTTCATCAGTAACAACAATAAAAGTAACCGAAACACTCATGCCCAATCAAAAATCTGATATTATATTCGGAAATGTCATCTTTGAAAACCAAATAAAAGATACCTACATCACTAACAACTATTAAAAAAACCAAAATTTAAAACACGCCTGCACCACTTAAGATAATAAGTAACCTTCAATACCTAATTACTGATACCTCTTTTATAACTATGTAAGAACAATATTTAAAACATTCTAATATGTTTTTTAACATATTTAATTATTTATGTAGATATTCATCAAATAATATTTATTTATCTGCTGAATATTTTTTTATTCAAAATAATTATCTAAGATAAAAGACGACAGATAAAATTATTAAAAGGTTGTTTCAAATAACCATTGATTTATTCATAATTGAGAGTATTTTAGTTGTGGAGATATCAGAAAGTTAGGTCACTCTATTTAATCAAATGGCAATTTTAAAGTAACGACTCAAAGGAGATATTAGATGTACCAATATCTAGATTTAACTCACATTATTAAGTCAAAATCTTTTTATTTCCCATGAGATTGGTTGAAATCATTCAGAAAAAACATGATACTCGACAGAAACCAAAGATTGTAATTGTGAAGATTCTTCAAGCTACACTCTAAATGATGAAGGTATACTCTAGATGCAGTTTTTTAATAAGTAAACCACAAAAAAAAAAAAAAATATATAGAAGACCATTTATAAAAATTGAGGTAAAAAAGGAAGAGTAAGATGAGAACAAAAATTAGGTTCTCATGTAATATAATCCTTATGAGTTAAATGTAAAAACAATTATATTCATCTGAAATAGTTTTAAGTAAAAGACAAAAGGGCTTAATGACCTTGCTGTTCATTGCTTAAGAAAACAAAATAACCAAAAGAAAAAGAAAAATAATCACTGCACATTTTAAGGGGAAATGACTAAGATTCAGAAAACACTTTACTTCTCTGCCCTCCTTAGTGCGAATAGATGAGATAAAAATAATGATCAACTCAGTCATTCTTATATCGTATAAAATTATATTTAAACCCTTGATAAATTCTCAGCCTTACTGATAATGTATAAAATTACATGTAAGCCCTTGACAAATTCTTAGTCATACTGATAATATATAAAATTACATTTATATCCTTCATAAATTCTCAGTCATACTGGTTACATACAAAATTACATTTAAATTAAACCCTTGATAAATTCAGTCATTCTTATATCGTATAAAATTATATTTAAACCCTTGATAAATTCTCAGCCTTACTGATAATGTATAAAATTACATGTAAGCCCTTGACAAATTCTTAGTCATACTGATAATATATAAAATTACATTTATATCCTTCATAAATTCTCAGTCATACTGGTTACATATAAAATTACATTTAAATTAAACCCTTGATAAATTCAGCCATTCTGATATTGTATATAATAACTTTTAAACCCTTGATAAATTCTCAGTCATACTGGTAATATATAAAATTACATTTAAACCCTAAAGTGCAAATACATAAACAAATTATTTAAACTTCTTTGGTCTAATTAGTTCATCAAATTCATGTGGCCATCAAGCAGTGAAAAGGGATCTTCTCTAGGACTAAATTGTTCCATAAGCTGAATACCCAAACTTGCTCTGATAGAACAAATGATTCTGTCTAATCCATTATTTCTCTAATTCTTGTAGAGTTATTTCTTGTACCTAAATTATCTTCTCAGCTAGGTTGTTTATCCAGGTTTCTGTATTTTGATATGATTTTAACAATTGTGGTTTATCAGTTTATAATACAGGGATAATATTAAAAAGTTCTGGAGAAAAGTTAAAGGTCTTAGAGGTAAAAGCATTAGAAATGTGAAAAATGAAAATGGAGATTTATTAACCGATACCGCTGGCATTCTAGAGAGATGGGAAAGGCAGTATGGCACAATATTTGCAGAACAAAAAGCAAGCCTTGAACAATCGATTCCCAATGCATGTGAACAAGATAAAGATCTGGATATTATTTGGGAAGAAGAAGTTGAAGTGGCCATAGAGAGGCTCAAGCTTGGAAAAGCAGCAGGAAGGGACAACATAACTCCAGAATTCATTAAGTACGCCGGAAGGGAGATGATTAAGATACTGCAGAACCTTTTCCAAAAAATGTATGAGGAAAAGAAAATTCCTAAAGAATGGGAATATAACATTATTATACCCATCCATAAGAAGGAAAGCACAAGCGAATGCGCTAACTATTGACCAATATGTCTCTCACAGGTCGTATATAAAATATATACCTCGATTCTGGAAAAGAAGCTGAGACCTTTAGTCGAAGATAATCTGGAAAACGAGCAAGCAGCTTTTCGCCCTGGATGCCAAACCCAAGACCATATCTTTGCTTTGAGGATGTTAATAGTGAAAGCCTGGGATCGAAATAAAAGCTTATACCTTGCTTTTCTGGATATTAAAGCTGCGTTTGACTCAGTACCTAGAGAGGAAATATGGAACGCCCTGAGAGTAAAGAACGTGCCTGAGGGTTTGCTACTCGCTATAAAATCAACATAGCAGGCACCAAAGGGCGTTGTAAGAATTAACGGTCTCGAGTCGAAGAGCTTTCCGATGGCAAAAGGAGTAAAGCAGGGGGATAGCCTCAGCCCTATACTCTTCATAATCTTTATGGATGAAATAATAAAGATTTGCAAGAGAAGAACAACAAGAGCGGTGATTGGTCATTGGAATATGAGAACCATACAGGCACAAGTAATGGTGTATGCCGATGACATAGTCCTTATTACTGACTCTAGCGTTAAGCTCCAACAAGCCCTAATAGAATGGGAAGCAGAATTAGGGCGGAAAGGTATGATTATTAATGCCAGAAAAAGCAAGATCCTACAAGTGGGACGACAGCCCGAACAAATCCAGATTATGTGCAACGACGAGGAGCTTGAAGTGGTTAATGAATTCTCCTACCTTCGAACTGTGATAAGCGGAAATGGAAAAATACAACCCGAAATATCCCACAGGATAGGAAAAGCAAATAATATTTACTATTCCATCAGCAACACAGTAGTAGGAAAGAGAGAGGTTAAAAAAGATGTCAAGCTACACATATTTAAGGCCGTATACATGCCTGTTCTACTATACGGAGCAGAGAGCTGGGTACTCCCGGACAACAAATGGAGCCGTATAACAGCGGCAGAAATGAAATACCTACGCAGAGTGGTTTCCAAAACCCGCAGGGATAGGATCAGGAATGATACAATAAGGGAAGAATTAAACATCCCTGCAATGAAGGAGACCCTGGAGAAGAGACAGTTGAGGTGGTTCGGGCATGTATGTAGGATGAGCCAGGATTGTGACCCACGCAAATTTATGGAGGCAAAACCAGTTGGCACCAGACCTAGAGGAAGGCCTAGGCTTAGCTACGATGGCTACATTACCAAGTTGGGGCAAGCGAGAGGCAAGACACTGCAGGAGATGAAGACTCTTGCAGGAGACAGAGAGAGATGGAGATCCTGGGTTGGACTATCTCCACGCTGAAAGGCACAAGGAGAGAGCTAAAGAAGAAGAAGGTTTATCAGTTTATAAATTAATTTATCATGTTTTAGAGCATATTCTTCCATTTCTTTTAGGCACTCACTGTTTTAAAAGGCTAGGAGATTTTATCCTATGTATTCCAAGGGCACTTTTAAATTTTATCATATCCTTCATTATTTGAACATTATCAGTTAGTATAAACTTGTGATTTAAAATGATTAACAGAGTGAAACAGATGTGGGCTAGTTGAAGTCTGGAGGCTGTAGCAAAAAAAATTGACATATTTTATATAATATTGATTGCAACACCTTGTAAATCTTTGACCACTTATGGCTAACAGTATAGTTGAGCTGTGATGCAAGTAATGATAAAAGGAAAGATAAGTTAAAAAAAAAAACTTATATTTCTAAGGAAGAATGCATAGTTTGGGACAGAACAACAATGAGCGCTACTATACATGGTTCAAAAAGCTTTTTTCATTACTGAATATAAAACGGATGTTGTGTTGTCAATCAGTGAAGTGTTGGTGAGAATAAAATAATCGTAAAAAAACAATGTCAGTGATCAATAAAAACAATCTATCACAAAGGGATTTCTGACTCATGAAATTAATATCTCGAGAAATCAGTTCATTTATTTCCTTTAATGAATAATTTTGTATGGTACTTTGAATGAAGTATTATAGTATTTTTTGGATTACAATGATAATTTTTTTTTTTTTTTAATTAATTACATGTTAAATGAAAATACGAAACACAATACATTAAAAGACTAAATATTCTGCTACTAACCAAAACCCACCCTTGACAATTGAACCATTGGGTGATCAGTCAAGACGGATTTCTTCAGAAGACTAAATATGGAGTATTTAGTATTCATGATTATATCTACCTGTGATAAATATGAAGTAGCAAATAAAAATATAACATATGATACCATGATGCAACTGTCAGCATTTTTTCAGGATCGAAGTTGTGCAGGAGAGAGGGAACAGATAGTATTTAAAAAAAATCACAATCATAAATAGGTTTTAATGTGGTCTTAAAACCAATGTTTTAAACTTGATTTTAAAGATGAATGATGAAAATATAAAATGCAATAAGAATAAAAATAATAGGAAGGTTTATCAGGAAATAACAGTAAGACGGGCATAATGAGACTAAAAAAAAATAAATAGCATTGCAGTTAAAACTGAAAACTTGAACAATAATGAAGGAAAGTTCTTTCAGACACTGGAGGGATAAACAGTAATGAGTATACAATATTACAAGTTCATTCTAAATGACACAGAACTTGAAAGAACAAGACTAGATAACAAAAGAAATCAATTTTGTCTACAACCCAGTTAATTTTAATTCCTTTAACATTTCATCAGTGGCCTGAACTAAGTTTTCAGAAAATTAACTGAAGCTGTTGAAATAAAGATAATGTATAAATGATAAGAGATTGTAGGAGACTAAGTCTACTGATAACATATTTGTACTTAACTGATAAAATGTAACCTTAAAAGATCTAAATTTAAAAAACAAAACACTAACTAAATAATATTATTTCTAACAGAAAGCAAAAATTCTTTTGGTTATAATAAATTAATGATCACTTACATTTTATAATAAAACACCTTAGATTCACCAGTGGATGCACAAGGAATGAGGTGTTTATCTAGGACACCCAATATGTCTGAACATATCTCACGAAGTTCTTTCTCCACCTTTGAAATAATAAAAAAAATCTTGTTTCATATGTTTACTTTCAGAAAAAATGAACCCATTCAAGCTCCCTTATTATTCATTCAACATATGAGAAATTTCCACATAAATCAAAATATTATGACGTACAAGATTATGTTTAAGTATTGACTGGAAATTTTGTCAGAATATTTTAGCAAGTCATGAAAATTTTTTAATTTTTAAGTAAAAATTAAAAAAACTTCTAACAATACAAAATCAGGCTTGGAAATGGACATAGGTGGATTAAATTCACCTATACTTCAACAACCCATGAAAGGTCTTTGGTTCAGTACATATAGGAATTTTTACTAGTTCTAGGCCAATGGTTGTGCTAGGAGGTCATAAGATCGAGATGATGCTTAGCCACCATGTTTTTAACCATGTATGGGTTCCCAGTTCATAGAGGCTGGATGACCAAGGTCACCACATGGATAAAATAACAGAATAAATGATATTTTTACCACAACAAGATTAAATAAAAAAGTAAAAAGTTTATTTCTTCCCAAAATTGAAATAACCATAGGGATAAAAAAAAGGCATTATTTTCAATACTTTTACATTGTGATTTAAGCAGAAAATTACTTAATATATTACAATTTAACGACTTAATGTATGAATTACTTTTGAAGTATAGTTTAAAAAAAAAGGAACAGTACTTCAGACAAAATATTAAAGTTCTGTAACTAACGCTTTTGAAGGTACCAGAAATCTAAAATAATTCACCTGTGCACGATATTGCCGTATCATGGCCAGTTTTTCATCAGCTCCTTTATTTTCCTCCTTTTGCTCAATGCTGCTTATTATCCGCCAGCTAGCCCTTCTAGCTCCAATTACATTTTTATATGCGACTGATAAAAGATTCCTTTCCTCAACAGTCAATTCTAAGTCTAAAGATGCAACTAATTTCATGGCTTCAACCATTTCTGAAAACAATAAAATCTTTATCTCTTTAACTTGTTAATCGAAAAAAAAAAAATAACCATTATGGTCACTCTTATGATTTAACAGCACAATTGCACTTTATGACCAAGACTCAACATTGTATCAATAAGTTAATTCAGTAATGCATGCTTAAGTTAAATGCTTTAATTAGTGCATATTCAACAAGCTCCACAAGATAAAACATATGAATTTGAGTAACATAAATCCCAAAACTAGAAGAAAAAATGAATAGAAATATTTATGCAGAATTGAAGATATATAAGAAAATAAAACTAAGTAAAAGATAAGACAAACAAAATTTGCATTGAGAATGAAACTAAAAAAGATGATAATTACATTAAATTATACAAGATAAGACATCTAAAGAATTATATTTAAAATAACAAAAGTAAGAAAACCACTAATGAGCTACAGATAATAGCTTAAGGTTACAAGCGAAAATACAAAAAATAGTTGTATATTAATAAAATGACTAAAGAATAATGCAAATAAATTAAAAAAAATTATATATTTCTAAAAATCACTCTGAGGTGTGAGTAAACGTGGTAAATGATCTGAAAAAACCAATAGAAGACAAGGTTCAACCAAACAACAAAAATAAATATATATATATATATATATATATATATATATATATATATATAATATATAATAATATATAAACAGCACATAATGTCCCACTTGGACAGATCCGAAATATAATAAATAAATAATTCAACTAAAAGAATGTAAAACCCATAAAATTAATTTTTTATCACACAACACTGCTGAAAGAGGACAACAATACATATCATAGGATCAACTCACATTAGGATTGGCTCCAATAGGGAACAACTGTCTTGAAGGCCTCAATTGGCTACTTCAAGAAACCAGAGCTAAATATAGTTTCCCTACCAGCCTGGAACTTAAAATACCAACCAACAAAGAGAAGATAAAGGGAGAATTTGTTTATAAAGTGGTAACATATAATGATAGGGAATTGATGGCAGAAAGATAGAACTAGGTAAGAAAATGGAAAAGGAATAAATGAACCCAGTGGATGTTAGAAAAATTAAAATAAGGTAAAAAGGATTAAATAATACATTTCACTTTACTTTAAAATGATGGGAAAGCAAGAGGAGCAACAATCTGGAGCTTGGGACTAGTCAACAAGAAATTTAAAGATTATAAGAAGGGGTGAAATTTGAGAATGAATGGCTGGATCATGGTAGATATAGAAGGTGACATTTATATACACGGATCAGAGTCCATATATGTGGTCCATATGATGATATTATTGAATAGAAGGTGACAATTTATATACCCGGATCAGAATCCATATATGTGGTCCATATGATGACATTATTGAACAAAAAGATTAGCTACAGATGGAGATTTAAAGCGCTGAATGAGAGTTTACTTTTACAGAGATTACCAACACTAGAATAGGCAGAGACAAACATTATTGTCTGATGCTGTAGAAATCCATGAATCAGATTTCTTAAATTAGAATGGCCAGTGTTCAGGCAACGGATTGATCATCAATATCTCAAATTTTCCTTTTAAGAACTCCCACAATAAAAGACTAAGGCAAATGGAGAGGTCAACAATAGATGATTGCTTGGTTAAATTGGAAAGAACTAATTACCAACTGGATGTAAGGGTAAAAAGATACTTCTAAATCATTACAGAACATTAGTTGATGAATTGATAAAATATGGAAGATTGAAAACCATACAACCTAATCCTCACAAAAATAAACAATAAAATCCTTTACGTTTGAAGATGTAGCAATGACATACAACCAAGAAATGGAGAATATGGGCAGAGAACCAACCACCCACTGGAATAGTGAGGACATGTTTGAAAAAATAAAATAAACAGAAACCTTCACAGTGCAACATGTTATCTTTCATTAACTGTTTTGACTACAACATATAATGATTCAATTTATTGTTTTAAATTTTCAACAAAAACCTAAAACTGTCATAAATAATCTAGAAGTTGATACCTTAATAACAAAAAGGCCATAATTTAAGTAGTTACTAAGACATAAATGTAAGATTTTATCTAAATGCTAACCTCTACAGTTTTTAAATGACATGTTCAATAAATTCAGGCAGATGAAATACCAGAAATAGAAAAATGAGACAAAGCCAAATGAGGAGCTAAACAAATAACCATAACTTGAATGTTAAAAATCCTATTATGTTTTCAAAAGCGGAGGTTATGTTCAATTAATGGAGTTTCTAGTCAACTAACATGATATTTGTTAAAATTTTTTCATCAACATTACTACTTCTCTATAATGCTTACTAGATATGATTGCAAAATTAACATAATCAATTTTATATAAACATTAGCAGAAAACATTGCACAGGCCCTGGATCACAATTTTTATGCTCTCTACGAGAGACGGCATAACCAAAAATTTTTTTCTTACCCTACTTTAAAAAATTCCAGGGCCATCAGACTAGTTCAAATCAGCAACCTTAGGAATAGAAAGCTGTTATGCCAGCCACTACACTACAGGTGACCCCATATTTTGTTTATAACAATTTTATGATTTATTGCAGCTCTAGACTATAAACTTCCACATGACATGTTACATCACTTTATTCTTCTACTTTTTACTTAAGCAGATAAGTGTACAAATAAATTATTTACTGAAGAATTTTCTAAATCAGAATTAAAAAATGTATAAACCTCATAAAAATACATTCAATTTTTGCAAAGATAATTGACAGTTATATGAATACCAATTTGTTGGTTTGGTATTTATTTTAAATAGTAAGCATATAAACAAAATAATAAATTACTTTTATATTTATTCTGATAGATTAAGTCATTTATAGGAATAAAACACTGAGTAGAGGTTTTCCCAATACAAACTTGTCTGTAACCACTGCTCAAGTATGAAGACATAGTACATACATACATAGTAAATTGGAACATCCAGCAGCCAGAATATAAAATATAAAACCTTTTTTTTTTAGTGGACTATTAATGACAAATCCTTATCAAATGTCTATTTCATAATCAGTAGGTTAAATTAAAGAAGAATCAAGAACGAAAAATTTAAGAAAAATGAAATAAAATTATACTTTTTTTCCCTAAAAATCAATACCAGGGTGTTAATTTATATACTGCAAAACCCTCACAGAACTTTAAAAAAATTATAAACATAATTAGCCATAATAAGTCTTCAAGTATTACTCACATTATGACATACAAGAAAATCAAGGATGGATAGGTTGGCTTCATATACAATATAAATAATCCACATGATTACTATACCCATAATAGATATGGATATATAAACTATCTAAAATTATATATATATATATATATATAAAATTTTAGATAGTATATTAATCCGATGACAAACTTAGCTCCAAAAAATAATTAAATATCTCAAATTTTGGGTATCTTATAAGTGATAACATTGGTCTAATTAGAACAATCATGTACTACAAATTTAACATTTAACAAATTAGAATAGTTTACTAATTAGAGAAAATAATGAAAAATTATATAATTATAAGATATAAAACTTATATTAAAGAGTATTCGCACTGGATTTAGTCTAACTCAATAGACTTTAGCATTAAATATTTTCCATCAAACGGCATTACAAAATAAACTATCTTTATCGTATCATAGATCACAGAATGAATCCTTATAACAAAGGTAAGAAAATAAATAAACAAATTAGCAATCTTTAGCTAAGCTAAATAAGTTTCAAAAGAACAGACAGGGTGAGCACCATAGTAAACATTCCCATGACTCATACAATCGACAATTTTATCTTAACTATTAAAAGTTTATGTTCAATATGATACCCTTATCAGAATTAAAAAAATAAAACATAAAAAATGGATTTTATAAATAAATTAAGGAAAACTGGCAACTGGAGAAATCCATAGTTCGTGTTTCAGAAGTACCTCAATACATAAAAAATGTTATAAACAAATCTTTATTGTCATAGGATGAATTCAGGACATAATATTTTTGTAGTATCAATGTGAATAACCTACTTCACCAACAATCAACCACCCTAAAATGTTGAATTTATAAATTAAAAATAAAAGTAAAATTAAAGAAGTATTAAGCTTCAAAATGAAGGTAAAATTATATATTGTTACTAAGACCTTTTTCTTCACCAAAGTAACCTATACTCAAAGATCAACAATTATACTTAGTAAAAAGTATTATAAGTAAACCACATGGTTAAAACATTGTCATTGAAATAAAAAAAGTTTTAGAGTCACTTTAAATAGATATTTCATACTCCCGTAAACTAAGGTATAATATCAAGAGGCCGAATGAAAACTTATAAAATAAATTTACCATCATATCTTTCTGCTTGTTCTGCCAGTTTTGCTTTGTAAACGTTATCTTCTCTCTCCGACATGCTTTTTTTTTTTATTATATCTTTTAAATGGTGAAAAACTACCTACTAAGTGTAATATACCACGGTAAAGTATTAAACACGTTAAAGACTGAACAAATCAGTTACTCTACGAAAATCTGAGAGACACCAATAGTGACTGGATAATTCAATAGCATGTATTCATCCGCATATACTTCAAAGCACTTGTAGTGCAGTTCAACATACATTATATTTTTTTATTAATCAATATATTATGAAAAATAAAATTTATAAAATTGAAACAAGAAAACATTGATCCCTAAATATTTTCAGTGATTTATCTATATTACACCTATTTCAAGTATGCCCGGAGTGATATGTTAGTTTTATTTTTCGTATGTAATTATACAAAACAAAAAGCAATAAGTAAAAACAACTTCAATGGTTAAAATTTGAGATTTAAATTTATTACATGCATTCAATATAATTGATGAATCTCGAAAGAAGATTGATAAACAGCTAGTATAAATGAGGTAACAATTGTGTTTAATACCTGTAAAAAAAAAACACCAACTCGCTGGTGAAAAATTCAGATATTTTTTTTTTAAATGCCTTCAAAAACGTCTTAAATTATAATATTGAAAATGTGAGATAATGATAAAGTTTTATTATATTTTTAATAAAAAACAAAATACACGGAAGCATACCAGGGTTAGCAATCAGAATATATGATACCGAAAATTAGATTAAAATCATGAAAAAGGCTAAGGCAAAATTAATGTTTTCTGTCATTAGGTGATTATCTGCCAAAGCAACCAGACCATAAGTGATTCATTCTGAAATGATAAAACAGTCTAAAAAGAAAGTTTATTATTTGCATTAAAAAGACTAATGGTTCCCAACAAATATTTTCAGTTACCTAGCGCAACATAATAAGTCTGTGAAATGCGTGAGTGATTCTTGTTACAAGCTAAGGCTGTTTTTCATTTAGGTAATCTAGAATAATTTTCGTATGACATTTCGCGAACACCCTGAACCTGTCCCCAGGGCCCAGGATCACTTGTTGGAAATCACTGTAGTAGATTAACAGAGATTAACAGCTATCATTACCTTTTTTCTGACATCCCTATCACCTCTTATGTATTAGTTCAAATTATCAATCGAGAATTCATGTATTTGCACCATACTTATTTCTCATAGTTGAATTTTCATTTTAATTGGCCCGAGAAATCATCGATTTACAAGTAATATTTTCGCCCTTTTTCAATTGTTTTACAAATGTCTTATTTTTTAGCCTGAAAGTGTTATATCCTTCCAGCTTAATTTCTCAACTACGAAATTTTATACCGGGGTCAAACTTTATAAGCCAGCAGCCCTTTTTGTACATAGCTCAAATTAACGGTTTTACCTACTTGCCCGACACCCTTTTCTTCGACCACGTTGATATTTGAAGGTTCCTGAAAAGGCACATTCCATAACATCTTGATTAGTATACAAGATATAAGTATATGATTGAGTAAGGTTAAACTCATGATGATCTAAAACAAGTATGGGCGCTTTGTCATGATGTCGGCCAAACTTAAATGTGCAAATACGTTTTATCAATACGTGTTAATCATTTTTAACGATAAATATCAGACATAAAATAATACAGCATAGCTATTATAATACCATTCATCAAAATAACTCAATGCAATGACAAAAATAGGCACAACATTACAATTAAATCGTGGATTTGGAATTATCACAAACTACGAAAGTTAAAGAATGATACCGAAATCAGTGATAAACTTCAGCTTGAATTTGGAAAACTAATCCATCGATGTTTGGATTAATTCCACTGATACAAAGACGTAAAGAATTTTCCATATTATTGTCGGTCGACCTTGTACGATGGTTTGATATATTAACTTTCATCATTGAAAAGAACTGTTCGAATTTATAAGTCCTGCCAAACGCACAAATCAATCTTCTTGCGAAATTTCCAAGCTGCGGAAAATGGTCATGGAGGTATTTTTTTGTAGAAATCGCATAACTCCACGTCTTCATATTTAGATTTAAGGAGCTAGTTTTCTTGAATCTTGATCAACTCCATTTACAAGTGTATTGGAGGATTTCGTACATTAATTTTTGTTGGTTTAGCAAATAAATTGAAAGAGTCTTCCGTGTTTTTTAAATCGCTAAATCTGTTCGAAAATTGCTCCAACAGTAATTTAAGTTCTTCAGCATATTGAGCATAAGCAATATTTTCATTCGCAGAGAGCGTGGTAAAATGGTAACTGTTGCCAGACAGCAGCTGTGCCTCCCACAAGGCTGTACACATCATTTACTAATTAAAACCGTTTCAGCATTTTCCCTTTGACTAGCCATCTGATTTCACAATAATATCTTATGTCGTCATATTCAGCTCATATTTCATTCAAAACGCATTGAACTGACGATGGTTAAGCCCTCGTGCTTGAATAAAATTGATAAAGAGGACGATTTTTTTTTTCTAAAAAAAAACGGGGTATCCATTTGCTGTAATAAGAGAACATACCCGTAGCACTCTGCAGTGAAGCAGGTTCTATGGTACAGACAAATCTAAAAGCCTCTGCATGCGATCAGAATCAAGAGTAATTGTGTGGTATGAAATAATATAACCAAGTATATGAATAGTTTTCACTGATAATTTACTTTTTTCCTTATTCAAGGTCAAGTTATACTTTTTCACCGCAGCTGGGAAATTCCTTGAGTTTTCATCATGGTCTTCTTGATTTTTACCACATACTGTCACGTCATCTTAATAAGGGAAAATACCTAAGATTTTCTTCCTGCACTGTCCTACCAATCCCACATTGAAAAGAAGCAATCTATAAATCCCTTAAAGATGGCCAGTAACACTAGTTGGGGTGCTGATCGTAAAAACACGTTAACCTGTATAGGACTCTCATAAGGCCAAAATTAGATTGTGGTTGCAATGCTTTCAACTCAGTCTCATGTCGAACTCTAAAAATACGCGATCCTATATAAAAAAGCGGTCTTAGAATAGCTACTGGTACTTTCTGTTCTTGCCCTTCTCTAAGCTCATGTGTTGAAGCTGATGAACCTTCACTTGAACTGCGAAGGAAGCATCTTGATCACATTCTTTTAGCCAAGATTATATCTACTCCCGGTCATCATTTGCTTCATTCATTCCCAAACAGACAATTCCACAACCAAAAACAAATTTCCTTATCCAAAAGACCACCCTTTGTAGCCCACATATTTAAATTTCTGTTCGAGCTTAACCTCGAAATTCCTTCTTTCCATAAAATAAATCTCCAATTTATTCTTGGCAACTTCTCGCTCCAAAAATCTGTCTTTCCCTCACCAAATTACTAAAACACAACACATTTTCATATCTAAAAGCAAGAATTTCAGAAACTTCAAGCTAGACTTGGTGTCGCAGACTTGATCTATACTGACAGCTCTACGAGTTTCTCAGGTGTGGGAGCATCGGCCGTGTGTGATGTCAAGCTGTTTTCTCTTTCACCACTATATAGCAACTATACCGCAGCAATTTATATAAGTTTAAATGTTATCCACTCTATTAAAACAACCCGGGTTATTTGCACTGACTCCTTATCGGCCCTACTCAGCTTGAGACACCCTTTACCTATTGACTCTCTCATTCAAAATATTCTTTTATCATTACAGTTCGCAATATCTTTTAATAGTTTAGTTTATTTCCTCTGGGAACCGAACCAATGTGGTATAGTTGGCTATGAACTCGCAGATCGTGCAGCCAAACAATGGCATTCCATTTATTGGAGCGCCTGTTGGCGACTTTGTTTCTGTCTCAAGCAACGGGTTTAGATAAAGTGGGGACAGATTTGTCACTACACGACTGACAACAAATTAAGATAAGTAAGAAGTAGCTATCTCATGGCACGGGAACCTCCAACGGACTGTTAAACATATGGTTGTCCGAATACCGCAAAGCACATTTTGATAGAGTGTAGGGCTTATGATATTGACAGAGCACATTTTGGAATAGCCACTTACTTACACACCGTACTTTAAGATAACATCCAGACAACTGAGAAACTTTTTGACTTCCTACGACATACAGACTATTAAAATAGACTATAATATGCAATCATTTTGCTACAGTGATATAAGGCGAAAAGACCCAAGTTTATGCCCTAAAAAAAAAAAAAAAAAAAAAAAGAATTAAGTTTATGCTTACAAACTTTTCCAAATATCCAGTTCTACGAAAACACTTGCGTCTATCAAGAATAAAAAAGCTGTAGATCTAGAAATGACTAAAATCTCGACAACATGTGTACTGGCTAAATATTGATGGAGACATTGAACGCCGGTTGAAAGTTGTGAAAGGTGCGCTCTAACGGGAAGCAATACTCCAAAAGTTCCACACCGTCCTTGGGATCCTCCACAAGATAATTGGAAAAGGGTACATTTGGACTATGCTGGCCTAATCATTCTTAAATCGTTTCTATCTGGTGGTTGTGGATACTAAGTCCAAGTTAGCCGAGATAAAAATTAAGAAGGGTGCCCCTACTAGTTCCTCCACCATTTCCATGTTGGAAACCATTTTCGCTTAAGGTGGATATTCTTAAGTCATGGTTTCCGATAATGCATTTATCTTTCGAAGTAAGGAATTCACCAAATACTGCCTATTTAATAGAATATTTTAAGAGTTAGTATTGCACCCGGACGAGAAGATAAAACGAAAGTTATACGTAATAGCTGTCACAAATTATTTCATACCAATGCCTAAGAATTGAACCATTGGATCAATAAGCCACTAAATAATGGTTATGCCCCGATTGCGACTCTGCTTCGGGAGCATTACGTGCCACTAACCCTGGTGTAATGCATGAGGTAATGGGGGTGCTCACGTCCAAATTATAGGGAAAAGACGAGCTGAAGAGAAAATCCTTCAAAATGAGACTGATCACTCTTTTGATAATATGGAGGGATTACTTAAAATTAAAGCCCTCTCAGAAAACATAAAAAAAAAAAAAAAAAAAGGCATATGGAAAAATTATTCTCCTGAAAATGATACTTAAAAATGAAAGAATCGGAGGGCCGCTTAATCAACATTGAAAAAAAAACCCAACTGACGAACACTCTGGAAAAAAAGAGGTATCAGGGAGAAGCCGGGAGAGAATATGGTGAACACCATTATTCTAAAGATATTTGTCCCATCATGAATAAATAAGTTATTTTTAAAAATATAGAAATTGATTGTGACGTCAGAACTATCGCACTAACATGTAATTTCATCAATTAATAAAATATTATCATTTATTGGTGACATCAGTATTTTTTCAGTTAGCTTTGTATATTGCTTGCTTGTATTGCTTCTATGGACTGTGTTTGATAGATCAATTATTTATATTTACAACCTGATTTTCCTATTAAACCCGAATATTGTTTAATTTATTAAATCATATATGTACATTTAATTTTTTCAGTAATTTTTTTAAGCCCAAAATTCAGTAAAATATTTTATTGCACATTCTTCTTTCACTGATTGACTGTTCCACTATTACTTGAACCGTGGCCTTTTTCCACTTAGGGGAGTGATATCTTGTTAGTTAGTGGGTTGCTGAGTTTCTCGTTGAGTGTTGCCAAAATTACACGTGGTCATCTCAAAATAGTATTTATTTTAAAGTTATAATTAGTATTTGATTATCAGAGGTGTATGAAATTATAAGTTTTCATTTATATTTTTAGAATGGCGTTTCTGAGATCAATAATTAATAAGTGCAGTGTGGCCAAAAAATTTCGTTTAAACTCACAGTCTAGTAGCATACTATCAACGAGGAATTCTGTACCTGCTATTGAAAACGAAAACCAAAATCGGTGCCGAAGTTCTGCTGCTGCAGAATTATGTGATGTTCGAGATTCTCCACCCAGGAGGGATCCCTTAGATACTTCTTTTAATGATCCAGAAGCTGCTTTTAAAAGCAAAACAACATGGGAAATTTTGAGAGCATACATAGTGTATACACTATGTTCATCAAGTTATTTAGTTGAGCATAACATGGAGGTAACCAAATATAGTAATTACACACACAGTAATTCTTTCTATTGAAATATAGTGTAGAATTGAAGTAGATGTTTTATCCCATGTATGATGATAATAGGTATTTATCTGATTCAACCTAATTAATGATTTCTTGGTCAGCTTTCTTAGTAGGAATCATTTTTTATGTTGTAATTATTGTAGAATTCTCATCTGTTATACTAACTGTATTGGATAAATGTATATCAGGTTTCAATATAATAGGTAAGGGAGGGGATTTAGAGTGATAAATGGCTAGATTATTACGCCTGTTCAGTATTACAGGCTATGTTATTTGCCGAGTTGTATTAAATTATTTTTACTATTTTACTGTAAATTAACCTTTCTAATCAAAAGTGTATGCTTGATAGTACAATAATCTAGTTATATAATATCTGTAAACATGATTTAAAGTTATACGTGGGAAGTTATTTTTTTAGGTTAATTTTGTTACATTAGTATAACTATTATGTGTCTATTATAGATCTATTCAACCATTTATGTTAAGGCCTATGTATTCATTTGTATGCGCAATTTAAAATCTAAATTATTAGTTGGTCTACTCATTGTTGGCTTATAGCCATTTAAAATATGCCTTAAAATAACCACATTGAGTATTTTGAAAATATTACACTTTATGTTGATTATACTTAAAATTGTTAATTGAATATCCACTGTTTTTTATTTGTTTTTTAGCTGTACTGTTCTGTAATATATTATATCTTCATTTTTATGGTTTTGTAGCTAATGAAACTGTGTAAGTCTATACTTGGAGAAAGACTGTTCATACGATTAATGAAAGCCTCTTTTTACGGCCATTTCGTTGCTGGAGAAGATCAAAATAGAATAGTTCCAACTCTTACCAGACTTAGAAGTTTTGGTGTGAAACCCATTTTGGATTATTCTGTTGAAGAAGATCTCAGTCAAGAAGAAGCAGAAAAAAGAGAAGTCGAGTAAGTCAAAGTTTTGCCTGTCATATCGTTAATTAAATAAAATGTCCCAATTAGTTCTTAATTTAATTGTATTCTAACTTTTATTAGTCTTATTACTTTTTATATTTATAGGTCTAGTGTTTCTGAGATAAAATCAGCTGAAGCTGCCTCAGAAGGTATGTATTTATTTTGTGGATTTATTTTTAATTGTTTTTATTAGTTGCATTGTGTGAGTCATTCATTTTCTTGGCTGTTTTGCTTTTATTATTTATTAAGTTTGTGAGAATTTAAAAATTAAAATCTGATGATTTAATTGGCAGGGATGTAATGTTGTTAAACCAGACGGTCAATGGCTAAGTAAAAATAAATAGAAACACATGATAATTTTCTACTTGCCATTTTCTACTAAATATTGTTAATGTACTTTAATCCAATAGTCAATTTTGAATTTATATGTGTATATATACATATTTTCTATGTTCAAATACTTACTACATTAATAGAAGTTGTGTGCTTTTGATTTTTGGAGGGGGGTAGGCACATGTGGAATTTTTCAGTTATTAGTGACTATTAGGTGGTCCATATAAAAGTATTAAAAGACCTTGAAATTATTTATCTTACATCTAAAATTAATTTTGAAATAAATGAATTAATCATTTTATAAGTTTAAAAGATACGCCAACCCTCTCCAACGCTACACCAATGTACTTACATAGGTGTATTTTGTATATCCTTGATAAAATTATGTAATAGTTTCTCACCTTATAGTTTATAAAATATTACTGTAGGAATTGTAGGTTTTATAGGTATTACTTCTACAGTCAGTTCTTGACTCATGACAATATAGATATATGACCATTTCAAATTATGGTTTTTGTCATCACTTGCTCCTTCCTGACATACAATAAATCATAGAGTCTGATATCTTGTTAAATGCTCAATGTTAAGCTTTTACATGGGTCACTCTTTAGTTGCAGGTTTGATTTAAATTTAGTGTTTCTTTTGATATATTTTAATTGTAATTTTTGGAAACTATTGCTTATATTGGAAAAAGAATAGATCTATTCTTATCTAAATTAAAGTTATACCATTAAAAATTACATACATTTTAGAAGAATAAATTTAATTTTGGTTCTACGGTCCAGCAAGAACGGGTCCCTTCTTAAAACTCTTCTGAAACTTATAACAAGTATAATTTTTTTATTTATATTTTATTGAATTTTACAACTGTAATTACATAAATTCAATAAGTAATAGTGATGAATTATAATAAAAGGCTTGTGTAGAAACTACCCAGCGATAGTACTTCGAAGAATAATTTAAAATAAAAAAATTCACTGATACTTCTGATTATCTTAAATAAAGATTTTTTTTTTTTAAATTACTCAGTTAAATCATTAGGAGTTAGTCATGAATATTAGTTACAACAGATTAAAATATTTTAAAATGTATCTTGCAATAATTTCAAACTAACTTGTAAAATATCTTAATGAAAAGCTTTTTGATGTTGAATTATTTATTTGATTTACTATTGAGGTGGATGAATGGAATGGAATCTGTTGTAACCTAAGAACTGACTGTAAAGTGTTGACGTTTTTATGATTTTATAATTAGGTTTTTAGTCTTGACCACTTAGGGTTTAAGTGTGAAATAGTGTTGCCATATTGTTTTTCAAATTATATTTGTGATGTTTCATCTTTTCTATTGCATGATTAAATTATTGGAAAAATATTTAACTATATCAATAATATTTTTTATTTCTATGTTTACTTTAATTTATTAACACCTTTTGTAAATGTTATGTTCAGTAAATGAGGAAAAGTTGATAGTTAAATAGATAGAGAATTATAAATCAACAAGATGGTATTTATATATACTTTTCTTTCTTAAAGTTGTTTTATAAGTAGTAGGTTATTTCGTTCATAATAATTGGACCTAATCATCCTGGGAAATTGAAGTTATTTACCAATATCAGTTTTAGATAATAGTATTTCAATTTCATTATTAAAAAAAAAGTCTTTTCTCTTTTATATTGGTACTGATTAAGTGTGAAGTTATTTAATTTGTATTGTTGTTCCAAATATTTTATCAGTTGATTGCTGTGTTGGTTTCATCAAGTTAAAATTGATCAACTTCTTTGTTGATTAACTTTTCAACCTTTTTAAATATTATTTATCACTTGCCTGATATTATGGTTTCATGTTTATTTTTTATGCTTAAGGTTTGGGTCTGTAGTTATTTCCTGCTTTAGAATTTATATTGCATGCATTGTTATCACTTAGTTTAGTCGCATTTTACTTTTTATTTTTTCATTGCTTCCATATAAAGTGCTTTTTATTTGCTATTTCAACTTTCTGGTTTAATCGGATCCTAAAATATAAATATAACAACAACATTTAATTTTAGCTTTAAATTGCATAATTAGCAATTTATGAGTATGAGTATCAGGTTATAAGCCAAGATTGCTTGATGGCCTTATAATCTTGATTAGTAACAACCATAAGGCATATTCTCCTGCTTACTGCAATTGAACCAGGGCTCAGACAACATTCTATTCCTATTTATAAAAAAACAAAACTATTTTAATTTCATTTCTAGGTATGTTCGTTTTTATAAATATCTCGAATTTTCTTGTCATTTGTTTTATTAAATTATTATCTTACCAGCTCTCCTGTTTCTAAAATTGATTTAACAAATCAAGACTAATTTATTTTTGGAGATTCGCTGTATTAAGTCTAATTTGATTTATTCATAGCTTTTGGGAACCACTTTTTGCTGCTGTTTGAGAAAATTAAAATAATAAAACTGTTGAGTTAAGTTCATAAAACTGTTAAGTTAAGTTCATAAAACTTAACTGTTAAGTTGGATTATTGACTGTTTATAAAAAATTGTCTAAAAAGAATTTTTAAATAAAAAGTTATTACTTAAAATTAGTTGATGAAAACTTGGTTAAATTATTGAATTGGATTGTGTTACTTCGTGTATTTTTAAAATGAGCTTCTGTCATTGGTCGATGTTCTGTTTTTTGCTTGTTTGTTCTAGATTTGAGATTTTCAAGATGATAGGATGAAATGAATATGAATTTTTATTGTCATTTATGAACATAAGTTTGTCTTAATTTACACAAATTCCCCTATATCATGGTGAGCATGTACTAGCTCATACCTCAGAGCCTTTGTTTACGTGGTGAACTAAAGGTTGCTGAATGTGTGAAAGTATATTTACCTTTTCTCATTAGGAAATAAATAACGCTGTAAATTGAAATCCGGCATGTTTTGCCTTTTTATGGAGGAAACTGATTTCTTCTTAGTAAATAAACAAACTCAGTTTTTATGTTTCTGTCTGTTTAAAATCACTATCCCAATAAATGAAAAAGGATTTTTTATATTCATTAAGGGTAAAATATGATAGTTAATTAATAGTACCAGTATTTTAAACTCTTTCTATTATCTAATTATTTGGGTCATCTGAAAATTGTAATTAATATACTATAGCAATTAATTTGTTATTAACTATGGAAAACTGGTCATTTCAATATTAAAGACTAGGTGTGACAAATGTCACAGTGACTCTGCTACTTTCGGCTTTCAGTGTACACTGAAAATATGTAATGTAAGGTTTGTGTCCACCTGCTGTGTTGAAAGAGCCATTGCTTGCTCTTGGCCCTCTTTTTTTTTTTTTTTTGGAATTTAACCTAAAATCTTACAGCTTGCTGAAGAACATCATTCTCAAGTGATGTTTGGTCTGATCTTTTTTTACTGTCCTAGGATGTATCTCGGCTAGAAATTTTTTTAAACCAATGCCTCATAGTTAGTTTTGTTAGTTCCAGACCTGATTTTCTCAAAAATGTCTTAAAATAACTGGAATTTCATGGTACGGTCAAGTTGCTTTTTTAATTAAAATGAACTACCGTTTTATCGACCTTGTCCACTGTTGATAAAGTGGCTTAAATTAGCACCACTTTTTTGTTTGCAAATTTTTTAATAGGTTATGAACAAATGGTAGATATGGTTGACATAATTAAAATAAGTTTCTCATGGAAGTCAGTTTGTTAAAATTTTTTTTTTTTTTTAACATTAAAGTAAAGGACTAATGCTTTATTTTCTTACTAAGTATTAGTCCTTTGATGACTTAGTACTGCTTGAGCAATGTGCACTGAGGTGGGAGCATTATTATATGGAGGTGAGCTCTTTGGATGGTAAACTGCTGAGACAGGTCAATCTTTGAATCATCTAATGGTGTTTAAGAATAATTATAGTATCTTAGACTTTTCCGGGACCATTCCATATCTGTGGGTGAACCGTGTTATACAATTTAATTTGCATACCCTTCTAATTTAACCAAATTCTAATTGTTCTAAATTAAATTAATAGAATATGCAATATTAGTGAGAAATGTAAATTGAATAAAAAATTAATTCTTCTGCTAGTAATATGAGTAAGTAATAAAATTCAATATATATATTTTTCACTTTTTTAGGGATACAAGTTTTTGATAGTTTCTTATTATGCTATGAGATCTGCACATTTACCGACAACACTCATTCAAAGCAACCTTTTTATTGTACAAAATGATAACAAAGACCTAGGGTTTCATTCAGAGTATGTTATGTCAATAAGTTGTTTGTGTTTCCTCAAAGAACTTCGGTATGTCACCCCTTCATTACTAATGAATAATTTTAAAGATTAAGGGACAAAAACATTTGCACTAGTAATTCAACTCTAGTAGTACTGTTAGTACTACTGGAGTAAATCCTAAAGGTGTGCTGCGAAATAACGCTAAACTATGGTATTGAAAAAAAAAAAAAAAAAAAAAAAAAGATGAATTTTAGACTTTATCAATTTTTTAAAATAGTTTAGCTACACAAGATAAACTATTGTTCAGAATTCAGAAAAGTATACTATTATAGAATACTGATCCCTTTCCTTCTCTTAGTCATCATCTCTTCCTGCAGCTTACACTACTTATCCTCCTGACATCAAAGGGTTAATTTTTTTATTTTGCTGGAAATGTTAGCACCATATGGACTTCAAAATCTCAATTGCTTTGTTTTTGAGTTCAAACTTTTCTACATAGATGCTGTGAATAATTCTAAAACAAATTTGGTGTTTGCAGTTCGCAGGAAGGGCGATTATTAAAAGATGTGTTCCTTAACAGACCTTCATCTTCTTGGCATAGTCGAATGTTGCGGTAGCCAAACTTTTGGTTGATAAAACTTATTACTAGATCTACTTGACTAAACCATAAATGGAATAGGTATTGATAATGATCATGTAGGTTGTATCATATCATAGGTAGAATATCATATTTTCAGGTACCAGATTATTACAAAATTGTAGTTGAGTTTTCTTAATCATGATCTGATAAATGTAGATGTTCTCTCTCTTGCTTTCTCTGTCTCTGGTTTCTAATTTCTGTTATAGTAATGACCATGTTGAATTCCATATTTATGAAATCATACTTAAAATTATTTTGGTGATTTACTTTTTTAAATTAGATATATTTATAGAATTTGTCTTTTGTCCTGTTTTGTTTTTGTTGAATTTTTTTTTCCTTATCTGCAAGTTATTGCACAAATCCCTTGTAAAATTGTCGAATTGTTATTTGTTGATGGATGTATCTCCAGTCTTGTTAATGTGTGTGCATTATATCAGTTGTCATTTCTGTTATTTTATTCATTGATTTATAATTGTTTTTCTTTTAAAAATAAAGAAAAACTTTAAAATAAACTAAATTCTAATAATCAATTTTGAAACTTAAGTGTATGAAGTCACAACAATATTTTTATTGTTTTATTTTCACCAAATATTATTAAATTCTCATTATTAGTTTGGAGGAGTGGTTCCCAACCTCAGCATTTCATCACCCCACGGGGGGTGCTTAAACAACACCCTTAATGTTAAAAAAAAACATTAAAAACATTATGAGGCCTGTGTCAAGCCAGGGGCAGTAGCAGCCAATGGGGCACTACTAAGGAACAATAGGTACTTAATTTTTTTTTTTTTTATTCTTTTTTTATTTTATTTATTTTAAGATTTAAGATATTGATTTTTATTATGTATTCTTTCAATATTCTTCTAATTATTTCGGTATTTATTTTAACTATAGAAGTGAAAAAAATTAAAAGACCATATTTAATTTTTTTCATGATATACATGAATATAAAATTGACATTTTAGTATGTATCAAATTTTCTTCAAATATTGAGATGAACATTGGTAACTGGGAACTAACTGAAATGGTCTTAAAATATATTATGTTCTTAATTTTTATGATAATTTCTTAAACAGAAAATGGGAAGTTACACAATATTTTGTAGTTTTTTCATTGAAGTATATTAGATATGATTTCTGATAATAAATGTCAAATGTTATTTTTAAAAGTCTTAATTAAACACTAAAGGCTGTGTTTTTAAGTGGTATGTCTAATAATGAAAAATGAAAAGGCTAATTTGCTTTTACTAATCATTTTTTACTCAAGTTTATAATTTTTTATAATTATATTCATATTCAAAAACAGTATTATTTGCTTTTTAAGAGATATTATTTTAAATAATTATGTTCCAATGAAACTATCTATTTACAATTTAAATTATTATTATTTTAGATGCTTATTTGTTATGTTTTTAATTGATAAATTTAAAGCTTTTTGTTTTAGAAATTTATTCTTATCAACCTATATTCATAATAATTTAGGGTTTTTTAGAGAACTTCCTCTTATTTAGGATTAATTTACATTTTGCATTAACTGTTTTTATCGTTATGTCATATAGTTACTCTGAATTTAACAATAATTTTAGTATCTAGAATTACTTATCTAATTTCTTAACTTGTTTTTAAAATTTAATATTTTTAACCTCTTTATAAAATTTATTATTTTTAACATCTTTATAACATTTATAAATGCATTTGTGCAATCTTAAAAATCTGATGGTGAAAAGGAAATTAAGTACTTGGAAACACAACGTATAATATCTGAGCTGAAGACATATGTAAACAAATAATTAATTGGAAATGGCCTAGTCGAACAAAATTTTGGTAGTAAATTTGAAATTAAGAGCTGAGATCACCGAATCAATGGAATCCTTACACTCCTCCCTTCCCAAAATTAAATATTTCAAAATAAATAAACAATTTTTTTTTTTACTATGTAAAACTCGTTAAAATTAGGATTTTTGGATTGAATGCTGTTTCTAAACAAAGATAAAATAAATTAGCATTAATTAAAGTCTGGTCGGATTATATTTGAAATGGAAAAGATAATAGGGGAGGGGGATTTATAATTTAATTCAAATTGTACTTTTGCCAATTATGGCTATAACTTCATTGAACAACGTCTTTTCCCTCAATGAAATAAAAAGATGGAATAATGAATAAATATTCAACTTGTCCCTAATACTGTTTCCTCTGTTATTATATTTTTTTCTTCTAATTACAATTTATCTATTTGGCAGAGTTGGGCATTCTTTTCATATAACTGAATAACCTACAGTTGTAAAATTAGTTGAGAATTTTTTTGTTATTTTTTACTGTTTGGTAATTAATTTCTGAATAATTAAATTAGCTTAAGTTATCGGTATCAACTAATAGTTATTAATTGTGAGTGAATTTTTTTTTTTTTTTTTAGGAAAAGTATTTCTCTGGGACTGAATCCCCTAAAGATAACTGTTTTGTACAATTAAAATATATAATAAGTCTAGCCAACACAACAGGTGGAAAGGAAGGGTCACTTTAACTCATTTTATAAGGGGGGTAACATGGGACCTCCTTGAAGTGCCGAAGACAAATATTAAGAAAATGTTCAAAATTAAGGTCTGTCTTCAAGCACTGTCAAGAGGCTGGACACCACACACCAATAGTCAAAGTGGGCGAAAATAATTGAGGAAACGAGGAGCTTGTGGGTGGATAGAGGAAGAAGATAACTGGAGCGATAGAAAAATTTAAGGATACTTATTGTTCTTCGGGAGATTTGGGCATTATGGGGTTTCCAGGAAAGGGTTTAGTCGAAGGTGATACATAGGTAGGTAGATTTTGTAGATCTGGTTAGTAGATTTAGTTCGTCTGATTGTTGCCTGAGTCAGATTGTGGAGTGCCCTGAACGGTTGATAATCATCAGCGTACGTCAAAAGCGTCTATGGGCTCCCTCACGCCTCTTTTGTAAATCTTTTATTTCTGGACTGACCCAAGGAACAGGGTGGTGGTGGAAGGTGCAGGTTTTTAGGGGTGCATGTTTGTCAAGGATACTGATTAGGTTGGAAGTAAGGATATCGACCAGTCTATGGAGGTACATGAATATATATCGTCCCATTTTAGGTCTTCAAGGTCGGGACTGGATGTTTTTATGGGTAAGGGTGTTATGAAAGGTTGTTGGTTTAGGAAGGATTGCTGGAGTTAAGATATTGTATAATATTTACATTAGGTCATGGGAGGATAGGAATGGAACTGGCAATTGAGATGAAGAGAGAAGGCTCTAGGCTGAATCAATGGCAAGAAGGTCCAGCCAGGTGCTGGAACAAGTGTGATTGGTAGAATAGAAAGGTACTATGAAAAGATTAAAAGAAAAGAAGAGGTTTTCGAGTTACATTTTGTCACTAGAGTTGGAAAGGAAATTGGTGTTGAGGTCGCCAGAGATTATAATATTATAGAGAGGAATATGATTGTAGAGGATAGTTACAAAAGTAACATCAAAGGGAACTACAGGAAGGTGAAACACTATGGCAAACAAGAGAGGGTGAGTGTTACAAACAATTTCAAGGAAAAAAAAATTCTATATATGGATGGTTGGATGGGGTTGAGACATCAAGGATTTGGTATTTTAGGCTATTATGTAGACTGAAGACTGGCACCTCCGCCATTGCGGCCTTATATCGGTCATGACTTTAGAAGGAGTGGTTAGGTATGGAAATAGAAGAGGAGAGAAAGTAGAGTTTTAGTCAAGTTTCTGATAATGCAATGATATGTTAAAAGTTCCGGGTAAAGTATTAAAGAAATTTATCATAATGAGCAGGTAAGGATTGAGAGTTACCATGGCAGATGCTTAGGATACTAGACATAGGAAGGGGAAGGGAAAAAAATACTGATGGTAGGAAGACGATGTAACTAAATTTTGGATAATTTTAAAAATAAATAAAAACATTTAAAAAAAATAAAATAATCAAAATGGTTGAGTAAGAAATACTTGAGAAATTTAATAAATAATGTCTATTGAAAAAAAGAGAAATTGAACAAAAATAAGATATATCGCGATATTAAACATATAGCTCAGTAAATTTAAGTGGAGTCTGTGGTGTAAATCCGTTTATAGCCAGAGAATGGACGGTAGCAAAGATGTCAGCTGAAGACCTCCAGGTCCTGATTTTCATTGGCAATTGGCAACTATCAGTTTTATATGCTGAATAATAAGCAACAGTTAATGATTTGTGTATTACATGAATATTGATTTTTTTAAAATTTGGTTAGGTATTTCTTGAGGCTTTTGGAACATATAATATCAAAGAAATATAAATAATTTAGTTTTTATAAATCAGCCATTTAAAAAAAAAAAAGAAATGAGACTAATGTCATTAAATTTTGAAATGATACAATTACTAAAATATATCTTTAAAAACAAATAAATATAAATTGCTCAATTAGTTGTTAATTATAATTTGGCAAATACCAATGGAATTGATTAGGTTAGTTGTCGTCGGAACTAATTTTTATAGTTAAAAACATAATCAGTTGCACTCTCATCTGATAACTAACTTAGTCAAAGGTGTTAGTTGCTAGCTGATAAATAACAACTAATGATTTATTTGTGAGTTTAACAGAATTAAACTTTAGTTAGTTGTAATGATGGAGTTTTGTTGACCATTGAGAATAAGTCTATAAGAAATAAGTCTATAATTACATTGGTTGTTATCTTGTTTCTTTTAGCCCTGATGAAGGCCCACATTGTAGGACGAAACGTCGGCACATAATTAAAATAGCACTTATTTTAAATGTGTGTTTCTAATTTATGACCGCACCCCCAACATCTTCCTCATTTAGTTAGTTGTAGAATTTAATTATTATTTGTGATTAATTTTTGCCCAACTCTGCTGTTAAGCCATGAACTGTATTTGAGCTGAGGATTTATATTGGACACCCTTTATATCTGTGTCCAGATATAAATAACTGTTGTGTTTGTGTGTGTTTATACTTTATTGATTTTTATGACCAACTTTCGACCATTTTTACATTTCCTCAAGTTTTCTATAAGTTTCTTAGTTGTCTCTTACTCCAGCTATCCTATAAAAATATTTTTGGATCTAAATAATTCTACTCCATTAAGAAGCAGTTAGTGAAATAATGCAGCCGTTAGTTAATGAAAATAAGTTTGCTAAGTGATACTATTTTTTAGCTCTTGTGATATTAGTTATTTTATGTTTTTCTTACTTTGTGATTTAATCAAAGCTGAAAACTTTGTGTTTAAATTTTTATTTGTTTTATGAGACATATCGGCCTTATTATGTAATAAATTTTGGTTTCAGGGATCTCAAAATCTTTTGATCTGGTGTAAACTCAAAATTGGTTTTCACTATTGAATATGTAATTTTCTTAGCCTTTAAGAGAATGCCAAAATTAAATTAGAAACAGTGAAGGATTATGTAAGCATAAATTATAATAATATTAAAATTCATATATTATATTGAGTACACATTGATTATGCCAGTTTCCATCAATTTTCTATTGTCTTCATGATATATTTTATTGTAAATTTAAGTAATTAATAATAATCATGGTTAATAACTAAAAAGTTTATTTTCATTTTCAAGATTTGAATTTCTTTTTTTAATCTAAAAGAGGCTAAATGAAAAATGTACTGCATAATTTAAGTTATATTTAAACTTTTTTTCCTTATCTAAATTAGAGGCTACATTATTGCTATGCGCATTTAGTGTGTTTATTAAAAACAAAGTTTTCATATACAGATGTTCCATATAGAGTTTAATATGGTGAAATAATCCAGGGTTTGGATTTTCTTGTTGCTTGGTCTTTTACACAAAGAAAGCTTTACATATGGACAATTAATAATGTTATGGGTGCTATTCAAATAGTGAGCTTTGTAAATCTAATTAGGTTATAGAATTACTACATGTAATCTTTATTATTTGGGGAGCCCGTGGCTGATTAACTAGCGCGCTAGTCTCTCATGCTACAGGTTGCGAGTTCGAATCCAGTCCCGGCAGGACTTTCATTAAGGATGTAATATAATGGGGATTCACTCCCAGCCTCTCCCCCGGGTATGTGAGACCCGTCAGCCAAATGGTGGCCACTCACAAAATTGGAGTGATGACCCTACACTATAAATTGCATCGTGAAACGTGAGTGTAAACTCCCAGGAGATTACACCGCGAGGCCCAGGGCCTGCACGGCCTGTCGTGCCACTGAAAACAAAAATCTATATTATTTATGTGTGTATATATGTATAATATCAAATTATCGTTATATAAATCTCACATAATGTCTTAACATCGATACAGAAAATATTTGAGATTGTCGAATAATTCTTGTTTAGTATTCCAGCCATTCATTCCTCTTAGTGATCAGCATTTTGAAAAAATTGTTTCAGAACCTATGAGAAAAAAGAGAGGAATGTTCAGCTGCCATGAATATTTGTACAACCCAGTTTCGTAGGGTCACTAAATCCGAGGTCGCTGACTAATATTTTACTTGGAACTTTGTTTGCACTAATGTCAAAATTTTGAAAATCACACTGGACAAAACTAAAATAAAAATAAAAAATCATATTACATATTGTATATGATATTGGTGGTCCTAATATAATGAATAAGGACTCGTGGACAAACAGGTACCCAGTTCCAGGGGTATAGCCCGTCCACCCATCCTTCTGAGAGGACATGAATATTCAGATGACCTGTTTTCTCGAGGTTATATGGTCTATTTTTCTGGGAAAATCATCTGCATAGTAGTTCTATTGATTCACAATTTATTAAGTGGCCTCAGACAAGATGAAAATCTTGGAACTTTATTGTTCCATTTATTAGTTATTTTATGTACCTAGATTAGCTCAGGATATGAGTAAATTATGATTAATTAAACAGTCATATTTTAAATAAACGTCAAGGTTATAAAGAGCTTAATATATCTCTTTCCTTTCAATGCTTTCTTAGAATGACTTAAAACTAATTAACAGACAATATGGGACCAATTGATTTTCCAGGATTTTTTTAAAGACCCTCCTGTGCTATGAAATTTGGTCGGTAGTATAATCTACTCTTCTGAAGCCAGCCTTAACTTTCCCAGGACATAGATAAAAAGTATTGGGTTGGCAAATAAGAACTTTCAGGTTTTGAGGATGAAATAAAATTAGTGTATTTATTTTTTTAAATCTATAATGATTGGACCATTACTTAGTATGATATGTTCCCATACTGCCATTATGGGACATTTCATAGAAAGTCAGGTTTATTTATTTTTAAATGATCTTAGTGGTTTCTGATACCCAGTTTAGTTTACAATTGGTTTCGATTTATGCAGTTCTGCAGAGATCAGAATAGTCCTTATCAAGTACAACAAGGATTCTCGTTAAAGGCTAAGCGTGATTTTTCCTTGCAGAGCTTTATAGCCTAGAAAAAATGCCAATCCTGATTTGACTGAACTCAATACCTTTCATGGGTTGTAGAGGTACAGTTTATTTTTTCTTTTCCTGGATGTGATTCAATGGATAAACGATTGCTTGACCTCCTCAATTTCCTAGTAAAAGGGCTGTTTGTATAATGGTTGAGTCTTGCATTCTCAAGCACAGAGTATACTTTACCTGATTGTTGCTATTGCATTCCTAGCTACTGGAAGGGTTAAAATACAAAAGATGCTTTTCAACATATTTCAGATCTTGCTGTTTGGTCAATGTCTCTCTATAAACTCAGTTTTGTTCTACTCAATGAGACTTACTATTATTTCTGTTGATTAAACCACCAATTTGAAGAAGAAAAGAAATGCTATATTAGATTATTTGTGTTTAGTTCTTAATCATATTGTCTATATATTTTGGTTTCACTCATCAAGTTTACTTTCTATCCCATTTTCTGTTATTTAACTAATTTCTGAAGTATTAACTTTTATACTCATTTCAAGACCAAGTTTTCCTTACAAAAATCTATTGGCATTTCGGTAGTAAATAATGTCCACATATCTTTATCACCAGTTTATTTGCCCCTTGAAACTCTAGGCCTAAGGCCTGTATATTTTCTTTTACCACCTTTTTCCCTGAAGTTGATAATTAACCCTCATCATATTTAATTTGTTAAACTTTTCAACAACGGCCATTACTAGGGGATATTTGATGCTTGCTTAGTTGTTTTTTTGAGATAGAAATACTTTTACAGTATATTTTTTACAAATACTTGAGTATCATTATATTATTTATCTCGGCAGGCAGTAAAATAATTCTTCAATGCTTCTGTAAAAAATAAGGGAGCGGCGTGGTCTAGTGGATAGAGCGCTAGTCTGCTGTGCTCCGGGTCCTGGGTTCGAATCCCGGCTGTGGCGGAATATTATTTATTCTGTTAATTCAGTCGGGGGGCGACCCTAGGGTATGGAGACCCTCCTGGGGCAGACCCAGCCTCTATAAAGTGGGTACCCAAATTAATTGGGGAAAAACCTGGCGGCTGAGCGCGATTAAGGCCTAATCACCTCATTGCACTGCCGTTGGCCTAGAAACAGTACGAATCTCTATATGTACTGAGCCCAAGACCCTTCATGGGTTGTAGTGGTACAGGTTTTTTTTTTTTTTTTTTTTTTTCTGTAAAAAATATTGGCATCTTCGTTATGTTTCATTCCCTCTTTAATCAGAGCATGCACACTAGTAAAAGAGGAATTTGCAAGTTTTTTTGTTTGTTTTTTCCTTGCATATTTCACTAATGATAGTATATAATTATAAAGCATGTTTTTTTTTGTTTTTTTATCAATCACCCAACCCGATATCTCTTGCATGGCTATTCATTCTTTATTGTCTTAATGTTTTTGTCACAACAAACTCCACCTCAATTCAAGACTATTTCTTGTGCCCTAAAATTAGCTAAATGGAAAGGATATATACAGTAACCTGAATCTGTTCAACTGGGCACCTTACAATGCTTCAGTGCTATAGGACCATGCTTAAAATCTAAATCTGGATATCTATTTCCATAGAATAAACAAAGATATTATTGAACTACTTATAGGAAACTTTTGATTATATGTCCAAGAAAATGTTGGACTGATGGAGGTTTAACTTAAGGGCATACAAATTTAATTATTTATTACTTATGGAAAAAAGAAATGTAACTAATACCTTCAACTATAATTTAGTGCTAAATGAATCCTTGTTCTTTTTATATTATTCTGAATTATGACTTCTATTTACCTATGTATGAAATATATAGTAAGCGAAAGTTATGTGATCTTGAAAATTCAGTCTGATAGGACTTAAATGCTGAATTGTCAAAATTTCACCCTCTTAAGTTCCTTAAATTTTGTTTATTTTACATAAACAATGCCTTACCATTTCATGTTGTTAGTAATAGTTTAAAATAGGTAATATACAACTACGAAAGAATTGGATAGTCAAATGAAGGAGGAATTTTTTCGCCAGGTTAGTTTCTTTCCCCCTCTCCCCTAGAAATTAGAGTAGTTATCTCTATGTTTAATGTACCATTTGAAAGAATAAACTTAAGTTATTGTCTCGTATAAAAATTACTATTATTTTTTATTGAATCGTGTTTTATAATTCAATTTTATAAATTTTTCAATAGGAATGCTAGTGTATGTTGTGTGCACGTGCACCAGATTTTTAACATTTATTCCTAAACTCTTCTTTAGATCATGTTTTCTCTTGTTGCTGAATTTTCTGTCCTGTTTTCCTTTTACTGCAGATAATAATTAGGTGATGCCTGAATAAAATTTGAAATTCTTTAGATATTTATTTAATTATTAGACCTTTTTTATTTAGTCATTATCTTATTCTTCATTTTATCTTAGGGATATTATGTATGTATATTTTTAAACTAATTTTTAGAGATTAATTTGAATGTTATCCTAATCATAAATTTAATGATTAATCACTGCAAATCAATCTACTATAAATGAGTGTATTCCGTTCTCATCAATATTTTTGGATTAATTATATATATTTAGCAATTAAAAAATATATAGTCAATCTCAGAGACTAGTCAACTATTGTGAACTATATCAATGTTCTTGAGGGTTTTTGATCATTAAAAATATTCCACTTTACTCTGTGAACATAGTTCATTCTTGAAGATGTTAAATTGTCTATTTTTCCTTGAATATAACTTAAGTTCATACCAAGTCTTAAAACTTTTCTTTGTTGTAAAGATTTAGTTTCTCGTCTCTTCCTTCATTTATAAGTTTTAAAAAAACCTTAACTCTATACCTAATGTTTTTAATTTTGCTAGAAGAAACAAATAGTCAGGATTAATAAATTACCCTCAAAACGTCGACTCAAAATAAATTTGTTATGAAATAAATTGGTGTAATAATTGAGAACAAATTTGTTAATTATTCCTCTGCATTAACTTTCAGTTATGATTGATAATTAGCTTTCAATTTATTAGTAGAGATAAATTGATTATTATTATTATCAGAACCCCAAAACTAATAATTATTTTATTGTTTCAATGCAGCCACAAGGCCAGAAGGTAATATTATCAATTTGTTAAATAGTGATATTTTTTTATTAAACATTTTCTAGTTGTTTCTAGCATGTATGTTAATTTATTCAAATTTAAAAAATGTACTATGCTTCATTTATTTTTATTTTTTCTTTGTATGTAGCTTCATCAGTTGGTGGGGAAATGCCTCAATATAATGTTACCAAAACCTTTGCGGATAGGAGGTATAAAGTTCAAAGTGCACGTACATATTTCTATTTAAATGAAGCTACTTGTGAACGAAACGTGGAAACATTCTTGGAATGTCTGAATGCTGTTGCAGGTAAATTTTGTTTAATTATTACATATTTTAAAGTTTATAATATTTATACTTTAGTTTTCTTACTATTGAAAACTGAGCATATCTTATGTTTTGAATAGGCGATAGCAGTCCAGTGAAACCATTTAATGTATTTATTAAAATTATATAATTAAGTTTCAAATAAATAATTTAGAGTTAATGTTGTAAAATATTTTAAAATTGAAAGAGAAAGGGGTTACCATTTTTTTTATTTTTATTTTTTAAGAACTGTTCCACAAGAAATCAGTAGCTAATCCAAACAATAGTAATTTGAGAAACAATTAAACCTTTGTTATATTTGACACTAGTGACCAGCAAAAATTAGTTTTTTAAAACTACAGTCGAACTTTCATATTTTTGAAAGTAAAATAAATATTAAAAATATATAAATATCCAATAAGAAGTACTATTGTAAATCATGAAATTCATTGACATAAAAAAAAAAGAAAAAAGAAGGAATTTCACTCTTTTAAAAAATGACGGAAATTCCGGTAAGAGTTTGTTTAAGAAGCTCAAGATTTTTAATTTTTTTTTTTATTTGATCACATGTTTATAAAAGTTAGCGTTTACTTTGTATAAATTGATCCTGTTAACACACATTTTTGTAAGTTATTATCTATATATTATATTAAAATATCAGTTAAATTTTGTTTGTGTTTTGCTAGGACTTTTCATATCTCTTTCAATCTATGAGGTAACTATTTACTATTCAGTTATTAATGTGCTGTATGAAAAAAAATTACCAATTTTTAACAAAAAATTTAATACATTTTTTACTTTCACTTACATATATAGTAAGGGCAATTATTGCGATTGTGGAAATTTTTGAATTCCAGTTTTCAACGGAAATATACGTTATAGGGCCCCCTGGGTCCAAATAACCAAGTCCCGCAAAAAGGTCTCTGTGTGTCCCCGTGTGTACTCCTGGGCGGAAACAAAAAGTCCTATGAAACTGAAATTTCATATTTAAGACAAATATACACCCGAAATGTTACAAAAACATTTTCATCTAAATTGGCTTACCAGAAGAGCCACTTTATACCATGCATATTGCACCTTTTTATGATTTTCTCAAAAAGGGTATGACAATTTTGATTAAACTCGCTATATCAATGTAAAATTTAATGGGATTTAATATCATGTAGGTTTCGTTCTGATTTGAAATTAGTTTGATTGATTCATTGAAAATAGTTTGACAGGGCTTAAATGCCGATATTTTAAATTTTCTTCTTCTAAAGTACCTTTAATTTTGTAGATTCTGTAAAAATAACTATATTATCTTGTTACCACTGATGAAAAACATGTAAATATATAAGTTTAATGAATTTGATACCCAACTAAAGGAAAAAAATGAAATAGTATTTTTTTATTGCAATTTTTTGTTTTTGAACATAAGAACAGTAATATACATGTATAATATACCGTTGGAAAGCTAAAGATTTTAGAAAAAAATGTTATCTAATACTCAAGGTTGTAAAAGTAAATAAAGAGTGATGAAAAGGCGATAAAAATAACTTATTATTTTAGATGATAATATAATTTATTTTTAATAAAACACATGTTTCTATAGAAAATCAATTTAATTAATTATTTAATAGTTTCACTAATTTTTATCTCTAACTATATTTGAAAATTTTTTAATCAATTTTTAAAACGGAGGTAAGTGAAAGTTGTTTGTTGCTCGCACCAGATTTTTCTTATGGTAATGTTAAATTAATATTCAAAATATAGCTCATTGTGGTCCTTTGCTACTTCCCATCTTTTTGCCAGTTGCTAGGTCCCTTGGTGGTACCACTCTTTTGGATTGCTATTCAAAATTCCTGAATTGCTGTTTTGACTGAAATGTATTCATGTTTTTTTCTGTAAAAAAGTGGGCCATGGATCAAAACAAATAAAAATCTGATGGAGCATGGTTAGGACTGTATGGTGGATGTAGAAGTTCGATATCAAGATTTTTTAATCTTTCTTATTTTTGTCTATAAGTTTGTGGTGGAGGGGGGGGGGCAAGCTTATGGGATAACAGTGTATTGCTTATGTTATCCATGGGCTGTAGATAAGTGTCATGCAGTGATATACCTTTATTCTTTTGACATACCTACTTTTCCAAGAACACATTTTTATATATCCATTTATTTATTTATATACATATATCCATTTATTTATATACACTAGAGAATATTTTGAAATCTACACAGCATGATACACTCTTCAAGAATACCTTTTCTTTTAAGCCGCTTTGGGGGCTGAACAAAATTTTGTCCACTAATGTCTTTAAATAACAAGAATTTCATAAGATACCGTCATGTTACTTTTCCAATAAAACTTTTGAACTAACGCTTTATCGAGCCAGTCCATTGTTGATAGATAAGCTTAGATTAGTGTTTCAAAGAGATAATAATTGTAGGTTAATTATTAATAAAGTTAATTTGTTTACAGTTCATAGGATTTATACATTTGACAAAACAGCCCATGTATATATTTATTTCATACATGGCTCATTGCCATTATCTTTGTATGCTTCAAATTTAAAAGTTTATGATAATAAAATTATTTTTTTGTATCTATGTAAACAACAGCAATGAATCGTTAATTAGTAGAAGATTAATGTAACACAATCAAGTTTAATGTTGAAAATTATGTTTAAATTTAAATATTATATGCAATGTAGTCTATCAACTTTATTAGTAAGCATTTTTAGTAAATATGTATTTTTTAATATATTTTAAAATTGATTAATTTTTATAGGAGCTACTTACGGCACTGGGATAACAGCTATTAAGCTGACTGCTCTTGGGAGGCCGCAACTGCTGGTAAGATTTCTTTTGTCTTATTAATAAAATATATTTATATTAGTATTGCAAATCCACCAGGCTTCACCAAGTCAATTTCTAATATTATCTCATTTAAAAAAAAAAAATTTTGTAAAAATGTTACTGTGAAGGAAAAAAAAAAATTAACTTTACCTTATTAAATCATTCTTGATTAACAAGATAAATGTCACTTATAAATAGTTAAATGTATATTATACAAAAGCAGCTTTTTCTTAGTGTAGTGTAATATTTATTAATAATGAATATAGTAATTATATATTATTATTTTTATAGTTGCAACTATCTGAAGTTATTATGCGAGCTCGTAAATTTGTTAGTGAAGTAATCGGTGGTCAAGGAAATGTAATTGGACAGAAGTTAACAGCATCTGATTTAGAGAAACGATTGGAGCAAGCTGGTATTAAAGATACTAAAAAATTTCTTGAAAAGGTTGTTAAAGACAGTGAAGGGTGAGTATTCTCAATTAAAAGAAACTCCTGTAATTTATCGTAGGTAGATACTCACACACATGTTTAATTTCATATTTACTGCTAAAAAACATTTTCATAGTCTGTCAGGTGTTTGATTTATGACCCTGGATACAATAATGCATTATTTCTTTTATATAAATAATATATATATATATATATATATATATATATATATATATATATATATATCATTCTTTCTAAATCAGTAGTTAAAAAATAGCATAGTTCTGAACGATGTGGATTGTCTCTTATTTCTAATTTTATACAAATGACTGCTGTTAAAATACAGGAATTCTGTTCCATTATAGTAATCCCTTATTTGTATTGAATTTTTTTTAGAGTTACATTTAGATCAACAAATATTTTCTTAACAATTGTAAATATTAACAAAGTTGAAAATTTATGAGCACATATATTTGTAATTATGCCTAATTAATACATGCATAAATATAATACCCTATGGATATATCCTAATAGCATAGTTGGATTATATATAAATTTTGTTATTGACAAATTATATTTTGTTGTTTTTTGAATACCTTTAAAGTACATAATTGTATGTATACCTAAATGAATTTGTCTCTTATTTTTATTTTGATGATGGTTCTGTAAAAATATATCCAATACATAATGTTATAACTGAAGTTTAGTATGTTAAAATATTTATTTTTTAAAAATATATTCTTTTAAGAAAAAAATCAATTAACATAAATATCACTTCATTATTACTCATTTTACTCTCAGGGTATGGTATGGGTTCTTGACAATCAGGCACACAATCTTTTATATAACTTTTTTAATCATAATAATAACTTACGAAGTAACACAAACAATATGCAGGCTAACCAAGATCCCTCTTTATATTCAGCTCCACCTCTCCAAGTTCACAGTCAAAACTACCTATGACCAGGTATCTTTCTTCTACCTGGGGTGTCCCTTGCATCCAAAATGGAGGTTATGTTTACTAACAAACATTCAAATTGGAGCTGTTAATTTTAATTTTTATTCTATTTTGAATCTAATTGTTAGCCTGCCTAACATTATATTTAAATAATAAATAATTGTATAATTTATATAAAAAATGGGTATATTACAATGTTTTAAGAGTTTTTAAAAAAGCTTTTCGAGATCTCTATCAATTAATTGTGTCAATATGAAGTATATGTATTAATATCTATCAATACCTTATAAATTAAAATTTTAGTAAATCATTTTGAAATTACATATATACAAATAATGATGGGAACTTCACTACTTACATTTCTAGACATTTTGTGTGATCTTAAGATAAAATGAACATAATATAACTGCTATATTGGCTGAAGTGAATACTACTTTTAGCATACCTGATTCCACAGTCTCCTGAAGTTCATGATATTTTTTTATTTAAATCTTTAGTGATATGTTTATAATAATATATATTAGTAAATTTGGAGCCACTAATGATGGTTAATATTTGAAAAAATTACGTTTGTTTCAGTGTGATACATTTGTTCCCCTGGAGTGGTATTGTGGATGAAAACTTTGGGCTGAATGACACTTTTCGTGTTCCAAGTTTGAAGGAAGGTAGAATGGTTCGACTGATATCTCAATTGTCATCTAAGGAAGAAGAAATGTTTCGTAACATGATTAGGCGTGTCAATACTTTAATTAAGGTTGTCAGATATTTTAAATAATTATTAAAGTGTTTATCATTGATTCCTAAATTGTTTGTGTTTTATGTATAATTGATTACAATTGTCAGCAATGCTAATCATCTCTTTTAGATTAATGGTTTTTAAGTGAGGTAGTATATAATTTTCACTTCACAATCTATTCAATTTGAATGCGCAATGCTTTATTGGTGTTATGTAGTTGTCTCCATTTTGTGTTTATGTAAGTTTTTTTTTATCTTTTTTTAAAACTATATTATTTCAGGCTGCCAAAGACCTAGATGTGCGTGTCATGATTGATGCTGAACAAACGTATTTCCAACCTGCTATTTCAAGGATAACTCTTGAAATGATGAGGAAATACAATACTGATAAAGTAATTAGCTTTATAATTGTATGACATTGTGGATAAGTTACTATAAATTTAATTATTTTAATAATTAATAATATGTAATATATATATATATATATATATATATATATATATATATATATATATATATATATACATACATCTACCCAAAAATATATTCCTCGTTTTATGAACATTAATCTAATTTTTAGGCAATTGTTTTTAATACTTACCAATGTTATCTGAAAGATGCTCTAAAGGAAGTTTCTACTGACTTGGAACAAGCCAAAAGGCAAAATTTTTACTTTGGTTGTAAATTGGTACGTGGGGCTTATATGGAACAAGTAAGTGTTTAGAAGTACTACTGATGCTATCACAATTAATATGTAAAACTATGTGTCCACTTGAGAGTGAATCATTTATGAAATGAGGATGGTAACTCTCTATTAGACTTTTGTTTCTGGTGACTACTCTCAGCTTCTCAAAGCAGTATTCACTGATGAGTAAAGCTATTAAGTGTCAAAACTCAAAAGTGGACTTGTTATTTTAAGAAGTGAATATAAAGGTTTTATGAATTAATAAACGTAATTACTGCTGATTGTGAGTATAACTAATGGAATTCTTTAAAAAATGATCAAGTTTATTAATTTTCATATTTTTGTAATATAAAACTCACCAAGCTCAGTTGAAGTTTAAAAAAAAATTATCAAACCAATATTATTCAAATTTAATATTATTTTGGATGTATCACTCAAGAAGACAAGGAAAGTGGTGTGATTAGACACTAGACATTTTACCAAAAGATGATTTCTATTCTAATGAGTCATGTAAAAACATATGTTCTAATAATTACTCTTATTATACATAATTAGTCTCATTCTTATCCCTATAAAAATAGCAGCTATTCATTTCTTTTAAGTCATGGAAGCTAATTTTCTAGTAGCTCTAAGAATTAAACAGAACTGAATCATCTACACATAACATATTCCCTTTCCTATTATATCTTATTATTATTACCTTTATTCTTGTAAATTTTATTTTATAAAGAATTTCATTTGCTACACCAACTTAAATTTTGTATTTATGTATAAAAATTGTACTATAGTAATTATCTTAGTATAACACTCAGGTTACAGGGAAAAAAAAAGTGTAATAATTTATATAACTAATTTTGCTTAACATAATTGAGACGTTGATTTCCAAAAGGTACTAAAGGACATTTTTACGAAATTGATTTTTTTACATATTTATATTCTCCTCATTTAGTTTTGTCTAAATCTTAAATTTGATTGTATTTAATGAATACTCATTTCCTTTAATAACGCGATTTAGAAATGCTATTGATTTCTTAAGATACTTATTACACATTTAGTTTCATTCCAAATCATAACAGAACATATCATTTCATAACTTTAATATGGTTTTAATTATATAGTAAAGAAATAATTCTAGATTTTAATGCGAAAAGAATCAAATTAGCTGGTTTAATAATATAGTAATGAGAGATTTTCGCGCTTCCTGTAAAATTCCCCAAAATGGATATAGTACCTTTTGGGAATCAACGTCTCAATTGTGGAATTCTGTCTCCTTGAAAATTAATATTAATGTATCATCATTCTTAATTTATTTATTTATTTTGTAAGGAACGAGCTAGAGCTGCAGCATTAGGCTACACAGACCCAATAAATCCAAACTATGAAGCTACTTCTGAAATGTACCATCAAACTCTCACGAATGCTTAAGAAGAATTAAGGATTTCAAAAACAAAGGACAGGCAAACCGTATTGGAATTATGGTTGCTTCTCATAATGAAGATACTGTACGATTTGCCATAGAAAAGTATGTCTTTCACATTGTTATATTAATTTATGCTTTTAATATTCATTTAAAATTAAAAATGTACTTCATATTTTCAAAATTTTGAGATTAACAAATACATTTTTTTTTCATTTATTTAAAGAAAAGTTATATTTATGTGTGTGTGTGTGTGTGTGTATAAATAACTACTTTGAGTTGATTATTTCTTTTCTTATGACCATATTGACTTTTAAATATTATTTAAAAGTATTTAATGGCATTATTATTGTTTTAGGATGAATGAATTAGGAATTGCTCCAGAGGACAAAGTAATTTGTTTTGGCCAATTACTTGGAATGTGTGATTATATAACATTTCCACTTGGTAAGTTGAATAGGAGAATAGTTTTATCATCTAAGTTGTTGATTCTCACTCTAAAACGGACAGTAATGTATCTTTGTTTTTTGGCAAAGAAGTCAAAAAAAAAAAAAAAAAATAATGAAACAAATGTTAAAACTTTTGTATATAAAAGGGTATTTATGGAAAAACCTAATCCTAACCTGTTGCACCTAATTTATAATTATAAATTAGGTAAATGTTTTATCATAAATGATAAATCATGATAAAGATTAATAAAAAAGTAACTAAAATTTAGACTAAATGAACATGATTTATTTTTACTCTTCTCTTTTACATGCCTTCATTCGTTCGTATTAATGAAAAGCCACTATTATATTATATTAAAAAGTAATATTAAAATTTTATAAATGTTACTCCTAAATATTATTAATCTTATGCCGTCCAGTTATTAGTATTATTTATTACCTTTTATTAAATAATATTCTCTACTAAGATTTTTGTCATATCAAGTCTTAACATAAAAATTAAAAGTGTCAATTTAGATTGTGTGTTATGCCAACTAACTAATAAATTTTAAGTCGGTTGTTATTATTCATGCTCAAAATTTTTTAAAGAAATCAAGATTTTATTTTATGGTTGTTTTCTTTGGCTTTTTCTAATGATATTTCTTATTATTAGGGCAAGCAGGTTATTCTGCATACAAGTACATACCTTATGGTCCTGTCAATGAAGTGTTGCCATATCTCTCAAGAAGAGCTCATGAAAATAAAGGAATATTACAAAAAATACAAAAAGAAAAACGGCTTCTTCTTGCAGAACTCCGTAGAAGGTTATCAAAAGGACAATTGTTTTACACTCCTCGAGGAAATTATACACCTGTATAAAATTGAGTTATAAATATATCTTATTTTTGTGATGATTTGTTTTTAAGTCGTAATAGGTGTAATATAGCTTAGGGTTCAAAAGGAATCTCAATGTTATTATAAATGGTTATACGTGATATTTTCGATGGTTTCTTTTTAGTTTTAACTTGAAAGTTTTGTATACATATTTAACTTCATAGGTGTATCAATGTCAATATAATTTTGTCCCTAATTAATTGTGATAATCCCTGTTGATGAAAGACAGAATAAAAAAATGAAAATGTGCAATTTAAGTTTGTATGTCTGTATATAATACATTAACCACTCATATGATGGTTAAAATTATTACTTCTGTCCAACTTGACTATATTTAGTAACCTGTAAAGATGTATTATTATCGAAATTCGGTTGTAAATAAGCATAAGAAAAAAGCGAGAACAGTTTTATAATTTATTTTGGTTGATAATTGTTTATAGTTCTTTTAAAGGGAAAAAATTAAATTTTAAATATCATGTTGCTGTATATTTCTCCTGTCATATTTTTATAAGCATCAAAACTAAAGTATTTTTTTTGTTTTTAATTTTAAAACTTTATTTATTATATTATTAATTGTATATAAAGTGTTCCTAGAACTTCTTAAGTCATGAGTACAAGTTTAGGGAAAGTATTAATTTATTTTTAAATGTTTATCTTATTTGGAATGACTTGGCAGTATTTTAAAAATAAGAGTTGTCCTTTTCAGTAATACATTTTAAGTGTTTTGTACATGTAAATTTGATTAATATGGGGTATAGTGTTTTATACTTTAAGATTCCTTTTTTTCTTTCTCCTTTTTTTTTTTTTTTTTTTTTAATTTATATTGAATCTACTGATTTTTTTTTTTTTTTTTTTTTTTATGGCCAGTTACTTACGTTAATCAAAAAATACAACCTTAGACATATTAGTTAAAAGTTAATTCACCATAATAAATTATGTGATCAATATTATTATTCTTTTGTTGTATTTATTTTACCTCCTTACTTTTTAATTGTTCAATAACTTCTTACCAAATGTGTTAAGCTTATAATTAATGAGAAATTTATTTATGTGATAGAAATCATGAAAATAATCATTGCTAGCAAAACAAAAAAAAAAAACGCTGTGTTTTCACATTAAGGTAAATGTGAACTCGTTATTTAATTTAAAAGAACTATAATATTTTTCTTGATGAGGATATCATCTCTAGTTCCATTTATTGTAAATTTTGGGTAGGATAAAGGAGTTACTCTGCATTTATATTATGTTTTGTAACATTAATTTTTTATGTATTTTTGTAAATTAAATAATTAGATGGTAATCTGATGGATATTGGCAATAGATTTAAGATCATAACTCGTTTAAATTTTTAAATGTAGTTCTAACTAATTTTTAATTGAAATGATTAAATATCTTTGTTAATACGAGCCTAGGCATTCATTATTTATCAACTATTATACTTCATGAACTTCGTTTGCTGCAACTGTGCAATTATCAAGATATACAATAGCCCTTCCCTATGCTAAGAAATAATTACTATGTTAATTTCTTATACCAATTCATGTTGTTTTAAATCAGTTACTTAAATATTTTGTCACACATAAACATTAATTTATGGACAAATAATAACATCCAAGAGAGAAAGAAATACCATATGTTGCTTTAAATTTAGTAAGTTAGCTTAACTTGGTTATAGTGCATGCAGCATAGAATACCTGTGTCCCTGTTAGAGATCAAGAGAAACCTTATTCAAAGATTTGGTGATGAATAATATTATTCATCTTGGTTTGAAGGCATGTAAGCTTACTCCTTAGCCCTTTGAGTTCTAGCTAATTCTAACCATCTAAGTATGTCAGCCTCCATCCAATTATTGATGCTGATAGGAATTCAGCATAATCTATATGAAGAGTTGGTTTAACATTGTAGGTTTAGGAACACTGCTTCATTCCAAGACTACTTACCCTATTCAACTATCTATATTATTCTGTCATATTATATAGTTTATTATTTATTATCCTCTATCTATATAGTCATAATTAGCTAACACTCCGTCTGTAGGAAGAGTAAGATTAAAAGTGTATCTTTGATAACACTGCTTCCACCTATAGCTACTGTATTTTAATGTCTCTATGGTGACAGTACATAGCTTACTATCATCTACTGTCTACAGAGTGACAGTAAGCTAACAAATAGTGTATAGGGACCTTAACTGTTTTGAATACCTGCAGACCATCGAAACTGTACCCTTCCTTTTCATCACTGCCCAAAAATCTGGTCAGTATGCAGAGTTAATAGGCATCTCCATGCTTTCCATTAAGGAAGCATGGAGATGCCTATTTGTTGGTTCCTCTCCACCAGCTAGAAGAATAATTATTTGATGAGTTGGGAGCTGAAAAAAGAAATTGTGGCCACAACTCATGTGATTACCTTAGCAGATATAACCTCCATGTGTTTTTGCTTCTTATTAGTTAGTTCAAAAATGCTTAATCTCTTATTGTGTTGAACAAAGAATATCTCCTTTTTGTTTATGTGGTGAAACCCACACATATTGGTCACCCTAAGAAATATTCTTTTTTATTCAACACAAAAAGAGATAAAGCATTTTTGAACTAATATGAAGCAAAAAAAACATGGAGGTTATATCTGCTTAGTTATGCTCAGGAGTTGCCGCCGCAATTTCTTTTTTAGCTCCCAACACATCAAATAATTATGCTGTTTAGGTTATCACTGCCAGAAAATAATTGAATTACAGGATTTTACAATGCTTCATTAGCATTACAATATATACTTTTTTTTTTCACATTGAGACAAAATATATATTATCTATAAATGTGTTTTATTTTTTTAAAGTTAATATTAACTAAGTTATTATTTAACATATATAGAACATAACTTTCAGATGTTGATAATACCCTAAGCCCTTGTTATGCTTTATATCAAGTAATATTAAATACTTACTTTTATTCAGGGAACACAGATTGATAAGCAAGATTCGTAGTAGGTTGGGGACTAAATAAGAAAATCATAACACTGTTTAAGCTCTATGGCCCAATGTGGAGATGTGCAAAATAAATGTGTCAGCTTGAATAGTTCTATAATACAGTACATAATTATTTGGGATCAATGATATTGGCTGGTCCTAGTTTATTTCTGTTGTTTAGCAATATACAATTTTTATTATATTAAAGGGCCTAAAGGAATAAGCATATGAAATCTGTGCCCACGTATATCAACCAATTTTATACCATTGGTTCTCATTTATGAGAAATCACCTTTTGCAAATTTTTAGCCCCATAATCCTAGTGGAAGGGAAGTTATGGAGGGGGAAAGGAAAAAAAAAAAAGTTTTCTCCTGAACAGCTCCACTAAGTTCCAAATATATATATATATATGTGTTAGGGATTTTCAAAAAAAATAAATTAAAGAAATAGTGGGTAAAAAAAGTTGAATTTTTCAAAAAAAAAATTTATTAGGTTATGTTGGATTGGTACACCTCTAATTTTCTGCTATTTTATGAGGGCCCTACGTAATATATATTTTTTTCAATTTAATCGCAATCATCCCATGGTGAGAAATAAATTAAACAATTTTTTCTCATGAACTGATCGACCTATTTTCACAAAAAAATATATGTTAATTGTTTTCTAAAAGATTTTATAAAAACATTTTATTTTTTTTAATTTTTCAAAAATACTTGGGAACTTAAGTTGGATTGGTACACCTATAATATTTTACTACTTAATTTCATTGGAGGGTCCTGCACAAGATATATTTTTTTCAATTTGATCTCAAATTTACTCAATGGTGATAAATGAAAAAAAAAAACAGTCTTGTCAGCTCTCTTACCAGCCATGCTGTGAGTGGTAACTGGTCATGTCAGAAGAGTTGGAATAGAACAGAAGGATTGTAAAGTCATTAGATATTACTTATACAAATACCTATTATTAAAAATATCTTCTATTGGATGTAATTTTTTTTTTTTTTTTTATTGGATAACAACACAACAATATATGCCATATTTATATAAGAAAAATGCTATATTTGTACAAATAATTATAAAGATTTATTATATATATTTGTTTATACCATTAGGATACATCTCTACATGTACTGAGCTCAAGACCAGGACCCTTCATAGATTGTAGTTGTACAGTTTTTTTTTTTTTTTTTTTTTTTTTTTTTTTTTTTTTTTTTTTTTTTTTTTTTTTTATACCATCAGGATAAAAGTTTAAAATTAGTTAAAAAGTTAAGATGCCAGATTTGTATGGAATGTGAACAAAATAAACAAAAATACCATGCTAAAGGTTGTGAGTTCAAATCCCAGTCCCAGTGGGCCTTTTATAAGGATGTAAATAAATGGGGATTCACTCACAGCCTCTCCCCCGGGTATGTGAGACCTGTCAGCCAAATGGTGGCCACTCACAAAATAGGGGTAGGGAGTGATGACCCAACATCATTACAACATGTATCGTGAAATGTGAGTGTAATCTCCCAGGAGATTACACTGCGAGGCCCAGGGCCTACACGGCCTGTCGCATCACTAGAAGATGGAAGAAGATAGGTAGATAATAGTTAATAAATAAATAAATTTTAATGTTCATAAAAATGAAATTGTTCCAGTGGTAGACAAATATATTGTTTTTTTCTCCAACATTCCATGTAGGTCTGACATCAGAGCTTTTTAATTAACTTTTTAACCAGTCTTAAATTTTTATAGTGTCATGTTGTTATTATCCAAGTCAAAAAAAAAAATATTACATCCAATAGAAGATATTTATAACAATAGGTTTAATAGATAATATATAGCTGCACTGTGTGTAATATCTAATGACTTTATGATTGTACTGATCTATCTCTTCTGCTTCTTCCATTGGCGTGACAGGCCGTGTAGGCCCTGAGCCTCGCGGTGTAAACTCTTACGAGTTTACACTCACGTTTCACGATACAATTTTTAGTGTAGGGTCATCACTCCCTACGACTAATTTTGTGAATGGCCACCCTTTGGCTGACGGGTCTCACATACCCGGGGGAGAAGTTGTAAGTGAATCCCCATATTTTTACATCCTTATAAAAGTCCCGCCGGGACTGGGATTCGAACTCAGAACCTTTGACATGAGAGACTAGTGCGCCAGCCACTCAGCTACGGGCTCCCCTATCTCTACTTTCCGTTAAATTTAAAAAAAAATTGACTCACTTTTTCGTTGAAAAAAATTAAAAAGGATATTTTTTGAAAATCCCTTAAATATATTTTTTTCATGGAAATCGGATGAGCTGTTCAGGTGAAAACATTTTATTTTGTTTTCATTCTTTCTTTCCCCTCCATAACTTCCCTCCCACAAGGATTATGGTGCTAAAATTTTGTATAAAGTGGTTTCTCATAAATGTGAATCAATGGTATGAATTTGGTTCTGATATGCATAGGGGCAGATTTCACTTACTTTATCTGCTAGGCCCTTATGGATAGCTTATCAGCTTCCTGGGAGTCTCAAGCGATTGTAATGAGCTACTATAAATCCTATGCTAATGAAGAGAGGATTTGAGTCCACACATTGTCTGTATATGTATATTCTTCATCAAATACCTAATTTACGTGCATTCCATTATTTAATCATTTTCTATTACCTAAAATACCACACACATTACTATTGCAAATGTGTCATGTTGATAGAACTAGTATAGCAATATTACACTAAAAATTATTGAAGTGAAGTGAGAATGGTTGACTGTGTGTATATATATAGGGGTGAAGTTAGTTCCGGGTGCAGTCAATTAAACACTTAATGAAGTGGAAACTTAATTTATTTGGGCCTACATTTCGGCCTAAATTTCTGGCCTTGTTCGGGGTCTATTAAGTTAGTCTAGGTCTATCAAAGATTAAATTAGTCATTAATTAATTGCATTACTTAATTTTGTCATCGTGATCTCCCTCCTTCAATCACATAAAACCTCCTTGAAATTTAGGCCAAAACGTAGGCACAAATAAATTAAGCTTCCACTTGACGAAGTATTTTTTTACTGCACCTGGAACTAAGTTCTCCCCTATAAAAATTAATAATTTTTCTCTGTGACTACACCTCATATTGTATAATTATTTAGTTGTAGTCAAGGCCACCACATGCAAGGTCTGCTCTGCAGGTCGGTTGAAATCCGAGGCGTTCCGGTTCGCCCCGGGGAAACTCCGACAGCCCTGGTGTTCAGCGTTGCGGCGGGACTCGGGATCAAAATCGACACCAAAGACCTCGATATAGTAGAGCGGCGGCGGCCGCGAAAAGAGGACAAGCAGCCACCTCCTATAATCGCACGTTTCGTCAGGCAATCGCTACGGGACGAAATAGTACAACAACGTAAAGTAAAGAGGGACTTCTCCACGCGGAACATCGGCCGGGAGGAAAATGACTTCCACCGAATATATATCGGCGAAGAGATGTCGCCAACAAATAGGTATTTGTACTGGCTCAAGTATGATCTGCGAAAAAAATTAAATACGTGTGGTTCGCGGGAGGCAGAGTGCGCTACCGAAAGAATGATGGCCACTCGGTTATCTATATAGACAGGTGTCAAGATCTCGACGTGTTTTGCTGACGCTCTGGGAACTGTCCACCTTCTGGTCCTAAAAAACTTTTTGTATTTATCCTGCTCATAACAAATTATTATTTTTCTTTATTTTCACAGAGACAAGCTATTAATTTAACTTATTTTGTTTTTTTCTTTCATAGATCATCTTATATCATTTTATCAACGGTCTCTTTATTTCTGATGTATATTCACAATTTCGTTTTACAGCAAGCGTCTTTCCTTCAAACAACTTTATTTCCTTTCATGTATGTCTAACGTCCTTACCGCCTGCCATGCTAACGCACAGTCCTTACCCGCTGATTATGATGAGTTCCTTAATTACTTCACCAAAATTGTTTACCACCTTATTGCAGTCACTGAAACCTGGCTAAAATCCTATATTTCTTCTTCCTCAGTTTCTATTCCTGATTATTCCTTTATCCGGCACGATCGTATCGGCAGGAACGGTGGAGGTGTAGGTCTTTTTGTTCACAACAGCCTCAAATTTCGAATCCTTGATGTCTCATTCCCTTATGATCTCCCTTATGTTGAATTCCTACTTGTCGAAATTTCCTGTAACTCAAGTTCTGTCCTGTATATTGTAGTTTACCGTCCTCCTCTGGTTCCTTTTGATCAATCCCTCGAATCAATCCTCTATAACTATGTTCCCTATTACAACCATATTATAATCTCTGGCGACTTTAATACCAACTTGCTTTCTGACTCCAACGATAAACACTACCTTGAAAACCTTTTTAATTCTCTCCATCTCTACATTGTTCCTTATGCCCCAACTCACCATACCTTGAGGTCTGACACCTGGTTGGACCTAAATGTTATCGACTCAAGGCATAACCTTTTATCCACCTCCTAGCATCCAGACCATTCCTTTCATCTCACGATCTTATCCAAATCTCTTATAATATTCAAACCCCTGCTTTCCTACCCGAAACGTTCACTTTTCGTAACCTGGACGCTCTGACCCGTGAAATCCTTTTACCGGACCTAGAAAAGATTAACTGGAGCGAAATCTATTCCTGTACCTCTATTGACTCAATGGTTGATATCCTCACTGTTAATCTTCTTCATATCCTTGATATCCACGCACCATTCAAAACCATCACCTTTCGTCGCCGACCTGCTCTCTGGATGAGTCAAGAAATTAAAGACCTACAAAAAAGACGTGAGACTGCCCGTAGGCGCTTTAGACGTACTAGACTGACGACTATCAAGCGTTTAGGGCACTGCGTAACTTGACACAGACAACTATCATACGAGCAAAATCCATTTATTTCCAAGAAGCCCTCTCCACAGCTCCTGACTCGAAAACAAAATGGCTTATTCTCCGTAAGCTCTCCCTCTGCAAATCCTCTTCTTCATATGAACCACAGATATCTCCTGATGAACTAAATTCCCATTTTGTATCCCCGTCTTCAAATTTGTCTACTCTGCCTCCTCCTGAATCTTTTTCAGCTCCATTATTTAACCCCGATAATTTCTACTTCTCTGACATTTCTCCAAGTGATCTGATTTCCTCCATTATGAAATCTACCACCGATTCCTTTGGTTTTGATGGAATTCCTGTTAAATTGTTAAAATTGTGCCTACCTGAAATCCTCCCCACTCTCCTTTTTATATATAATTTCTCCCTTCAAAATTCAGTATTCCCTAGCTCTTGGAAAAAAGCTTTAGTCCATCCCATTAACAAAACCGCAAACCCCGTCCTTCCTAAAGATTATCGACCTATTTCCATTCTCTCAAATCTCTCGAAAGAATAATCCAGATTCAGATATCCGAATTCCTTGAAAAGTCCAAGCTACTTGATCCCCTCCAATCTGGTTTCCGTTCAGGTTTTCCACACAATCCGCCCTCGCCAAAATCACTAATGACATACATACTGCCATGGACGAAAAGAAACTAACAGTTTTAATACTTCTTGACTTCTCGAAAGCTTTCGACTCCTTAGACCATTCTATTCTCTTTACCAAACAAAATGCACTATCCTTTTCCAACAGCGCTATTCGCTGGTTCCAATCATTCCTTTCCGGTCGAACCTAAGCCGTTTAATTCCTAATCATCCTTTATCATCCTTCCTCGCCCTTTCGGCAGGTGTGGCCCAGGGCTCCAGCATCTCCCCTCTCCTATTCAATTGCTACATCAATGATCTCCCTAATTGATCTCCTAATTGATCTCCCTAATTAGTCTCTATGATATATATATAATGATCTCCCTAATTCCTTTCCGGTCGAACCCAAGCCGTTTACATTCCTAATCATCCTTTATCATCCTTCCTCGCCCTTTCGGCAGGTGTGACCCAGGGCTCCAGCGTCTCCCCTCTCCTATTCAATTGCTACATCAATAATCTCCCTAATTCAATAGTACATTGCTCCCATCACCTCTATGCCGATGATTTCCAAATTTATTTCTTCTTCCCTCCTTCCGAATTATCATCTGCATTTGCCGCTATTCAGGCAGACCTAGATAGAATCTGTGCCTGGGCAAACCTGAATAAGCTATGCTTAAACGCTATGAAAACTCAGGCTATTATGATTGGTTCCAATCCCCTCCTGAGATCCAACTCCACCTTTCCAACCCTATTCCTAAATGGTCATCCCATTGCTTTCAGTCCCTCTGTCAAAAACCTAGGAATTATAATTGACCAATCCCTTTCCTGGAAACCCCATATTGCCCAAATTTCTCGGAAAGCCATAAGCACCCTAAAGTTTTTCCATTGCTCCAGTCACCTTTTTCCCGAATCCACGCGTAAAATCCTTCTCTCCTCACTCATCTTTCCCCACTTTGACTACGGCTGTGCGGTGTACGGTGGCCTCTGTATGGTACTTGAGAACAGAGTAAAGCGTATTATGAATTGTTGTTTGAGATTTGTTTTTGGTACCTCGAGACGGTCTCACGTGACTCACCTCTATGCCGAGTTGAAGTGGCTCCTCCCTTCCACACGCAGACAGTACTTCCTTGGGTCCTTTCTCTACCAAACGATAAAATCCCAGCATCTTTCCTATATCCACAGTCTCCTTCAATTTAAATCCTCAGTCCACTTGCTTGGGACGAGATCGCGCCACTCCGACCTTTATATCCCATCCCACAGAACAAAATCCTTTGATCGATCCTTTCTTGCCCGTTCCACTGCATTCTGGAATTCCATTCCTTCCAATATACGTCGTGCTTTTTCCTTATCCACATTTAAATATCTCCTTTACCAGCATCTATTATCCCTCATAGACGCTTGTTGATCTTAATCTGATAATTTATTAATTATAATGACTAAATGCTTATTTTACTTTCGCTTTTGTTAGTTTTTTTTTGTTGCAAAATTAGTTGTTTTTATTTTCTCATTTTATTTTACTTATTATCATTATTATTATTATTACTTTGTGATTTTTGTATGTATGTATGTATGTGTGTGTATATATATATATATATATAATATTTTTTTTAAATATACTTTATTATGTAAATAATTAAGTTTGTAATAATTCAATCAATTTAATATATTCTGGCTAGAAGAGCTATATTTATTTGAAACATCAATGTTATTCTTAAGGGACTATGTAAGTTCATTTTTCTATTCTATTCTATTTCTATAATTTACAAAATGTTGGTTTCCTGGATGGAGGGAGGATGGCCACATCCAGAAGGCATTAATTTATAATATAAACCAGGCTGAGACAAAGACAATTATTTCAAGCCATTCATAAAAAATATGAGATTTCAAGACCAATTGTATTCTAATGGACTACAAATAAAAAATTACCTAAATTGAAATATGCAGGGAATTTATTCTTCTTTAAACACCATGAATCACTTTTGAAAGTACTTGAAATCGGCTGTTAGAAAATGTACTCAATTAGCGAATAAGATATAGGTAAGTAAGCACTTGTAGTCTTCTAGCTCATCAATGAGTACTCATGAATGATTTAGTTATCAGCTTAATTAATATTTTGTTATATTAAATCAATGAGCTTATCTTAATTCAATAATTTAACTTCCATTAACAATATGTTACTTATATACATGTTTGTGGTTTTAATTAATATTATTATATAAATTTTATTAGCGTTCATGTAATATACCATTAAGATATGGAATGTGATTTACTCCAATAAACGGTCCTTACATGGGATTACCATAACAAAGGGTTTCACAGATAATTAAGCTTTAATTTTAGTGATAATAGACAGCTGTAAGTATAATAGTTTCCAAGTTCTTAAAAACCTCACGTTTTGTTTCCAAGAAATGATAAATCACTATTTTATAGCTCCATTTAGGTCAAAACTGATCTTAGGAATAGAATCTTTATAAACTGCCTTATGCCGCATTTAATAAATTTAATAGTGGTAATAGACACCCAATAGAGTATATGTATAGTAATAGGTAATAGAGTGTTATTGTTTCTTTTTTTCATTGTGGAGTATTGAAGGTAATTTTTGTACAGGGCAATAACCATATAATATAACCAAATATTCTTACTACATTCTGGCTTGAATATAATTGATTACTTTTCTCCAAACTGATAGATTAGAAACACTAAAATAACCCCACCTACTGAAACAAAGAATCTACTCTGAATCCTACAAGTGGTCTGTGGGATAATTTCCCATCACTTGGGGAACACCTTTTGAAAACTTATTGTTCAGTGTTGGGATCTCTTGGATTCCGCTTCTCCCCCCACTTGTGGGGGGAGCAGCCGAGTCTAGGGTTCCTTTGGCTGATTGTATATATTGTATATAGTTAAGTATGCTTGTATGATTTTTATTTATTTCCCAACTTGTATTTATCTCTACTACAGGTTGTTGTTTTGATTTGTTTCTTGTTGCTTTTTTTTTTGTATATATTTGAATTTATTTATTTCCGATTTTATGTAAATTGACTTTATCATTATTGGCTGTATATATTGTATGAATGTGTACTACATCTCTATTACTACTGTTCATTATGCAACAAATTGTAATATTTCTCAATAAAAAAAAAAAAAAAAAAAAAAAATTGTTCAGTGTACTCGTGAGAGCAAAACTTAGTCATTTTTCAAAGTCAGGTACATGTTGCAACATGTCATGGTATTTGTGGAGCCACAATATTTTAAAAAGCTTACCTAAACCTTTTTTATGCTATTAGAAAAAACTAAGGCATAAATAATAAAATGTTTTTGTAAAATTCTTAATTTCCAAGATAATGAATCCGTAGTTTTCTGAGACTTTCCCAAAGTGGATTCCCACTTGATACAAGTTTATCTTGATAAGTTGATTGTTTCTTGAGGTTACCATGGACCGTGAATTTTGAATCAGCATTTTGATAATTAATGAAAAGATGGTTACACCCATGAAATCTAAGTGATCCCAAAACTAGCATTTTACCAACTACAATAACATATATATTAATTAGCATACTAAAAAACAGTTAAAGATTCTCCCAGCAGAACAATTAAAGGTTATGCTAAAGAATACTTGCAGCAAAATAGGAAAATGCATAGGCAGATCACTGATTTAATTTTTTTTTAATGGATCTACATACAAAAATATTCAATATCAGCCCCGAACGCATATTTACAATCAATATGCGGGATTCAGTCAATGAAACTAAATAGGGATTGTAGTGGCACTATCAACACTATTTGAAATCCCGTACAAAAGACAATAAGGTTATACAAGAGGAAAAAATGAAGGTGATTCTCCCTAATGTAATACAATTTTAGAACGCCAAATATCTAGTTTTCTTAAATTCGTTTAAACAGCACTCTATTCAATGTTAAAATGTGTTGTGAGGACCAAAATGTGAAGCCCTAATATGAATATAACTAGGCTAATATGAAAAAAATCTGGTGCGTGCAACACACACATCTCAGGCATATACGCTAATATCCATCATATAAAGTATAAAATTTTAGTTTCGTACGACTTTGACTTACACACACACACACACTCATTAAAATAATATTAGGTTACAACTTGGGAAAACAAATATATATAGTTAAAATCTTAGTCTGGACGACTTCAAATGAATCCACTTCCAATTATTTGGAACAACTTGATTTAAAAAAACTAGGGAGAACGGTTTTATGTAGTTAACAAGCACGATCATGCAGTGTGGCGACAGCAAGGACTCTCTTAATAACGTCCCTGGGTTCAGGGATAGTATAAACCACTGGTGTTAGACCTTCAATTTTTTTTTAACATAAATTTTATTATTATTTTATTTTTGCAGCCATGGTCCCTGGGATTAAAAGTAGATGTCAATGTGGCACGCAGCCTGGCGTTTTTTTTTGTTTTTTTTGTTGAGGTATCTGGTTTAACCATTATCTGAAGAATCTCTTAAAGACTAATTATATTTAATTATGCTAAAAATAGATTTCTGTTTTGAAAGGTTGTTTAAGTTATCATGTAGTATCTTAGAAAATATGTTGTCTATTGTGATTTCCCCTTGGTTGCTATTACAAAGGTTAATCGATTGATTTGATAATAAACGTATCTATGCAACTTAAAAATGACAAAGAATTCGAAAAACCACCTCTTTAAAAATTTTATAATACACATATGTAAATTATATCTTTAAGAAATAATTATTGGTAAAAAATTATTTGATCCATATAAATATCATTATTATGATATTACCAAATAACTATAATTATAATAAATGTATTTATAATTATACTAACTGTATTAAAAATTTCTATCGTCAAAAAAAAGTTTAAATTAATTAATTTTTTTTAAAATAAAAATTTAATGCGTCATTAATTTAATATGGATAATCTCTTAACTACACATGAAGGTCGTGGATTCTTCTTATCGATTTTCTATTTTTATCATAAACATGTCCTTGACATAGCATGATTAATTATGAAGTTAGAAGTATTCGGAAATATCCCAGTGATATGAATGTTATCACAAAACTATTTTTACTAGAGAAAGTATGTTTTATGGAAGGCTAATTGGCATGGCAATGTTTTTTAGTTTCATTGTTCAAGTCCAAGTTAAATGGCCTTATAAAATTCGGACGCTTTCAGATAAGCTTATTTTTCTTTTTTATATCAAACCTGACATTATAAGCTCCTAAATATTTATATTACATTAAAAGATGGATAAAAAATACTTGAATTTATAGTGGATTTGCCTTTTTTTTGCCATTTTCAATTTCTTAGATGATTAATTTCTTTCTCTAAAACGAATGAATTGGATCTTTGAGACACAATGAAATAATAAAATGACGCAGACTACTCAATGATATTTATTAACATAGGTTGTTACATGTCTGTTGCATAAGAAACATACCACCAATTACATATTACTATACTCATGATTATATTTAAATATGTTAATGTACAAGTATTTATACACTTATGCAATTGAAAATAAGCACCCTGTTCAAAACCTCTTCCTTATTTCTACATATTTTGTGGATTGGTTTATCACCTGCTGAATGCCGTTCAGCTGTACACATTTTATAGTTTATTGAATATTAAATAGTTAAATTATTTAATTAATCGTATTGTTATTTGTTTAAAACGTTGTTCTTAAAAAATAAAAAATCTGGTGCGCGCAACACCCGCACTTAACATATCTAGGTTGATCAAATTTATTTAAGCACTGTGAAATAGAGTTGAAAATATTTTAAAGAATTATATTTAGTTTCATTGGAAACATATGTTATAGATTAAATGATATAACGACATAAAATTGTTATGTAAAATAATTACAGGAGTTTATTGCCTATTCGTCACTTTACATTACCTTTTACAACTTTGTAAACAAGATAACAAATTTTTTCTGAAATATTCAGCTTTCACACGGTATATTAAGTCACGCCACCATGAGGCCATAGTGCACCTGCAGATCACACCATATTCCTTGAATCTTATTCAGCAGTCCTATTAACCTTTATATACCCTGTCCCTTCTCCCAGGGAACACACTCTCTTCAAGTCCTCGCAGTAATTACGGTACGTAATCTATGTCAGATCTAGTATAGCCATATTGTTATTATCAAGATTGTCATTATTGTCTTTTAAAGTGTTATTATCGATATTTTGTAACTTTTGAATAAATAAAATATTTTTTTTACAATAACGAGCACGAACACCAAAATTGGCGCCCGAACAGGGACTGCATATTTTTATCGCAGTTTTAAGAACCGAGTTTCCGCAGATCCGAACTTTTTCCGCAAATCCAGAATTAGGACTACCGCCTAGGATTCCTCACCTGTGAAGACTCAAGATTTTGGCTTACCTACCGAGGACTACCAACTTCGAGATCTTCAGATTCTGGACGAGTTCACTCACCCCGAGCATCTCGCAACGCAGGCAAAGTCTCTTATCTGCACTCAACCTTGGCCGGACTTCACTGTCGTCAGGTATCCAGCTCAAGGACAGATCTTCACACCCCGTCGAAGATTATTTTGACAGCGTACTCAATTTTTGTAAGTTAATTTCCTTTACTATTGTAATTTTATGTCTGATGATTATTTAAATTCTTTAATCCTGCGAGTAAATAATTTAATAGTAACTACAAATATGGCAAGCTTTCAAATTAAATCGGCAGACTACGATCATATCCCTAATTTTAATGGAAATCCACACAATCTGTTAAAATTCGTGACAGTTTGTAGACAAGTTTACCAAATCGTATGTAAACCGGACAACTCGTTTAAGGAACTAAACGAACAAAGATTATTAAGTAAACTTTTAGCAAAACTTACGGATGAAGCTGATTATATAAATACAACGTGCGAATTTAGTCGTGTTGAGGATTACTAAATTATCTCGAAAGAACCTTCAGAGACAGCCGCTCAATTGAACAATTATCGCATGAATTATTTAATAACAAAATACATCATAAGGAACACCCTCTTGATTTCCTTCAAAGAATTGATAAGATCCGCACTTTAATAATTTCTAAACATCGGATAGAAAACACACCAAATAGAGAAACAATTATTAGCGCATTAGAGAAAAGTATTCTTTATTTTTTTTACACTAACATGCCCCTTCACATAAGAACATATCTTATGACTAAAGCAGAAAAGTTAAGAACATTAGATGATTTGAGAAATTTAATTCAGAATGAGAACCATCTACTCTTCGATGACCTCATAAATTCGGGAAATATGAGAAGACCCGGAGAACATGATTACAAAAGAGGCTTCGACCATAAGAAAAAGTTCGATAAAAAACATCACAAACGATTTAATAATTGGCAAAATCCCAATAACCCGTATAACCCACATAATCAAAGACAAGAGCATCAATATCGACAACAAGAACCTCCACAAGACTACCGGCAGAATAATAATAATAATAATTATTACCAACAATGGCCCCGTCAAGAACAACAAAGGTATTTCAACGGTTCAGGTCGATACCGGAATCAAAATTATAATAATAATAAGAAAGATGAAAATCCAACTGTATCCATGAGAACAGTTAGCGCATTCGGGAATAAACCGAAACAGCCTAATTTCCAAATTCAGCAAGAAGACCCGAAAGACCAAGAAATCAGAGAATTAAGAGAGAAATTAGAAAAATTAGATCCAAATAATTCTTTTTTAGAGAAAGGCCCGCCAGACAATCAAAACACATAAAAGAAGAGAATAAAAGCCAACTGCCTTATGTTAAAGACCACGCGAATCGTAAATGGCTTATTGATACCGGATCTTGGAAGAATTATATAAGACCAGACATTGTACCACCAGATGTTGAAAGAGAAAAAGAAAATTTTACAATAAAAACAGCAACCGGAGAAGAACTTGGCACGGAATCTATTTCAGTTTATTGCAGAAATAATTTTCTTAAAAACCCCGAAAAAATAAAATTTTATCTATTTAATTTCAGTCCCAATTACGAAATACTACTAGGAAATGAGACAATGAGGGAAATGAAATTTAATATCGATTTCGAAACCAACAAAATAAAAACTCGCTATACAGAGTTTGATTTTATTATGGAAGACGAAGTTTTAAAATTAGTTTTGAAAGAAGGCGAAAATCAGATAAAAGTAGAACAAAATAAAAATCTATATTTTATTGACTATGAAGATGATAAGATTAAAATTAACCTGGCATCTATGATCAAAATATAATAATCGACAGTAAAGTTAACGAAACCATATATTTACCTTTATACTATTTGCAAAAAGAAGAAGTAGAATTAACAGATTCTAATAAAAAAGGAAACCATGAAATAATAAAACAAATCCCCCAACTAATCAGAACCGACCATATACCTCCTCAAGAAAAATCAAATTTAATTAAATTATTATCGAAATATCCATCAGTATTTAAGACTGAAAATGATCCCCTTTCAGCCACTGATTTATTGGAGCATAAGATTAAAACAAAAACCGAAGACCCGATATATTCGAAAAATTACAGATATCCCCACCAATTCAAAGAAAATATTAAGGAAGAAATTAAAAAGATGTTAGAATCCAAAATAATAAGACCCAGCAATTCCCCTTACAATTCTCCCGTTTGGATTGTCCCGAAAAAGCCAGACGCATCAGGAAAAAGAAAAATACGAATGGTGATTGATTACAGGAAATTAAATCGAGAAACAACCCCGGATAAATTCCCCATTCCTAATATTGAAGACCTTTTAGGCAAATTAGGAAAAGCGACGATATTTACAGCAATGGACCTTTGCTCAGGCTTCCATCAAATAAAAGTCGAAGAAAGTTCTATCCCAAAAACAGCATTTTCTACAGATCAAGGCCACTTTGAATTCCTTCGCATGCCATTTGGACTCAGTAATGCCCCAGCAACGTTTCAAAGAGCCATGAATATCATTTTTTCAGATTCTATTAACGTTTTAGTCTATATGGACGATATTATAATTTTTTCTGAAAATTACAAAGATCATTGGAAACATTTAGAAGAAACTCTTAAAAAGTTAGAAAAACATAACTTAAAGATTCAGCTCGATAAGACAGAATTTTGCAAGAAAGAATTGTTATTCCTCGGACATATTATCAGCGAACGCGGCATAGAACCTAATCCAGAAAAGATAAAAGCAGTAAAAGATTTTAAACTCCCTAAAAATGAAAAAGAAATTAAAAGCTTTTTAGGATTAACTGGTTTCTATAGGAAAATGATACCAAATTACGCAAAGATAGCTTCCCCATTAACGAGATGTCTTCGAAAAGATCAAAAAGAAATCAAACCAGAGTTATATGAAAACGCTTTTGAGAAATTGAAACAACTTGTATGTAGTAGCCCCATTTTGCAAATTCCAGATTTCAATCAGGACTTTTTCTTAACAACTGACGCAAGTAATTTCGCCATTGGTGCAGTATTAGCACAGAAGAAAGATGGAAAAGAACTCCCTGTATGTTTTGCATCCAGAACACTTAATAAAGCAGAACAAAATTACTCAACAACGGAAAAGGAATGTTTAGCCATTATTTGGGCTTGCAATCATTTTCGACCCTACTTATACGGTAGAAAATTTTTCATATATTCAGATCACAAACCTTTAGAATATTTAAGAACGTGTAAAACACAGAACGCCAGATTAATTAGATGGAAATTATTGTTAGAAGATTTCGAATATGACATAAAATACATTGAAGGAAAGGCTAATAAAGTCGCCGATCATTTATCCCGTTACCCTATTGAAGAAAGGAAATTAAAAGAACCAGAATTTGATATTTTTCATACAGAAAATTCTCCTAATAACTATTCACAAGAAATCGTAGATTTATTACAAGAAATGGGAATAGAAGAAACCCAAGAAGAAGCTAACAATGAAAACTTAGAAGGAATTAATAATGATGAAAACATAGAAGAAAATAATAATGGTGAACACCAAGAAATAATTCAAGATGATATATCTTCTTTAGCAACGCAGCACTCCACAGAATCCTCCGATAACAGAATCTTAATAGTTGATGATAAATCTAGACCAGTAAATGTTGAGAAAAATCAAATAATAATAAAAAAGGGACACGCGAAAATTCAACGCGAAACAATATTCAATAATAAGCAAAGAACAACAATTGAATTTACTTGGCCTTATCATGAAAAAGATTTTGAAATAGAAGAAAAACTTTTAGAAATCTTAAGACCAAATATAACTTACGGCATATACTGCTCACCCATATCAGATTCTATAGAAAGTGAAAATAATTGGTATAATGCATTATTTAATAAAGTTGCATCACTCATTAGAGAAAAATTTCCCACAAATAGAATTAAAAGATATTATAAACTATTGCCAGATGTAAAGAACACGGAAGACCAGAAATTACTTATCCTTGATTATCATATCGCCAAGACATGCCACAGAGGTATAAATGAAACATATTTAGTTTTGAAAACCAAATTTTATTGGCCCAATATGAAAGATCATATCACAGAAATTATAAACAAATGTGACACATGTGGAAAAGGCAAATACGATAGAAGACCTATAAAACAAAAATTTAAAATTACTCCCACACCTGAGAAACCCTTTACAGATTTAATGATTGATACCTTACACATGAGTAATTATTACATTTATTTAATAGTAGATACTTTTTCCAAAAGAATATTTTCTTATTACGCAACGAGTTATAATGCCATAGAAAGCATGAAAGTATTGAAAAAATATTTAGCATATTTTCCAAAACCCCAAAAAATATCATGTGACAACGGAAGAGAATTCGACAATAACTTGTTTAAAGATTTTCTAAACTACTTAAATATTGAATTACATTATACTACCCCCAATCACCCTAACTCTCTTGGATTGCTTAATCGAGCAAGCTCTTCGTTATTAGAAATTTTAAGACTTATAAACATAGAAAACAAAGATGATAAAGAGGAAGATAAGTTAGAGCAAGCAACGACAGCATATAATAATTCCCTTAATCAAGATCTTAAAATGACCCCTAACGAAATAACTTTCGGTATCACTAATGAAACTTATAATGAATCCCCGGAAATAAAAGAATATCTTGTTCATGAGTACCATCGGAAAATGAAGTAGCTTTTCGAAATAACTAAGAAAGGTATAGAACAAAATAAAGAGAGAAAAATAGGCAAGTTAAATGAAAATAGAGAAGACATAGAAATCCCGGAAGATGTGTATATAAAGAGACAACAGAAAAAGAAAATAGATCCTAAATACGAAAAAGGAAAGTATGTTGATAAAAGATTTCAAAATAGAAATAAAGGTAGAAAGAAAAAACTCCACCCTGATCAAGTCAAACGACCGAAAAAGGTCACTAAGAAAAAGAAATCAAATAATAATAATAATAAACCTAGTACAAGTCAAAAAAACCCAGAAATAACTGATGAAGATATTGAGAATGTCATAAAAGAAATAGAAACGTCTAATGTTACAGGAGTCAGCCAAGATGACTTTGAGTTCGACGACGAATTGTTTCAAGTATCTTCTGATCGCAGCGCTTACGGTTCAGATACAGACCCTGCTAATACAAGATTTATCTGACGGACCAGGAGCATCCATCGTACAAATTAATCCATCTTTTATAATTGAAGATTGGTACACATTTTTACATTATAAGAATCTTACAAATTTAACAAGAGAAATTCAAACCCTTAAGATTAGCATTGACGTATTAACAATTAGTAATGAATATAAAACTTTGCATAATATTATTGAACAAAAATATAACAAGATATTAGAAAAAATTAATCATATTGTAAATATAAATCGGAATAACCGATCAAAAAGAGGTTTAATTAACGGACTAGGCAATGCTATTAGTTGGCTCACCGGCAATATGGACGCCGATGACAAAGAAAAGTATGATAATATTTTAAATAAAATCGAGAGAAATATGTATCACATAGAGCATAATGAAAATGTTAGATTAGGATTAAATAAAGAATTAACATCTAAACTTAATAAAGAAATAATTGTTTTAAATAAATATAAGGATAGTATAGAAAAAATAAATAATTTTACAGATTTAGCTCTTACTAAGTTAATGTATCATGATTTATTAGCCGTATTAGATTTAGTAGAAAATCAATTAAATGATATAGAATTTTCCTTAGAACAATGTAAATTAGGAATTACCCATCCAAGCATATTAACGACTAGAGAACTAGAACAATTAAACATACCGTTCGGAGAACCAATCACAGAAAATGTAGAATTAAACTGGTTACTTAGCTCCACATTTTGTTCCCTATCAGATACAGGATTAATTTATTATTTTATTAAAATCCCTTTGAAATCATTGCCAAAAACAACTTATTATGCTATGTCATATCCAGTTACAAGGAATAATAAAGTCATTACTCTAAAGATTAAAGAACAACTAATCATTAGATTTAAAAATTCGTTTTACAATGGAAATTGTATTAAATTCAATAATCATCATTACTGTAAAGACATGATAGAGATTAAGGACAAATGTATTTTAGAATTATGTAAGAATATAGAATTAAATGATTGTAAAGCTGTAGAAATAAGAACAAACCCTATAATCAAACTTATACCCACATTACACCAATATTTAACCTTTAATATTAGCAATGTAACAACTAGTGTAACAAACACACAAATGTATCATCTACCATCTACTAGCCTCCTTAATCTTAATGAAAAAGAGAAATTTGTAAATATAAATGTACCACTTTCTTATGTTGACAATGTAAATATTCCTTTTATTTCCTATCATTCTGTTAATAATAAAACTATTGTATCAACAAATTTTACTTTTGAGGAATTACAACAAATAGACTTAAGTAATATAGAAATAGAAGAATTAGAACCTTATGATATAACTGTATCCCAATTTATTTCTTATATATTTTATGTAATATGTTTATATCTTTTATGCTATAATCTTTATCGTCAGTATTGTAAACTGGAATTACTGTGTTCTAATCCTTCAAATGATAATCCAAGTACCCATCCTCAACCACCTGAATGTTTTGATGGCAGAGCCAGAGCTTGGTTTCAATATTTACAGAATAGACAAACCGTCCCAAATCCTTAAATTTAGAGTTCAGTGGGCTTCACTCTCATAAGGACGGAGGAGTCACGCCACCATGAGGCCATAGTGCACCTGCAGATCACACCATATTCCTTGAATCTTATTCAGCAGTCCTATTAACCTTTATATACCCTGTCCCTTCTCCCAGGGAACACACTCTCTTCAAGTCCTCGCAGTAATTACGGTACGTAATCTATGTCAGATCTAGTATAGCCATATTGTTATTATCAAGATTGTCATTATTGTCTTTTAAAGTGTTATTATCGATATTTTGTAACTTTTGAATAAATAAAATATTTTTTTTACAATAACGAGCACGAACACCAAAATTTTATATATCTGTATTACCGTTCTTATGTTCAAAAACACAAAATTGCCTAAACATATATTTTTTCTTTTTTCTCTTCTGGTTGGTTACCAAATTGGTTCAACTTTTGTATTTAGCCATTTTTTTCTATCAATACTAATAAAATGATACGGTTAATTGTTTACTGAACTAAAAGTTCTTTAGGGGAAGAAAATTTAGAAATTCGGCATTTAAGCCCTGTAAGACTATTTCAATCAGAATGAAACCTACATGATACTAAAGCCCATTACATTTTTCATCGATATAGCAAGTTTAATCAAAATCGTTCAAGCCGTTTATGAGAAAATCAAAAAAAGGGCAAAATGCTTGGTATAAAGTTGTTCTTGTAGTTGACCGATTTTGATAAAAATGTTGCTGTAATATCTCAGTCATATACGCTCCTGAAATATGAAATTTCAGTTTCATAAGACATCGTTTTCAGTCGAGAGACTTACCACACACACTCGGACGGACACACTAACCCTTTTGCGGGAATTGGTCATTTAGACTCAGGGGACCCTAAAACGTGTATTTCCATTGAAAACTGGAACTCGAAATGTTTTACGATCGGAATATTTTCCCTTACTATATAATTTCATATATAAGCAAGTAAAAGTAAAAAAAACATCTCTAATAGTATATTACACATCTGTATTATTTACTTTTATTACAGTTAACAGATGTTTCTACTTTAATTAATAATATTATAATTTTGTTTATAATTTATATTTTACTTCTTTTATTATGGCTAACCATGAGAGAGGTGGTTGATGTTTTTAAAATCAAATTAAACGTACTTTAGAGGAATTTTCTTTTGAAAATTTAGCATTTAGTTTCTGTCAGGCTATTTAAATGAGGATCAAACTGACTTGCTATTAAAGATAATTAAATAAAATATTTATATAACAAGTAAAATGAAACTCTTTTGGTCCGTTGTTGAGAAAACAGCAAAAATCTATGAAATCTATAATTTACTATGGCAGTTCTGATGATCCCATGAATATTATTGTCTTAAATTAGTAATTTAAGTTTCCTGCGAATTTTTATTTCTGAGCTAGACTTAACATAAATAGAAAACTGGATTCAGAGGAAAACCTTAAACCGAGAATTTAATAAATAGTTGACTGTGGTGGTTATTGATGATATGACTTATCAGGGTCAAAATATAATTTCAGATAACCATTTTTTTTTCATAGGTCAGACCTTGTTGCAAGGTCTATGCCAAATGGACTCATCTAAATTTTATGTCGACCATGTACTTATACAATCCATAAATTTCTCTGCTATAATTTTTGGTTTTGCCAGACAAATAAGCGAGTTTGTGCTATGAATAAAGTCAGCTTCCACATTTTAAAAAGTGTTTTAAAATATATTAGATATTAATTTGAGAAACTAAGTTACAAATAAAAAAATATTAGAGTTTTAGAAAAGCTCTGAATCCTTGTTTGTAATCCAGATTTATTTTAGAAACCTTCGAAAATCTCCGAAACGGTACTTAGCCTTTCTATAAAGTATTTATAATATAAAATATACATCTACCTTGTGATTAAAATGTCTGTATGTCATCATTTGCAAATAACCTGTCTTTAATTAAAATGAAAAATTACTTTTCTTATTACATTTTAGTGGTGTTAATCTGTTGAACCTTGTTACCAATCTGGAATAATCGGGATCAATGAGTAGATTACTATGTGATTGCCTGGTAGCCTTTTTTTTATTGTCTGCATATTTCAGCAAATGGAAGTACTACTGATTATGGCTATTAAATAATTCATTACTTCCTTGATTATAACCTATCTATAGATAGGTAATATGTGCGTACAGTGGGTAAAACAAAGTATCTATACAATTAGTTTTTCGGAAAATATATGTTTGGAACATAAATGAATTAATAATTATGGTACATACAAATATTCTATGAAAAAATATTTTAACAAAAACTAACCAATATTCTTCTTCTTTTCTTTCCTCTCGAAATCTTTCAGCGTAGAGGAGCACCTACCCACCGGAGCCAGTCCTCTCAATCGAACGCCTTTTGTTTCATTTGCTCGAGAGTCATCCCTTTTTCCTTGCCCAACCTGGCAACATAGTCATAATCCTGCATTCTAGGCCTTCCTCTGGGCCTTTTTTAAGTTAAACGAGGCTCCATTATTTTTCTTGGTTCCCGGTTCTCGTTCATTCTGCAAACATGGTCAAACCACCTTAAGGGGTGGTTACTAATCAGTATTAAAATTTGAAACTATTCAAGCCAAAAAAAACAAACAAAAAAACTTTGTAGTTCACAGCACAAACGCGAAATGAGCAAACCCATTTTCAAAAAATAATTTCATCTTAATTGTTCCTTAATCTAAATATGGTAGCAAAAAAGACTCAAACATACTGGGGATGGGGGAGGTTTGGACCACGCCTGCTTTAATGGGTCAGTACAGCATCTTTCCTCTAATACTTGTGTACTTTCAATCTTTCCTCCGGCATGTCTTGTTTAATATAGACATTTGTTACGTTAATGCCCTATCCCCATTTTTTTTCTTATTATGATGAATTCCTATAATATTTCAACCGATACATAACCAAAAACCTACATTTCTTTATCCTCTGTTTCCTTTTCTATATGTCCATAACAGCTTGTCGTTTCGATCTCTAAAGTCTCGTCCACAACTGAACACCCGCATATACCGTTTGTTAAAGTTTCATTCAACACCAAGTCCTCTTCAATGTGTAGTATCGTATTGCCCCCCTTTAGTTCCTCCGTTAGTGGTCGAATTTACTCATTACAAATACGTCTTTTGCTATTATGACATAATAATCTCCGGCTACCTTAATGCCAAGCTCCTTTCTGATTCCAACGACAAGCTTTAAGGCTTTAATTTACAAAACTCTCCTTTTCCCCCCCCCCCCTCTTCTTATCGTTCCTAACATACTTGTTCGTCTTACACGTGGTTGGACGTTCATGTCATTGATTAGACACAGAACCTTTCGTCTTCAAATGACCTGATTAAAATATCATACAATTTCCTTCTCTGAGCATTTCCTAAATCCATAACTTTCCGAAATCTTGATACCCATTAAAACACCCTAGAATGAGGAAGAACATGATCTAGAATATTTTAAATACAATGAAATATATTCCTGCCCTGTCATCGACTCAATGATAGAAATCGTCACCTCTAATCTACTGATCATGCTTGACACTCATGCCACTCTCAAAAACTTTACCCTCCGTCTCCTCTCCGCTCCTTGGATGTGTCTAGAAATAAGAGATCTTAACAAAAGTATGCGGTAGCTCCAAAGTACTTTAGAAGTACAAGGCTAGAAGATGACTATAAAAGGTTTAGGGTACTCCTTAATTTCATACAAACAACAGTTAGGCGACGAAATCTAGTTATTTGTATTAAGTTCTTTCCTTAGTTCCTGATCCTAAGCTTAAGTGCTCCTCCTTAGGAACTCCTTCGAAAATTCTCCCCCCACAATTCCACCCACATACTCTTGTCCCATCCTCCCTCTTAACCCCCAATTGCTGAGTGACTATCCAACTTAGTCCTGTGTTGCGGGATGGATGAGCTATAGGAGATCGTTCTTGAGTCAGGGTTGTTGAGCTACTACTACTAAACGGCAAAGGTTTCGAGAGCTGACGCTGTTGTACCGGAAGGCTTGATCTAGCTCAACTGAAGTCAATGCCAACACAACCTTTATTTATACATTCCATACCTTCACCCCTGAGAGTGCGTCAGTTCCGGTGTTTAGTCTTTAATGTAATATAATTATATAATAAATAATGTTCAATCTTCCATGGGTATGTGGTGGATGTCCGTGGTGACTTAGCTGATAAAGTTCACCAGACTACTCCGCAAGGGCGTCGCTTTTTTGAACTTCTCGTGAAACGCATAATCTAGCAATTAGTGGTTCGTGCAAATTTAAAAATGCTGTTCTTCCTCATAGTGTTTGAAATGATTAATAAAACTTGGGTTAGCTAAAAACCCCGTAGATGTGGTACGTTTTCTGATTGTTTGTTTATTCGTTTAACGTCACTTTATGCTAATATGGCTAATCGGACAATGCTACAGTGGGAGTCCTAAATTTTGCCTATACAGGTTTTATTAGGATAGGGATCTTTAACGAGTACCTGACATCGCACGGGCTCGGGACCACCTTTTAACGTTCCCTCCGAAGGACGGCATAACTAAGGATTTTTTACTCCCATTAAAAAATCCTAGGGCCACCCGCAGGTTTGAACCGGCGACCTTTGTCATAGAAAGCTGTTATTCTAGCAACTACGCCATGGGTGACCCCCGTTTTCTGAGCTGGAACGAATGCCGCGAAGAAAAGCCCTAGAGACCGCCTGTTTTTGTTAATTTTATGCAAAACTTCTTCTATAGCTGTGTTGTAGACGTCAAACACTAGGACAAATTGGGAGTACTCTATGGTTTCTGAAAGCATATAAGAATTCTTTCAGCGTTCGAAGGCTTGGATGGCTTCCTGGTTTACAGATCTAGTTTTTCAGTTCTGGGTATGCAAAGACGGCAGAAGTTAAAAAATACCAGTAAACGTATTTTTTTTTAGCTGCCATTAGACAGGATTAAATTTCTTCTACATATGTTGCGAAAGAGCTGATCTTACCACGTGGAAATCTCAATGATTCAAATCTCTGAACGTGCAAGATTACATTGCGTTAGGTTCAAAGTGAAGGCTTGGTCCTGTCGCCACTACAGTACTTTCTTCATCTGTTTATTGTGCTCTTGTTCATACCCTATGATGACATCCAGAAACTACTAGACAATGTCCTAGTATATATTTTTAACGAAGAATAGCTATTTCGATGTAACAGAAGTTTTCACACATCGAATTACATAATCATTTATTACAGTTAAAGCTTTATGAATATATACTTTGAATTCCTTTCCTTTGTTTTTTAGTACCATTTCAGGCCATTGGGGTTTTTTTTGTGTCAGGATTGAAGAAAATAAGAAGGATATAACTTATGCGTCGTATTTTGTTCTTATTTCTAGGCATTCTTTCTGGTAATTCATACCGAATTAATTTTTAACAACACTAGTATTTAAAAATAATAAATTTATTACTTTATCATCCGACGGAGATTTAGTTCATACTTTTCTAAACTTTATTTTTCCCTATTCTCTTTTCTCCTGAACTTTTAACGCTCATAATTGAGTTCCTCCCCTGACTTTTTTTAACTTAAAACTTATCTTAATTCTTCAGCACTCGTTATCGTGTACTCCCTACAAGGGATGCCAACATGTTATATTCAGGAATCTATGAGGAGCAAATGAGGCTTTAAATTTAATCAGTCTCACCAATCTTTTTTTATTTTCAGAAATTAAACCAGTTTTAAATTAGCCTAATTTTTATTTTTATAGCTTAACAATGTTCCCACTTTTCTATGTACAATTAATCGGCGGGCGAACTTCCCAGAGAACTAATATTTGTATATCCTCAATTTTTTTATATTGCCACGTTTATTTGTTTTTCACTCGTGTATCAAAATTGCGATTTTTGTGAAATATCAGAGTTATATTAGCTTGAAAAAATTATAATGCTTTAATACCTATTTAGGAGATTAATATCGATAGTGGTATTTAAAAGAAAGCGCTCCTGGCAATCACGTTGTTGTCTGTAGTTTGAATTGTTACATCACGCCGACTTGATAAGGCTCGATTCAGTTGCATTTGTGAATTAGTCTTCAACCATGGCGGACTACTCTAAGAAGTTTAAAGAACTTCAAGATATTGCTAACAAATTGAGAATAGATGCTATTAATGCAACAAATGCATCCAATTCAGGGTTTGTATAATGTTATACTAAATATTGTGATATTAGTAATTGTATTTACTCGTTGACTTATAAATTATTTTTTTTAATAGGCATCCCACATCATGCGCTTCGATGGCCGAAATTATGTCGGTCTTATTTTTCCACACCATGAGGTATGGTGTATCAGAACCTTTACACAAATCCAATGATAGATTTGTGCTGTCCAAAGGCCATGCTGCCCCAATTCTGTATTCAGGTATATCAATTAACACAGTTGTAGTAGTGTTTAATCAATACTAAGAATTTAAACTGGGATTTTCAAAGGTTGAAAGAATAAGAATTTTTTATTGAAGTAAGCTTGGTGTGAAGGCCAAAACATATAAGTTATATGTAAGCTGTTTTGCATTGTCATGGTCAGGTTCATATATTATTGAACCACACTATTTAGTGATTAGATACTGATATATTTCTAATAAGATGTTATGAATTCATTTTGAAATTATTTAAAACTTAATTTGTTTAAAATTTATTTCATGTAATGTTGACTAAAATGCATTTTATTTGGCATTTTAGAACTAACATTCTGTCACCAGTATTTATTTTTAACATTTGGTGATAATGCAGCTGCTAATCAGTTATTAATGAATTGTAATGGTTTATAGCTTTTTGTACTGCCAAAACTGTTAACATCTTCAATTTATAACTGCTTATAGAACTTCAAAATATTCAATCATTGTCTTAAATTATTTTGTAATAATATATTATTTGTTTAATACAATTGGGTACAGTGAATAGATGTGCTTATGAGGATTAAATAGGATAAGTTGGGTTTTGTCAGTCTGATGAAATTTTTTATTTTTTATTTTTTTATATTTGACCAACCTAACAAGTATTATTTCGTAAGAAGTCCTCTTATTTATTGGTAAAAATAGCTATTTCATTGTGCCTACCTATTTATATCTATATAAATATACAAAAGTATTAAACACAGTTATCTTAATTTTTAACATTTTGTTAGTTTCATTTATCTGGGTGTCCATAACTAAGGTGTTAAATTCCTCTTCTGACAGACAAGGCCATATAAAAAATTCTATTGGGAGAAGAGTAAGGTATTTGTTGAAAGAAGTTTTTCACTATAATTTTGTTGTCAATGATATTGCTCATTTGTCAAGTTTATTTTTATAGTTACTTCTCACCTATTTAGATAAGCTTCTTACTCCTTAACAACTGTTTGATGTTTCTTCCAGATTTGATTATTGAGGGTTTCATGAATAAGACATTAAGGTTCATGTTTTCCTCTCTAAAGTATCTTAACTGAATCAGTCCAAACCATGCAGAATCTAGGTTTCTCCTTCATTAATTTCTTATACATGAAAAAAATAATTTTATTATGTTTTTAGAAAACATTTAAAAATATGGTGTTTTTGCAAAGTATATTTTTATTAATCAAAATCTACCACACTGTTGAAAAAAATTAATGCATCATCTTGATCTTTGTTTGTTTAAGCAGTTTATAAAGCTTAAAATATACCAGTATTTTACCCAATAAATGCAATATGTGGAGCCACAATAAATTGTGCATATCTTTCTCATTGATGTCATCTAATGAAAAATAGGCCTTCAGTTAATCTCTTATATTAGTAACAATAGCTGGCATCACAGTAAGAATTTCTCAGTTCTCTGTAAACATATAATGGGTAGGTTTGGAAAATAATACAAGATTTTAGGTTATTTTTTAAATACCCCTCTATGTATTAAACTGTTTACATTTACGGGATCGTTCATTTATATATGATTGTCATCTCTCATTTGAGCAGTGCTAAGATATGCTAGAGATATGTGGACCCTAATGAGTTCCAGAAAAAGAACTCCTGATCTTTATAAATAAGATTTTTCGCCCAATATTTGGACCCTTCAAAGTAGATCAATGGAGAAGACACCCAGAAGGGAAACCAACATTGTACACTTAAGTCAATTCAGATGGGCAGGCAGGCCACTTAGTGAGGATGAACGGGGAATAGAAATACAAGAAACTGTTGAAGAGAAAATTGGACTGATCAAGAGGAAGAGGAAGGCCTTGATTGCAATGGGAAAATGCTGTCACCAGACCCTTCTGAATGTGCATGATTAGATAGCACCTGACTGTTATGGGCCACCTGGCGGGTATTATTATTATGATAGTCAATGCTTATTAATCCTCTTCCAAAAGAAAATGTTAGTTTACATCTTTATCATTTCGTAACTAGAATATAACTCAGTTATTAAAACTTAGGTATTGAAACATGGTTTTCATATAATTTTATTTTGCAAGTTTATACTGAGGTGGAATGATGCACAAACACAAATTCATTGATCAAAGAGCCTTAGGCAATGGGTTTTCTGAGTTTATAACCTCAGCTTCTAAGAAAATACAATTCTATTTAGAGGGAATGGAAAAGCTGTTAGCAGAAATTATTTGAGTAATGCAGACTGTATTGATTAATAGAAACATTTAAAAATAATTATTTTTTATTTATAAACTGTAAAATCCGGCACTGTTATCTGGAAATCCAATTATGATTCTGCCAATATGAATATTTATTTGTTTTTATTTTCTTATAAATAATCATAAACCTTAAAAATATTTGTTTAAATTTTACTTATTGGACCTCTGAGTTGTTGCTTCCTGTACAATACCGGGACGCGGTAAGTGCTTTACTACCGGGAGCCCTTTATTGTATAAGAACAAAAAAAGTGCGTTAGCTAATTTTTTTTATTTTGGCACTAATACAAACATAATGAGAGGGTCAAGATCCCTAATAATAATTTGTTTTATCTGTTCGGCGGGCGGAGTGCTCGTCCTCGTCATCCTGAGTCTTCAACGGAAGTAAAAAAAATTGCATTCAAAGAATAGCTAAAAGTTGGGCCTGTTTAGTAATAACAAATAGTTTATTTGTGTATAAATATATTTATTAATATATATATATATATTATATATATATATATATATATATATATATATATATATATATATTACAATATACTTATATTTTTAAAATTATTCTCTCAAGAAAAATTAATTCACACAATATTTACTTCGTTATTATTCAATTTACTCTCAGGGTATTTATGGGTTCTTGACAATCAGGCGCACCATCTTTTATATTACTTTTTTAATTATAATAATAACTTACAATAATAATACAACAATATGCAGGCTAACTAAGATTATTCTCCATATTCAGACAGTAGTTCTTTCCCCTTTCAGCTCCCAGCTCCAACTATTAACTGACCCTTTCTACCTGTACTACTATCTGGTAGGTACCTGCCAGGGACCTTTTTTCTTAGCATCCAAAATGGATACTATGTTTGGAAACAAACAACCAACCAAATAGGAGCTGTTATTTAAATTTCACTTTTTATCCTATTGTTAGCCTGCCATCACAATAATCAAGTAATAAATAAATACTATAATTATACAAAATGGGTATATTACATTTCTCCCCAGTCCTAGGTATAAAAAAAAATATTTTGGAAGGAAATTTTTTTTTTTTTTCAAATTTTACTATTTTATAATATACACATTATAACATCATTTCTTTTAATAAACCTTCTTTGTTACAAATATTTTCAATACTTTATGAATTAAGTTTATATACAATTTTTTACATTAAAAGATAAATGTTAACTAACTAGGGACAAAATATACTAGAACTATATACACATAAAAATTACACAAGCATTCTATACAATTAAGAATGGATAACCAATTACATCTTCAAAATAAATTATATAGTTAAATTTTACTTATAAACAGGTCTAGGTGCATATCAAGAGAAAATAATTTAGAAAGAAAATCTCTACAAAATAACAGGGTAACAATTTAAAGAATAATAACTTTTGTCAAGACACCAATAAGACAATTGAAAATAATTTTTAGGTTATGAAGTTGTGAACTTATGTAAATTTAATTATCAAGAAACTTAAGCAAACTATTGTGAAAAAGATTTACATTTGGACCAGCTATTAAAATTTAATACTTAAGTGATTCTAATCATTATATTATTTACAACTTATTTATAAATAATTCCAGTATGGTTCAATCTGAACATTCTTCAGACTGCCCATTTTTTAGCTCATCTAACGGAGGGAACGCTAATCATCCCTTTTTATCCCCTGAAAAAGGATAAAGATTGCTGTGTCCAAAAATAATATGGTGTCTGATCTTTCCTAACATGGTCCAAGACCATGTAACCATTATAAAATTCATATTTTAAAATTTTGGTGATCATATGCCCGGTTGGCACATCCCTGTTTTTATTAAATAAATTTACATTTGGTAACAAATAATTATTGAAGATGGAGAAACCAATTTTTGGATTATTAGTCACAGCAGCATAAAAGGACATTAAATAAATAAGCAAACAAACAACAAACACTCAAAAAACTTATTTAACTATAAATTGTGCTCTGATTGTCGTGGTCTTAAAACCACACCTGGTTGGGCGACAAATTATATAATGTACTTATTTTTTTAAATTATTCTCTTAGAAAAAAATTAATTCACACAATATTTGCTTCATTATTGCAGCTGTGGCCGAAGCTGGTTTTTTTCCTGTTGAAGACTTGTTAAATTTGAGGAAATTATCAAGTGACCTGGAAGGACACCCAACTCCACGCCTTAATTTCATTGATGTTGCAACCGGCTCATTAGGGCAAGGTCTTTCTGTCGGTTGTGGAATGGCCTATGTAGGCAAATATTTTGATCAGGCGGCTTATAGGTAAGTACGATTCCATGAATGGGATTGTTTCCATAATCTTCTAGTTTGAGTATCATTTATCTGTAAATTTAGTGCAATACATTATTTGAAATTTGATTAAAGTATTTTTAGGACCTTCCTATGGCTGTTGATAAGATTAAATCTCTAAGTAACTTAATGAAATTGAAGAACTGTGGGATAATTACTTGACTCAGAATCTGATGTCATAACAAGTTGTCTTTATTTCAATGTATCATTTTCTTCTTTCGGTTGTTGTGATTAAATAAGATATTCATACTTTTTTCTATGATCAATAATTTTGCTGTTGTTTGATAATATACAATTATTTTTTTATGAAATAATTTCACTCTCTAATAAAATATTGTCTGATGATAATTATTAAAATTTCTTCTAATAAAAATTGTAGCAAAACTGTTATTCTTTAAAATGATTTTATATATATACACTCAAACACACACACACCACACACCACACAACACACACCACACCCCACACACACACACACACACACCACACACCACACCACACACACACACACACACACACACACACACACACACACCACACACACACACACACACACACACACACACAACACCACACACACACACACACACACACACACACACACACACACACACACCACACACACACACACACACACCACACACACACAACACACACACACACACACACACACACACACACACACACACACACACACACACACACACACACACACACACACACACACACACACACACACACACACACACACACACACACACACACACACACACACACACACACACACACACACACACACACACACACACACACACACACACACACACACACACACACACACACACACACACACACACACACACACACACACACACACACACACACACACACACACACACACACACACCACAACACACACACACACACACACACCACACCACACACACACACACACACACACACACACACACACACACACACACACACACCACACACACACACACACACACACACACACACACACACACACACACACACACACACACACACACACACACACACACACACACACACACACACACACACACACACACACACACACACACACACACACACACACACACACACACACACACACACACACACACACACACACACACCACACACACACACACCACACACACACACACACACACACACACACACACACACACACACACACACACACACACACACACACACACACACACACACACACACACACACACACACACACACACACACACACACACACACACACACACACACACACACACACACACACACACACACACACACACACACACACACACACACACACACACACACACACACACACACACACACACACACACACACACACACACACACACACACACACACACACACACACCACACACACACACACCACACACACACACACACACACACACACACACACACACACACACACTCACACAACATCACACACACACACACACACACACACACACACACACACACACAGCACACAAAACATCACACACCACACACACACACACACACACACACACACACACACACACACACACACACACACACACACACACACACACACACACACACACACACACACACACACACACACACACACACACACACACACACACACACCACACACACACACACACAACACACACACACACACACACACACACACACACACACCACACACAACACCACAACACACACACACACACACACACACACACACACACACACACACACACACACACACACACACACACACACACACACACACACACACACACACACACACACACACACACACACACACACACACACACACACACACACCACACAAAACCCCACACCACAACACACCACACACACACACACACACACACACACACACACACACACACACACACACACCCCACACACACACACACACACACACACACACACACACACACACACACACACACACACACACACACACACACACACACACACACACACACACACACACACACACACACACACACACACACACACACACACACACACACACACCCCACACACACACACCACACACACACACAACAAACACACACATAAGCTGCTGTTTTTAACTATTTAGTATAAATTAAATTTAAACTATCTCGTATTGACATTAAATTTTTAAAGGTGAAATAGTTTTATTTTAAAGTTATTTGCTATAGTTTTGTTATTGTGGGGAAGGATTTGTTAAAAAATAAATAAAAAAAAAATAGTTTTCATTTCTTGAAATGATATATAAATTAAATTTTTTTTATAGCAATCCTTAAACATTTCTACTATGGAAATAATCAATTTTGCTAATAATAAATATCAAGAGTTGACCATTGAGAAATTCAAAAGGAAGATGGTGGGTTGAGGTATTACCTCAAAAAAAAAAACAAAGAAATTTAGGTTGAATGTTGATATATTATGGTGAATGTCGAATTGAATAGTAAAAAAAAAGGCTGTATCTTTAACTTCACAACTTTATTCAAATAGCACCACGTTTTTTGGCTTAAAAAAAAACTTGAAAAACTTGTATCGTTAATATTGGGGTATGAATCGGATCAATCAGTTGATTGTGATATTTTATGTAGATATCTCAGCAACATAAATAAAATATGTGCAAACAAATTAATAAGTCTTGACTTAGGTAAAGCTGGGAAAGGTAGAAGTTTTATGGAAGAAACTAATAATGGCCAGCACATCTCATCAGATTCAAGTTTTGCGATAACCTTTCGAAGTTAAGAGAAGATACATTGTTCAATTTATATTTGAGACCGTTGGCATATGATCTGATGCCTCTTGATAAAGAAAAGGCTTATATTGTAAAAATGGCACAGATTAATAGTTTGATTAAAGTTCAATAGAAATATCTCTTGATGCATCTTGAACTTCAAAACTATTTAGTGACTCAAAGATAAATTTATTCTTTTAACATAGATTTTGTAAAATTACAAAATTTATAGTGCTGTACCTCTTGGGAAAACCATATACAAAGTACACTTGCGACAATTAGTTGTTTAGATATTAATAAATTGAAATTTTAAATGTTACCTGCTGAACAGTACTAGGAAGTAGATATGATAAATACTGCATTAAAAAGCTCAAGGAGAACTATGTGGAGGTTTTCTTTGGATTGAGCACATGTTAGTTAACTTCGCAGTTACTCTGATTCCAAAGAACCAAGAATTAGTTTTTAAACAATTCGGCAAAATGGATGTATTATAGAATAGACTTATTGATGAAATAGCCATTATTTTTGAAAAAATCTTTTATTTACACAAGTTATGGCAGAATCTGATGTTACTTATTGTTCTCCAACTTAAGGGATTATAACAGCAGTTCAATCAAGAAAACAACGTAGAACATGAATTTAAATTAGACAGTTTTGCATGTTTTAGAGCAAATTCTGGCGAAATATAAATTATATGAAAAAAAATCATATAACATTTAACAAAATAAAAGCACTCAACAGGCATTAATGTTGAACGAATAATAACAAAGTTATGGACTATAACTAAAAGACTCTTGAAACCGATGTTCAAGAGGGGCTAGCAGGGGAAAACACCTCCTCCCAAGTGCGGCCTTTACAGAAAATACTCCTCTAATGAGGTGCTATCAACTGACAAGCAAAAAATTAGCTTGTATCTAATTTCTTACCTCATAAAGCCTTCATTGTCTGGACTACAACTTAGTCTCCCCAGACCCATAACTACCATGACTGACTCCATGACTACATCTGCTTGATTTAGAAGAGCTATTAGTTCATTATTGGTCCTTGTTCTCCATCTACATGAAATGGACCATAGATCTTACAGAGGACTTCGTGCCCTCGAACTTGTAAGTCTTTCTCATTCTTCTTGGTTAATGTTTTTGAGCTATTAATTAGAACTTGGCGAGTAAGTATTTTATAAAAGAGACATTTGGTGCTTGGATCAAGGATATTGCTTCTAAATTGTCTAGGAAGGCCATAATAACATCTGCCAAAAGCAGTGATTCTACTTTTAATTTCTGCCTCCATATATTGGTTTGTAACACATGGAATGACCGTTTTTAGAATTAGGAAGAAAATAAAAAATTGAGATCATATCTAACATATTTTTTATTCAAGTATTTACCATCATTTTCGATACCTTTCTGCCAACAGCTTACCAAGTTTTATCAGATCATATCTGTGTCAGTTTCTTATTGACCAAAACTCAATCTTTCAACCAATGAGAAAGATACAATTTCAAAATAAATTATAGTTTAGTTGTTTTTTTTTCCTATATGAAAGATTTAAAGCCATTCTTCTAAAAAAAAAAGGATTTATTGGATATCTTTATTACTGCTTATAGTCATATTAATAATGGTTAACCTTATGTAAATGTGATTATCATTGGTGAATTTTGTTTTAAACACTAACTGATCATTTTATATCTATACTATCTGGAATTCTTAGTTTTTATTGTTTTATTTAAATATATTTTATTATATTATTCATTTGATTTATTTTTTAGGACATTTGTATTGCTAGGTGATGGAGAATGTGCGGAAGGTTCGGTGTGGGAAGCCTTGAATTTCGCTTCATTTTATAAGTTGGATAACTTATGCGTCATATGTGATGTAAACCGGCTTGGACAGTCAGGTCCTACAAGTTTGGGGCATAATATGGATGTTTATCGACACAGATTTGAAGCATTTGGAATTAATGCCATTGTTGTTGATGGGCATGATGTTGTAGAATTAGCCAAGGTTGGTTATTGGTTTTAAAAGTTTGAATATCTTAATATTTTTATAAAAATTTAAATAAAATATTTAAACTTGTCTATTAAATCTTATGTTTTACTTATATAATTCTTGTAATGATATTCTCGCAGGCATTTGCTGAAGCAGAAGCTACTAAAGGAAAACCAACTGCTATCATTGCCAAAACCTTCAAGGGACATGGCCTTATAGGAATCGAAGATATGGAAAACTGGCATGGCAAACCCTTAGGAGATAAGGCTGGAAACATCATAAATGTATGTATTGAGTTTTAACCATGTATTTGTGTATGTATCTAGTATGCATATTCAATGTTTGCTTTGGAAAGTAATAAATCAGTGTTAAAGAAGTGACAATACTACTATAGTTAATGGATGTAGATTTAGATGTGATAAGAGAAAATATGTTTGTTGATAAACTTAGCTATAGCACAATATAATAAAATATGTATAATGGGATTTAGAAAAAAAATTTTTTTTTACATTTCTTGATAAAAACAGTTTTTAAAATTCGATACAAATAGTTGTAGCATTTTTACTTTAAATGTTTGAAAGTAATAATAAAGTTATATTGAGAATATAAGTTTAAATAAGTAGATTGTTATGTATTTTATTGACTAATTTATAATCTGTTACACTAATAGCTTGATGATTAAATATTTTCTATGTTATTTAAATTAGCATTTAGTATCTAGGTTCGATTAGCATTTAAATTAATCCTGGATTATTAAAATTAAAAACTTGATTAATTGAAATATTACATTTTTAGTTCATTACTATTGGATTAATTTTTATCATTTGTTCATAGAATTTGTATAGTCAGATGCAGAATAAGGGTCCATATAAATTGGATATACCACTTGTGGTTGATGATGCACCAGATGTTGATATCACAAATGTGAAACTTCACGAATCCCCAAAATATAAAAAGGGTGAATTGGTTGCTACACGTTTAGCATATGGAACAGCCCTTGCTAGTCTAGCTAAATCCAATGATAGAGTTGTTGCACTTGATGGTGACACCAAAAATTCTACATTCTCTGACAAGATAATGAGCGTAAGTAGTATACTAGATACCATATTTAAGTTGTGTTTTTTTTTTTTCCGAAGATTTAAATAAAACTTGTTAATAAATGAATTTAAGTAAAAATGAGTTGATCCAGTTCTATATACTATTTTTTCCCTGACTTTTATAGTGAACAATTGTAATTGTGAAAAATGTTCATCAGAAATATACATTTTAAGGCCCCCTCAGTTTAAATTAATTAATAGTCTAGGATGTTGCTACTTTTGATACTACTACGTTACATTTTTGTCTTATCACATACAGACTTGATACCACCTAGACCTTATCCTCATTGAAACTGCTTTTCAGAATGGGTCGCTCTGAAGTAATTTTAATTTTGTTTATATTACCTACTTAACTGTCTCATTGTTAGTATTTGTAAAGAATGGATAAATATAATCTATAAAAGAATTTATTGATTTATTTATTATGGTCAAAAATAGGTTTATTGAAAATGAAGTCGGTGGCTACATTACCGCAAAGAAAAAATTTAAAAACTTAATAAAATTGAAGCGACTGGAATTCGAGCGTACTATCATGGAAGACCTAGCTAATGTTCGTGATTCAAAAACATTCTGGGGTGCAATAAATAGGTACAAAAGTAGGCAACCACAATCTTCACCGATAAACTGTGAACAATGGCTTAATTATTTACAAAGCATATATCCCCCGCGGGTCGACCAAAACGTATCGTACTTCGGAGTACTTCATCCCCTCCTCGACTCAGTCATTAGCCTCGAAGAACTTCAGATTTCCTTGAGAAAATGTAAAACTGGCAAAAGTCCTGGTAGAGATGGCTTTAGTTACGAATTTTACAAAAACCTACCCATTAACTGGCAATTATACTTATTACATATGTATAATAAAATATTTGAAACTGAAAATATACCAATATCCTGGGTAAAAACTGTTTATATTATGATATTTAAAAAGGGTGACAGAAACCTAGCAGAAAATTACCGTCCGATTGCTTTGTTAAATTGTATTATGAAAATATTCTCCCAGATAATTTTAAATAGGCTCACTCTATGGTGCGATGAGACGAATGCTCTTCCCGAAGCACAATCCGGGTTTCGTAAAGATAGAAGCTGTTTGGATAATTTGTTTATATTGACAGCTCTTATTCAGATGCAGCTGGGATCTCGGGGAAAAAAGTTTTTTGCCATATTTGTCGATTTTAAGCGGGCCTTTGATTCGATTAATCACAATCTGCTATGGCAATCTCTTCACAATCAAGGCATTAGTGGAAAAATTATTAGAATTTTAAAAAATATTTACCGGAACGCCTCGGCTGTTGTTAAAAGTGACGGTATGATATCAGAAGAGATCGATGTCACATTGGGTCTACTGCAAGGGGAAATATTGTCGCCTTATTTATTTAGCCTTTATCTAAATGATATAGATGTGTTTTTCCGAAGCAAAAATGTAGGAGGCATAAAAGTAAATAGCTCGTGCGACTTACTGCTACTCCTTTACGCGGACGACCTCATTATCCTAGCAGATAGCTATACCGACGCCAAAAACAAAATAAATATTTTGAATCAATACTGCTTGATGAAAAGGCTAGAAGTTAATACTCAGAAAACAAAAATAATATGCTTCCACAAAGGAAAATGTAAACGGGTCGGCAAGATATACTATGAAAATAGTGAAATAGAAAGAGTACCGGAGTACACGTATCTAGGAGTACCATTTTCCGAAACGGGAATATTTTACAAAGCCACTAACTACTTCGAATCCAAAACTAAAATTGCAATAGGTTCTGTTATCGCACTTTGTGCAAAAACAAAGCTAAGATCGTGGGAAAACAAAATTAAAATAAATAATGCAATAGCAATGAGTATCCTCTTTAATAATGTGCAAATATGGGGACTAAGATATATAGACAGGATAGAGAGCGTAAACATAAACTTTTATAAACGTTTATTCGCATTAAACAAAAATATTCCTTTTTTATTAATACGGTCGGAATTTAATGTTCCCCATTGCCTAATCACAATACTAAAGCTTTCTCTCTCTTGGGTGCATAAAATTTTAAAACTCAGTAATAACCGACTCCCTAAAATATGCTTCGATACATTAAAGAAAACTTATAAACCAACAAATAAAGTACAAAAATACAACTGGTTTCACCAATTATACTGTATATTAAATCGAATAAACAAACATTCTATATTAGAAATAGAAAACCCGGCTATTTTTCAGTTAGAGATGGACAAAACATTGATACTGTTTACAAATCATATGGAGACAATAGATAAACAAAAGTTAATCACTCCCGGTAAATACAACCCACTCTATCCGTCCATTCATAACAATAGACATAAACCTCAAGCTTACTTATTATCAAACGCACCGTTCCCTGTCATAAAAATATTTGCACAATTGAGACTCTCTGGAAATTACAATATTAAATTAACATTTAACAATATATACTACCAATTTAAACCCAAGGAAAACTGCACGCTATGTAACCTCAACGAAAGAGAGGACTTATTCCACATTTTTATTCGATGTCCCATATACGCACCGTACCGAACCCATTACATCCCTAGGGCCTTAAATATGAACATTACAAATTTTATCGCCCTCTTTACCACCGATGATATTGATGAATTAAAAAATATTTATTATTATGCAAGGCAATGTTGCCAAATCAGATCATTTATAAATAAATGAATAAACATGTTTGTTAACTGTATCATATTATTTATCGTGTTTCGCCATATTATGTCAAACATATATTTATATATTTATTATATTGTAAACTATTATATTATTCATATATTGTATTTGTGTTATTTTGTTATAAGTTTTATTGTAATACAATGTACCTAGAGCTGATAACGTAGTGAATTAGTGTCTTGTTAACTCATTTATTGAAGTATGTTTTTTATTCTATATTTGTTATGTAGCCAGCTCTATTTGTATGGGGGTTACCCCGAAAGCAAATAAAATTATTCATTCATTCATTCATTCATTCATTCATTCATTCTATAAAAGAATTTATTATTTAACTAAAAAAGTTTTTTCTCCAGTTGAAGACAAACTATAGAAATGAGATTGATGTTATAAATTTCTTTGGAAAGCTTTAATTTTTAGAAATATAAATTTATTTTTTCCTAGAAATCCTCAAAATATATTGTGCAAAGAATTTTCATTTTCTTATGTCCTTTAAAAACTATTTTATCCTACTTTAGTGAGAGTAGACATGAAGAGCTCATGCTGCTGAATTTTTTGTTTGGTTTATAACAGAGATAATGTTTTTATAGTTATACCATTTAAAGGTTTTTGACTTATGATATATGAGATTGAGATATAAAATTTGTTTTTTTGAAAATCTAAGCATAATTAACCTGTTGGTGGACTGTTTAATTTTTTATAATGCAAGTTGGATATTACAATACAGTTAATCTTATTTATATTATATTGTTGACATAAAGAACTTGTATTGTTCAGCAACATATTCCTCTTTATCAAATTTTAAAAATGAATTTTCAATGTTATATATTGTGTAAATATAATTATATACTTTTGGTTATGCACATTGATAAAACAATATACCTAGTTTCCTAGTTTGTCATAAGAGAGATCATGTTAAATGTCATTGTAATAAAGGTTTATTGTCTAAACTTTTTGAGTCAAGTTGAGAAAATATGTCTCTTTCCTCATGACAATGAGTCAAATATTAAGTAAAAATGATATGTGGGGCTGCACTCAACAGGGGTCAAGACCAAATCCAACATTGACCTCCAGTGGTCTCTGCTGTGCTGATGCTCCTTTGTTCCAATTCCAATGATGGGCCAAGAATTATCTTGTCTGGTTCCTTAGATTTGATATCCTGTCCACTGTAGTTGATTTGAGTCCACTGTAGTTGATTTGAGTCCACTGTAGTGATGATGGCAATAATGTTTGCCTCGTTTCAAAAGGCAATCAACTGAGTGTTATCACATTACCTCCATCTCCATCATAACATACCGCGCCCTGTAGATTTGGAAGAATAATATTAGCAATGATCCGGCGATTCCGGCATCATCAAACATTCACCTGCATAAAGGAAATTGTTGGCAAAAATACAAATAAAACAGCTTAGTTTAATGAGTAGGTACATCAAATACATTACATTGTGCATGTGTGTTTGTGAGTAGTTCATGCCAAATTGCATCATGCCATTGGGTCAGTCCAGTATCATTCATCCAACTCACAATACATGTGTTATTATTTTGTCTGTGCTTTGCCTAATTTTGATTAAACAGATATTATTTTCTGTATTTACGCGAGCTATACCATACTATAAGTTGGTTGTAGAGGCTGAAGAGATCGACCCTGTTATCTTCTAGAACAACCCTTAAGTAAACCCTTAAAATGTTTTTAGAGAAATTGCTCACTCATGACACGGTTTTTAGTACTGAATTATATGAAGCATTGAGTACAAAGTTATTGAAATCTTGGAGGACTGAGCTACATTACGCTCATGTCTTCCTAGATTTCACTTTCTCAGATAGTTTAATTAATTTATTATGCAACTTTATAAAATGTAATATAATTAACCTTACATAATTAACCGATATTAATTTTGATCACAATAATGTTAAATTGTTCGAGAATGCTAACAAACAGTTATATATTTATGATAGACACCATCATCATTTGATGAGTCAGTCTAATGAATGGCATAATCATCACAATAATCAGCTTGTATTATAATAAATATAACTCTTTAAATTATTCTTCTGACAATATTTGTTTTTCAAATAGTGTTAAAGTACTAATTACTTTCGTATACATTATCAAAAATAATTTTTAATTTTGTCACCTGCCCGTCGACTTGTAATCGAGCTACAGACATAGCCTGCTGCCGAAAAGGCCCTTCTAGCTTCTACACTTATCGGCTTTATTTTCAGCAAATAATCATCAATTGAAATTTTAATATTGGGGTGAGGAAAAAAAAATGAATATTTTAAGTATTATAATTAACTTGATTTTGTATTTACCTCGAATAAGTTGTAGGCATCAAAGTACAGTCCATTATGCTCAATGGTTTGTTGCCATCTAGAAGCCAGCTGTTCAATTCCTTGCCGATACCAAGCTTTGTGTTTTGAATTGAAAACGTTTTCTACTCCAATTTTGACTTCCTCCAATATACCAAAAGTTTTTCCCTTAAGGAAGTGAGCCATAGCTCAGAAGAGGTAGTAATCTGATTGTGCCAGATATATATATATATACACAAGGCAAGCAGATGACTATGAAGCGTTCAAGGCCCTCCGAAACTTGACACAAACAACAGTAAGGCGAGCGAAGTCCAACTATTTTCAAGAAGCCCTCCGCTCCTGATCCTAAATCCAGATGGCAACTTCTTCGTAAACTCTCTCTCTGTAAATCCTTTACCTGTTCAGTCTTCCCTCTATCACCCAATGAACTAAATTCATACTTCTTACCCGACTCCTCCAACATTTCACCAGCCTTCTCTCCTAACTTATCCCTTTTCATCATTCAATTCCAAAAACTTTTATTTCTCCTACATTTCACCAACAGACCTCATATCTTCCTTAATAAAATCCCGTACTACCTCCTTAGGTTACGATGGAATTCCAGTAAAATTGTTAAAATTATGCCTTCCAAAAATAATGCCAGTCCTTCTTTTCATCTATAATTTTTCCCTCCAAAACTCTGTTTTTCCATCTTCTTGGAAACAAGCTTTAGTTCATCCTATAAACAAAATCTCTAACCCATCAGCTCCTAATGACTACCAACCTATATCCATCCTTTCAAACCTTTCCGAACCCCTTGAAGGAATAGTACAATTCCAGGTATCTAACTTTCTAGAAGAAACCAACAAACTTAACCCTTACCAATCCGGCTTCCGACCTGGCTACTCCACGCAATCCGCTCTGACCAAAATCACTAACAATATTTATACCGCCATAGATGAAAAAAGATTAACTTTCCTTATACTTTTAGATTTTACCAAAGCCTTTGATTCCCTTAACCATTCGATCCTTTTCTCTAAATTAAAATCATTATCCTTTTCCAACAGTTCAGTTCGATGATTTCAATCCTTTCTTTCCAACCGCACTCAAGCGGTTGTCATTCCTAATCAACCCCTATCTGATTTCCTTGCCCTAACCTCAGGCGTTGCCCAAGGCTCGAGTATTTTGCCCCTTCTGTTCAATACCTACATCAATGACCTTCCCAATTCAATCCACCGCTGTTCCTACCACCTATATGCTGACGACCTCCAAATCTATTTATCCTTCCCACCCTCCGAGTTATCTGTAGCATTTGCCAGTATTCAGGAAGACCTAGATGGACAAACCTGAATAACTTGAGGCTTAATCCTACAAAAACTCAGGCCATCCTTATTGGCTCCAAATCCCTCCTCCAATCTATCACCACCCTTTCTCCGCTTTTGCTTAATGATCATCCTATTGTTTTTAGTTCCTCTGTTAAAAATCTTGGCATCATCATCGACCAAAACCTATCCAGGAAACCCCAAATTTCCCGTCGATCGATTAGTATCTTGAAATTATTCCACCGATCCCGCCATCTCCTACCACAATCTACCCATAAACTCCTAGTTTCATCACTCATTTTTCCCCACTTTGACTATGGTTGTGTGGCATGTGGCAGTCTCTCGAAGGTGCTCGAGGGCAGATTGAGAAGGATTATGAGTTGCTTCTTGAGATTTGTGTTCGGTACCTTGAGACGGTCCCATGTATCCCACCTCTACAACGAGTTAAAGTGATTAACCCCAACCTTTCGAAGACAATATTTCCTTGGATCATTCCTTTATCAAATCATAAGCTCCCACCATCCATTTTATGTCTACAGCCCTCCTCCTCAATCCTCAACCCATCACCAGGAAACAAGATCCCGTCTGTCTGACCTCCACACTCCTTTCCATAGAACCAAAAAATATGACTGCTCCTTTTTAGCCCGTTCCACTGCCTTATGGAATACTCTCCCTTCAAACATCCGTCATGCTTCTTCTCTATCATCTTTTAAATCCCTCCTCTTTCAATACTTCCTTTCTCTTCAGACAGATGTTAGCTAATTTTTATTATGCCAACTTATGTAAGGTGAATTTGATTTTAATGCACTTACTTTAATGAGATGTAAAAGTTACATTTTATGTTTATTCTTATTTATTTATTTCTTGAAATTGTAAATAGAGATGTACTCTGACCCTTTTTTCTTTTTTTCATTATTGTATTATTTAATTGTAGTTGTATATTGTTTTTGGCCAGTTATAAAGAAATGTCAATGAATGTTTTGAGTATTATAAAAAAGAAACCTGGTTTAAACATTAGTTCAACATGCTGTGTGTTCCTTCTTTTTAAATACTTGTTTATGAAATTTTTTAAAAATTTGCTTAAAATATTTGATTTTGCTGTCCATATCTTTATTAATGGTTAGAGGTAGATGCTTCTTTCTTCTTCTTTCTCATTGACCCATTTGCCTTTCAGTGTGGGCGAGCTCCCAGCCATTGGTTCCAACCGTCTCTGCTCCTGGCAGGATTTCTTATCTCACCCAGAGTTTTACCTCTACGCATCTCTATTCGCTCCATGTGGGTGATATAAGAGATCCTTGGGCGTCCTCTAGGTCTTCTTCTTAAGGGCCTTACCTCCATTGTTTTAATTGGTTTCCGGTGGTGGTCCATTCGGCAGACATGCCCATACCATCCCAATTGCCTCTTGTCTAAGACTTCCAGAACAGAGCATACATGAAGCTCTTCCTTGACCCTTTCATTCCGTACTCAGTCTCTCCGTGTCTTTCCCACAATTCTTCTGGGAAACTTCATTTCCGAGGCAGGGATGCGACTTTGTAGCCTTTCATTCATAGTCAAGCTCTCTGCTCCATAGAGAAGCACTGGTAGAAAGATGGACTTAAACAGGTGGAACTTCACGTTCCGAGATACTTCTCTTTTTCCGATAACCGTGTTGCAGATATGGTAATAGACGGATTTAGCTTTGGAAATTCTGCTAGAGATTTCTGAATGCAATTTCCAAGATCTACTGATCACTGTGCCTAAATATGTGAAATCTGTCACCACCTCCATCAATTCTCCACCACAGGAGATCTGTACATCTTCTTGAACTCTACCAACTTGAAGAACCTTGCTTTTTCTGGAATTGATTGTCATTCCCTTTCTCTTCAGTTTCTCATTCCACTCCGTCACTGCCTGCTAAAGCTGCTATGGGGATTCCGCTATAAGGACTATATCGTTAGCAAACAAGAGGAACTATATTACAGGATACAGGTTCCATTGGCCAATGTGCATTTTGGCTGTGCGTGTTTTGCAAATTGAGGCAATCTCATCTATATATACGATAAACAAAAGGGGACTTGATGAATCGCCCTGTTTTACTCCCTTTTCCATCCTAAACACTTTGGATTCTTGCCCATTTAAGTGCACTACACCCTTTGGCTCCTGGTATGTTGACTTTACAGCCCTCAGCAACTTTTGAGGAATGTTCTTTGCCCTTGAGGCTTCCCAAATTTCTTTCCTAGTCACCGAATCGAATGCCGCCTTCAAGTCTATGAACCCAGATAGACGTTTCGGTCATGCTCCCAGGACTTCTCTATCACGTTCCGCAGGGTGAAAATCTGATCCTGAGTTTGTCTGTTGGGTCTAAATGCACTCTGTTCGTCCTGCAGAATAGGCTCCGCCATTGGCCTCAACCGGCTCTCAAGAATAGAGGTATAATACACTTTATAGATCTCGGGAAACAGGCAAATAGGTCTGTAGTTCGAGTAATCACTTTCACCTCCTTTCTTGTGGATGGTGACTATAACATTGTTCTCCCATTCCTGAGAGATTTTTTCATCTTCTCAAACTCTTTGGAAGAATTTTTTAAGGATTAAGGAGTTCTGGGACTATGTTGTCTCGCCCTGCTGCTTTTCCTTTATCTTCGCAATGGCCTTTTCGACCTCTTCCTCCTCAATCGGGTCATTTCCTTCATCTTCGATTTTGGATTCCCCATTGAGATGATCGATTTCTTCTTGTTGATTGCCCTCGAACTGTCTTGCGTAGTACCTACACCTGGTCTCCAAGACCTATTTCTCCTCAGATACCAACTCTCCTTTTTCATTCTTTATGTTTCTTATTTGTTTGGGCTTTCTAGACTCTGAGGGTTTTTGTTTTCCTCCAAAAGAGTTTAATATTCTCCCTATGGTCATTATCTAGATATCGGCCGAACTCTTCCCATGGTTTTCCTTTTGCTTCTCTCCCTGCCATCTTAACTCTGTTTCTCCCATCTTTGTACACATCATAGTTGCGTCTGCTTTTTTCTCTGCACTACCTTTTCCAGAAGTTCTTATTTTCCCGGATAACAACCCTAGCTCCTCACTCCACTAATCTGAACACTTCCACTTTGCTGATACCTTCTTAACCCACATACCTTTGATGCGGACTCCAGTATGGCTACTTTCAGGTCCAGCCAAAGATCATCCAGGTCTTTATCAAAGTCCAGCTCTCCCAGTAGAACCCTCAGCTCATCCTCGTACTCCATCTGTCTTTGGGTTCCTGCATCTTCTTTATTTTGATCCTTTCAAAGGATTTAAATCTAGTATTTTTCACAGACGGAATCCTGGTATCGGCGATCAGAAGCATGTGATCGCTTCCTATTTCATCCCCCTCGAATGATCGTAATGTCCTTAAAGTAACTCCTTATTTCCTTGGTGTAAAGAAAGTAATCTATCACGCTGTTAGCATTTCTTTCCAGGGCTGAGAAGGTTATCTTGTGGACCTGTTTATGAGGATAAAATGAATTGCCAATGACAAGGTCATTATCAATGCAGAAATCCAATAAGCGTCTTCTGTTATTGTTTAGAGTTCTTTCTCCTCTATGATAACCCATGCATTCGTAGGCTCTTCTGTTGTCTCTTCCAGTCCTTGCATTGAGGTCTCCCATTATAATTAACTTCCTATTCCTATTTTTTTCGATAACACGGGTTAAGTCATTGTAGAATTGTTTCACCTCTATCACAGAAGAGTCCTCAGTTGGTGCATAAACCTGGATGAGGGTAACATTACCCACCGAGAGAATGATAATGGCAGTTAAAATTACTGAATCATCAAAATATTGATTAAGTTTTTATCTCTTAAGAACTTTTTTGTTAATATTATTTTATCAATTGTTTCAGGTAAACCCAAAGCAACATATTGAGTGCTTTATTGCTGAGCAGAATTTAGTTGGTGTTGCTATTGGTGCTGCATGTCGTAATAGATGTATTACATTCGCTTCTACTTTTGCTACGTTTTTCACACGCGCATTTGATCAGGTTAGTATTTAGATTATTGTATCAACTGTTCTACTAAAATGTTAGCATTAAAAAAGAAATATAAAGTGGTATGTGATTTATTTTTAAAGGACTGATATGACTAAATGTACCTATTATAGCATAGCATACTGGAGTTTTTAAGATAACGGAATTGCATCTTTGCAAAACGGTACTGTTAATTATTTTTAATTCTGGAATAACGTTTTATATAATATACTGATACTTACAGGTTAAAAAATCAAAATATCTTAACTTTACATAACTATGAACAAATCTTTAAAGAAAAAAAAAATCCTTGTTGAATTATTAAGGTAATACACTGCCGGACAAAATTAAAGGATCACTTCAATATTTTGAAATTACTGAACTGTATAGGGTATTTTCGAAAATATTCTTTTTTCTTTGGAAGTCACACTTTATTATAAGGGTAATAAAAAATTCTTTTCTTGAAATTTTTAATAGGAAAAAAAATCAAAAAATAAAAATATCCTACAGTCTGAAATGAAATGAAATAACAAAACTGAATAAAAAGGAAGAATTCGAGGAAAACGATCAATAATTGGTATTTCCACCTCTAGCTCTGATAATTGCTTCCATTCTCCTGCCCATTCCAGCGACCAGGGCTCTTACATGTTCTGATATTTGTTCCAATCTTCCACTCACATTTCCCTTAAATCTGCCAAATTTTGTGGGTCTCGGGCGCGAATACGTCTTCCAAGCATGTCCCATACATGCTCTATTGGGTTTATATCTAGACTTCTGGGTGGCCAAACCATGTCAATTTCTTCTTGTCTGAGGAAATTTTGCACTGATCGAGCAACGTGAGGTCGGGCATTATTGTGCATAAAAATAAAGTTATCTGCGATATTTCTGGCGAAAGGTATTATCATATTATTATAACAGCGATCCCGAAGAGCATGCAGTTGCAAAAATCTACCCGTCACGTTGGGAAGTTGTGGCCTTGTCCGACTCTTCTTGTATGCCCTCCTGTTTAACGGTGCCTATTAAGCACCCTGGACACTACGGATTGTGACCGCTGGAGCCGTTGTGCAATATGCCTTTGAGAAAACTCTTCTTCACTCAAAGCAACAGCACGAATTGATTCTTCTTCGGTCAATGCTCTTCTGTTGGCCATCACAATGTTCTTACTAAACTCACAAGTAAAAACTAAAGTCTCTTAAATGTTAGAAAATATTCAATAAGATGAATCTTTGCTGACAACTAACCATTTACTGATAGGAAGAAAGAAAAGAAGAGGATTAACTGACCCTTTTCTCCATAAACGGGTGGGAATATAAACAGGTAGAGGATTAACTTGATAACATACAACACAAAGTCCAGTCTGGAACAAAGGAATTCCTATTTTTATCTCTTATGTAATAATAATATAAATATTTGTAAGTGATCCTTTAATTTTGTCCGGCAGTGTACTAATACTTTTCTATGAAGTAATAATTTTTAAAATGTTATGTTCAATGAATTGATAATTTTATTTATATTATGTTCTGAGCAAAGAATGTATTTTTATGATAATTAATTAACTCATAATTGGGAAATTGGATCATGGTAAGCTTGAAGTGAAATTGACGACCAAGGCATCCTCCTAGGTATTTAGATTAATGTGTGAACTATTTTTTTCAGTTGTAAATTTTTGTTTTATTAAAAGAAAAAAAAATGTGTTATCTATTTTTAAAGGGTTGATATAACTGAAATATACATATTGCAGCATAAATATATATTAGCATTATTTTCTAAACTTCAAAAATTGTGTTTATGTTTAAAAATTTGTGACTTACTTTTCAAATTTATGAAATTTGTTTTCTGACAAAATTAATCATAAATTTGATTATTGGTCTGTAAAATAGATTTGTAGCATTTTTTATTGGTGATTTCAATTAAAACTTCAGATGCTTGTAAATATACTTAATCAATTAAATATGAGCCCCCTTATTATCTATAACATGTTGCCATCTTTCTGGTTATTTATTATTTTCTTCTTCCTAAAACTTCTCCTGTTTTCCTGTGATATATTCATCTTTAGCTTTCTGCAGTCCTCAATCAAATCAAAGTGTTTACCATAAAGGGAGTATTACAGGGAGTGAGATGAGTGGTAATCTGTTGGAGGCTATCAGTTGAGAATAGGGTGGTTGCTGGAGAACATCCCAGCTTAACCCTACATATTATAGTCCTTTCTGTTTAGAAACATGTGGGCATGTATTTGATCCACTGGCTTCCTTTAACTTTTCCTACTGAGTGCAATGCACATTAGTATCAATAGTTTGGTTGGTTGGAAGGAGCTCATAGTAAAGCCCACCTTTCCATCCCAACAGATGCTATCCCATGTCCTGTGTGTATTATTTGTGATCAATCTTTGATTTCACTCTCATCAACAAATGAAGGGTGACCGAAGGAAGGATCATATTTCCAATCATAATTACTGTTTCAGAAGTTAGCGAAGCGGTTTGTTTTGCAGATTTTCCTTTACACAAGTAAAAAACCACCAAATGTCTAAAATGTTTTTTTAATTCTAAATCATTTTTTATGTTTAAAATGTCTTAATTTAAAATATTTTCTTCCATTTTTATCCTGTATTACAGTTCTAAATGATTCACTATCTCAACTGAAACTAATGCCTGCAATCACCTTAACTAATCCCTTTTGAAAACATTAAAAAAATATTGACAAAATAAACAGTGCTTCAAAAACACAAGGATTTAATTTACTATTGAAAAAAAGGACTTGTTTTACAGCTCAATACTATAACGCTTATATGCTTCAATCTTTTTAATTGAAATCTTCGTTATTTTTAGATTCGAATTGCTGCAATTTCAATGTCAAATGCCAATTTTGTTGGCTCTCACTGTGGAGTAAGCATTGGTGAAGATGGTCCAAGCCAGATGGGCCTTGAAGACTTGGCTCTTTTTAGATCTATTCCTGGTAACATTTATTTATTGCTTAAAATACAGTGTTAACATATTACTTAATTTATAAGCGTGCGTTATATAATTACACATTGTAATTTTATAAGTGTGAAAATGGTCAGTAATGGTGTTAATTTATTTAGAATGTGTTATATGAACTTTATCTTTAAATTCATTTTTTTTTACTTTCACTTACCTATATATGAAATATATAATAAGGAAAAGTATTGCGATCGTGAAAATTGTCTAATTCCAGTTTTCAACGGAAATACACGTTTTAGAGTCCCCTGAGTCAAAATAACCAAGTCCCACAAAAAGGTCTGTGTGTCCGTGTGTCTACCGAGGTAACGATTAGTTGTATAAATCTGAAAATTCATATTTTAAGAGCGTCTATGCCTGAGATGTTACAGCAACTTTTTCATCTAAATCGACTAACCAGAAGAGCCACTTTATATCATGCATTTTACACCTTTTTACAATTTTCTCAAAAAACACTAAGGATTTTGATTAAACTCGCTATATTGATGTAAAATTAAATGGGTTTTATGATTAATGTAGGTTTCTTTCTGATTGAAATGGTCTAACAGAGCTTAAATGCCGATATTTTTAATTTACTCACTCTCAAATATCCTTAATTGTGTAGATTCCAAAAATTTAAGCAAACCATCTTGTTAGCATTCATAAATAACAGCTAAATATGCAAGTTGAGCGAATTTGATGACCAACTATTTTCGATTCCCATAGAGTTTCCAATCCCCTACAATATGCCCTGATGATGACCCACAATGGGGGTCGAAACGTTGGCGGAAAATAAATGGTTGTAACTACTCAATTGTTTCATTCACAGACCTCCACCCAGACTAATTCCTTTTGATAATTCTCAACGGTCAACTAATTATATCCACTATCATATAAAATAACAATTTTCTAATATTTTGATATTGTCTTACTTTGTTATTTATGGTTTTATATCTTTATATTATCTATTTTATGTATCGTATTTAAAAGTAGTTAGTTGTTGTAATGGTTACTAGTTAATCAAATTACCAACTTTTTTTTTTATTGAATATTTTTTTGTTTTTGCTGCCTTACTAATTATTATTTTATATATTATGTTTTAAGGATCCACTGTCTTCTATCCTTCTGATGCTGTTAGTTGTGCTCGAGCTGTTGAATTAGCTGCTAATACAAAAGGAATATGCTATATCCGAACTTCAAGGCCGAACACTGCTGTTCTCTATGATAATAATCAAGAATTTAAGGTTTTAACTTATTTTTACTTCTGTGAAAATTCTGTTCTATATTTTCGTAATTTAAAAATCCTTTGGAAGTCAACAGCTGTGATTGATCTATGATTAATAAGAATTAAAATGATTGATTAGATCTTCCTTATATATATGTGTGTGTGTGTGTGTGTGTGTGTGTGTGTGTGTGTGTATGTATTGTATATAGTGAATGTCATTTCTCCATGGTTATAGCTAATTCTATGTAATTTATATTTGGGTCTAAAAATGATGAGATGACTTTATGTAATCTTAAAGAAATAGAATATTTTTGAATTTGAATGTAAATTAACAACTTCACCAATTGCTTTGAATTTACTTTGAAAAAAAAAAAATTCAATAAATATTATTTTAAACTCTGAATATTCCTTTGAACAATAGTATAATAATATGCACAAAATACATTTGAAAGAGTGATACATAAATTAATGTTATTCACATTATAATCAATACAAGAACAGAGAAATGGTGGAAGTCAACAATGACTAATACACTAATCTTAAATAACCTTTTATCAAGAGCAAGAGGTTACTAAAAGGAAATTATGTGATAGTAGATGTAACAGCTAATAGGAGTGGGGACCTAGGCGATCAATGAAATATTCAAACTGATAATTGAGGATCAAGCAATTATGGATCTTGGATCAATCGAATGATCTTTAGGTTTAAGTCCATGAAGCCACTTAATTATGAAACCAATTAATTATGACCAAGACTAGGATATTCAAAGTACCTTAATGCCCAATTTATCGAAGCACCATCTTTAGCTTGTAGTGGATATGTTGTGCTAGAGGATTTATAGTTTATCACTTTCCTTAAACATCTTTAATAATTTTATTTAATCTGTGATTTATTGGAATATATGTCATATTTACAGTACTGGTTTATTTAGGACTTCATATATTTTTCAGTGAGCTGATTTTTGTGGTGTTAATTTAATAAACTTTTAAGTATATATCATAATCTATTATTTAGAATGATTGAAATAATTGAATGAATGATCTGACAATTGTTGCTAGATAATGATTATGCCTACTCTTATCCCAACTCTCATGAAATTCTTGAAAATTCAGCATTATTTTTATATTTTATGAATTACTATAGGTTTTAATATTGCTCTGTCTCCTTCCTACCAACCTCATTGTAATAATATTTATCTATATATCTTTCTTAGCAATTTATTGTCACCAAAATTAATTGATTCCAAGTTCCTTCATGTTTGTGAGAAAGTTTTTCCGCAAAGTTGTTTCTTGATTTCTTTAATCTAATCTGTACTTCAAGTACAATTTATTCTGATGACATTTTTATTGACAATCAATTTCAATTTCCTTATAGATTGGAAAATCACACGTCTTAAAAGAAAGCAAACAGGATAAAGTTTTGGTCATTGGTGCTGGTGTAACATTGCACGAAGCTTTGAAAGCAGCTGAACTCTTAGAGAAATCCAATATTAAGATAAGAGTTATGGATCTCTTCACGATTAAGCCTATTGATATTGACTCCATTAAAAGAAATGCAGAACAGTGTAATGGAAAAATTGTAGTTGTTGAAGAGCATTATCCACAAGGTATAAAATCCAGTTAATTTAATGTCATATTTTTTTCATATTTAGATATATCTTACCAAAATTTTAATATGTGTAATCCTACAATAGGTATAGTTCTATGGAAGGATTTTTATTTTTACTAATCTATATATGAAATATATAGTTGGAGAAAGTATTGAGATCGTAAAAAAAAAAAAAGTTTTAATTTCAGTTTTCAACAGAATTGACCGTTCCTTTCCACTCACCCTTCCAAGTTCCCAGAAATCACTCCCCCTTTCCTGAGTCCAAATGACCAAGTCCCGCAAAGTGTTCTGTGTGTTTCATAAGTTTAGACCAAAACGAGAAGTTGTATGAAACCAAAAGTTGGTATCGAAGACAAGTAATAAATGCCTGGGATTTTACAGCAACTTTTCCATCAAAATTGACTGACCAAACGGGCCACTATACTATGCATTTTACACCTTTTTATGATTTTCACAAAAATTTCCTTAAGGATTTTGATTAAAATCACGACGAAGATGTAAAATTTTATTGGCTTTAATAGCTAGTATGTAGGTTTCATTCTGATTGAAATAATCTGACAGGGCTTAAATGCGAATATTTAAAATTTTCATCCTCTGAAGTACTATTGATTTTGGTATTCAAAAATATTAACTGTTTCATGTCAGCATTAATAAATAAATGCATTCATACCGATGAAACAAGATGAAAGACTGATAACCAATTAAGGGAAAGCAAATATATTTTCTTAGGTAAATTTTTCTTTTCTGGACATAAGACTAGTAATATACTGTTGGAAAGATGCAGGTTTTAATAAAAATGTTATCTTATACACAAAGTTGTATAACGTAATGGAAAAGCAGATAATAGTAAGTGATTGTTGTTGATAATAATTCATATTTTTAAATTATTTTATCTAAAATAAATGTTTCCATCGAAACTCAACATAATTTTTTTAAACTTATTTCAACTCTTATCTTCATCTTAAAGTTCTTGAATTGAATTGAATTTTAACAACAGAGATAAGTGAAAGTAGTGTGTTGTGTGCAACAGATTTTTAAAAAATTAAATTAATATAATGTTATGTAAAATATCTGCTATGGAAACAGTGAAATCTCTAGTAGTAATGTAATTTTTTTTTATTCAAACTGTTTTTCCCCACTGCACTTAATATAAACCTTGTCACTGTTTTCAGTAACTTTCTGATGGTTCATTGCTTTATATTAAATTTATTGGACAATTATGTAAAGTAGTGTTTTATTACCTTACTTCGAAAATGCATTTAAAATGAAGTTTAATATATAGAAAGTACTTTTAATTCTGTTAAAGAAATCACTTGTATTAATTTAATATCCTTTGAAATACTGAATGTATACTTACATTAAATTAAATATTTATATTTATTGTTCAGTATAAATTTAAAATAGGTTTATTTGGATATGTTTAGTTGATTAAATTTAGTTTGTATTTATTTTTATGATGTTTTGTAGGTGGCGTTGGTGAAGCTGTTTCCTCAGCTTGTGCATTGTCCAAATTCTTGATCAAGATTCTGGCGGTTAATGAAGTTCCAAGATCTGGACCACCTCAAAAATTATTAGAGAAATATGGCATTGATGCAGGAAGTGTAGTAAAAGCTGTTGAGGAAATTATTAAGCTATAGAATGTAATATTCATACATTCCAAAATGAGCCATTTCTTAATGTTAGATTCATTAGAATAATTAGATGTATCATTTATAAAGTTTTAAACTATATTTTTGTATGGGGAAAGCCTATTTTTTATGTTTGTTTTACACTAATTATATAAATATATATATATATTTGTTTCAAACTAATTAGTTTACTTTGTTTATTCAATATATATTTTTAATGTGGTATGTTGTATTGCAATGCAACTGACTGTGTTTTGTTTTTTTAATTTAATTACCCTTGAACTTTTATTTTTCCTGTAGTTCCCTTTTCCATTTTTATCGATTAAATGTTTTTCTATATCGAAATATTATGTCATTGGACGAAATAACACAGGAGATTATTGCCAGCTCTTAAGAATAAAGGTAAAAACACACCTGAGGAAACTAGCCGGGTGTCAGATGATAAGCTGAATTAGTTGGTGGGCAGCTCAAGAAAACAAATCCTAGAGAATTTTGAATGTGGGGGGAGGACTTAAGGAATACAAATATATTCACCACAAATTGAATATTCAATTAATAATAAATAATTCATATATTAATATTAAATATTTATACATTAATTTCGTATGATTACATATTGTCAAATCAATTTTCAGTCATTCAACTTTTTCATTGGTTTGTGTTTATTCAATTCAAAAATAAATTTTTGAAAACAGTTTTTGATTTGTACTTTAAACTTTTTAAAAAAAATCTATTTATTTAAATTTACAAGTGTATTAGTTGAATCATCAAGTAAATTAGCGGATAATATATATAGATAGTATACATGAAAAGACATGAGGAGAATATGTCCATTGGCAGCACTCCACTAGGTAATCTGAATTAGAAGGTCTCGAGGCCATCTTTTCAGACGCCTCTTAGGACTTTAAACTTAAAATCTACTATACTTTGATTGATGCATATATATAGATAATATACATGAAAAGACATGAGGAGAATATGTCCATTGGCAGCACTCCACTAGGTAATCTGAATTAGAAGGTCTCGAGGCCATCTTTTCAGACGCCTTCTTAGGACTTTAAATTTAAAATCTACTATACTTTGATTGATGCAAGCTGTTCAAAATTTTTAATTTTTAAACCTGTTTGGCTCAGGTTAATATAAGTTAGTGGAGAGATAATGAATTTGTTTTTATTAAATTGAATATGTTCTCACTGTTACCTAAAATATAGCAGCATCAGCACTAGGTGCATTCATTTCAGGTAGCAACATAATTTTCCAGTGACTAATGTTGGTAAGCTTGTTATTGGTTTTGTGCAAAGTAAAGGTCATCTGTAGAAAATTTGATTTCACTATTTTTAAAAAGAAATTGCTGCTAAATTCTTGTTGAGAATCTGCTTTATCGGAAACAACATTTAAAGACAGGTTCTGACCCTTAAAAACTAATGATTTAATCATGGAAATAAAGAACACTGGCATGCTGAAAAACTTTAAAGACTGTCTTGAAAAATTTATGATGAGCTGATGAAAATGAGAAAAACTATCATGCGAAATCAGTGAAAACAATCAGTGCATTTGAGTGGACTTTTAAAGGAAAGGTTAATGCTATAGGTGCCAAGACATGTAGCATTCAGCTACATATTCAGATAAGTTGTGAAACCGGTAAACACCTACCAGAAAAGGCTTGAAGGGGAAGTCCTCTCCCACCTGCTGCATTCCAAATAATGGGTAGATACTTGAATAGCATAATAAGTCCAGTTATTTTGATGAAGTATAATATATATGCTACAAGAAAGACAAAAGAAAGTAGTTGCTGGTTATGGGCAATACTTAGAGTGACATTTATTTTTCCATTTATTATAAATAAAGCATAAGTTTTCTTAAAAAATAAACAGCAGGAACTATTCAAGGTTTTAACAATGTAGCTATACTAAGGAGTGGTCTCCTGTTAACATATATGGTTTTCAATTTAATCCTAAGATAATTGCTTTCAATTCAAACTAATTTTATATTTATTTGTTTTTTTCATTAGATTTATTAATTTTTTGTGGAACTTAAAAATATATCATTAGTAGAATAACTATTGAATTTAAAATTATAAAATATTGTTCAGCTGTTGTAATGATGTGATATAAATGTGTTGAGTATTGATCTTTCGGACCTTCAAAGAATATAAGGTATCTATCAATTTGGATATTTTTATGTATACATTCTACATATAATTTTGGATTTGACAAATTACAAAAGTAGAGAGTTAACTAAATATCTTATGGTAGAATTATTTTTTAAACTTTATTATTACAATCACATATTAAGTGGTATTTAAATAATTTAATTTAATTAACTAATATTTGAGTATGAGTATTTAATTTTATAATATATTCTTTTAATTTATTGTTCTTTTAAAAAAAAGGTGATTAGTATTGGCTGTTTCTTCTTTGTGTGTAGTTTATTGTTTAATTAAAACTTGTTTTAATTGGAATTTCATCAATAAATGGGCTAAAATAGAAAAATAAGATTCTTACTATCTGAAAAATGAATATGGGAATAAGGTAATGAATGAACAAACATATACAAAATATCACTTTCTATATTCAATAAGATAAGATTTTTATAAAGTATATATATATATATGATTAAATATAAAAATTCACAATGTATGATATAATTTATATATAATGCATAGAATGAATCCTTTATATATATATATATATATATATATATATATATATATATATATATATATATATATATATATATATATATATATATATATATATATTCAGTTTTCATCATATTTTTCTTATGAACAATTTTTGAAATCTGAAAGATATCTTAATTTTAAATAATTTTGGTTTAATACAGAGACTATACTTGAATTGTGTCTCTTTAAATTTAACTACATAATGGCATACACAGGATTTTAATTAGGTGGGCCGAGTATATTGAAATTTTTTATGTGGGGCCTAGCACATCGAAAATATGAGTTATTTTTCAAAACACAGTCTATATTTATATAAATTTGAAAATTAAGTACATCATTGGTAGTAAAAACAGTCTCCAAGCACACCTTTTATCCTGATTACTTTTTTTATTTTATAAATTTTTCAAGGGTGTTTCCCTCTGGTTAGGCCCTTGAAACTAAATGTTTAAGGTAATTTTTAAAACAAAATTACTCATTGTATGTATTTAATCTATTCATAATTTCATTAGTCAGAATTCAGCTAAATATCACAAATTAAGAAAAATCTTCTTAGTTAGCAGGAGAATTTATAGCCATGAAATGTATTAAGCACCAAATAAAAAGTGTTAAACAAATCATGAAAAATAGTATGGATTTCAGTTTCAACATTGGATCAAAATTTCTGTTGGTTTGCAAGAGCTTCTGGTAATGTTTGCTCACTTCTTGACATAGTTGTGGTTGACAAGCTTCACTGAGTTGTTTATTGTTCTGGCCTATTCCAGTTACAGGTACATCAATCTGTAACAATTAATATTGCTTTTATAGAATAAATACATATTTACTAATTGATAAATTAATCATTATCATGCTAATAATAATCATCTAAAAAGAATTCAATGAAAGACATTTAGGTTCGAGGTTGACATACATGATTTAATGCCACTACTTTCAAAATTCTTTTATTTAATATAATATATGATTATTGTTTTGTTTTAAAAAATATATTTATTGAGATTTACAACTGTATTAAAGAATAAATCTAGTAAATGTGAGACAAGATAAACCAAGTCATGATGCAAATGTAGAGGAACTACCCATTGGCAGCTCTCCAAAAACTATGCTAAACCAAGTCCTGAGTCCATCTTCTTTTGAGATACCTCAGCAGATTATCAGAGATTGTAGATGAAGCTAGGATATAGGGATAAAGTTTTTCATGAAAGAAATGGTACCTAGTTGTGGCCAAATTAGCTACATATTGAACATTGAGGTCTTTATGGATGAATTTATTCGTGACAAAGTAAGAGGCATTAAGGATTCAGGATTGTAAGGATTGGATATGGAGGAATTCTTGGAGTTTGTAAAGCAATCCCGGGTGCCAGACTCGCTCAAAGGCAAAAAATATTTTAAAAAAAAGTAAATTAAAAATGTCTGAGCAAGGGAAATGGTGCACAGTGTCTGTGCTCATAGAACACTTGTAATACATGTATTTTTTAAAATAATTTTATTCTGAAAATTGTGCCAATATTTCATTTTAAGTCACCGCTTATTTATCTTGGTTTATTCAAAATAGTTGACAAGTTACTGTGATTATGAAGAACAGAATTCATTTTAAGAATTAAAAAAAAACAAGAGGTTTAAAGATAAAAGTCATATCAGCAGAATGGTGAACAGAACACTCAATGGGAAAAATATTTTTCTAATAATTCCAAGGTCTGGTAAGGAACTTCATCATAGGCAGTTTTTTTTTGTTTGGAGGAGGGCGGAAGAGACATTTCTTTTTATGGGGAAATTTTGTTTTGGAGAGGGAGGATTTGGTACTTGCCAAATTTAACTAAGCCATAAAGGCTTATTATATTACAGTGATTGAGGATTATTGGCACTAATACATAATTGATTTGTTTTGTAGTACTTAAAACAAGCAATTATCTTTTGGTGGTTGTTAAGGTGGATAGGGGGAGGGGGATTTCTTTATTTTTTTCTGTTAGCACTATAGACGACCATAAAGATCATTGGCTACGTGAACAAGTCTTCTTACAAACTTTATTCATTCATTCATTCATTCATATATATATATATATATATATATATATATATATATATATATAATTACTTCATTCATATATATATATATATATATATATATATATATATATATATATATATAATATATATTATATATATATATATATAATATTTTATATAATTATATATCTGTGTGTGTGTGTGGGAGGGGGGGGGGGGAAGGGATTGTTCAAAGCGCTTACATTGAGGGTGATCAGTACTTGAAAGGGCATATAAGGAAAAAGGAAAAACTAGATTCTCAACTTGATTATCTCCCTCCATCGGAGTGTGTGAATCACCCCTCCGCCTTACTCATACAATGGAGGAAACTCACTACAACTAGGCATAAGATCAATGACTCTACCCTGTGCATCTTATTTGTGCTTCTTGTTTTGTCTTTCAGGGTATCGAATAACTGCCCCCAGATTTGGTCCAAGGACGGTCTTGCTTCAGGAAAAGAAATATAGGTCCTCGTTAGCCTCCTGATTCCGAGCAGCCATAATCCATGGATCTAGACCGATTCTCCATGAACCAGAGATAGTCAGTAGGAAGGACAACGGTAGACTGTTCTCACTGAAGCTGGTTATAGAACTAGGGATAGCACATAGCTAATAATAAGAAACCATGTAGGAACTTGACTTAGGGTGATTCACTTCAATCTGCCTGGGCTTTCCCGCAAGCAACAAAAACGTTTGTAAGAAGACTTGTTCACGCAGCCAATGATCTTCATGGTCTATAGTGCTAACAGAAAAAAATAAAGAAATCCCCCTCCCCTTATCCGCCTTAACAACCACCAAAAGATAATTGCTTGTTTTAAGTACTACAAAACATATCAATTATGTATTAGTGCCAATAATCCTCAATCACTGTAATATAATAAGCCTTTATGGCTTAGTTAAATTTGGCAAGTACCAAATCCTCCCTCTCCAAAACACAATTTCCCCATAAAAAGAAAATGTCTCTTCCGCCCTCCTCTAAACAAAAAAAAAACTGCCAATAACGAAGTTCCTTACCAGACCTTGGAATTATTATTGGGTTGATGCAAAATTAATGCAGGTTTTTAGTAGGTATTGTAAATACGCCATATCTTTACTTTAACCATATATATTTAATCAAAATAATTTCCATCTGAATCAATGCACTTTTGCCAACGTTCAACAAGCTTTCTTATTCCACCAGAAAAAAAATCCGAATCCCTGGACTCAATGAAATCACGAAAAGAATTTTCAATGTCGTCCTGGTTTTGAAAATTTTTCTCCCTCAAAAAGTTGTCCAGATGCCTGAAAAAGTGGAAGTCTGTAGGAGAGAGGTCAGGTGAATAAGGCGGATGTTGGAGAACTTCGTAGCCCAACTCGTGCAGTCGTCGAAGCGTTGGTTGTGCAACGTGTGGTCTGGCGTTATCGTGGAGCAGGATCGGCCCCTTCCGATTCATCAATGCTGGGCAAAGACGTTGCAATTTTTGAGTTCCGAGTTCCGCCGCCATTTCTCGTGTGGTTTTGGTTGGGTCTTCTTCCACTTTTGACCTCAGCTGGTCGTTGTCCAGAGCAAGATGACGGCCCCGACCTTCCTTGTCTTCGAGGTCGAAATCTCCTCTGCGAAACTTCTGGAACCAACGCTGCACCGTGCACTCATTAATAGCCCCCTGACCACACACTTCATTAATATTACGAGCCGTTTGCGCAGCGCTGCGCCCTAATTTAAATTCGTAAAAATAAATTTGACGAAAATCGCACTTTGACATTTTCGATTCAAGACCTTTGAACACACTGAACAAAACGATTTTACTAAACAAATTCATGGTGAAAGAGAGGGTATTAGATAAGGTTTGTTTTGGTATAATAATGATCAATGTTAGGATTAGCTTTGTTTACACAATTGGAATTAAGATATTGCAATAGAGGAAACCTGCATTAATTTTGCATCAACCCAATAGAACTATATTTTTCACATTGAGTGTTCTGTTCACCATTCTGCTGATATGACTTTTATCTTTAAACCTCTTGTTTTTTTTAAATTCTTAAAATGAATTCTGTTCTTCATAATCACAGTAACTTGTCAACTACTTTGAATAAACCAAGATAAATAAGCTTACTTTTAGAAACAATTCTTTATTGAGTAATATTACAATCTGTCAAATTTAGGACATTTTTAATAGTGATAAAGTACAACATTCATACGATATATACAAAACAATAAATATATATAATAATAATACAATATACATAAATACAAAACAAAATCAATAAAATATATACAAAAGTCACTCATACCTATATACAATTCACAAGCATACAGCACGTGAGTGGAGAATCTAGCCAATGCTAGAACTCCAATATACATGTTACAAGAGGTCTCGAGGCCACTGCCTTTTCAACCTTCTAGGAGGATGGTAAGGATGTGTGGAGCTGGATAAGGATTGAGCTAGGGGATTAGGGTGATGGATAAGGTCCTGATGAAATTTAGAGAATTTTAATGGTATAAGGTCTAAAATAAATGGAATATTTAGGTGGCGGGGTAAGGTATGGTTGGATACATAATTAGGGGCATTAACTATTGTTCGGAGGACTTTGGATTGGAAGGATTGGATGTGTTATGTTAGAATGTTTAGCTGTCCCCCACAGTTCAAGTCCGTAGGTCCATATAGGTTTCAGTACTGTCTTGTATATTAGTAATTTGTTGTCAACTGTAAGATGAGATTTTCTGTTTAGTAGTCTGTATAACTTACCGAATCTGCGGTTGAGTTCTTTTCTTTTAAGTCTTGTATGCGGGTTCCACGTCAGTCTTTTGTCTAGTAAAAAGCCGAGATACCGGACTGTGTCTGAGGAAGGAAGCGGTATGGAATTGAAATTAACCGTTGGACAGGATTTGCGTCGAAGGGTGGATGTGACGTGAGTGCATTTGCTTTCGTTCACCTTAATGCGCCAAGCATTATACCAGTCTTCGACAAGGGAAAGGTGCTTTTGGAGATTTGGAGATGCTGCTTCAGGATCGGAATTGGATGACAAAATGGCGGTGTCATCAGCAAATGTTGCCAGAAAGGTATCGGGAACGGTAGGGATATCGGCGGTGTAGAGGATGTAGAGGACGGGTCCCTAAACGCTGCCTTGAGGAACACCAGCCTCAACAATATAATGTTTGGAAAATTCTGAACCACAGCGAACTCGGAAGGAGCGGTTTGATAGATAGGATCGGAGGACTAGGTATAAGGATTGAGGTAAATGGGTTTTGAGCTTGAAGAGCAATCCCGGGTGCCACACAAGCTTGAGCTATGTCCAGAAAGGCACCCAAACAATACTGCTTGCACTCAAGGGCGGAGGAAATGTGGTCCACAACTCGGAGTCCTTGCTGAACCGTGGAATGTTGAAGACGAAAACCAAACTGATGTGAAGGAAAATTTTGAAATTTGGCTAGGATTCGTTTTAGTAGGAGCTTTTCGAAAATTTTAGAGAGGATCTGGAGCAGGCTAATAGGTCTGTAAGATGAAGTGCTGTGAGAAGGTTTTCCTGGTTAAAGGATGATAGTTGAATGTTTCCATAAGAGAGGGAAATAGGTAGTGCGTAGGATACAGTTGTAGAGATATGCAAGAGATGTAATGGCTTTGGGAGGAAGTTGTCTTAAGATCTGAGGAGTAAGGAGGTCGTATCCTGGGGATTTACGGAGAGAAAGCTTTTTAAGAAGATATTTGACCTCAGATGGATTAACTGCTTTAGGTGGTAAGGATAGTGATATTGGTGACATAAGGAACTCTTCAACTGTTGCAGTATGGGTTGGTTTGAGCTCAGGATGAGGAGTGAAAATTTAGGAAAGGTGCTGTGCAAATTCCTCGGCTTTACCCTTGTCGGAAGCAGCCCAGGAACTATCACAGCGCCGGAGAGGGTGGGAAATGGTGTGGGATTTTAGAATTCTCTTCGTGACATTCCATAGGGAATTGTCACAAGTCGAGAGAGAGGAGAGGTAGGAATTGTTGGATTGGGAACGGAATATCCCCAACTCCCGCTTTAATTTTCTACAAAGAAAGTTGTAAGAGCGGCGATCTTCTGGGTGGCGGGTGCGTTGCCATAATGATCTGGCTCGGCGTTTGGTGTTGATGAGGTCCTTCAGGTGTTGTGGTAAATGGCTTTTGTTAGGAATTCATTGGGATTGTTTGGGAGAGGAGGCAGTCCAGGCAGCTTGTTGAATCGAGGTTGTAAAGGAATATTCGGCATCATCGAGGTCAGTTGGGGTTTTGAGAGGTACTCTGAGGTCCATATCATTGGTGAGGATTTCGCGGAAGAGGTTCCAGTTGACAGGGCCTCTAATGAATGACGGCGGGAAAGATAAATAAGCGGTGACTTAAAATGAAATATTGACACAATTTTAAGAATAAATTTAAAAAAAAAATACATGTATTACACTGTGCACCATTTCTCTTGCTCAGACATTTTTAATTTACTTTTTTTTAAAATATTTTTGCCTTTAAGCGAGTCTGGCACCCGGGATTGCTTAAAATATATATAAATATATATATATATATATATATAATATAAAATATTAAATATAAATATAATATCATCGCGTTCGCTTAACAGAATAACGTCCGCCAACATTTTTTGTCTCTATTCTTTTATCTTTTTCATTTGCTTCCAAAAAATTTTCGGCTTAGATTTGGTATCTTGGTGTTTTTTTCTTGTCTGTCTTGTAACCTTTTTCATTATTTTTTAAAATACGTAATTAGAATGCTTCCTCATATTCAAATCCACATATTGTTTAATTGTCCACCAACTCATTTTTCTTTTGCTTTAACACTTTAATATTAACCGGATGTGGTACAATTTATAAGTCTCTCAAGGCTACGATGGGCTAGGTACGTAATAAGAATGGACAGAGAATCACCAATCAAGAAGATACTCCTGGGTTATATGGATGGAATGAGAAAGAGAGGACGGCCACGACTCAGATGGGCAGATGAGGTCGAAACCGATGGAGAAAAGCATCTAAGCGCTTGGCAGACACTGGCGCAGGATTGGGATGAATGAAGGCGACTTCTTGATGCGGCGAAAACCCGTATCGGGTTGTACCGCCCGTCATGGTAATGACTGCTCGTTCACCTCTCTTCCTCGTTCATAAAAGTTTTCTAATTGTGACGAGTATTTTGGGTTTTTTATTGTGAAGATTGCTACCGGGTTGCCATTACCTAAAAACCGCCTTCCTACCTCCGTCAGCCTTGAAGATATTTTGCCCAAGACACCTGTGGACATACCCGGGCGCAGGATAAACAGCTTACCTAGAAGAAATACTTGGAAATTATGGATACTAAGTGATAGAATATGTCCCACAATACTTAGCCCGCATTTCATCACCATGGCCAACCATCAATTATGTTTTATAATAGTTTATTTGACTAGGTTTTTTCCTTAAATATGTTAAGTTACATCGATTACTAGTTACTTTCACCACAATTTCATTAATCTATCCATAATAAATTATAATAAAACAATATTTTTTATGCTAACTTCATGCTATTTATTTAGCACCATTCCAATATATATATCTTCGTTTTGTCGCTAGACCGCTTCAAGAAATGGGCCAAATTGTAGGACAGTGCATTACATTTATGTGTGTGTGTGTGTGTGTGCGCGCGCGAAAATCTACTGTCCGGCAATTTCGCCCATTTTTGACGCGCTCTATCGACAAAACGATTGGTCCCAGAAAAAACCTCTTATAAGAAAAATGGAGAATTTTTTTTTTTTTTTTTAATTACTTGGATTGTGTATATAGTAAGTACGTTTTGTCCAACAACCCTTCGTTTTCGAGATATAGTAAAAAGACAAACAGAAAATGTGCCAAAATGTTGCCAGAAAGCGTGAAAAACCCATGTTCCGGGCAAAATGTTTGCCCGCAAACCAAATTCGTGTTCAGCGACCTAAATCACATATAGGGTGACAAAATCAAAACTTTCCCACGAAAATGTTAATAAGCCTAGCCTACGGAGGGAAAACCTAGCTTTTGAGCGTGGTTGCTGACTTCATCGCTTCTCTTGAATAGGTTTATTGCAAATGTAATATATTTTCATAATAATTAATTCTGAACCTAATTTATATACCTTAAATTGGGTAAGAACAACATTTGAGTGTAGGAGCATAAATAAAATGGATTAACTATAACTAACAAATACCTTTGCATTAGTTGGGTTTTCAAAGCTGTCGGCAGTTTTATCCTTTTCCCCAATCTTTCCATTTCTATCTTCTAATCTGACATTTTCCATTTCAATGATAGAATCATCTTGAAAGCACACATTATCCATCTATAAACAAAAAAAAAAAAAGTTAAGGAATAACTGCGCAGTTGAATGATTTCCGGATAATCTGAAAAAAATGATAACAAATGGTTAAGAAGTATATAATAATTTACTATCAGGAAAGTTGAATCTTTAGTCTTAGAAATCAATTTGCTTTTCCAGACTTCATTGATTGAAACGAAGCGTTAATACATTAGTCTGGGATCGTACACTTTCATGTGTGGTTTGATCTGACTTGTAAGAACTCAAAATATTGGACCTTGAGTGTAACAAGGTTATGGTCATGTGACCCTATTAGTTGACCGGAAGAGGTCTAGTCGCCTCCCAACCTCGGGGTCTGAAACCTATATCTTTCATGTCATCTTTACTTAAACAACGTTTAGGTAATTATTTTTTATGGCAGCATAATCAGTAATATATGTAGAAATTATTTATTTTTTTTTTTACTTAAGTTAAAACCACGTTTTAGAACGAAATTATTCCAAACATTATCGTTTTCCGAACGGCGCACAGTGGAAAATATGACCGATTTAGGTGGACACAATTCTGAAACTTGTCCATATTGGGGTCCCAGATTACGGAAAAAAATATGAAAACAATTATAAAAACTAATTAATTTTTTGACACGATTGGCGAGCGCATAGAGGTCAAAAATCAAATTTATTTGCTAAAATCTAAAACTTCCCTACATTTTGCGTTTGAAGTCCCAAAATACGGGACAAATATAACACATAAAATCCAATTATGTCTCGGAGTTGCTGAAACTTGCTAATAGATGTATTTTATATAATTTATGAAACTCTTCAAATTATAGATTATAGTAAAACTTTTAATTTGGAGTGTAGTGTCTGAAAAAAATTATGTATCACCTAAAATGCAAAAAATCGCAAAAATTCTTTGCAATATTTAAATACTAGAAGGATTGATGAAACAAATCCTTGAGGTAACTTAGGGGTTATATAGTCTTTCGTTATCGAATAGGGGCTTACATTTACAGATTGCTAAATTAGCTCTACAGGTAGATTGCAATGTATATTCAAAAACGAGTGTAAAAATATAATGTCTTACCTTTCTCAGCAATGTCCATTGTTAAATAAAAAATACTTTGCGCTAAACAGATCTTAAACACAATAAATGGCCATCGAATAAAGATAATTCCACTGCCGGTTATTAGGCACTTGTGCGAACAGGAATGATTCACTCATTTACTGTTTATTTGTAAACACGGTATGGCGGGAAATATTAGTATTAAGGGTCTTACCAACTAATAACAAAAAGGTGAAGCACTAGAAAATTCCAAATTTTTGACTTGACATTTGTCCACCTAAATTGGTGATTTTGCTCAGTGTGCGGCGATCAGACGAATCATCATTTTTAGGACTAGTCATTAGAAAAACTTAGAGAAAAAAGTTCCAAAACCTGTAATATTTCAGGAAAGTGGTAGTTTCGCAAGACTAAAAATCAATTAGTTGGTATTATTGTTGTTTCTGAAATTTATCGGTTCGCTGAATCCGAATTTAGAGGTATTTAAGAAGAGAGACAAAAGTCGAATTATGAGATACTTAAAGAAAAAAAAAGGTGAAATTTTGGTTAAAATTTCATTTAAAAGTATTTAAGCTTATAAAAAAAAGTTTTTAATTTAAAAAAATCCAGTTACCCCGTTGTTAAAATCAATTTAAGATCTTTTAAATAATGTTATAACTGAAAAAATGTTGAAGATTTGAACTGAGTTTCGATGGAAAACGTGTGTCTCTGATTAAATAATCTAACAATAGAAATTATTATCTAGAATAATCACTTATTTTTATGCCCTTTTTGGTCTTTCTGCATTACGTTTAACAGCTAAGTATATAAGATAACACCGGAAAACAGTTTATCCGCGATTTAGCCATTGCTTACGGGAATTCGGATTTCGCCAGTGAACCCACTTGTCATCACAGGCGACAATCTTCCGGTAAGATCTCATATCATAATGGTTTTTCGATAAGTTTTCACGAATTCCTCTAAATTTATAGCTGATTGCTAAGGATAAAGTTCGTGAGGGACTAGTCTACAACTCTTTTACCTTTCCCATGAAGAGTAGATGGCGAATAGCAGTATCTCTCGACACACCTGTATCTCTCCCTGGCAAGTTCGCTAACACTTTTGGATGGATTTGAATCATCAGCTTTCTGCAGAATCTCCTAATTACCCATTAATGGTCGCCCGAAGCCCTTCTTCCTTTTACACGTTGTACCTCCACTGCTAAATTCTTTAAACCAAACACGCACAGTGCGCTGATCAAGGACACCTTCCCCTCTATATTTAATAACTTCAAAAGTTGCTTTAGCGACTGATTTCTTTATTTTTTTGCCAGTAACTCTATATAATCACGAGAATTTCGTAGGGCACTCATATGCTTCTTCTTTGAAACTGACGCCGAATGTGATTAAACAAGATTAGAGAATGGTCTAAAGGGATTATTAAGTATTGCTAAGTATTAAATATGATTAAAATATTCACAGTCCTTTGAAATCTTGAATTTTATAAAATGCTCATATTTTTATACATCCCATTATTACATATGTGTATAAAAAATAAAAGGCATTAAGACAAACATTTTACATTGCGTGTTTTTTATAAGTGTTAGAAATGCATTTATATTTTACGCACGGTATCTGAGTCGTCTTCAACTGACTAGCATTTTTTTAAGCTAAAAAATGTGTTATTATCCCGATACATTCAAAACGGTAACACGAGGGAGTGTGGAAATAATACACTCATCTGGCTCTCACCGGTTGTGTACGAAGTATAAACCATGCTTTTTGAAAAAAGGCTACTAAAAGATATTGATTATGATTTAGAGTAGGGCGACCCTTAATAAGAATGATTGTAAAAAAGATCGTGGGAAAGAAAATATCTTGCAATTTTGGACCTGATGTGCGTTGGTCCCCCGAAAAGAGATTGGGATGCATTGGAAAGACAGAAGATCGCTCCACAGTTTTTTTAATATATATATTTTTAAATTTATTTAATTGATTAATGGTCCCTTAATCATATTATTTTGAGTAACCTCCATGGATTGTCGAGAATATGTAGAGATGAGAGGTTACTGACAAGAGGGTTTTTGTTTGCAATCCAAAATCCTCCGAAAGATCCTAAATTCCCCTTACTTTGTCACCAATAAAATAATCCATAAAGACCTGAATATCCCATTAGTTGAAATAGACTTAGCCCGAATCAGATAAACTTCCTTTCACTCCAAATTACCAATCCACCCGAACCCACTTGTCCGCAATCTCTCATCTCCTTCTATTCCTGATCATCCTCCGAGGCGGCTGAAAAGACGATGGCCTAGAGACGTACTTATCTGAATAAACTTTTGAAGTTTTACCACAGGGTAGTTTCTTCTCACACCTATCATGTCCATATATCTATGTTCACATTTACTTGATGTATTTTTTGTTGTTAATACAGTTGTAAATATCTCTATAATAAATTTAAAAAAAAAGTTTTATTTCATTGACGAATGGTCCCTTAATCATATTCTTTTGAGTAAACTGCGTGGATTGTCAAGAATATGTTGGGATGAAAGGTTACTAACAAGAGGGTTTTTGTGGCAGGGAGTTTGGAATTAAAAGAGGTATATCTATTTCGGGACAAGTCTTCAATTAATGGGATATTCAGGTCTTAATTCATAATTTTCTTAGTAACAAAGTAAGGTGAATTTAAGATTTTTCGAAGGATTTTGGATTGGAAAAATTAGATGCGGAAGGGATATAGGAATAGGAAGAAGGTTTAGGAGATCCCCATTGTTTAAAATCATAGGCCTTAAGAGGCCGAATAATGATTATATAAATGAGTTTATTTAGTATTTTATAGTACTGTTTGTCCTGTAAATAGTGTATGAAAGTGATCTTATAGCATTATTAATATTGCCCAATTGAGACAAATTGTAATATATCTTAATAAACATTGTCAAAAATTCAGTAAATAGGGTGTTTTAAGCGTTGGTCGAGAATGTGTTGTATCTGTGAGTTGTTTCATGTCGTTTCATTGGAGTGTGAGGATTTCAAGTAAGATGCTTGTCAAGATCTTCAAATGTAATGGAGGCAATTAAATTAGGTTACCAAGAACCTAAGAGAATGATCAGTCTCAATCGACAGAGGTTAACACCTTTTTTTTTTTTTTTTGTAAGTTGTAAAACAAGATGATAGCCCTTATTATATTCATAACATTCAAATTTGGAATACTTATAGAGGGTCAGAAAATCCCAGACTTCCCCGGGAGCTTCGGTCATTATTAGGGGAAGGGGGTAGAAGAATCTAACACATATAGTCAGGAGGACCAACCGAAGAAAAGGAGATGTTATTTTTGTCCAAGAAACAAGAATAGGAAGTCATCTATAGATTGTATTAAATGTGAACAAAATATTTGTGGGCAATGTCCGGTTTCCTATTGCAAAAACTGAGCCTAATTTCAGCTGTGTATACATTCTTTACAATAAAAAGTTTCATTTTTTTTTTTAGCCTTTTCCGTTCTTTAAATATAATAAACTTTAAGATAAGGACTTGTTTATAAATTATTTTACAAATGTTTTCATTGCTTAGAATATAACGTTAAAAAAAGAAAAAGAAGTATTATTAAAATGTATTTAATAATATCAGGCATTTATTAAATTTTATTAGCATCCTTTCGTACGGTACCAATTGAAAAACGGTTGAATTAAAGTATTTTACAAGAACAAACAATTCTTGATGTTGCAGGATCATAAAAAAAAAAAGAAAAAATGAGGTCTGGGGTCTGAGAGACCTCATCAATTCTGACTATGAATTTTACCTCACCAGTTAAAGGTTAAACTTGCTTAATGCTCCGAGGCGACGGGAGCAAGATAAAGATTTTTTTTTCTTTCGCCATATAATCTAGGAGAGAGAGAAAACACTTTATTTATTTATAAAGTTGTGCTGCTCGACTGCATTGGGTTTTCATTTCCTCTGTTATTACCCAATATTATGTATTATCTCAAGCAAATTAAGGTTTATGTACAGTTTTAAAATTAATAAATGATTCTTCCTAGGACGTATCTTAGTAATGAAATGGACAGATAAAATTATAAATAACCCAGGTGGATAAAGTTTTAGTTAAAGTTTTACTGCTGATTCAATTCAGAAAAAATTGCAAACAAATCTTGGTGTTGCAAACACACAACTTTCACTTGCCTCAGTTGTTGAAATAAATGTATGCACCATAAAATAAAGTTAAGGTAGCTTAATACAAAAACTATAAAATAAAGTTAAAATAGAAAGAATTTCAAAGAATTATTTTCTATTTAGTTTCGTTGGAAACATATGTTGTTGATTAAATATAATATTACAGTATCACTTAAAATTTATTGCCCTGTTAGTCACTTTACCTTCTAAAATTCTTTAGGTAAGATAACATTTTTTCTAAAATCTTTACCTTTCCAACAGTATATTATACATCTATATTAATATTCTTATGTTGGAAAAAAAAAAATCTAAAGAAATATTTTTTGTATTTTATCCCTTAGTTGATTATTGAATTTGTTCAAGTTGTATATTTATCCGTTTTTTATAAACGATTACAAGCTTAAATGGTTATTTCTACGAATCTACAATATTTAAGGTACTAGAGGAAGAAAATTTAAATTATAGGCATTTAAGCCATGTCACACTATTTCAACCAGAATTAAACCTACATGATACTAAAGCCAATTCATTTTTACATAGATTTAGCGAGTTAATAAAAATCGTTAGAGCCGTTTTTGGTTATATACATACATAAGTATAGTGACATAGATACATAATAACGTTGGAAAACTAACGTTCGTAGAAAAAAATGTTATCATATATCAAAAGTTTTGGAAAGTATTGTAAAGTGAAGAATAGAGCATAAATTTTTTTTATTTTTTTATTTTTACATAGGTTCAAAGTTCAATCAAAATCGTTAGGTCGTTTTTAAATTATATATATATATATATAATATATATATATATATATATATATATATATATATATATATATATATATATATATATATATATATACATAAGTATAGTAACATAGATACATAATATACCGTTGGAAAACTAACGATCTTAAAAAAAAATGTTTTCACATTGTTGTGGAAAGTATTGTAAAGTGAAGAATTTAATGTCAATCAGAATTAAACCTAAATGATACTAAAGCCTTTTCATTTTTACATAGATTTAGCGAGTTTAATCAAAATCGTCAGAGCCGTTTTTGAAAAAATCGTAAAAAGGTGAAAAATGCATGGTATAATATGCCTCTCCTGGTTCGGCGATTTTGATGAAAAAGTTTCTGTAACATCTCGGCGTATAAGTTGTCTTAAATATGAAATTTCAGTTTCGTACTACCTTACTGTTTTTTTCTAGACTTACCACTCACACACTTTTTCCTGCGATTTGGTTATTTGGAATCAGGAGACCCTAAAACGTGTATTTCCGTTAAAAACTCGAATCAGAAAATTTCACGGTCGCAATACTTTCTTTCTCTTACCATATATTTCATATGTAGGTAAGTGAAAGTAATTAAAACAATTTAAAATTCAAAGAACATTTACATTGATATTCGTATTTACTTAAATCAATATATTCAAAGTAATTTTCATAATTTAGAAAAAGGATTGGCACTAATTCTCGAACAAAAACGGCTCATTTTCGTTAATGGTATTTTTAAAAAGCGATAATATGAATTCCAGATAAAAGGGGAACGTATTTGTTATAACGGAATTCCCCAGTTCCAATTTATTTATACAGACTAATATACTTTAGACTTTGTATTCCGTCATATAAAAATATTTTTGCTTATCGACTCATCGACTGGGCATTATTATACTAAAATAATTTCTTACTAACCTGCAGTAAAGCAATCCATTTTCTATCAGATGAGGTCCTTTTTTTGAAATCTGTGTTTCGTATCTGTTTGAAGGCAGCCTTGACCTCTCCCCTCCTCCCCATTTCTTTGATAACTTATTCAATGCATTAGTTCGTCAAATCCTTATCTCGTTTAGTTTTTCAAATCTCTGTCATAATCTTATGAATGATCTAAACGTGTAGGAATTTTGTTTCCTCTTTGAAATGAACGATCCGAACCTCAGCGAATACTTTTTTATTTGATGTACAGAGATGTCAAAACTTATTGGCACAGAAAATAAGAAAAAAAAATCTGGTCCAGGCAACACACGACTTCTCTTACCTCGGCCGTTAAAAGCAATTTATACACCATCAAATCAACATAAATTTAAAAATGTTGAAGTTAATTTAAATAAAACATTTATTCACTTTTGTCAAAAACATATGATATGATTTATATTAAATAACATTGCAATATCGAATTGTTGCGTATAATTATCAGTAATAATTTGATGCCCTATTTGTCAAGTTTGTGTATAAGATAATATTTTTTCTAACGGTATATTATACAACTATATTTACTGTTCTTATGTTCAAAAACGAAAAATTACATTAACAAAATATTTTTTCAATTTTCTCCTTCAGTTGGATGTCAAATTCGTTCAACTTATATATTTACCTGTTTTTTATCAATGGTAACAAGATGATATGGTTATTTTTGTAGAATCTACAAAATTAAAGGTACTTTGGAGAAAGAAAATTGAGAAAACCAGAAAAAATCATAAGTGTAATGCAGCTCTTGAATTCAATTAGAAATAATCTGGTGCGGGCAACACACGACTTTCACTTACCTCCGTTTTAGAAATCGATTAAAGAATTGTAAAATACAGTTAGAGATAAAAATTAGTGAAACTATTAAAGAATTTATTAAATTAAATTTCCAAAGAAACATGTGTTTTATTAAAAAAATATATTATATTATTATCTAAAATCATCAATTAGTTTTTTCGGCTTTTCATCACTATTTATTAACTTTTACAAGATTGTGTATAAGATAATAATTTTTCTAAAATCTTTAGCTTTCCAACGGTATATTATACAAGTATATTATGTTCAAAAACAAAACATTGCATTAAAAATATATTTTGCATTTTTATCTTTAAGCTGAATATCGAATTCGTTCAACTTATATATTTACCTGTTTTTTATCAATGGTAACAAGATGATACGGTTTTTTTTGTAAATTACAAAATTAAAGGTACTTTAGAGGAAGAAAATTTAAAATATCGGCATTTAAGCCCTGTCATACTATTTCAATCAGAATGAAACCTACATGGTATTAAAGCCCATCAAATTTTACATCGATATAGGGATTTTAATCAAAATTGTTAAAGCCGTTTTTGAAAAAACCGTAAAAAGGTGCAAAATGCTTGTTATAAAGTGGTTATTCTGGTTAGCTGATTTTGATAAAAAACGATTCTGTAACATCTTGGGTGTATAATTTTCCTAAATATCAATTTTCAGTTTCATAGGGCTTTTCGGTTACGCGCTGGAGTTACCACACACACACCTTTTTGCGGGACGTGTTTATTTGGAGTTGAGAGACCCTAAAACGTGTATTTCCGTTGAAAACTGGAATTCGAAAATTTTCACGATCGCAATATTTTCCCTTACTATTTCATATTTTTTTTTTAAATTTGTGGCTCGCAAGAAACGACTTTCATTTAGATCCGTCGTTAAAATCAATTTAAGAACTTTTAAATAGTGTCAGAACTAAACAAAAAAATTAAAGAATTAAATTCAGTCTCGTTGGAAACATATGTTTTAGATAAGTGATATATTATGAAATTATTATGTACAACAATCACTTAAGTTTATGCTCTATTCTTCACTTCACAATACTTCCCAAAACTTTTGATATATGATAACATTTTTTTCTAAGAACTTTAGTTTTCCAACGGTATATTATGTATCTATGTTACTATATTTATGTATGTATATAACAAAAACGGCTCTAACGATTTTGATTAACTCGCTAAATCTATGTAAAAATGAATAGACTTTAGTATCATGTAGGTTTAATGCTGAATAGAATAGCCTGACATGGCTTAAATGCCTATAATTTAAATTTTCTTCCTCTAGTACCTTAAATATTGTCGATTCGAAAAAATAACTATTTAAGCTTGTTATCATTGATAAAAAACGGATAAACATGCAACTTAAACAAATTCAATACTCCTTATTTAATGAATCTTTGTTTATTAAGATATATTACCATTTGTCTCAATTGGGCAATATTAATAATGCTATAAGATCACTTTCATACACTATTTACAGGACAAACGGTACTATAAATACTAAATAAACTCATTTATTTAATCATTATTAGGTCTCTTAGGGCCTATGATTTTAAACAATGGGGATCTACTAAACCTTCTTCCTATTCCTATATCCCTCCCGCATCTAATTTTTCCAATCCAAAATCCTTCGAAAAACTTAAATTCACCTTACTTTGTTACTAAGAAAATTATCTATTAAGACCTGAATATCCCATTAATTGAAGACTTGTCCCTAAATAGATATACCTCTTTTAATTCCAAACTCCCTGCCCACAAAAACCCTCTTGTCAGTAACCTCTCATCCCAACATATTCTCGACAATCCACGCAGTTTACTCAAAAGAATATGATTAAGGGACCATTCGTCAATGAAATAAAACTTTTTTTTTATTTTTTATTTATTATAGAGATATTTAAAACTGTATTAACAACAAAAAATACATCAAGTGAATGTGAACATTGAGATGTGGACATGATAGGCATGAGATGAAACTACCCAGTGGTAGCACTTCAAAGTTTATTAAGATAAGTACGTCTCTAGGCCATCGTCTTTCCAGCCGCCTCGGAGGATGATTAGGAATATAAAGAGATGAGAGATTGCGGACAAGTGAGTTTGGATGGACTGGTAATTTGGAGTGAAAAGAAGTATATATAATTCGGGCTAAGTCTGCAACTAATGGGATATTCAGGTCTTTATGGATTATTTTATTGGTGACAAAGTAAGGGGCATTTAGGATCTTTCGGAGGATTTTGGATTGCAAGGATTGAATGCGAGAGGAATTTGATGGCTTGGTGGATCCCTATAATTCAATTCCACATGTCCAAATTGATCTAAGTATGGTGATATAAATTAGTTTTTTGTAGTAGGTGGGAAGTTTTGAACGTTTGTCAAGTAAATGTTGTAATAAACGATATCTGCGAGCTGTTTCTTGTCGTTTCAGTCTAGTGTGAGGGAAATAAAACTTTAAAATATATATATTAAAAAGCCTTTGGAGTGACCTTCCATATTCTCAATGCATCCCAAATCCCTTTTCGTGGGACCAACGTACATCAGTCCTAAAAATGCAAGATATTTTCTTTCCCATGATCCCAGATCTTTTCTACTATTATTCCTATTAAGAGTCGCCCTACTTCAAATCATACTAAACACTCTTCCTATTTGGCGTGGTAAACTAGCACCCTTGCCACATATCTACCGGCTTCCCCCCATTTAAATTTATAATTATATAAAAAGTATATTTCTGGAATGAATTAGTCCGGGTCAGTAAATGAAACAAATAAATAGTTTTAACTATTTATTGCTTGCCAACGATTCAACCCCCATTGTGGGTCATCATCAGGGCGTGTGGTGGGCGAAAACAGTTTCCTTTCGTCCTACCCTATTGTACCAAACTATACCCAGTATCTCCTCTCTACTCCGTATTATAATGTTTCCTATTTCATGCGAATATTGATATCTTTGTACATTATCTTTATTCATAGTTTGTTGGGTACAGCCATTTCATTATTATACCAAAGCCATTGTAATTTAATTAATTGATTTCTTTACATATACACTCATTCAAAAAAGTTTCCATACAGTATGCTTTTATTTTGCATAGCTATTGGGTTGATGCAAAATTAATGCAGGTTTCCTCTATTGCAATATCTTAATTCCAATTGTGTAAACAAAGCTAATCCTAACATTGATCATTATTATACCAAAACAAACCTTATCTAATACCCTCTCTTTCACCATGAATTTGTTTAGTAAAATCGTTTTGTTCAGTGTGTTCAAAGGTCTTGAATCGAAAATGTCAAAGTGCGATTTTCGTCAAATTTATTTTTACGAATTTAAATTAGAGCGCAGCGCTGCGCAAACGGCTCGTAATATTAATGAAGTGTGGGGTCAGGGGGCTATTAATGAGTGCACGGTGCAGCGTTGGTTCCAGAAGTTTCGCAGAGGAGATTTCGACCTCGAAGACAAGGAAGGTCGGGGCCGTCATCTTGCTCTGGACAACGACCAGCTGAGGTCAAAAGTGGAAGAAGACCCAACCAAAACCACACGAGAAATGGCGGCGGAACTCGGAACTCAAAAATTGCAACGTCTTTGCCCAGCATTGATGAATCGGAAGGGGCCGATCCTGCTCCACGATAATGCCAGACCACACGTTGCACAACCAACGCTTCGACGACTGCACGAGTTGGGCTACGAAGTTCTCCAACATCCGCCTTATTCACCTGACCTCTCTCCTACAGACTTCCACTTTTTCAGGCATCTGGACAACTTTTTGAGGGAGAAAAATTTTCAAAACCAGGACGACATTGAAAATTCTTTTCGTGATTTCATTGAGTCCAGGGATTCGGATTTTGTTTCTGGTGGAATAAGAAAGCTTGTTGAACGTTGGCAAAAGTGCATTGATTCAGATGGAAATTATTTTGATTAAATATATATGGTTAAAGTAAAGATATGGCGTATTTACAATACCTACTAAAAAACCTGCATTAATTTTGCATCAACCCAATATTTATTTTCAACTTAAACATTTCAACTTCCTAATGCACAAATTATTAATACTGATATTAGATAAAAAAATAAATTCATTTTCATTTCATCATTAATGTAAAACGAGACAGGATGTTTGTTATTGGTAGGTCAAACATGTTTCCATACACTTTCTATATTTATCCTATTTGTTGTAATATGACTGTCTTTCCAGTGTTATATGTTTAAATCTTATCCCGATAATCAAATCTTAGTTCAGTATTAACTTTACTTGGTCATAAGAAACTGATTTCTTATTCTTCTCCTCGTGACTTGAGAGAGCTCATGGTTCGCAGGGCTTATCTATAACAAAAATTGCATATCTGTTGAATAAGTCACATACTACTGAACAGTATGGACTACAAAGACATAGAGAGTTAAAATCTTTGGAGGATAAAACACGTTCTGGAAGACAGGAGACTGGAGGATCGACAGAAGCGCGCCATTCTTGCTGAAGTCCATGCAAATCCTCACACTATCGACACCTTATTGGCCATCATAATAAATAGGTACTATAGGATTCAAGTCCACCCAGAAACAGTCAAAAATATTCCAAGAAGGGAAGGATACAGTGGTCGAGTCGCAAGAAGAATGCTCTTCATCAGTAAGTTGAACCAGAAAAAGCGGCTGTAATTTGCTAGGGAGTTTGTAAATAAACCCAAAAATTTCTGGGAACGGGTCATATTCTCTTAAGGATGCTAATTTAATATTTTTGGGCCAGATGGAAGGTCAACAGTGTGGAGGAAATCAACCTCAGCTTTCAAAACTAAGAATTTATATATGGGTATATGGAACCTTTTTTGAGTACCTGTATACTTCTTTTTTATGTTTTAATACCGACATTCTCTAGCTCAATAGTTTATACAATATTGTATTTAATGTTATTGAGATTGTATTTATTTTGCAACTTTTTAGCCTTGAAGATGACCCACAGTGGGGTCGAAACGTTGGCAAGCAATAAACAGTTGAAACTATTTAGTTGTTTCATTTACTGACCGCCACCCGGACTAATTTCTTCCAGTAATTCTCAAAGGTCAACTAATTATATGAAAAAAAATATTTTTCGGAATAAATTTACAAGAATTTGTTTAATGTTTGAAGAATATATTATACAGATATAAAAAAAAGTAATTCTCTAATTTTTGACATATCAAATCTTATCACTCTCTGAAAAACTGGCGCCCAACCAAATCAATCTGCCCCGTTGTAAATCAGTTCATGAATTCGGGAGACCAGGCTGTGAAGCATTTTAGTGACATTATTGCAAAAAATCAAAAATACCTCCCATTTCTAATATTATCTCTACTCTCACACGAAAACGCCAGACTTTCATTTTACTTTCACAACCATTTCTAATTCCATAATTTCCTGAAAAGAACTCAGTCACGGGACCTTCTCCGAGCAGTTCAAAGGAATGCAATAAATCTCTTTTCTGGTGCTTACAAGAGTTTTCTGTTTGATATTTTATTATGTAAGTAACTTTCTAAATTGTATTTAAATTTTAAAGAATCTATACACAATAATGAGTTATGAAATATGAAAACAAAAACGTCTTAGTAAACCTTAAGAGGATTTAAAAAGACTCTTTCTAATTTAATATAGGTTATCTAATAAGGGGTGTGTGACAGTAAGGCTTCTGCACACTGCTGGTGACCATGTCTGATTCTCAAAAGTAAGTCTCGTCTCTATTAGTTTGTGATATTTCGAAATATTGTCCTTCGGTGTTTTTAAAATTATTCTAAAAATAGTCAATTACCATAATTTTTAAAATTTTTATTTTATTAATTTGTTTCAATCCCAATACCAAATCGCTGTATGCTTACTTAATGTAAAGTAACCGACGTTGACGCGAGTTAACGTTTGCAAAACTAATATTGTGTCAGGAATAAAATGAGATGTGGTGTTGGAGAGATGGGTCTGGGTAAGGAAAATTCTATGAATATTACTTTTATAATTACCTTCACTAATTACCTTCCGTGAACCTTACCTTAGAGAACATCCTGTATTTATAGGTAAATTATAATAAAATTAAAACCGGAATAGGAAATATTTAAAATTATAAAACATTTTACTAACACAAATAACTTTCAGCAAATAATGCTTTATTTGGTTTTTCAGGAGAGTATTTTAAACTTTAGAAATATTAATTTTTCATTTTATTTCTTACAAAAAGTTAAGGAAATGAGATGTGAAAAATACCCCAAAAATTATGTTATTATTTTTTTCCCCACAAATACCAGACCTAACTCAATATAAAAAAAAAAAAAATAGAAATAAAATACAACGTATATTTGCCTCAGGCTTCTGCTGCTTCAAGGTGTTTCGGATATTCCGAGTTGCTTAGTGTTTCAATGTCTAAGATATCGATCAAATTTTTATATATATATATATATATATATATTGGGTTGTTTCATATGAAATGTCCGTTTCTATAGTTTCTGAAATACATAAAGGATTTTGCAGGTCTCTGTAGGTTTCTTCCGACTGTTTAAATATTTAAAGTAAACAGTTACTAATCCCCTACCTTTGTATTATAAACATTAGCTTCCCAATCAATTACCCACTTTTTAGTATATCTCCAAATATGAACATGGAAACACGCGATTTTCGAGTAATATTTTTGTACGTGTTTGAACTCGGCCATTCAGCAGCTGAAGCCGCTAGAAATATTTGCAAGGCGTTTGGGAAAGGGAGTGTTAATGAACGGACCATTCGCCGTTGGTTTGCTAAGTTTTCAGCTGGGGATACCGACTTGGAAAACTTGTCCCGAGGAAGACCTCCGTCCGTAAAAGACAACGATGTCCTCAAACATACAGTAGAAGGAAACCCCTACCAAACAGTTAAAGGACTCTCAGCACAACTAAATGCAAGTGCAGCTACCGTTTCCAGACATTTAAAGTGTATTGGGAAAGTAAAAAAGCTCGATACATGGGTACCTCATGATCTCACTGAGCGGCAGCAATTGAAACGCCTTGAGACCTGCGTTTCTTTGCTTGTAAGAACTGGGCTACGAAGTTCTATCGCACCCACCATATTCTCCCGACTTGTCTCCAACAGATTACCACCTGTTCAGGAATTTAGACAACTTCGTCAATGGAAAAGTTTTTGAAAATTATGATCAAGTGAAAAGTGCGTTTTCAGATTTTGTTTCACTTCAAAGCTCAGAGTTTTTCAGTTCGGGAATAAAAAATTTGGTGTCACGTAGGGAAAAATGTGTAGAAAAAGAAGGTAAATACTTCGAATAAAATTATCTTGTTTTTATATCGTATTTTTAATAAAAATCTTTTACCTTGAAAACGGACATTTCATGTGACACAACCCAATATATATATATATGTGTGTGTGTGTGTGTGTGTGTGTGTGTGTGTGTGTGCGTGCGCGTGTGTGTATATATTAACCGACCATTCCTTTAATATTCAAATTATAAAATAGATTGAATTTTTGTATCCTGTATGAATAGTAGATGCAACAACCGTTGGGTTAAATTGAAGGGTTAACAACTCACGGAATATCAACTTTCCCTCTACCATTAAAAAAAATAAAAGAAATGTCTGTTTAACATCTGAAGATTATAAACAATTGCAATGTTATTAAAACTGAAAATTATATATAAAAAGTTGATGTACAATTTTTCAACATTTTTTTTCATAACGATTTATAAAGGTATTTTCATAGATCTATAAATATAAACAATATATAAATCAAGGTTGCTATAACTTTCTGATTTAATTTTAATATTAAGGTTAGTTTTGATAAGAATTTGAGTACTTTTAAGCAAATACAGGAATATTAAATTGAAAATCGAAGCTTATTTACAATAACAATATAAGTTTCAATTATAAATATTTTACGATTTGATGCCTGGGGTGCTTTCCGCCACAGAAGATTTATATGTCTAATATTCCACGAATTTTGGATAAGCGGTGGTTTTATGCTTAAACCTACCAAAAAAATATCGGTAAAATGTCTCTCGACTCTTTAACCAGGGTGTGTGCAATGCGTATCTACAGCGCAAAGGAGTTCATACCTCCTGTAAATGTGATAATTGTAAAGAAAAAGAAACTCTTTATCCCATAATTACGGAATGCCCTGCCTGTAAAAACCAAAAGAGGAAATCTACAAGTTTTTTTTTTTTTCATACAAGCAATAATTTAAATCGGTATGAAAACCAGAAAAAATCAAAAGTATAATGCAGCTCTTGAATAATTGAGTTCATGAAAATATATCTAGAGAGAAACCCAAAAAAATTAGAAATTCTATTTAAATGATATCATAAATATATATACATACATATGGTATAGTTATAAATAAATACATAAATGATAATAGCATAAATACAAATGAATAGGTAAATTCTGATTGCTTACTGAGACATCTTATTGGTAAATATTGTTGTAATTCGCCAGATAATATTCCTTTTCAATACTGAGTGAGGGACATTGCAATAACAGGTGCAGAATTCTTCCCCCCTGTTTTTATATTGAAAGTGATTTTCTTATTAAAAGAATAAAAGCGTGATTAAAAAAGATTAAAAGCGTGGAAGTTAATTTTCAGGCATTGACAGGAGGTTAATACAAAAATTAATAATTATTTTCAATTTTTGTACTTTTAAAGGAATTGCAATTCTATCTACTAATCTGTAACCATGTAGTAATACTGACTATATGGAAAACTCTAATGCCAGAGAAGAGAAAAAAAATCCAGGAGTGTGTTTACTTTTGAAAAATATTGTATGTTTACTTCTACTGATTATATTAGAAAAAAGGGCAAGTATTGGAATGGTAGTTTCGAATCCGAGTTTTCAATAGAAATACACGTTTATGTTATGTTTAAATGTATCTGTGATATATCCAAAAAGAAAATTATTACGAAAGGGAAAGGTGGGTAATATGCCTGGGATGTCTGATGATGACGTTCAAGTATTGGGTTGTGAAATAAGTTCATAGCTTTTTTTTTTTTTTTTTTTTTTTTTTTTTTTTTTTTTTTTTTTTTTTTTTACTAGTGATTTCAATAAAAACTTCAAATTCTTTTAAATATTATTAATCAGTTATATGATTTGGTTATTTAATCAAAAATTAAATAGTCTTCCAAGTCAAAATTTCCGGTTCTGAACCGAGCAAACCACTTACGGACGATGCTTTCTCCTAAGGCACCATCACACACTGAAAATGTTATACCGTAGAATTTACAGTTTATAAAACGTTCTTAGATACATTAAAGGCAATAACCGATCCCATTACATATATCCATAATGAAATAATATTTAATTTGCCCAGACAGGGCTCAAATATCAATTTACCAAATGGGTCCCTCTAAAGTACCTTTGATTTTAAATAATTAGCCGTTTTGGTATCCTATTGGTCTAAGTAAAGAAAACGGATAGTTATTAAATGAATTAATTTGCATTTTGACTCATTTTGCTTTATCTCCTTAAAAAAAAAAAAAAAAAAAAAAAAAAAAAAAAAAAAAAAAAAAAAAAAAAAACTAAATCCGGAAACAAGAGTATTAGAATAGATGCATTGTTTATGTGTTATTTCTTTGTTTATTTTTTTTCGGTGGTGCGACAGGCCGTGTAGGCCCTTGGCCAGGGTTGTAGATATTACCAGTATTTTTAAATTACTTAAAAACTGCAAAATAGTTAACCAGGTAATAAGAATGTTTGACCTACTTTTTAAAGTAACCTATTAAAGACTTAAGGTTCTATTGAAATATAGTGATAGCCTATTTATCATGTATTTTTTTTATTTGTTTAAAAATACGACTTAGAAATAGAAAAAAATCGTTAATAAATCAAATAAATTATCATTTGATATTCATATTTGGGTAGGGCGCTAGTCTCTCATGCTTAAGGTTTTGTGTTCGAATCCCAGTCCCGGCTGGGGATTCACTCAGCCTCTCCTCCGGGTATGTGAGACCCGTCAGCCAAATGGTGGCCTTTCACAAAAATTGACATAGGGAGTGATGACCCTACCCTGTAAAATCTCATCGAGAATCGTGAGTATATTCTCCCAGGAGATTACGCCACGATGCCAAGAGCCTACAACGGCCTGTCGTGCCAGAGAAGAAAAAAAAAATTCATAGTTGAGTATCATAAAATATAATTTAAGCATTGCCTGAAGGGTAATGTGTAATTAAAAGCGCTACTCTAACTGTATTTATTTATTTTAAACACAAAATATTACAATTAATGAAATATAATTTCTAAATTCCTTTCGTCTACATAATAAAATCCTAAGATACGGGACTGTATCGCCTTTCTCTTATATATTTGTTAGTTACATTGATAGAAGAATAAATAAACTTTGTTTATTATAAGATTGCTTTTTATTAATGTAAATTTATAGCTTTGTAATAAGAAAGGTCATTTCGAATTTAAAATTACCATAAGTTGAGCTGTCATTTCTGAAAATACATTGTCGAAATTCTAAGGTATTATAAATGTGGCTATTTCTATAATTATTTATTTCAAACACAAAAGAATGAATTACTAATGTAATATTGTTGCAAAATTGGTTTAATTTATCTTTTGTATTTATAATAGCACCCTAAGGTGATCACTTGTAGCTGGGTGGCTAGCATAACAGCCTCCTATGCTAAAGATCACGGGTTCGAACCCGTAGGTGGTCCAAGGATTTTTTAATGGGAGTAAAAAATCCTTAGTTATGCCGTGCCTCGCAGGGGACGTTAGAAGGTGTTCCCGGGCCTGTACGATTTCAGGTACTCGTTAAGGATCCCTATCCTAATAAAACCTGGATAGGCAAATTTAGGACTCCACTGTAGCATCGTCCGATTCGCCACAGTAACATGAAGTGACGTTAAATAAAAAATAAACAAACACCCTAAGGTGCATCAGTGCTCGTCGTTTGCATCCACTAAACACTCACAACCGTTGTGGATTTTGTTTTTCAAATCAATTAATTTTGGGTTTTAACAATGCTTTTCCATCAAATCATTGATAGAATGTTTGTGATAATGAACTTTTTTTTTTATCTCAACAGGATCTATCATCATCTAAAAATAATTGCAAAACACCTCAGCTGCTATCTACCATTTCAGCTAAAAATGTCTATTTTGCTCTTTGAAATAAAAAATATATAATTTAATCAGCGATTCATTTCAGAAAGAGAGGAACAGGGGCGACACCCGATTGGTCAGAAAATGCAGAACCAGGTGGTCATTTGTGGTCATCAGTTTCGAGTGCAATGGAATGTTATGTACCAGATGAACACTGTCTTGTAAGTTCTTGTAACAGTCTATTGTATTATAATTAATTTTCTGATATCATAAGCATTAAAATGAACTGCATTGTTATAAATATTTATGCAAAGTTTTTTAACACATGGCATCGTCGAGTATCGAAGAAGATAGTCTGGGAAATTGGGTGCAAAAAGTCAAATTATTAATTCTAAGGCTAAATAAAACATTGTGGAATGGTTTATAACCTAAATTATGAAAGCAGCAATGTATCTCATCACAGAATAAATAATAAAATGAATATTAAATCAAGTCACGTTAAACAAATTTAGTGATAGAATTATTTTTAATAGAGCAAGAATGATTTAGTCATTAGTCACAACGTTTAATAATATTCAGTAATATTTAATTCGATATAATATCATTAATAGTATTAAATAAGTACAGATTAATTCACAGACATTTGAGCTTAAGTGTTGGTACAAACATATAGGAACGTAAAAATTTCATACTTTAGAAACCTTCCAAGCAAAGTGGTTATAGTTGCCTTGTAGTAAGCTAATTTTCTTACCTGTGAGGGTAGGAAAACCAAGCGTGGTAATTCTTGCAAATTCCAAAAATACTTTGGAGCAGTACTACTTTGCTGTCTTGATAATGCTTTATTTGGTTTTACTAGGTCATCCAGCATATCTATATGCATATGTTATAACTAAATATTGGGGATCACTTGTAGCTGGGTGGTTAGCTTAACAGCCTCCTGTGCCCAAGGTCCTGGGTTCAAACCCGCAGGTGGTTCTAGGATTTTTAAATGGGAGTAAAAAATCCTTAGTTATGCCTTCCTTCGGAGGGGACGGTGGTCCCGAGCCTATGCGATGTCAGGTACTCGTTTAAAATCCTTATCCTAACTAAATCTGTATAGGCAAACTTTAGGACTCCCACTGTGGCACCGTCTGATTTGCCATAGTAGCATAAAGTGACGTTAAATAATGAAACAAACAATAACTAAATATTGAATTATAGTTATTGTTGTTAAATGATTATTATTTTCTTATAATTATTATTTTTATTACGGTATAATTCTTAAGTTATTAGGTTGTCTGAAAAATAACTCAGTATTTTAGATTAAAAAGAAAAAAAAAGATTTAAAACATTTTAATTTAATCAAAATAGTTTCCACTGCTATCAATAAATTTCTGTTAAGGTGTTGGCAAGTTTTCCATCCTTCGGAATAGAACTTCCGTCTTTGGATTGGAACTCTAAATTGCGTTTTCTGATAATTAAAATTAAAACGTGGGAGATGTGGTCATGCAACGAAATTTGCCCCTTCCCATTGACCAAAGATGGCTTCACTATTGCAAATATCTGATGCATTGATTAAATTGATTACAATACGATTCGGCATTGATGGTCTCTTTTGAATTTTAGAAACTGTAATGTATGAAGTCAAATGAAGCCCACCAGACAGGAACCATCACTTTTTTTTTTCAGGGTTGATGAAATGTCGCACTGCTTTTCCTTTTTCGAACCTCTACTATTGTATTAATCTTAAACCTGACTCTATCCATCATTCAAAATATCATTTATATGCCGATGATCTTCAGATATACCTTTCCTTTTATCCCAGCGAGATGTTTGAGGCGATTCGTAAGATGCAGGAAGACATAGATAATATTAACACATGGGCATTAAAGAATGATTTAAGACTGAACGTCGATAAAACTAAGGCCATAATTATAGGTTCCAAACATCTCGTTAATTCCCTTCCTTATTATCCCTTACTATACCTTAACGGACTACCTATCCATTTCCATACTACCGTTAGAAATCTTGGTGTCATCTTTGACCAAAACCTTTCATGGAATAATCATGTATCCCATATCATTCGTAATTCCATCGCTACTCTTAAACTGTTCTCAAGATTGCGTGATTCACTGCCTTTCGATGTTCGTCGGCTCCTTGTTTCGTCCCTTGTCTTCCCCCACTTCGATTACTGCTGCCTGGTGTTTAATGGATTGTCTGGTGGACTCGAAATGAGACTGGAAAGACTTATGAAATGTTTTATTAGATTCATCATCGGGGTCCCTAGGCGCTCCAGCGTTTCTGACAGGTATGCCGAGTTGAAATGGCTCAATCCTGTTTCCCGGCGAAAGTATTTCTTGGGAGTTTTTCTACTCCGTACTTTCAATACCAAAAATCCATCCTACATTCTTGACCTACTCATCCCTTGTTCATCGGTGCATTCGTTTAATACAAGATCCCCGTCCACTAACCTATATATTTCTTTTCATCAAACATCACCCTTTAAAAAATCATTTAGTTTGCTTGCCACATCGTTCTGGAATTCCATACCTACCTCTATACGCAAAGCACCTTCTTTAACCTCATTTAAAAGCAAACTGTTCCTTCATCTTCTCAACCATCAATCTTCAGATTGATTGTAAACAAAACGCTAGAATAGTGGTCATGTTACATTTTAAAATGAGGACCACAACAAATATGAAAACAATGTTCTAGATAATATTCACCTTTCTCTTTCTTTTTTCTGTTTTTCTCGGTGACCTTATTATACCATAAAAAGCACAATAGTAATATATCTTCAGATACCCATTAATCATTATATAATTATAAACATATATGCATACTAAGTAATCGTAGTTATTTATTTAACTTTATTTATTCTTATTTTTAAATAATATTATATCTTAAGTTTGAATTTCTTTTATGTTTTTGTTTCTGTGCCAGACACAAGTCAAAGTTTTGAACTTTCCTGTTATTCTTAGGGGACTGAAGGTCCCAGAATAAAATTTACTTTCTTAAAAAAAAAAAAAAAAAAAAAGAAAAATGTATACTCCAATTCCCACCACAAATAACTATTCTGGATAGAAAAGAGTTATTATTGTTTGAGTAAAGAAGTGTACAGTTTACGTCATTTTTAAACTTAATAACGCTGATTTTTTCGGCAGTCGTCAATGTGTTGGAAACCAAAACGTTCAAGCTTTATACCATTCCAATCGCTTCGAGGTGGACATCGACGGTCAATTTGCTGAGTTTAAGTATTCCTGCAAGTTCTCGAATAGTTGGTCTAGGATTTTATTCCACAAAGTCCTACAGAACATCATCATCAAGTCCTTCCCCGACCTTTTTAGTCTTTAAGACTGAAGTCTCTCTTTCGAATTTTTTTTGAACCACCGTTGAACAGTGCACTATATTAATGCTGACCTCCTCCCTCCCCCCACCCGACTTGATTCATTTTTTGATAGTCTGGATTTTATTTCAAGCAAGCGTTGAGAACCTCAAGTTGCAGTAAATAACTTACATGTAGACGTTTCAGTCTGGGCCTGAAATGAAAAATGCAAGATCCACTTTTAACTACAGCAGCCTAACGACAAGTCTGATTATGATTGCTATGATTTTGACCGGCTGTTTTTCTAACCAATACGACTGACCTCCTCTTGTGGATTGAACACGACTGACCTCTTCTTGTGGATGGAACAGGACTGACCTCTTCAGCTTTTCGATTCTCACCCTCGTCACCTCTATTCCCTCTTCTTTTCAAAAGTACTTTATTTTGGCAATTTCCGATCTCCTATCGGACAAAGGAACGCTGGGCTGATATGGGAAGTCGACGGTCCAGCCTTTGTCCACCCTTAATACTCATGTCAGCAAGTAGTTGGGAGTCAGGAAGTATCGCCATCTTGAAGCCTGGCCGATGGGGAAACGGGGGGAGGGGGGGGGTAGGAAACGCATTTTGTACTTTTGCCGCTAAATCTTATTAATATTTGATATTGAAATAATCTAATAATGTATTTAGTCCCCTAATTATCCTCCATACATAACAATATGTGTGTATATATGATATATATGATATTTTATTATTTCTCTATTGTTGATAATTTAAGTTTTTCTACGGGTCTCGAGATCCAATAAATAAACAATTGTTTTTAGGCAACTTTCGAGAATTTATTGTTCTCATATTCATGTCCTGACTTATTGTTATTATAATTTATTTATTTATTTAGAAACGCGGTTCGAAGCAGAAATGTTCGGCTTGCCACATCGTAGCCCATGGAGACTGCGTCCCTCTGGTAGCAAGCAAGATGAAGTGGTTTTGTCGCCTTACATTTCGGGATGCCGACATAAGAAGCTACAGGGAAGAAGACATCAAAAATGAACATCACTGGGTCCAACATAAATACGAGAAGAAGGGGAAGTGCAGTTTCTGCTCTAAGGTATAAATATATATTAAGCCATTGTTCCGACAGATAATGATTTCACGATATTGAGCACTTTTTGCTCCATTTAGCTGAGAAACTATTTTAGTGGAAAGAAAATACATCATGGAAGTCGTAACTTAGTTCATAAGCCCCTTTAGGTAGTAAAGCTACTTTTAACTTCATATGCATTCGTAAAATAAAATTAATAAATATTAATTAACGATAGACGTGGGGAGCCCGTGGCTGAATGGTTAGCGCGCTAGCCTGCCACGCTGAAGATGTGAGTTCGGACCCCAGTCCCAGGAGGACTTTTACAAGCATACAAATAAATGAGGATTCAATCACAATCTCCCCCGGGTATGTGAGACCCGTCAGCTAATTGATAGCCATCCACAAAAATAGGCGTAGGGAGTGATGACCCTACCTATAAAATGTCATCGAATATCGCAGTGTGGAATATAAACCATGCCGCGAGGCAAGGGCCTCCGAGGCCTGTCGCGCCAACCGAAAAAAAATTAATGATTGACGAATTTCTAAATATTTAGATTTAAAAGCATAACGTAATTTTATATATACCACAAACAACAAAAAAAAAAATTAAAAGATTTTTGTTTTACATTGAACAATGAAATTAAAAAATGTTTATATCTTATTATTAATTGACAGCTAGTTTTTATTTTATTTATGTTTTATCTGATTACTAGAAATATACTGTTTTTGAACTGGTACAGAGAATAATATAATATGCCGTGGAAAAAAAAATTCCTTGTCCACAGCTTAGAAGTTTCAGTGTCTAATCTGTACTCAGTCCAGCTAACTTTTTTTTAAGTATTAATAAACACATGTATACACATTTTTTTATAGTTATGCTTCATAGTGGTTTTAATGTTCTATTATTATGTAACTAAAATATGCCATTAAGAAATTAACGTATAAAGCATAAGCCAAAGTTAGAAAAGTTTTGTACATAACCTGTGGTAATCAAAGATTTGTCATCAATTACTTACAAGACTTTACTTAGCAGTAAAATTTAAAGGAACTATAACCGTTTTGTTTTTAATAAACAATTATTAACTTCAAATATTAGGGGTTACCTGTAGCAGGGTGGTTAGCATAACAGCCTCCTATGCCAAAGGTCCCGGGTTCAAACCAGGTAGCCCTTGGATTTTTTAATGGGAGTAAAAAATCCTTAGTTATGCCGTCCTTCGGAGGGGACGTTTAAAGGTGGTCCCGAGCCTGTGCGATATCAGGTACTCGTTAAAGATAATAAATAAAACCTAATAAAACCTGTATAGGCAAAATTTCCGTTAGTCACATCGTCCGATTAGTCACAGCAGCATAAAGGGACGTTAAATAAATAAACAAACTTCAAATATTATAGAATGTAAGCATCCGTTAACGCTTTTTCAAGAGCTGTTAGATGGATAAGATAGAATATTAATATCATCTGTTTTTCTTAACTCGATAATATCGACAAGAGAGTAGAAATAATTTTTTTCTTGTTTTGGTATTCTGTATTGTATGTATGTGTGTATGTGCACAAACACATATGCGAAGAATTCGACCTACTTTTTCTTTTTCAGTCATTACAGCCGAAGAAACTTTTCAGTTCAAAAGATCTTCAGGTTTCGACGTGCTCTTGGTGTAAGATGTCTTACCACAACCGCGATAGTTGCTTCAACTCAGAAGTGATGAAAGGTCCTTGTAATTTAGGTAAATGTATCAAATATCTCAATAAGTTAATTGTAGTTTTGTTCAGGAAAGTGATATATTAGTTTGAATTTTTTGTGCTTCTTCTTAGTAGTGACTATAAAAGTGTGCATTTTTCTTCAAAATGTAATGATAAATATTTAATGGCTGACAGGTATATAGACTTTTATGTAACATTATTATATTTCTTAATATGATTTTATTTAGTATATAGAAAATTTATCTATGTAATAATTATGTATTGCAGTGAGTACCGAAGATAGGGAAGGCACCTGAAACGTTGACTCTTAATAGTTGTTTATGTAATAATAAACTCATAAGGAAAATAGGAACCATCTATTTACTATCAATATATGTTTCTTCCGATTAGATAAATATTTTTAAAAAATCCTGCATGTATGGTAAAAATGTAAACCATTAAAATACTTTAAATTTTATTTTCGGTTCTATGAGCTACGCAACAGTAAAATTTGCAAAGTTTTATTTATTTAAATTTCCTAAATGAATAAATAGTTTTTATTTAATAAAAAAATATAGAGAGACTTGTGACAGAATAACTCCTAACAGAATTATCATTTAACTTAATTTAATGACAAGTAATGCAAATTTTAGATTTACTAATGTCTATTTAATGAAGAACCTTCATCATACATTTATAAGGCTTGTAAATGTTTTTTTTTCCCACAGGGAATCACTCAAGCATTGTCGTCCCACCGTCTTGGATTATAAAGCTACCTAAAACAGACTTTCGATCAAGTCTAAAATCGAAGATAAAACCGACAGAAGAAAAGGTATGGGGTTTGACATAGCAAATTATAGTATCACAAACTAAAGAGAAGTTTTAGCATTAAAATATTAGTATAAATCTTTTTTTATTTACAGGAAAATTTAGACTTTTAACAATGAATATTTGACTTCGGTTTCATTCGAATATGAATGTTTCGGGTCTGTGGCTAAGTATTGGGTTTTCAAATAGGTTTGAAGCGTTTTTTACTGGTGATCTCAATAAAAACTTCAGATTCTAGTAAATATTTTTAATCAATTATATATGACCCATCTTGATTTATTACATGCTGCCATCTTTTACTTAATTTTTTGAATTTAGTCATCATCGACAATTAAAGGACGACCCAGCGCTTTTCGTCCTCCAAGTCAAAATTTCCAGTTCTGAACCGAGCAAACCACTTGCGGGCGGTGTTTCTCTATACACACTGCAAATTTCGCTGACCGTCTGTTCAGCGGATTTTCCTTTTCGGAAATAGAAAAAATGATTAAATGAAGAAAAGATTTTTTTCTCTTCCATTATTAGCGAACGAAATACCACTTAAAGATGAGGAAGTTCGGTTGAAACTGATGTATAAAAGAACCTTAACTGAACATTTTTTAGAATATAGCAAGTTCATAGTTACAATTAGATAATTTTAGTTGTTTAATTTATGTAACCTTACACGCAATTGAAGCAAAACATCTTTGATATTGTGACATGTGACGATTAGGTTAAAATAAATAACTCATATTGGAATTAAAAAAAGGATATGATGGAGAAGTTAGTTGAAAGTGCGGTCATCATATAAAATACACTAATAAGATGAATTTATTTTATTGGGTACCAACGTTTCGGCCTACATCGTGAGCCTTCATCAGAGCTCACTCCGAGGCACTATCTACGTTTTATGTATCATAAGTAGGATTAATACTTGAACTTATGTGAATTATTCGGATCCTGAAAGGTAGCTGCTACGTTGTGAAGTGCCTCAGCACCTAGCTTTATTTGTGTAGAATTTTTTTTTTTTTTTTTTTTTTAGAAACAATTCTTTATTGAACAATATTACAATCTGTCCAATTTAGGACATTTTTAATAGGGATAAAGTACAACATTCATACTGCATTCACACGATATATACAAAACAACAAATTTATATAATAATAATACAATATAAATAAATAAAAAACAAAATCAATAAAAATATATACAAAAGTCACTCATACCTATATACAATTCACAAGCATACAGCACGTGAGTGGAGAATCTAGCCAATGCTAGAACTCCAATATACATTTTACAAGAGGTCTCGAGGCCACTGCCGTTTCAACCTTCTAGGAGGATGGTAAGGATGTGTGGAGCTAGATAAGGATTGAGCTAGGGGATTAGGGTGATGGATAAGGTTCTGATGGAATTTAGAGAATTTTAATGGTATAAGGTCTAAAATAAATGGAATATTTAGGTCGCGGTGTAAGGTATGGTTGGATACATAATAAGGAGCATTAACTATTGTTCGGAGGACTTTTGATTGGAAGGATTGAATGCGTTTGATGTTAGAAAATTTAGCTGTCCCCCACAGTTCAAGTCCGTAGGTCCAGATAGGTTTCAGTACTGTCTTGTATATTAGCAGTTTGTTCTCGATAGATAATTTAGAATTTCTGTTCAGTAGTCTGTATAATTGTCCAAATCGTCGATTAAGTTCTTGTCGTTTAAGTCTAGTATGCGGGTTCCAAGTTAGTCTTTTGTCCAGAAGGAAGCCAAGATACCGGACTGTGTCGGAGAAAGGAAGCGGAACGGAGTTAATGAGAACTGGAGGGCAGGATTGTCTTCGAAGGGTAAAGGTGACATGTCTGCATTTGGATTGATTTACTTTGATTCTCCAGTTGTTACACCAGTCTTCAATTTGAGAAAGGTGTGTTTGGAGGCCTGTAGATGCAATTTCGGGATCTAAGTGAGAGGATAGGATAGCTGTGTCATCAGCGTACGTTGCTAGGAAGGTATTAGGGCAAAGAGGAATATCAGCCGTGTATATATTGTAGAGGATAGGACCAAGGACACTACCCTGAGGAACACCGGATTCGACTGGATAATAATTGGAATATTCTGCACCACAACGAACTCGGAAGGAGCGGTTTGATAGATAGGATCGGAGGACTAGGTATAAGGATAGGGGTAAGTGGTTTTTGAGCTTAAAGAGCAATCCCGGGTGCCACACCCGGTCAAATGCTTGCGTTATGTCCAGAAATGCACCCGAGCAGTACTCCTTGTTCTCAAGGGCAGAGGAAATATGGTCAACGACTCGGAGCCCTTGCTGAACGGTTGAATGTTGGGAACGGAATCCAAACTGATGGGAAGGAATAGTGTGGGATTCTAATAACGGTAATATTCGTTTGAGGAGGATTTTTTCAAAGATTTTTGAAAGGATTGGGAGTAGGCTGATAGGTCTATATGATGTCGTAGTGTTAGGAGGTTTACCTAGTTTTAGGAAGAGAATTATTGTGGAATGTTTCCATAAGAGAGGAAAATGAGTAGTGCGTAGAATGGAGTTGTAAATATATGTAAGAAATATAACGGCTTTAGATGGAAGCTGTCTGAGAATCTGAGGAGTGAGGAGATCGTATCCAGGAGATTTACGGAGTGCAAGTTTTCGGAGAAGATATTTGACCTCAGAGGGATTAACTGCTTTAGGAGGTAATGAAAGCGGGATTGGAGACTGAAGGAACTGTTCCACTACTGAAGTGTGGTTTGGATTGGATTCTGGATGAGGTGTGAAGACTTGGGAAACGTATTTGGCAAGTTCCTCAGCTTTGTCTTCATCAGACGCAGCCCAGGTACCATTACTACGACGGAGAGGATGGGAAATATGGTGGGATTTTAGAATTTTCTTGGTGACATTCCACAGGGAATTGTCACAAGCCGAAAGAGAAGAAAGGAAGGAACTAAAGGATTGGGAACGGAAGGTCGCCAACTCCCTCTTTAATTGTCTACAATAAAAGTTATAGGAGCGGCGATCTGTGATGTGACGGGTGCGTTGCCATAAGGATCTGGATCGGCGTTTGGTGCGGATGAGGTCTATGAGGTGTTGTGGTAAATGATTTTGGTTATGACTTATCTGGGAGTGCTTGGGAGAGGAGGCAGTCCAAACAGCTTGTTGAATAGCGATGGTGAAGGAGTTTACGGCATCGTCAAGGTCATCTGGAGTTTTGAGTTTCACTCTGAGGTCAATATCACTGGTCAGGATTTGGCGAAAAAGGTCCCAGTTTACTGGTCCTCTGATAAATGACGGTTGTGTGGGTTTAGGAATAGGAATTAGGGATACTTTAAGGAGCAATGGACTATGGTCAGAGGACAGTTCATCAAGGCGATTCACCGACATGTTTAGGGAGCCTAATCCGCTGTGAATGAAGAAGTCAAGGATGTCAGGATTACGGTTAGGATCAGTTGGCCAGTAGGTAGGGGAGTCAGGAGGCAGGAGGTTGAAACGTCTAGAGCTGAGTGCAGACTGTAAATTCCGCCCACGACAATTCGTGGATCTGCAACCCCATTGTTGGTTCTTAGCATTCATGTCTGCACCCAGAATGAAGTGGTTTCCTAAGGCATTGAGGAAGGATTCGAATAGAATGTTGGAGATGGAATGTTTAGGAGGGCAGTACGCTGATGCGAGGGTGATCGGAAAAGAAAAAGTCTTGATTACTATGGCGGTGCATTGTAGGAAATCATAGGAGGGAACTGGGAGTATATGGTGGGAGAGGGACTGGTGCACAATGACAGCAGTACCGGCATGGGCTTTTCCGTCTGGGTGGTCTGTACGGTATGTTACGTATTGCGGTATTTTAAAGAACTGTTTAGTGGTTAGTCTAGTTTCAGTAATAAGTGCTACATCAACGTTTTTGTCTTGCAATAAAGCTGTAAGTTCGTCAGTGTGATTTCTAACACCATTCGCATTCCAAAGGAGAATGGACAAGGAGTTAGGTGTAGTCATTTAAGGATTTTTTAAGGAAGGGATTAAATTTGATACGAGATTAGTAAGTAGTGATATTAGCGGCATAACAAGAGATTTTATTTCAGTGATGAAGGATGTCATCAAACTTGTTAGGTCTGTGACATTTGATGGAGGAGGAATATGAGAAATTTGATGCGGATGAGGTTTTTGAGGGTTGGGTAAATTTTGAGGAATAGGTGGCTGTGGAAGGGGTTCAGGATTTTGAAGTATGCGCTGTTCCGGCAGGGCCTCTTTGTTCTGGTTCCCACCTCCAAGTAGATGGGCAAATGTTACATTGGAATCAATTGTTTTTGAAGGTTGTCTTCTGCTTCTGATCGGTTCAGCTGTTTCATCCAGATTCTGAGGTTTTTGGTATCTGCTTTTGAGGTTCTTGTAGATTTGACATCCCTTGTAGTTAGCCGGGTGGTCCTCTAGGCACAGAGCACATACAGCGGGTGTTGATCTTAATCGTGTACATTCTTCTGATTTATGTTGCTCACCGCATTTCACACAGCGTGGTGTGTGGTGACAGTAAGTTCTCGTATGACCATATGCCTGACAATTATGGCACTGAACTATTTCTTTCTTAGTGTAAGGTTTCTCAACTCTTACACTAGTATAGTACAACCTATTGAGGTCGTAAATTTTTTCAACTCCTGCTGATGGTTCTAAGTCCACGAAGAATAGAGGCAGTGGAATTTTATCTTTTAGGACATTGGTCACTTGCCGCACTTTATAGCCTATCTCCGTCAGTTCTTCTTTGATAGCTGTAACTGGTGTCGAAGGGTGTAGGTTTCTAATTACAACCCTTAAAGCTCTCTCCTGGCGCAACTGATAGGTATGAAAATCAGCTTTGGTCTCAGTCAGATATTTCACTATTTTTCTGTAGCTTTCGGCGGTAGTCGGGGATATTTTAGTATCACTGGTTCTACTTATACAAGAATAACTATTAGGATCAGTTACTTTGTTTAAATGCGCACACATCAGTTGAAAATTTTTAATATTTTTAACAAATATTGGTGGAGGTAGTGGTTCCCTGGGTATAGGAGAAGATTCCATGGTTTCTTTTTCAATTTGGAGGATCTGAAATGGATTCGGTGTAAAAAACGGCGATTCATCAGTTAATCCTTGTGATGATGTGCTAGGCTGTGGTTCAGATCCTAAAGAGGTAGCTGAAGCGGTCGCTGGTGGAATCATTTTTTTATTATTTTCACGGCGAGGTCTCTGTTTTGTAGGAGACGAGTTTGAACCTGCAGATCAAGATCTTTTACTTGTAGCTTTTGAGGACATAACTTGATGGAAATATCTCATTGATTAAAAAAAAAAAAAAAAAAAAAAAATGAAAAATAATAAATAAATAATGAGATGAGAATGAGAAGGAAAGATAATAAAAGAAAGATAAGCTGAAGAAAAGCAAGCCCGAGCTTGCCGAGCTAGCGGCAATCAGCTGATCAGTGACCCTCCTTTCACTTTTCGCGATTCTACAAAGTAAATTATAACTTTGCTTACCGATATTTCTTCAGTATTCACTGCTGTGGTTTTCTTGAAGTCTAGTGATGTTTTCCAGACTGAACTCAAGCGAATTCCTACTGAAAAGAGTGTAGAATTTCTAGTGATATTTTTTTAAACGCTGAATTATCAACAGATTTAAACAAAAACCCGTAGGTTGACGAAATGGGCAACAAACCAATTCACGATCATAGTCACTTTATTATCCAACGTTTCGAACCATGTTGCGTGTCTGCATCAGGGCTAAAAAACAAGGTAAATAATACTTATTTTTTAATATTTTGTTTTATTTTCTATTATTATAAAACACGTACACCGTGTTTGATAATAATAGACAATAAAACAAAATATTAAAAAATAAGTAAAATTAAATACACAAGAACAGAAAAAGATAGTAATAAAAACTTATAGAGAAATAATTAATATATCAACATAAGTAAAGATTTATATGATATATTGGTTATTTCTTTATTTTTCTGTTCTTATATTTTTAATTTTACTCATATTTTATATTCTTTTCTGTTATTATCTAACAACTACACCGTATCTTTTATCCCTGGTGAATACCTGCAATGTGGGTCAAAATTCTAGATAATAAATAGTTTTTTTTAATACTATTTTTTATTTTTACTTTCACTTACTTATATATGAAATATATAGTAAGGGAAAGTATTGCGATCGTGAAAATTTTCGAATTCCTTTTTTCAACGGAAATAAACGATTTAGGGTCATCTGAGTCCAAATAACCAAGTCCCACAAAAAGGAGTGTGTGTGTGGTAACTCTAGCGCAAAAATGTAAAGTCGTACGGAACTGAAATTTCATATTTAGGACTACTATACGCCCGAAATGTTACAGCAACTTTTTTACTAAAATCGGCGGACTGGAAGTCCTACTTTATCCCATGCATTTAGCACCTTTTTACGATTTCCTCAAAAACGGCTCTACCGATTTTGATTAAACTCGCTATATCAATGTAAAATGTAATAGGCTTTAATACCATGTAGGTTTCATTCTGATTGAAATAGTATGATGGGGTTTAAATGCAGATATTTTAAATTTTCTTCCTCTAAAGTACCTTTAATTTTGTATATTCCACAAAAATAACCATATCATCTTATTACAATTGATAAAAAATAGGTGAATATGTAAGTTGAACGAATTCGATATCCGACTAAAGGAGAAAACTGAAAAAATATTTGTTTAATGCAATTGTTCCACCGCTTGACCACTGGATAGCGCTGTCATCGCCGAACGCTCCAAGTAGTTTTAACTTAGGGTGATGAAAAAAAAAATACTGAATTTCGTAGATAATATTATAACATATTATTTAATAAAACACATTTTTATATAAAAATCAAATGTAAATAAATCTTTAACATTTTATTTTCGTTTCTAAATTTGTTTAAAAATTCTTAATTGATATTAATAACAGAGGTAAGTGAAAGTCGTGTGAAAGCGACCCGAACCATCTCATCCTGCATATTAATTTCACTATTTGAAGTACTGCAGTTAACTGTTTACTGTAATTTAGGGGAACGGTGAAACATTTATGATTATATGATACTTAATACCCTATAATGCATCATAGAGAATTGCTTTGTGGAATCCAAGGAAAATACATAGAGCGTTAAAGCCCCTACATCGCTTGTCACGTCTACCGAAAAAATGATCGAATGTATCCAGATAAGACAGATTTCTTCTATATATTTTTTCATTTAAGAATAAAAAGAAAAAAACGATTAAATATGTCAATAAAGTATTCAAATAACACAGCCTTTGTTGATGCATTCTTGAAATCGATAATCATATTAGTTATCGAATAAGGATTAAAATAGCTATAATTAGAGAATCTCTTGTTTATCACGTTATTTATAGTCAGTCTAAATTATCAAATTTGCGTGCTTGACTGCATATTTCTTGGATTAAAAATGCATTGATAAAGCTCTGGAAGAACGTTTTTTATGAATGAATCATTATTTAGTTATTGGCGGGTAGTATACTTGAAATGAAATAAATTTTTTAAATTTTAATTAAGCATGAAAAATCACAGTTTTTTTGCTTCTTATTTTTATGAAAGATATGAATGCATATATTTGAATTGGTTTATGGAGTGTTATACTTAATGCGATTTTATTCAGTATGTAGAATTAATTACTCGGTGAATTAAATATATAATAAAATATTACTCACCGATAATTCAGAAATGATGTTCAGTCAGAGAAATTAGCAATGCCATTTGATTTGCAAACACTTTGTTTACTGACCGATCCCTCCACGTATCGCCATATTTACAAACAAAAAAATTCAGTCCAGATAACCTTTTAAAGGTCCCGGTGGAAGCTTGATGTTTTAATAAGATATGTTAATTCCTACAAGGCATCTTATGCATTAGTTTTGGAACCGATCGAAAATTATGATTTTTTATTTATATGAAATGCAGTTAGAAATCTTGTATTGTTTTAAAACATTGAAACAGTGTGTAATAAATTAATTTGTAGACAGGTACCATTCATACTTTTCCCACACATTTTCAATTCATTTCGAAATGAACGTTTGCCTAATTTTTTCTAGATGTCATCTGAAAATTATGCTCATATTATTACCAAAACGTATTGAGAAGAATGAAAATAACTTTGGTTACTTTAACAATTTGTTGCAATATATTTACCATTTTACGTGGTATTTTCTTAAGAAATTATAACTTTTTTTTGTTTTAGAATAATACTCATACATCAAGCTTTAGATAATATGACTTTATTTTATATATAAATTCTATGCTTGTAATATACATCTGATTTAATAATAGGCTTGTAACTGGATTTTTATATATAAAGAAATAGAAAGGAAAAACAATTAATAAGTTCTATATTCTATAAGTTTATTAATTATTACATAGAGAATAGGTAATTTACTCTCAATTGCTTCTTTATCAAAATTTTAAAAAACCTAATAATATTTGAAAAATGTTAATTTTTTATTCAACCAAATTGACTATATTTTTAATAGTTTATATTGACATTCATATATCACCATTATGTTAAGTATGATTTTATTCTATATTGTTTTTGTTTTTTAAATATTTGTTGTTAGTAAAAGGCAAGGTGAATAAATACAGACATCTAGAATAAATTAACACCAAGAAGACTACACAAGAAAACCTTTAGAGTGCCATTTATCTGAGGAACCATTTCTTACCGTGCTAACGAAACGCCTGGTGGCAAGCCAGAGAACTCAAATGCGTTTCCGTTGCATTGACGTCATCCAAAGCATTCAGTTACCCCGCAGTCGCGCCTAAAAAGTTTATTTTAAAAACTGTACTGCATATTCTATCATGGTAGTGGTGAGGAAGGAGTTAACTTTGTATATGTTTAAACTTGGGCTTTATGCTTCCAAAGGATTTCAAAACATGGTGTATGGCGATAATATAGTGAATGCGAAACAAATAACTGTATATTAGCCTAGGTAGTTTTCAAGGTTTAAAGTTGGCAATTCAAGCCACGATAATGAATCTCATAAAAGATTGGTTACGTTTTTAGAAACTGGTGAGTAGTTTGCAGGATCCTCTTATTATTCATAAGTGTAAAAATAAAACGTGGAAGAAAGTGTATAGGAACTTTTTTGCAACAATCTCCGGCTAATGTTTAATTTACTCAAAAAAACAAACCTGATATATCTCTAACTAATCTTTTTTTGTCAGAGTTTCTTTGAACTCGGGAGAAAGTTCACTCTAGTGGTTTCATCTCTCTTCGGACAAAAAATAAATAAATAAAATAAATAAATTTAAAAAAAAATATTTTTTTAATTTATCTATTTTATTTTATGTCCGAAGAGAGACGAGACCACTAGAGCATTTAGAAGGCTGAATTAAAGAGCTTGTATCCCTCTAGTATAAATGAATTTAGTATCGCGGAGGCTCAATATATATATATATATATATATATATATATATATATATATATATATATAATACCACAAATTAAAGAATAGTGGGTTAGAAATATTTTTTAAATGCTACCTTTTCATATGGACTTATTGCCAGTTTTCCAATATTTAAAATTTTTATTTTAAACATTTTCTTTAATATTCATTACTAATAATATTAATAGATAGAGCATGTATAGTATTTGTTAGAAACAGGTTTATCGAGTATAAGGACGTTTCCGGAATATCTCTTACAAAAAAGTGTATACATTTTTTATTTTTCAAAGCTTTGTTGGACACCTCCATTTTAACGAACACTGTTAGTTTTTCTCAATGTCAAATAGTCTCCACTTGCATTTATCGGTTAATTATAAACCCATAAAAACGCATAATCTGTTGAGAAAAAAATCACAACGGATCGCTGGTATTGAAACTCAATACCAACGTTCCGTTGCATTCTTAAGGTATCTCAATCAGAGTGAACGGTTTTGTTAGAATATTATTAGGTACAAAGCTATCCAGTTTTATAATCGTTACGAATTATCATTTCTTTGTTTCAATAATTCAAATTTACTTGTTATACAGTTGTAAATTCCAATAAATAAATATATATATATTGTTTCAATTAATTTCATATCCTATCTCTTCTTTAATCCTGGATATCTATAGCAAAGAAATGCCGTTTACCAGCACCCTCCAGTGCCTATTGATAATGAGTCGATCCTATGTTATCGTCTAACAAAAAAATAAAAAAACGGCGACCAGTTATGAATTTAGGGTATAAAATCGGTGGTTTTATATTTATAATTATTAATAATAAAATGACTGAAGTACGCAATCTCAAATTATTAAGTTATAAAGTTAACGCTCTGAGTTGATGAGACTTTTCAGAGAGGGTTTGAAACAAATAAATTCAAAGTAACTAGAGTCACCAAATATGATTTAGACATGAAAAGAATGAACGATATGACATAAATGTGCTTACAAAGAAATATATTTTTTCAAATATTTTATAAGAATTAAAATGTATATTTATAGCGAGTAAAACAAGAAATAAATTACTCAAAATGTCCCTCTTTTGCCTTGACACAAGCATTTAATCTCCGTGACCATTCATCAATAGATCCACGCAGCACTTCTAGAAAAAAGCGCTCAACTGCTCGGAGCAGAGATTGAGATTGGAGATTTCCAAGTTAATGTGTGTGACTTTTCATCCTCTCCAGTTTGGACCAAAGCCGTTAATCTTGTGCGTTGAGATCAGGGCTTTCTAAGGGCCAATCCCAGGCTGTGATGAACTCTGTAATGTTGTTTTGCAGCCACTGCTAAGTTGACCTGGCCTTGTGAGCTAGAGCGGAATCCTGCTGGAAAACCCTACAACTTCCAGCAAACAGAATGTTTGGTCTAACCATCATGATGAAGAATAAATAAATAGAACAAGTGGTAGCTAGTGGACTGTATTGAATAAGGGAAAGAAAAACTGCTGGGATAAAATGTTAGTGTATTTTAAACAGATGGGAAAGGTTTTAGATTACAATTTAGGTGGGCTACATAATTACTTCTTGTTATAGTGTTCCTCTCAGTTCATCTCTTCATTCTCCATGCCTTGTCGTCCAGCCTATGGCGACCCTTTCTTCCTCTACTCCATTCTTATAACAGCGTACTCAGAAAAGAAAAGAAGGAAATAGTGTGTAGTGTGCTCGCTTCTGCTGTACTTAAGTTTCTCTTTTTACCATATGTTTTTCATAACAAAAAGATGGCCGCTTGTGGCACATCGATTGAATTGAGCGTAAATGTTACGCAAACATAGATTATTATTTAAATATTTTACAACAGGTTGCAATGCACGTCCTGATAATTTTTAGTGGCTGTTTTAACTAATTTTAAAAACAAATGAAGCTTTGATGAGGTGCCTTCAAAGCAAACTCCACATCAAACCATCACTGAGAAAGGGTGATGACCTCTTTCCACTCTTCCAATGACTTCCTAGACTGCTTTAGAGCTGTGTGCGTACTTGGCGATTAAATTTGTATTCAATTGTTAACGATTTCTCATCGCTTAACAAAATCATTCGATGAAGACCACTGGTGTAACGGTCAAGGAGCACTATCCATCTATCTGCTCTAATTTGTTTTACGGAAGTGGTTAGCCTTTGTCCAGGCATTCTTCCAAATGCCCACATTCTAAAGTCACTTTTTCTTATGTGTGACATTGATTTGACAGGGATTCCCATTTTCTAAGACAGGGTTTGTTGTTTTCGAATGGGTTTCTTCTGATCCAAGCAGTCACTACTCTCACTGTATTTACCGTTCTTACAGTGCGTGGACGGCCTGTCATGTACAGATAGGGTCTCATTTATATATATATTTATAGAGCGGTAAGGAACCTGATAGAGGTAAGGATTATCTAATAATACCCAAGAATGTAAACAAAGTTAAACTTTTATAATAGTATTTATAGCAGAACTAGGTGTATATAACTTCTTAACTTTTAAGTATCGGAACGACATAAAATCTATAAAAATGGTTTGTAAACTGCTTCAGAAACTAATCTTAGTCTCCAACTACTGACCCGACAGCTTTATTTTATACCATTTCAGACATATTTGGAAATTATTTTATATATTGGCTTTTTTGGGCAACATAACCATAGAGTCTGGCCCAATCAGCATTAGTAGGGTTAATTTCGATAATTTCATACTAAATTTATTCCATTCATTATCACTTACGAGAAACTACTTTTGAAAATCCCTAACATTTTCGTGAAAATCGATTGAGCTGTTCAGAAGAAAACTTATTTTTTTTAGTTTTTTCTCTCCCCCTCCATAACTAACCTCCTACAAGGATTAGAGGGCTAAAAATTTGCAAAACGTTGTTGTCATAAGTGTGAATCAATGGTATACATTTGGTTCTGGTGGGGGCAGATTTCGCGTGCTTATTCCGTTTGGCACTTTGTTTTTCAATACACATGTTAATATATTTCTATATTTGCAGAATGAAATATTTGCATCAGATACATTCTCGTTTTATTTTGTAGGTTCTAGAAGCAATCAAGCCTTTCACCATAAAAGCCAAACCCACGCCAAGTATCAAACCACTCATAGTCTTCATTAATCCAAAATCAGGAGGAAATCAAGGGGTGAAATTGCTTCAAAAATTTCAATGGCACTTGAATCCGAGGCAAGTTTTCGACTTGACGCAAGGTGGACCTAACATGGGGTGAGTTTCAATATTCATTATCAATATCAATCATTTATTTCAAAATAATATAATCGGATCTTAAAAACTGTTTTAAACCTCCTTTTATTTTTTTTAAAGAGGTTACAAATATTTAATGAGGAAATATTGTGTTATTGTTTGTTTATCATTAATTGTGTAAACGTGACTTATTTATGTAAACGTGACTTAACAATTATCTCAGAGATCGTTAACTTTAATCTGTTAGTCGTAATTAGCAATGATATGTGTTATTTCTTACTCGTTATATATACTTGTTATATTATAACTTAAATTTTAACTATAATCATGAAATGAAACGTAAATTATTTTATGGAGATTTTAACAGTTTAATGAGCGGAATAATTAATTAGTCGTTTGTCTGGTTTCATTTAAATACATAATTAGCTACCCAGCCAATAAGAAATAAATAAATAAAATAAAAATCAATAAAAGATAAAAACATTGGTATTTATGTGAAATTAATTTATTTGTTCATGATTCCTTGAATGGATTTAATTCTGATTGATTACATATGAGATAGACCTTTGAGAAATAAATAGTTTTTAATTGCAGTTGGGAATGATAATTTTTGAAGGAACATAGGTAAGGGATTTCAAAGGGTCAACCTATGGTGTAGTGGTTTGCATAACAGCTTTCTATGCCCAAGGTCGCGGATTCAAACCCGGTTGATGGCCTTAGGATTGCTAAAAGGGGGTAAAAAGTCCTTGGTTATGCCGTCCCTCAGAGGGGACGTAAAACGGTAGTCCCGAATCTGTGCCATGTCAGGTACTCGTTAGTCAAGAAGGGGTGTATGGGAGAGGATACTTGGAGATGACGGGGGGAAAGTAGGATGTGTTTGGGAACAGTAATGGGATTTTCTGGAAATTTAGGGAGTATGGTTACTTCATGTTAGGTTTTGATCAAAGGTTTATGGAGTTTTGGAACCAGATAGGAGGTTTATTTAGGAGAAATAATGGACGGAGTTTTATAGAAAGGATAAAACTAGCCAGCCAATGCCTCCACTCTCTAAAAAGATACTTCTTAGTAAAGAAAGAAATGTCCAATCAGGTCAATAAGACTGTATATAAAAACATATTCATCCCTATTATGACCTATGCAAGCGAACCCTGGACAAAAAGAAAACTATGAAAAGAATGCAGGAAGATAGGATAGCCAACATAATATAAGAGGCGTCAATTAAAAAAGAAGAAAGAGAAAATAATAGGCAGTAGAAAAGTGAATGGAGGTATGGTTTTGAGCCAATGGGCTGATTTTATTTCCGTTGGATTTAGGCTCAGCTTATTTATCTAATAACTCATAATATGTTAGTTTATGTTTCATGAATCCTCTAGACTGAAGTTCCTTTATTGGCGTGGAGAAAGTTGAAATACTCTAAATACTACACATACTTAAGAGTACCCATTACTTCTGTTTTGGCATAGCATCCGAACATTCCATTCAGATGTTGCTGGGGAAAGTGTATTCGCGATTTCATGAAGGGGTGAAAGTGTTTCGTGAAAGAAAACATGGCTAATTTTGGCTCTATGGTATCTTCAGGATTGGTCGTCCAAATGGTCACTCGTACCAGAACAGAGGTTGCCACAACTATGCTTCAATAAGCTAAACTCACTAGATGCAAGGAACCCTAATACAAACTTTGATTGGGTCACACAAATGAGATCAATACCTGCTCATTATAGCTGTGGAGAGGAGTTCGACACAATCATCCCAGCTGTATTGTTAAAATAAAAGGGTGGAATATTGGAAAATTGTAACCTCCCTAATGACATCAACCGATCCGTGAGCTCTGTGGGATCACTTTGAGAAAATAATGGAAGAAAGGGATAAATATTAACAGACCATTTTTCTCTGTACATATAGGTTATAATAAAAATGAACACAAACTTCAAATTAGCAGCCTTCAAAAACTAAATAAAATTTACTTGTTTTTATAGTCAACATGTAAAACTGTACCTTAAACAGTCCACATACGATCTAATTTAATGTTATAATTAATTAAGGCCAAAGATTACTCTTTTCTTTTTTTTCATCATGTTTTACTTTTTTATCAATGGTTTGATAATCATTTATTTCTTATCATTTATTGATTGGACATGTAAGATCATCTAGACTCATGTAAGTAAAGTGAAGTAGTCAATATTTAATTTAATTCGTACAAGCAGTCAAGTACCTTGGTTTCCTCTTAGACCAAAGACTGACATGGAGCCCACATACTAGACTCAAACGACAAGAACTCAATCGACGATATGGTCAGCTATATAGACTATTGAATAGGTAATCTCAACTCTCAACTGACAAAAACTTATTAATTTACAAGAATATTCTTAAACCCATTCGGACCAACGGACATGAACTGTGCGGAACAGCAAAAGTTTCGAATATCAAACGTATCCAATCCATTCAGTCACTAACAATACCTTAATATCCCATTTGTCATTGATCTAATTCCATCCCAATTCTCAATCTTCCATCCGAGGCTTATTCACATTCCTAATCCCTTGGCGCAATCCCTATCTAGTTCAAATCATCCCTATAACCCTACTCGGAGGTTGAAGCGGCAGTGGTCCAAAGATCTCTTGAAAATATGCCTTTGGAGTGCAGGCAATTAGAGCTTCTCCACTCATGCCTGAGAACCTGTGGCTCCAGTGCCCTCATTCGGTCTCAACTAGCTTATTAGACCGTTGACGCGACTGACAGAGAGGCGCTGGGATCTCCTGGCCTCGGGCCCCGACATCCACTAATAGGCTTCGGGGTTTGATTTGAAGTTCCCAGGGGCAGTATGTAAATTTGTATATATGTATGAATGTGGCTAAGGTTATTATTTTTTTCTCTCTCTATTTAGGTTATTTGTTCATCTTTATAATTATTTATTTTTATTTACTGTACATATGAAATGAATGACTTCTTATAGATCTAATACTCATTGCCCAAGATAGTGGCAGATTTTATTATTTCCAAATAAAACAATTTAAAAAAAAAATATATATATACACACAAAATCTATATTTGTAACAAATAAATTCAATTCTATTCTAGTTAAATCCTTAAATCCTTCCATTTATCTTGTGGCTGATTTAACCTACTCGCTAAATAACAATCCCAGCAAGAGCCTAATCTACTGAAAAAGCTGAGCAACATTTTGACGTGTCGAGGATTACTTGTTATTGTTCGTATTAATTTTAATGTTTTTAGTGAAATTTTCGAATTTGTATATTTTCAGATTAGACTTATACAAGAAGGTTCCACAGCTGAGGGTACTGGCTTGCGGCGGAGATGGTACCGTAGGTTGGGTACTCTCTGTCATTGACAAGATGGGCTTCTCTCCTCCGCCAGCTGTTGGGGTACTTCCTCTTGGTACTGGTAACGACTTAGCCAGGGCTTTGGGTTGGGGAGGAGTAAGTATATTTTTAGTCTTTTTTTGAACGCTAGTGAGTCACCCCTTTCGCTCGGGGCAATTTAAATATAGTGTAATTTATGTTTAAAAACTCACTGTTTGACCGATTTATAGTTTATCGCAGAAACCAAGAACCCAGAGATGATTTTATCTATCGGGTTGTTTCACATGAAAAGTTCGTTTTTGTAGTTTCTGAAATACATAAAGGATTTTGCAGGTCTCTGTTGCTTTCTTCCGAATGTTTAAATATTTAAATTAAACAGTTACTAATCCTCTACCTTTGTATTATAAACATTAGCTTCCCAATCAATTACCCACTTTTTAGTATACCTCCAAATATGAAAGGAAACCCCTACCAAACAGTTAAAAGACTCTCAGCACAACTAAATGCAAGTGCATCTACCGTTTCCAGACATTCAAAGTGTATTGGGAAAGTAAAAAAGCTCGATACATGGGTACCTCATGATCTCACTGAGCGGCAGCAATTGAAACGCCTTGAGACCTGCGTTTCTTTGCTTGCGAGGCAAAAAACCGAGCCTTTCCTTGAAAGAATAATAATCTGCGGTGAAAAATGGATCGCATATGACAATCAGCGTCGAACAGGGCAGTGGTTAAACATCGACGAAACCCCGGGGCCAATGTCAAAACCGAATTTGCATCCCAAAAAATTGAAGGTTACAGTATGGTGGTCCATGGCTAGGATAATTCATTATTCCTTTTTACCTAGAGGTGAAACTATTACCTCTACAACGTACTGCAATGAAATTGACCAAATGCACACAAAATTATTAAAAAAACAACCTGGATTAGTAAATCGGAAGGGTCCTCTACTCTTACACGACAACGCTAGACCCCATGTTTCAAAACATACGGTGCAAAAATTGAAAGAACTGGGCTACGAAGTTCTTCCGCAACCACCATATTCTTCCGACTTGTCTCCAACAGATTACCACCTGTTCAGGAATTTAGACAACTTCGTCAAAGGAAAACTTTTTGAAAATGATGATCAAGTTAAAAGTGCGTTTTCAGATTTTGTTTCACTCCAAAGCTCAGAGTTTTTCAGTTCGGGGATAAAAAATTAGGTATCACCTTGGGAAAAATGTGTAGAAAAAGAAGGTAAATACTTCGAATAAAATTATCTTGTTTACATATCGTATTTTTAATAAAAATTCTTTACCTTGAAAACGGACATTTCATGTGACGCAACCCAATATATAGAGATGAGAAAAAGAGTCTTGAGAGCAGGAATATCCAATACTAACCTCCATGGATAACTTTACATCTTTTTTTTTTTCCTCATTCATACAATATACATACAGAAAATAATGATAAAGTCAAATTACATAAAATAGGAAATATATAAATTCATATATATATAAAAAAAATAATAATCAATAAAAAAAATCAAAGCAACAAGTTGTAATTGAGATAAATACAAAGTTGGCAAATAAATAAACATCATACAAACAATCATAACTATATACAATCTGCTAAAAGGACCCCATACTGGGCTTTTCACTCCACAGAGGCTGAGTTAGGGCGCAATAGCTACAAACATAGGTTACATGAGTATCAGAACTTCCGTATAAATGATACAAAACTTTGTGGGGCCACTGCCGTTTTAATCGTACTGTCTTGTATATTAGTAATTTGTTTTTAACTATAAGATGAGATTATCTGTTTAGCAGTATAACTGGCCGAACCGAAAGTCTTGTGTTTGGGTTCTACGTCAGTCTTTTGTCTAGTAAAAAACCAAGATAACTTTACATCTAAAAGAATCAAATGGGTAAAATGATATTGCAAAAAAAAATTATGCCTTCTTACACCAGTAAGGATATGCTATAAAAAAACAAAAAACAGAGATATAAACGGTTCCCATTTTATTTGGTTAATTATTATTTAATTTTCAAAACAATTAAAATACTTATTAAAAGTTTATTTTGGTTTCTATGAAATCCCCATTTAGTTTAAGGTGAAACATTTATGTTCATTGAAGTAGAAATCCTTAGTACGTAATATTGTTTCTAAATTCTGTATGGAATGTTCTAAAGTACTGTATGGAAAAAAATAACTTGTACCACACTGTGGAAACACTGAATTCCATAACCTTCCTCATCACAAATAACAATACTTATGGATATAAGCTTATGGGATTATAACGAAATCATGTTAACTTTCACAACTTATTTTATTGTATATTACTCTAGTCTTTATTACTACTCATATTTCATATATTAGATTTTTTGAAGCCTTGATTACAGAAAATTTAATTTTTTTTTTTATAGAAAAACTTAATTGCAATGTATTCTAAATCGGTGGTGTGGTTTAGAAGTTCGGAAACCAAACATTGCGTTCATTATATATATATATATATTATATATATAATATATATATATATATATATATGTGATATATATATATATATAATATATATATATATATATATATAATATTGTGTTTGCAGTTTTTGTGTGTTAAAATTGTTCGCACTTATTCAACAAGTAACATACAAGGTGTTTTAACGGATCTCTGTTTCCAACTAATTCTGCTGACCGATTGTCCAGGGTTATACCGACGAACCAATATCCAAGATACTCAACAACATCGGCAACAGCGATGTCACATACTTGGACCGGTGGTTGCTAAGGGTCGAGCCGAATACTGATTGTAATGCAGAAAAGAAAGGGAAGGACGATCTACCACTCAACGTTGTCAACAACTACTTTAGCCTGGGAGTTGATGCTCACATCGCGTTGGAGTTTCATCAAGCCAGGGGTATGTTTTTAAATAATAAATTTTCTATGGTGGAGAAAATGGTTGGGGTTGCGGTTGTCAAGAAAACATATATTAATAAAGAAAACTTGACTTGTAGTAAGAGTCGCACTGACGAAGGCTCATAATGTAAGTCGAAAAGTCGGCACATAAATATAATATGTTTTCCTTATTATATTGTGTTTCCTTGACGACCGTACCCCCAACCATCATTACCAAACAGTCTCAACGGTCAACTAAAACTCCATCATAATAAATTTTCTTCTTCTGCCAGTGGCTTATTTGAGCTTTTCAGCAAATATTAATTTGAGATTTTTTATTAATTATTATAATTCTATTTTTAGAAGCTCATCCGGAAAGATTCAATTCCAGGCTAAGGAATAAGATGTTTTACGGACAACGCGGAGGGAAGGATTTACTGCGACAAAAGTGGAAAGGACTGGCTGACTTTGTGAAGTTAAAATGCGATGACAAAGACTACACACCGGTATTAAAGGAGCACAAATTTCATGCCATTGTATTCTTAAACATACCAAGGTATTCCTTTGTTGCAAATCTGTTTTATATTTGTTGGATCACATTTTTCACGGAATTCGACCAATTATTAGATGTTTAAAAATGGTCAACGGTTAATCTGTTTTTTTAAATCATAAATGTTTAGAAGAAATTAAAAAAAAACTGGTGTACGCATAACACGATTTTCTCATACTGATTGAGTTTACTGGAAATAGTTATTTTAACAAAAGTTTCTTACCAACTCCAGTTTGAATTACCACTGATGGAGACCCATTATGTGGTTCGAAACGTTGGTTGTACAGTAAGCAGATTTTTTTTTGTAATTACTTTAAGCGCCACCCGAACCATCTCATCGGTCATTAAATATTATCACAATAAGTAAGGTTCATTACACTGTGACAGTCCGTTTTAATTTATCTTTTTTGACGTCATTGAACGAGTCTGGTACCCAGGATTAGTTTACGAACTCCATAAAATCCTGCCTCCTACCTATTTCCTCATTATCTAGTGCTATCTCGCAAACAGAACCTTCTAAATATATCACAATAGTATCTCTACAGGTTACAGTCTACAGGTGTTCCTTAAGGCAGTATACTAGGGCCCCCATTGTTTACACAGTCTAGATAGCTGATATTCAACCCATCCTAAAACTTTCCTTTCTACCTATGCTGATGATACTTGTGTATTATCAGTCAATACTAATTTATTAATTGCCTCCTACACTCTACCATCCCGTATCAGAGACCTTGAAGTACGGAAGTTGTATTGGAGAATAAAAATATATTCTAACAAATCCTACCAAATAACCTTTATCCTTCGTCATAAACCTATTCAAAAATATTCCTCTCTTCCCTGTAAAACAGATCTAACACATTTAATTTTATCTTGAAAAACGTCTAATTTGGGATCCTCAAACAAGACTGAAACGAAAAGAAAAACCGTTTTCGGCTACTCCAACACTTACTAGATAAACATTCAAACCTTCCACATAAATCCAAAAGGCTTATCTACATGATTATTTTAAGTCCAGGCTGGAATTACGGAATTGAGTTTTAGGGCTATACTAAACCTTCGAATTCCTCTCGTATCAAATCCTTACAATTTAAAATACCTTCGTAAAATTGTCAATGCTCCTTACTTTGTCATGAATGAACACATCCATATCGACCTTCACATTCCATATGTTGCTGATTTGGCCCAAACCTGGTACTATTCCTTTCACGAATAATTCCATTTCCACTCTAACCCACCAGTTTCTATTCTTGATTGCTCTAAAATTCATGATAATCCTCCGAGGCGTCTGAGAAGAAAATAGCCCCAAGACCTACTAGTTTAAAATAGTTTTTGAGTGCTGCCAATGGGTAGTTTCATTGCAAGTGTAACGTTGTTAATCTCAATAAATTTAATAAATAATAAAAATAATTATCTTTATTAAAGAACTCGAGATACTTTTGACGTCTCAAGTGCCATATCCATCTTATAATTATATAAGTTAATTCATTGAAAAACTCATGGAAGATGGATGTGGTGGGGTTGATTTGGTTAAAATAATGATAATTAACCTCAAGCCTTGGCAATATTCATTCAATGAATTGACCAATATAATTATTAGATGAATATTAATATAATAATACTTAAGATGCCAAAAGCTTACGAAGCTCTTCAATAAAGGTAAATTAGAACGGCCTGTCTCGGGGTAATGAACCTTAGTTAAAGTATAGATAGCACTGTTTACTTATTGCATAATATTATAACAATAGACATTATCACAATAATCGCTTAAGTATATGGGCTTTTCGTTACTCGCTTTTCCCATTTTCTTCGATAATTCTTTATGTTAATTTTTTTTCTTATATCTTTAGCTTTCCTACGGTTTATATTCCATCTCACTACTATATTTTACTAAAAAATATATAAAATAATAAACTGGAAAAATACTTCTTTTTTCTTCCTTAATTGGTTATCAAATTATTCTATGGATATATTATTTAAAAAACAAAAACAAATTTAAGATACTTCAAAGAAAGAAATATCAATAATTCAACAAGAAATTTCAATAAGTATAAAACATTTTTTTTTTCCGGATGGTGCGACATATCGTAAAGGCCCTTGGCCGCACTATGTAGTTTCCTAAGATTCTACATTGCGATTCTCGATGATATGTTATAGGGTAGTGTCATCCCTCCCTCCGGCTATTGTTGTGAGTGGATACCAGTTGGTCGACGGGCCTCATATACCCGATGGAGAGGTTGCGAGTGTTCCCCATTTAAGTATTTGCTCCGAAAAGTCTAACCGGGACTGGGATTCGAACTGACAATTTTGGCAGGGAAGAATACCCACAAATATATAGTCTAATAATATTAAACCCAAATAATACATAATAATAATCCAACTTTATTTTCACGATGATACAATGAGCTTAATTATGGCTTCGTTTTCGTAAAAAATTGTATGAATGATTATATGAAGTGTACCCCCCCCCCAAGATTAATCGAATTATGTGAAAAAGTTGCTGTAACCTCCCAGGCATATACATTGAAAATGTAACTTCATTTTCGCATAATTGTTCATTTTAGGCAAGGCTCATCTCATAAATAGACAAACCATTACAAAAGATAGGCGAGAAGACCTTAAAGCCTATATTCCGTTGAAAACTAGCCTAAAAACGAAAAACCGCACGGAACTCAAAGATCAAATTCCTCTACCCTCCTCCTTACCGCATTGCTGCTTTCGTCAAATTTTTTCATGGCGAAGTTGCCTCTCTTTGGAATTCCATCCCTCCTTAGGTCCGTCATGCAACAACTACTTCCTCCTTTAAATCGTTCCTTTTCAACCACCTTCTCCTTTTCCAGTCAAACTGAGAATAACCTCAAACCACAGACGCTAGTAATATCAATTTTGTTGTTTTTTACTTGTTTAATTATCTCTATTCAAGTATCTATTTTTGTTTATTTATTTTATTCTAAAAGTTTGATTTGTAAATATGTACATAGTTTTTACCTCAAACCTGTACTTTCTTTTTATTCTTAAAGGACTTTAGTCCTAGGATATTAAAAACTTTTTTCATTTCATTTCATTTTCACCTTTTTTACAAAAATCGGCTGACCGGATTCTTATCATGCATTTTGTACCTTTTAAGGATTTTTTAAAATTTATTTTGATTCAAAACGGCTCTAACGATTTTGATTAATGTATCTATGTAAATTTAAATGGGGTTTCATTTCATGAAGGTTTTATTCGAATTGAAGAAGTCCGACAGGGCTTAGGTCTGTTCATTTTGGTTTTTTCAAGTATCTTTCATTGTGTAGATTAGATATAATTTGCCGTTTCTGCTTGTTAGCAAAATGATGAATCGGTGAAAAATGAGTTTAAATGCAGTATAAGAGAATTTGATAACCAACTTTAGGAAAAAAACAACACAATATTTTTCAAGGTTAATTTTTTTTCCTCTCAAATAAGATTAGTAATATAGATGTATAATATACCGTTGGAAAGTTAAATATTTTAGAAATAAATTTATACAACCTACAAATTTGTAAAAGGTAATGTAGAGTGATAAAAAGGGCTTAAAAGTAAGTGATTGTTGAAGATAATAATGATGTGTGTTATCCGCACCAGATTTTTTTTCACACACAGGTATGTGAAAAAAATAATTAATGTGGAGTTGTTGGTAACATCTTCATATAGCTTCAACGTTAGGTTTGTTAACCTTCTCGATCTGATCTATATAACACAAGATATTTATAGATCACTAATAAAAATCAAATAATCGGTTAAACAAAATTTGCATATTGTCTATGTACAATCTGAACCTTATCGGAAAAATGACGAAATGCCACCTGTAATCGGAATGTCTACTTTGATAAATGAAAGTTGACTCATACATGACGAAGACCTTGTCAAATCAAAAATGGAAACAGTCACCGGCTTTCTCTGATAAGATTTTAATATTTTTCTTTTAAAAATGTTGAACACATATTTGATAGAATATCTATTTTCTATTTGGCGATCAAGCATTTTGCAAAAAAAAAAAAAAAAATAATGAAAAAAAAAATCCAAATTCTATTGCAAAATCATTTCAGAAAAAATACTAAAAATTTATTTTAATACTACAATTTCTTTCATAATTACAACTGAAAACGTTTTTTGGATATAGATTTTTAGAAACAGGAAATCAAAGTGGGGAACCGTTGAATAAACTTCTTTAATATTAATATTGAATATTTTTTTTTCAGAAGAAATCTAGGTTTCCTTAGAGTTAAATTATTTATAAAAAAACAATAAATTTACATGTAGCAAAAGAAGTAAAAGGATGACAACGAAGTTTTTTTGTTTTGTTTTTAATTTGTTAAAATGGTCCAGGTGGAGAAAAAAAATAATAACGATTTTAAAAATAACATAAAATTGGAATCATATATGTTCAATAAATAAATAAATAATAATAGGCTTAGCGAACCCGAAGGTTCGATGCCGATACCACCAAATTCCGCCTACACAGACTCGTCCAATGTTCACCATTCAAGCCCAAACTCCCGAGATCAGCCTTAACGCAATCCTTCCATCTCCGCTTCGGCCTACCTTTCGGACGCCTACCTACCAGTCGGATCAGCAAATACCAACTTTCTCGTAACGATATTGCGATCGAACGATATATACAACGATATATATTAAACGATATTGCTATTGTAAGCCGTAAATTTAATATTTTATAAACACTATGTTCAATAGTGTTTATAAAATATTAAATTTATGGCTTACAATAGCAATATCGTTTAATATTAGAATAAAATGTCCAATTGTGCAGATCAGAGAGTTATGGCCGGATAAGAGAATTTTTTTATTTTATTTTTAAGGAAACAATTAATTAATTAATGAAACATCATAATAACTTATGCTATTATAATTTTAGCTTAATCAGTGGAATAAAGAACAGTTGATTAATTTTAATTAAAGATTTATATATTGTAATGTATGTAATTACATTACGTAATAATATAATTTGTGATTCAAAACCAACTCCGTAAACTTTTTAAATCGTATTTATGAATAGAAATGATGGTTCCAATTTGTTATTTCATTGAGTTATTGAATTAATAAATTGGTTTTCAGAACGGTCTGGAATAAGTGACATTGAAATGCCACAGGATTTTACAATATAAACAAATGACTCAACGGAAACCTAGATTATTTTAATACTTGTAATTTTTAAAAAATTATTAATTGATATTTACAACTGTATTTTACAACACATCTAATAGGCTAAAAGAAAATATGAAAACATGACGTTTAAGCCTATTAAATTTTACATCGATATAGCGAGTTTAATCAAAATCTTCGGGACCGTTTTCGAGAAAATCGAAAAAAAGGTGCAAAATGTATAGTATAAAATGACTCTTCTGCTTAGTTCATTTTGATGAAAATGGTTTTGTAACGTCTCGAACGTATATTTGTCTTAAATATGGAATTTCAATTTCATAGGACTTATATTTCCATTGAAAACTGGAATTCGAAAATTTTCACGATCGCAATACTTTCCCTTACTATATATAGTAAGTGAAAGTAAAAAAAAAGTTACCTTACAAAGTTGTGGAAGATAATGCAAAATACTAAAAAAGCGCATAGACTTAAATGATTGTTGGAGCATCAGTTTCATACAAGGTATCATTTTCGAGCTAGATTTACTTCAAACAAAGATCATTTTGCGTGACTTGGTCATTTGGATTCAGATGATATTCGGTGAAAACTCGAATTTGAAAATGTATGAATGTAAAATGTATGATCGCATTACTATTTCATCTGCAGGGTAAGTGAAAGTAGAAATATATATCATTTAAAGTAAAAGTTGTAGTCATAGTTAAACAGGATGTTTTTCTCATCATTGTCCTAAGTTTTCTTTTAGTTCAATATTTGCGCGATATATATTTGCCCGCTCTACAAAAGAAGTCTTTAATACCTTTTTTTTTTTAATTTAATTTTTAGATATCAGAACGTTTCAGCCTCTAGGGCCTTTTTCAAGCATCTGTAAACAATAAAAGTTTTTATGGCATTTATACATTTTTTTTTTCATCTAATAAATTACATTAAATAATATTTTAATAAATTATTTTCAATAAATGCGTTACCTACCATATATGTCTATTCTTTCACCGCTTCATTAGCGGTATCGTCATAATTATTATCAGTATCAAATTTTAAAAGCACCTGTTTTTAAAAGGATCATAATATATTGCATCATTTAATCAAAAAATGGAAAATTTATTTGTTCAAAAATAAAAATGTTTTTGTATTAACGCACTTAACATTTATCGGCCGTCTTGTAGGTATGTTTAATGTACGCGACTAACTTGGGATGTTTTTGTTTAAATTTAACAAAACACTTTCAATACAAATGATGATTAAACGTTTACATACCTGAGGAAACCAGTGATGTAGTGGTAATAATTCCCAATACCTTTTAACAGCACTATATTTCACGTAAAGATCATGAAATGCCTGGCATTGTTCTAGTTCGATGAGAAAGCGTCCTTAGGAAACATATGTCAACTGATCCCTGGCTGATACAGGTTTTAAACTGATTTGCATCGAACAAATATCGCTCATCGAATATGAAAGGTGAATGCGGAGCAAACAGGAAACTGGCAATGACAAACTATTATCCTCTCCTCCCCCTCCATCTCCAATAAAAGTAGATTGTATAAAAGAAGCGCTTTTGTTTACTGAAAGAGTCTTTAACCTGTTGCTCCATTCCTTTTATATATTCCATAGAAACAAATGGAAAACAAAAAAATGAGTACGTGTAACCTTTACGCGCGATTGAAGTAAAACTTCTTTGTCGATATAATTAGTTTACCGTTTGAGAATTACTAGAATGAATTAGTCCTGGTGGCGCACAGTGGGGCGAAACACCAAATTATTGGACATTGTAGTATTATGGCCAGACTGTTCTCCGTACGAAAAAAAAGGTTAAACGTGGTCCCTCATGATTTTTAACGAGGAATCGATTTCTGTATTAAGATTTTAATTTCGATGCACAGGGCGGCCCAGAAGACACTTTTTTTTAAATTGTAACCCTATGATTTGATGTCGTGAATTGATTACACATCCTATTTCCAGCAACTTTTACTCAGGACAATTTTTTTATAGGAGCAACCGTATAAAAGGATTACGCGGTTTTTCGACAAAACCAAAAAAAACATCCTTTTCTATATAAGCGGAGTAGGTACCTTCAATTGACAATACAAAAACATGAACGAAATCCATCCATTCAAATTTTTATTCAAAATATTATATTAGTTACTTTTACTTATTATGTTTGTACATAATTATGTATTACAAAAAAAAAATATTACTTTTTTATTATCTATAGGTATGTTGGTTTAGTAAAATATTAAAAAAAAAGTAGAATAAAGTAATTTATTAACAACTTTAGAGCATCAGGTGATAATTTTTTTTTACGATTCATGAGAATCAAAGACAATACGTTCATAAAGTATATAAAAATATTTAAAACAGAGAAACTGGAATTCATAGGGACAACATTTGAAAAAAATTAAAAAAAAAAAAATTTCTCGTAAACCGGCAAGAACCCGCAGGTGATCATTAATGGAAAGTAAACTATAAACCTTCTAATTAATGTGTGTGGTGGTAGATTTCGGGGCGATTTTAAACGATTTTCGTTATGAATGTTTTAATTTTTTTTTTATCATTAATAAAAACTTTAGGAATCTATAAAATTTCAAGCTGCATAAACTTAAATTATGATAATAAAGTTAAATTATCAGAATAAAGATGAATCATTAATTTTGTTTCATCAAAATAGTAGTGGGAATTATTTTTAAAAATGACATTTTCCAAAGACGGTCGTTTTAATAAGATATCTTAGGTGGAAATTTTTAATTAAAAAAAAAAAAAAAAAAAAACTGATGATAGACAATTATAATAGAAACTAAGAAGAACAGCTAAACCAAAAAAATATGGGGAAATTCGAAATTTCAGATATTGGTTCTATGTCCACCGAATGCATAGGCTCGCCCCTCTGTGTGGCGGTAAGTAAATGAAACAACTATATAGTTTCAACTATTTATTGTTTGCCAACGCTCCGACCTCTACAGTGGGTCATTCTCAGGGGTAAAAAGAGACAAAAGAAATACAATCACAATAACATTAAATACAATATTGTATAAACTATTGGGAAGCGGCGTGGTATAGTGGATAAAGCGCTAGTCTACTGTGCTCCGGGTCCTGGGTTCGAATCCCGGCTGTGGCAGAATATTATTTATTCTGTTATTTCAGTCGTGAGGCGATCCTGGGGTATGGAGACCCCTAGGGCACACCCAGCCTCTATAAAGTGGGTAACCGAAAATGGGGAAAAACCTGACGGCTGAGCATGATCTCGGCCGAATCACCTCATTGCACGTCCGTTGGCCTAGAAACAGTACGAATCTCTATATGTTCTGGGCCCTAGATCCTTCATGGGTTGTAGAGGTACAGGATTTTTTTTTTTTTTATAAACTATTGAGCTAGAGAATGTCGGTATTAAAACATAAAAAATAAATATATATGTAAAGAAATCAATTAAGTAAATTACAATGGCTATAGTATAATAATGAAAGGGCTGTACCCAAAAAATTATGGCTAAAGATAATGTACAAAGATATCAATATTCACATGAAATATGAACCTTTAAAATATGTAGTAGAGTGGAGATACGTACCGTATCGTAGGCGAATGGAAACTTGTTACAGTTTAGTAGAATGGAAAATACGATCGAATTATTATTATTATTATATGTTTAATTTTCATTAATTCTTCGTATGGTAGTATTATAATTTTAGTCGATTTATTACTATTTTTTCAACTTAAAATTTGTTTGTTTATTTATTTAACGTCACTTTTATGCTACTGTGGCTTATCGTACGATGCTACAGTGGGAGTCCTAAATTTTTCCTATTCAGGTATATAATTAGGATAGGGATCTTTAACATCTTCAACACAGGCTCGGGACCTTTTTACGCACCCTCCGAAGGACGGCACAACTAAGAACTCTTACTCCTATTTGAAAAATCCTAGGCCCACCTGCCAGGATTGACTTTCGGTAAAGAAAACTCTTATTCTAGCGAATACCCCACAGGTGACCCTAAATTTATTTAAAAGTTCTTAAAAATTAAAAAAAACGGAGGTAAGTGAAAGTAGTGTGCTGCACGCACCAGATTTTTTAGCTTAATAACAGCATTTGTAATACAAGTTCATCTTACGGAAACTTCGTCAAGGTTTGATTTTTTTTTTCCCCGTATGTATTGAAAATTCGTGTTTATGATGTATGAACTTGCACATGATGATTAAATTGTAATCAAAAGTCGAGAGTGTGTTATTTTTATTTTTTTTATCATTTTCAGCACAAATAAAAAAAGGGTTCTATTTAAGTTGTACAGGCATCGAGACTAAAAATCGCTAAACGTTTTAATACCATAACGCAAGGACAGTATCAACATGGTTGATGGGTGATCCATTCAATGGTCGATAAATGATTTATATGTCGTCACAAATTATTCCTGTAATTCCCCCAAAACTCGGTTATTATTGAAGATAGAGAAAAAAAAAAAAAAGGAAAAGTTCTTCGGGATCGAGACACCGCAATTACATGGAATGATAAATTTTAAAAAATAATCTTTTATGGCCAAGCTACAAATTATAAGATATGTGATTCCCACTCCGCCCCTAACTGGGTATTTATTGGTAGGAATATACACGTATTTTCACCTTTCACATTTTCTTACATGCTTTTTCTATTACTTTTTACTCTCGACACAAAATAAAACAACAAATAATGCTTACAATGGGATCACTGAAAGTAAATAAATAATAAAAAATTTGCAGAGAACAAACGACAAACAAAAAATCCGAAAATCTGAAAAAAAAAAGCTGAAACAAAACAACACTTACGAAGTTATGTTAAGTCTCTATTTACTTGGCGCCAAGCAGTTATACATCCATTCTGTAATAGTTCGTTTTCGAATAAAAAATTTCAAAAGCTCTCACTTTAGTCGAATATTACTGAGGTGTAACTTTATATAAATGCTTGTATTGTAGAAACTATATGCTTATGTATGCAGAAATTTTGCAAAGACACATTAGTAAATACATGAAATAAAATAGATATCGTTGGAATGGAAGAGTTGTCACTTGGCACCGATATCAAACATTTGAATTAGAATAGGCACATATGCTGCTTAATCAATTAATTACCGGTTTTATTGTACAATTTCGAAGTTATATTATTTTTTAAATTTGTTTCTTGTAAAAAACAAAATCTGGTGCGCGACACACACGACTTTCCCTTACCTCCGTTGTTAAAATCAATTTACTTTTTTTTTTTTTAATTTACATTTAGAGATGAAAATAAATTAACAAAGAACCAATTACTTTGGATTTCAAGAGAAACATGTGCTTTATTTAATATTCTTTGAAATTAATCACTACGACAGTCAGTCTATAATAACTTTTACAATGTTTTCTATAAGATGATATTTTTTCTAATATATTTGGCTTCCCATTGATATATTATACTTCTATGTTGCCTATAAAAATATTTTTACTCTTTTCTCTTTTAGTTGGATATCGAATTCGTTCAATTTATATATTTATCTGTTTTTTATCAGTTCCAACGAGATGATATGATTAATTTTTTCTAATCTACATGATTAGAGGTACTTTAAAGAAAGAAAATTTAAAATATCGGCATTTAAGCCCTGTCAGACTATTTGAATGAGAATAAAACCTAAATCACATTAAAGCCCATTGAATTTTACATCGACAAAGCGAGTTTAATCAAAATTGTTAGAGCCGTTTTCGAGACAATCGTAGAAAGTTGCAAAATGCATGGTATTAAGTATGACTCCTGATCAGTCGATTTTAGTGAAAAAACTGCTGTAACATCTCGGGCGTATTTTTTTTTTCAGTGGCGCGACAGGCCGTGCAGGCCCTGGGCCTCGCGGTGTGATCTCCTGAGAGATATGGTCATCACTCCCTACGCCTAATTTTGTGAGTGGCCACCATTTGGCTGACGGGTCTCACATACCCGGGCGAGAGGCTGCGAGTGAATCCCCATTTATTTACATCATTATAAAAGCCCCGCCGGGACTGGGATTCGAACTCGCAACCTGTAGCATGAGAAACTAGCGCGCTAGTCACTCAGCCACGGGCTCCCCTCTCTCGGGCGTATAGCTGTCTTAAATATGAAATTTCGGTTTCGAACGATTTCCTTTTTTGCGCTAGACTTACCACACATAATACGGACACATAAACACACACGGACACACACAGCGACTTTTTAGCGGGACTTGGTCATTTGAACTCAGGGTCTATATCCGTTGAAAACTGAATTTTGAAAATTTTCACGATAGCAATACTTTTCCTTATTATATATTTCATATATGCATATAAAATCCGGGTAAAATGTATATACTTTGTAAGTGAAAGTAAAAATGACTAGATTTCATGCATTACTATTATTGTCTATATTGAGACACACCGTAATATATCTGAATACAAATTGTTTAAAAGAATATAGGTTTCTTGATCTCGATTTCGTCACTATCCATTGGATTTTTCCGGATATTAACCATGATCTTTCATTAATAATTAATCAATGTAAATTATTTTATCTCATTTAAAAATAAAAATTAATAATTAGAATGCGAGGTTGATATCTCAAGATTAAGTTGACTATCGTCAACGAAATCTAAAACCTGCGAGTTCTATCTAATTATGATAGCTGATGTTTGATACTGATGTTGGATGCTAACTTACTTTTTAATTCGAAGGCGAAGTTTCTGGTGTTTTGTGCCAAGATAATGCAGATTCCAATATGGCTGAGAGTTAACCACTGTATCAATCTCAAGGATAAAGTAACCTTCATGATTTATCTAATTTCCACGAATGAGTCAAAACTAATATACTGCAATTTTACAATTTACAGCAGCTTCACCTCTCTTCTGTTTTAACTAACAGATAGCGACTGGGTTTTTTCGCTCATTCGTGAATCATACATGATAATGTTTACGTGAGTTACCTAACCTCATATTCATAATCTCATATGTTAATAGGAAAAATATGGTACGCGCAACACACAATCTTTACTTGATCCCCTGCTTGAAATAAATGTTTAAAACTTACATTTAATCTGAAAAATAATTTCAGAAGGTCAATACAAAATATATTTAGTTTCCGTGGCAAATTCAGTTTTCCATTTTTTATTTTTTTATTATTTATTGAGATTTACAACTGTACTAGTACATCAAGTAAATTAGCTGTAAGATAAAACACATGAAGAGAAAATACCCATTGGCAGCACTCCACTAGGATAAGCTGATTTTAGTGAAAAAGCTGCTGTTACATTTCGGATGTTCATTCGGAAATGAACACTAGAAAAAAAATCTGGTCCGTGCAATATAAGAATTCCACTAACCTCCTTTGTTAAGATCAAGTTTATAACTTTTAATTAACGTTAATGTTGAAAAAATAATTACAATAAAAACAACCGAAATTATCATTTACAACAATCACTTAGGGTTATGCGATTTTCGACACTCAGCATTACCTTCTATAGCTTGAGATGTTTGATAGCATTTTTAGAAAAACCTTTAGCTTTCCAAAGAAACGCAATTATTAAAAAATAAAATAGAAAAAAAATCCTTTACGCACGAAATAGAACATTTTTTACAATTTTAAAGGATATGAGGACTGGTTTAATTAAGTTCAAGTCGCCATTCTCGTTGAAACGATTCTGATCACTAGGATAGATTGAAAATGGATGAGAACCAACATTGATACATGAGTAAACATTTATATATGAGAAATGTATATTAAGAAAGTTTTGAAAAACAAAGAACCAAGATAGATAAAGGTGCGGACAGACCGGTAAAGCAGGATAAATATGGGAAAAAAAGTAAAATAATTTTTAAAAAAGTGCAATACAAAAACTTTCGGCTTATCTTTCTTTTTAAAATCTTCAGGAAAAATCTAAGCTGATTAAGATTTATTAAGCTAAAGCTGACTGTTGCTATCAAGTGTGATCCATGATGGCTTTGAATTTCATTGATAACGTTAAAGATTCTGACAAATCAATTGACAAAGCTTATCTGTAAAATGAACAATTTATGTTAACCAAGAAATTTGTTCAGACAGATTTAAGTACCAGACTTGTTTTGTAATAATTACTCATTGAATGATAATGGTTTGAAATATTAATGTCTGAAGTTATCTTATTTTATAAAATCAAGTATACTTCTTAGAGCTAAAAAAAAAAATAAAAAAATTGAAAAGATGATTATGGTTTATTTGTTTGAATTCACGTTATAATTAACAAGATGTCTGAAAAAACTCATCTCAACCGATCCCCGAAAAGCATGTTCTTGGCTGTAACGGTGAACCATAACACGCACAGTTGATTTCCAAAAGGTACTATATCCATTCTAGGAAATTTTACAGGAGACACGAAAATCACTAATTATTATATTATTAAATTAGCTAATTTGATTATTTTCGCATTAAAATCCAGAATTGTTTTTTTAGTATATTAATAACATCATATTAAAGTTATGAAATGAGATGTTTCGGTATAATTTAGAACGAAATTAAATGTGTAATTAGTTCCTTCGGAAAATAATTATATTTCTAAATTGCGTTTATAAAGGACTTAGGTGTACATTAGATAAAATCAAATAGAAGATTTTGATAAAACTAAATGATGAGAATACAAATATGTAAAAAAATCAATTTTGTAAAAAATGTCCTTTAGTACCTTTTGGAAATCAACGTCTTAATTATGCTTCCGTGTTTTACTTTAAAACATTGAAAGGTCGTATAAGGGAACTGGTTTATAACTGAAAAAGTATTTAGAAATTGACTTGAAAATCCTGTATCTAGGTAGTACATTCTGTGGATATAAGGACATTTTTTTATTTTTGTGAATAAGCTCTCACTAAGATATGAATATTGATTTGATTTTTTCCCCATATAGAGATTTAAAATATATTATATGTTAATAATTCGATATTTAATATTTTGTTATTGTTTTAATGACGATAGCTATGGAGGAGGTACCCACCCCTGGCCTCGAGGAAGTGGACCGAACCTTCTACTGAAGATGGTATGATAGAAGTAGTTGGGCTCACCACATTCCAGTTGGTTAGTAGAAACATTGTGTTTTTATATATATATATATAAACAATAAAAAAGCTCATTTAATTATTAAGGTTGATTTTGGGCTGAATAATTCTTCCATTAATACTCATTCTTTTATTTCATGACGTTTCGGGATATTCTCCCATCTTCAGAAATCTACAAAAATTATATTAAGCAATTTACCATCACATTAAAAGATCACTATAATGAAGTGAATGGTTTAAAAATATTTTATAAATTAGGTGTCAATTGATAACTAAAATTTTAAAACTATTTAATAACAAATTTTAAAATCATAAGGAGGCGTTAAAAGCAAAAATTTAACAATGTTACATAGTACTTAGTTAAAATAAAATATTATAAAGTTACCTCGTTATATATTCTGTAATCCCAACATTTTCACTAATCACACATTGAGCCAGGTAAAAAAGTAAAAACGAAGTCAATATCTAAATACATCAGATCTGAGCAAGAGTATTGCTCAGATCTTTGTCCTCAACTGGATTAAGGATTAGACCAATTTTTAACTTGTATATGGTTATTATTATTTCATATTGTGAAATTATTTAAAACATTTATTATTAATTATTTATATTATATTTTTAATTTTTTAATTAAATCAGAATAGTGGTAACTTAAATGTCTTGAGTCAGTTTTAAAATTCACGGTTTTATCTATATTTTTATTGATATATATAGCCTCTATGGTTTTTCTATTTTGTTATATTTTTGACTATTTCCAAAAATTTGTGGTCTATTGAGATCAAACTTATGTTTCAAATGTATGCTATGTTGTGATAAAGCAGTTGTATTTATATTTTTACTGTTGTTACAATTACTTTTGTGCTGTTTAGTTCTAGTACTAACTTTTTGGACGTTTCCCCTATGTAACATTTTTCACAGTCCAGACAATTTATTTTGTATACAACATTTAATTATTCAGCCCAAAATCAACCTTAATATATATTATATATATATATATATATATATATATATATGTATATACATATATATATAATATAAAATAATAATAGTATATATATAATAGTAATAAGTTATTTTGTAAGCACCAGTTTCGGATAGATTAACCAATGTAAACACATTTTTAGCAGATCCATAGGGGAAAACATTTACTTTTTGGAGTGGAGAAAGAGCTCTTGTTTAGATGAAGGAGAGGGTAAGGTTTGCTAGGTACAGTAGCACACGTGTGTTGGTTCTCGTAGGTATTTAGTGTATGTTTTAAAATTTAAACTATTCATTATCTTTTCTTTTTTCCTTACAGTGATTTTTGTGGAGACGACTTCCTCCCATTGAATCTACCAATGGTAGAGACTTGTTGAAATTGTTTGAAAAACTTGTCTGAGGGATACGTAGTTGAATCAATGGAAACAAAGCAAAACAATACTAACAAAACAAATCAACTCTAAAACTCCAGTAAGATTGCTAATTGGATGGGACACTATCATTATTCAGGTCATGGGTTCGAGTCTGTTGAGACAGAACATTATCTATTCTGGCAATACAGCTGTGGGTTGATCTTGGAGTTAGAAGATTTTCCTGTTTGTATAAAGTATCCGAACTGGAGTGAGAAAAATCAGGCAGTTCAATGGGAGGAAGTCATCTCCTCCAAAATCACCAAAAGAAGAAAACAAAAATGAATAATTTAACATTTTAAAACATATACTAAATACCTTCTAGAACCAACACTCGTGCGCTACTGTAACAATAAACGCATGTTTGGCCAATACGCGAAACCATACCCTCTCCTTCTTCAAAACAAAGAGTTCTTTCTCCAAAAAGCTAATGTTTTCCCCACTGGAGATGCCAGTTCTTTTCCCTATCCACTTAATCTGAATTTAGGGATATACGATGATATATTAGGATGGACTTACTTGTCATATGAAATTAGATAATATCAGATAACCACGTACGTTCCTTTGGTTTATAGTGCATTAAGTATTGCACCTCCATGTAATAAGTACAACCAACTTGGAATTCCGTATTTGATTCACACTTCTTATTGTAAATCAGTAGGAAATACTAAGACAACAATACTTAACCCTATCACGAAATTGAACTGAAATGATTTCCTTTCAGCCCCTTCTTCAGGCAGGTGGCCATGGAGACAGGATATGCCAATGCAAGACCGCGACAGTGGTCACAACCAAAACTATTCCTATGCAAGTAGATGGTGAAGCTTGCAAGCTGAATCCGAGTGTCATACAACTGGAACATCTAAACAAGGCACCAATGCTTATCAAGAAAAAAACTGGGAAATCCTCTAACACGTGAGAATTTAGATAGCGTATAGCATGATAAGACTTTTTTTATTTTATGGCCTTTAAATTAGTTTACTTTTCTTTTTTTTTACGAAGAGTTTGATTTATTTTTTGGTATACAGCCAATCTGGATTACAGTCATTCTCCGTACAAGTAAAACTTCTTAAGATGACTGATTACGAAAAGCATTACTTCGAAAAAGATATTCTGAAAGACACAGGTACGTAAGCATATTTGATAAGATAAATAATAAAAATAATTTTTAATTATAATTTTTTGGATTTTTTAGAACTATCAATAGATAAAAAAAATAAAACTATACTATTTAGATTTAATTGACAACATTAAACATTTACGTGAGCTACCTTTGGTCCTTAGCAGCAACAAAACCTAATGAATCCTAAGATGTAGGACATTATGAGCTGTCTTTGTATGATAGAGGAATTGCTCCATCGAGGAAGAAATGTATTTTTTCAATGGACATCCGACCACTGCAGTCTCCGTGCTAATAAGCTCATAAAGAAGAAACAACTTTGGAACAGCCGAAATATAGGATGTCCTTCCATACAGCTTGGGAAGAACTGAATAAGCCATACATGCTGTATTACTGTAATCCTTAAAAAGTAGTACTAGTGAAAAGGAAAGGAACAAACTGCTTATTATCAAGATCAGTTACCTGTATACTTGCCAAGAAAAGATGCCGTTGTAAGATTTCGATAATTAACGGCTATGACGACCTAGGAAATATTTACACCTAGTGAATAAGAATGGAGAAATCTCCACTATGCAGACAGGATCTGATATGGATGCAGCGCATTTAAACGGGTGCTTCTGGTTGCAATGGACATGAAATATGACTCCATCAAAATCGGAACAGTTGTTGGCTGCCAGAGCTCTAATGGCAGGAACCAAACAAGAAGGAAATTAAAAAAAAGAAAAAAAAGTTCCCGTTTAGGGATAAAGAAAGACTTATGGAAACGAAGTTGCAATACCGTGGTTAGTGAACATCGCCAAGTCCAAAACCTTCAGATCAGATTAACGCAATGATCCCATCTATTCTTGGACAACTCATCAGACGCCTTCCAGTGGAATGACATATATAAATAAATGAAAAATCGCTATATATATATATATATATATATATATATATATATATATATATATATATATATTAAAATATATGAGGAAGATGGTTGGGGGTGCGGTCATAAGAGAGAAACACACATTAAAAGAAAGTGCTATTTTAATTTAAACAGTGTCTAAAGACGTCTTACTTTGACTTCTTTAGACACCGTTTCAAGAGTCACCCTGATGAAGGGCACAATGTAGGCCAAAACGTCGGCACACAATTAAAATAGCACTTTGTTTTAATGGGTGTTTCTCCCTAATGACCGCACCCCGAACCATCTTCCTCATCTATTTTCTCAACGGTCAACTGAACTCCATCATTAATAATTAAAATATAGTTATAAGTTTACTATCTATAATAACAGTGGAAGTAAGCGGGGCCTTCGTTGTTAACTATGTTACAATTAAAAAGGTTTTAACGTCACACTAAATATAAGCAAGCAAAAACAAGTGTAATTTTAAATTACGACACAATATTTTGAATTCTGAGAATGGAATACTTAATGTCAATAAATGATCAAAATTGAAAGAACTACGTAAGTAATAACTAACAGAGTAAAATACATCATATCATATGAAATATATAAAGAGTTTCTCAGGGAAAAAAAAATAATGCTATCACATAAAAACTTAAAATAACAAAATGTCAATAAGAAACATGCAGAAAATAAAAAAATAGAACTAATATTCATTATAAAATTGTTCATCATTGCTATTATAAACATATATGAATGTTTTTAAGTGCCGTTAAAAAAAACTCATATAGATTTGTAAGTGTTAAAACATAGACACAACTGAAATCTAATTTAATTTATTTTTATATTATATTAAATTATATCAAACAATCTATCATTGTTACATATAAGTAAGTAATATACATCAATATCAAACTCCGAGACTAAGAATTCCAAATTTTAAAGAAATTTTGCTGTAATATTTTATTTATTAAAGCTAGTAGTTTATTTTGACTATTTAATCTATGTAAGTATTAAATTCTGAATACCTTGAGCACTGGGATAGACTTTCCTCTTCCTCAGATATCACAAAGAACAAACTTCGCAGCCAAGAAGGTTCTGACGGCCTATCGCGCTTTATTTCTGATGAGTAAGGTGGTGGTGGTGGGGAATCTTTTGTACGACCATTACTCATAAAAAAGTAGTGCCTTTTTTCTCTCCTTAGTAACAATTTTAAGTTTCAACACTCTAGTTTATCATTTAACAATTAAAATTACATTTTACTGCCATTTGTATTCGAATAAATCAGTTTTTGCTCGTTCCTATATAAAATATCTTGTATCATAACATTTCTCATGATCTACACTATTACATTTTCACTGGGCATTTTTCACAATTAGAGAAGAGTTCTATTCGAAACTATGTTTATGTACTTTGTATTCAGATAAAATGTTATGTTGCAAAATAATGTTTTCAAGAGAATATAATCAGGAGAAAAAACGCTGCAATGCCGTGGCCTTGGTCATTCGGCTTCGATCTACCTCGTCCCTCTGTAAAATCTTCATACCTAGACCCGCCGCAACACTGGCAGGGGTTTCGCCCGGGTGGACCGGGATTTACCCTATTTATAGGGACTTACGAAGTTGGCCCTCAGCCTCTGCTCAAGGTATTGGAAAAGTTGGGAATTGAATGAGGATAAAGAAGCAGCATAAGGAATATTGGTTGGTAATGATAATGAAGATAATTCCAGAGGGTAATAGAGCGGACAATAAAGGAACGACCAAAATTTTGGGTTCTGTGGGTAGGGAGATAAAGGTCAGAATGGCGCGACCTAGTTTCAAGTGAGTGGACTGAGGATTTAAATTGAAAGAGACAGTGGATGTAGAGAGAATGTTGGGAGTTGATAATTGGTAAAGGTATGATTCTAGGTAATATTGTCTTAAATATATCTTAAAAATATGTTCATCAATGCGCCTCAGTCTGTTTACGTAAAGGTGTAATAATAATTAAGTAATAGTAATAGTAAGCGTGTCTGTTTCCTGGAGACTTTTCTTCACTCAGGTATATGCGATGCCAAACATTGGACTACCATCCGGCATCCACCATAGTGAAATCCCGTTTGACCTTTATTTGCTTCACCATGTCGTCCCTCTTGATTTGCCTGACAAAGTGGGCAGGAGGTGGCCTTTGGTCATTCGGCTTCGATCTTCCTCGTCCCTCAGAAAAATCTTAGACCCGTCGCTACACTGGTCATCAGGACCGCAGGGGTTTCGCCCGGGTGGACCGGGATTTTCCTTATTTCTAGGGACTTACGAAGTCGGCCCTGCTCAGCCGGTATTGGAAAAGTTGGGAATTGAATGAGGATAAAGAAGCAGCATGGCGAATATTGGTTGGTAGATAATTCCAGAGGGTAATAGAGCGGACAATAAAGGAACGATATAAAGTTTTGGTTCTGTGGGTAGGGACGTAAAGGTCAGAATGGCGCGATCTAGTTTCAAGTGAGTGACTGAGGATTTAAATTCAGGTCACCAGGGTCGCAGGGGTTTCTCCCGGGTGGACCGGTATTTTCCCTATTTCCAGGGACTTACCCAGTCGGCCCTGCTTAGCCTTATTAAGAAGGACCTCGATCTCACCTGCTTTATTTTTCAAAGTCCCTAGAGGGAGCCCTTCGATATATTATGCCTGGCCTTCTAGATGGCTTTTAATTTTTGCAAGCCTCTAATTTAATTCAAAACTTCAAGTTCCCCATATTTATCTTGGGATCCCCGCATGCTTCTAATTTCCTCGTTGACCTGGTATCCTAGACTGGTCAGTGCTGCTAATATGTCAGCCGAGGTTGGCACACCTGTTTGCACCTGACTGATGAAATTTTTCATTAACTTTCATAGCTTCAATACCTTTTTGTTTCAAATTACAATATTTTCCGTGATTAACGACATTTACAACAATCTTAGTTGTTTTTGTCGTCGCGAGTGATGGCACTATCACAAAATATACAAAGAATCATTTTTTTTAATGAAATAAAAAAAAAAAAATTAAATTGAATAGGCAGTACTCGCAAAAAGATATTAAGATAATTATTAGCTGGTGTTGACGTCCTTACGTTTCAGGTTAGGGATTACTTGACTTAATAACAGATGTATCGCAGTAAACTCCCAGCTTTCTACCACTTTCTAGTGTAATGTGTCTACTCTAACAGACAGCAACTACTCAGTTACTATTGTTTATAATGTGATACACAAAAAGAAAAAAATAATTGATGAAATAACAAAACTTTAATGTTGTCAATAAAATATGCACATGGGAATGATGTTGAGTGGTTGCCGTCTCTGGCCACACTAATGTCATACAGAACATGTATATAAACATTGGCTTTTCTTTTAGGCAGTTTTATCGGGGAGCTTGAAGTGAGGCCAGATAATGACTTGGAATATGTAAGAAATAACATAAATGAAATACTGTCAAGTTCAGGAACCCAAATATCTCCGGACTGGTGTTTTGTTGACAGTAAGATACTTTTTTAACTTCAGTAGTTTTAGGTAGATGGAAAATAAAGCCAATTATTCAATATAAGTGGCATTTTTTGAAACCTATGAGACTTTAAATTTTTTTTTTTATACTTAAGATCTATTGAGTTGATAAGAAAAACTATTCCAGGTTGCACCACGGAACGTTTTTTCAGAATCGATCGATCGCAAGAAAATATTTATTATATAACCGACATAGCTAACGAAATTGTGTACATTCTGGAGGCTGAGCGAGATGTGACAGAAATGGAAACGGCTATCTCATCTCCTTCGTCGGAAAAAGTTGACAATAGGTAAGAAAGAAGAGGTTATGATTTTTGCCCCAAGCAATAGCGAAATCTCCATATTTATACATTAAAAAAAAAGATGGATTTATATTTAGTTTGATATACCTATGATTCGTGATATAGATAATAACTACCCATAATCCAACCATGAATGGAAAGTATGTCTTGATGATCAAAATATTTTTTCGAACCCCTCTAAATATCAAGCGTTCTCAATTATCAATATAAATAATTAAATAGCCATTACTTAAAAATGAAAAAAAAAATATAGGATTGATATAAGAGGCGATGAAAAATGCTTTGATCAATGAGAACATGCACTGCCAGAAAGCGATTAGGGAACTTCATTGAAAATATTTTAAACTAGTTGGATACGTAGTTAAATACATAATAGTTGCAAATGTTATTTTATATCCTCAAATTCTAAAGGAAACTTCGGTTTCATAGGTGTTTAGGAAATCAGCTACTTAAAGAAACAAAACATTCATTAATGTTTATATTATAAGTACATGTTTCGGTTTCAGACATGTGGATGGAATCATCAGCATACCTTTTTTTAAAATTAATGCAAACTTCCACATTAAGGGATAATAAGTATCACAACAGTATGTATTTATCCTTAAAATATGTACAAAGTGAAGAAAAATCATGAAGTAGTTTTGAAAAAATTCATATTTATAAACATATGTATATTCTGCACTAGATACCAAGCTTTGCTTATCCTCTCCTTGTGGAGGGTAAACTAATATTTCAAACGATCCCGATGGTTCTCCTCCACCCCAGCCACTCAATAATCGAAGAAATACAGTGGTCGCACTTGAAACACAGACATTCAGGATTTGAGTAGAGGGATTGGCCTTTGCTAATCCTCTGTTCAAATAACACAAAAAGTCTTCGTGCCGCTGACGTTTCAACCCTCGTGGAGTTTGGTTCTAGATAAGGGAATCTTACTAATGATTAGGATGAAGAAGTTCCAGAATGGTTTTGTAAATTCATGGTCTTTTATCAATTGAAATATGATGTTCTGTGCAATAGCAGAATGGTCTTTTGTCCTGTTTGTAGGTTATATTTTGGTTTCATTTCTAGAAGGATGCATGATTCTCGTCAGTGTCTGGAAAGGAAGGCTATATTTAATTTTATTTGACTGGCGGTCAGGATCTGCGTGAAAATCTCAAAGCAAGATGCTTAAATTTTTATCAATTGACTTTGTAGCGCCAAACGCTGTTGTACCTCCGCTCATTCAGGAGGTTTGCATTTTAAAGGATGCCCTTTGAGGACCTGGGAGTGATGATGAAATATATGTATCGCATGCAAATATTGCCAGAAAGGTATCGGGGTTCGTAAGAATGACAGCGGTGAAGAATATTAGAGAAGAGAGCTCAAAACACTGCCTTGTGAAACATCAGCATGAAATAGATAATAATTGAAATATTCCATGCCACCGGAAAATGGAAAGAAACAATAAGAGATAGAACAGCTATAAGAAATAGATAAAGTAAATGAGTTTCTAACCCGAAAATTAAGAATTCTTATCATACTCGGTCTAATTTTTCCAACGTTATATGATCAACAACTCAAAGACTTGTTGAACAATTGATAGCATGAGTGATCGATCAATGATAGTGCACTCCAAACTGGTGTGAAGAGATTTTTGGATTTAAGTATGTGTGGGATTTATGATTTGATTTTCAGTATACAGAACTTTCCTTTCCTATCATTGGAAGAGTAAGGTTCATATTGGATTAGAGTGGCACTGAATTTGACATGGAAGGATAGGAACCTGATTTGGACCCAATCAGCAACATATAAAACCAAGGTCATTATGGATGATTTTCATTCGTACTAAGAGCATTAAGGATTTTACGAAGGATTTTGGATTATAAGGTTTGGATCCGGATGAATCCAAGGTTATGTGGAGCCCAAAAGGCGAACTTGTCCAGATAGGACTTATAGTATTATAGTCACATAAATGAGCTTTATTTAATTAATTTTGAAACTTAGAGTGTTTGTCCAGTGAGTGTTGAAGAAATGTTACTTTTCGTTTCAACCTTATATGAGGATTTATACATGAGCAAAGCGGCCAAAACGCTTCCAGTATATGCATACATCTAGATGTGGTTGATTGAAGTATTTATATAATGTGCCAAGATGAGTCAGGGTTATAAAAGATCTCTACCAAACATTAACTTTAGCAAAAAAATCTATTGGTACCGAATGTAGGCTTTGCTAAAAACTGGCCTAACAACTAAAAAAAAAAAAAAAAAAAAAAAAGTGTTCGTTCATAAAATTCGAAAAAAAAGAAAGAAAAATGAAGTAGCTATAGAAATTTCTGAGAAATAACTGGATACAAGTTTATAACATATGTTTTCAGACTTCAATCCAACCATAAGTACTACTGGAAACCAAGAATGTTTTTGCAATGATGAATAAGATTGAACATCTTTTAGTGATAGGAAAATATCAGAGGAAGATAGATATTAATATATCTAATTAATTTATCAAATTAATGATGTTGTTATTAAATAATAATGTTTTTAACGATGCATCCTTTACAGATCCTGGAAAAAGTAATAAGGCTCCAGGATGTGCTTGGAAACAAATATCGGTTTGGAAGAAATCGAAGGTATTGCTGGATCTGAGTGGAAAGATTCAAAACAACAAATTTCTCTAGAAGAAATAACATTAAAATTGGCGTCTACACATCAGTCTTAGACGTAGAAATTTCTTTAGGCAGACATAAAAATATTTTAGCCCAAGATTGACGTAATTTTACATTTAATAACTGTATGTAATATCGGATAATTTTGAGGAGTGAAGCTTTTTATATTATTTTCCTTTATAGTCACATTAATTTATAAAACATATGTACATAGTAGTGTAAATATTTGAAGTTTTATAACACATATAAAACCGGTCCGTTAAATTATTGTTTTATGATTTTCCTTTCATTGTTCTACTCTATTTATTATTTTTTAATCAACTTTCATTTTTTTTTAATACTAAATGTTTTGTTGCAATTTTTGAAAATATAATGATTTATATGTATATGCTTATTTAACTATTTTTTATTTTACATGAAACTTCCTTTCCTTCTTATAACAATCATTTGACGAAAACACCAATTCTATACATCAACACAAATATACATGATTTACTAGTAATATGTCCGTTTTATTTTATATTCATACTATCGTCAATTATATTTGTTCTCCGTGCACAGTATTATGATTAAAATGAATTATTAAATATATCATATTTTTAATCATCTTATCCAAACCAAACTGATGCGGAAAAATTATAGCATGTCATTACAGAAAAGTTTAACCCTTGTATATACTCAAGGGATTTTTTTTTTTTTTTTCAATTATGAAGGTTCGTTATTTTCCTATAGATCCTAATCAGTTTCCTTTCTGCTTATGGAAATGTATACTATTCCATAATTTTTTTTTTTCATATTTGTATAACATGAAGTATTGTCAAAAAAATCTTGAGAGTGCACATCTTACTTTAATTTTTATTTGTTAAATAATTTTTTTCTCGTGTGAAGACCCAAACAGATCTCTTAATATAATAAACAGATTTTATTATATATTCGCAACCCTTAAAAACAGAGAAAGAGTCTTAGAGACTCAAAAAACACTGTAAGAGTAAAACGCACGGTGTAAAATAAGAATAAAAAAAAAAAAGACTTTTATGCATAAATAATCTTGATTCTTAACATCTATTATTATTATTTTTTATTTTTTTTTTGGTTATATCTTTCTTAAATTTGAAGTTTTTCTTACCCAAGTTTCTCTCTACCAAGTCTGCCATTCCATGACATCCTCTTCCGAAAATCCCTTACACAAGCCATACTCTGCATTATTGCATTTTTCCTCTTCCACTCCTTCTATCACCACCCATAATATGAGACGTTGATTTCCAAAAGGTACTAAAGGACATTTTTTACTAAATTGATTTTTTTACATATTTGTATTCTCATCATTTAGTTTTATCAAAATCTTCTATTTGATTTTATCTAATGTACACCTAAGTCCTTTATAAACGCAATTTAGAAATATAATTATTTTCTAAAGGAACTAATTACACATTTAATTTTGTTCTAAATTATACCAAAACATCTCATTTCATAACGTTAATATGGTGTTATTAATATACTAAAAAAACAATTCTGGATATTAATGCGAAAAGAATCAAATTAGCTAATTTAATAATATAATAATTAGTGTTTTTCGCGTCTCCTGTAAAATGTTCTTGAATGGATATAGTACCTTTTGGAAATCAACGTCTCATATGTTCTGTGATTCTGTCCTTAGTCGTACTTCTCAAGTAATCATACCATCTGAGTGGTCACTCTTCAATATTCTTTTTTATTTATATTTTTTCCCTTATGATGCTGTTTGTGGCCCTTTTAATCCTCAATATCCATCCTAATCTCCATAAATTCAGGAATTTGTTTCCCTTGGGTATTGCTAATGTGCCATTTCTCCGATCCGTACAGCATTACACTCTTTACCAATATCTTGAGGATACGATTTTTTGTTTTTGATGAGATATTACTGCTCTCTAATATGAAATTAAGCATTTCCACAGCTTCCCTGTCATTTAAGATTTTTTTTTTTCAATTTCCGCATCTGTTCTGCTACTTTTTATCACGGATTCTAGGTATCAGAATTGGTCCACTCAACTGATCTTGTCGGTGCATTCTTCATGCACATGTATTTACTGTTATTATTATTAATTTTAAGAACCCCTTGTTCATACCAGTCAACTGTCCTCTAGCTTTCTGAACAGGTAGCTGATATCTTCCTGATCATGTGCTTATGGCACATTTTTTAATTAAAAACAAAACAAAATCATGCCCTATTTCGCTTACCGCAAATAATATGGTTTAATTTTTTTCAGTGATGTAGTCAAAGAAGTGAAGTCTGATCAAGAAAACAATTATATTAACAATGAAAATGAAGAAACTGGGTTCAAACCTACGGTTAAAGAAATGTGCCAAAAAATTGAAGTACCTTCTGTACCCAGTATTATTATGAGTAATATAAGCTTTTCAAATGGTTTCCGCCTTGTTTTTCCTGATAATAGGTAATTAGTCTATGTCTATTTTTTTTTAATATAAACACATTATCAAGTTTTATAGTACACTTGATCGATAATACTTCCTTTCATGTGAATAAATTTAATGCTGTCCATGAAATTTCTTAACAATTGAACTTTATACTCAGACACTATTAATACTTTGTATAGAAAATCTTCTTCATATTAAATGCAATTAAATATATTTATCAATGAAATCGTTGAACAAAAAATAAAGAAGATATAGATCGAAACAAAATAAAAATATATTGTATTAAACAGAGTCGGTCATCCCTCAGTCTCAACAGTGACTGCTTGAATCCTTTTACATGCCGTGTCTTATCAGTAAAGTGACAGTAAAACATTGTAATTTTCTGAGGCTTCGAATGCCTATTAATTAAACATCGATTGCAATGGGGAATAAGAAAGATATAGAATTAAAATACTTATAAATGTTTCAAAGAGGAAAAGCAATCATAAGATAATGCTCTAAACACCGTAATCACATTAATAGTTTCACTTATTGTGAAAGGAATCATCTGGAGATAGAATTCGAATATTATAATAGTACCCTTAAGGGTTTATTCCTAAAGTAACGAACAATTACATTGTCTCCATTGCATTGCAAACAGTGCGCTAAGCTTGTCAAGACAAAAAGGGTCCAAGGGATAAAGAAACATTAAATACCATTGCTGTCATTCATAAACTCATTAAGCTTCACCACCACCCAAAATTCAGAGGAAAACAATAAATCGATTAAAAGAAGAAAGCTCAAAAAGGTTTTGTTTTTTTTTTAATAATTTTAATTAAATAAAAATAAAATACTTTCAATAAAAAAATAATCATTTTTAATTAAGGATTATTTTATTTAACAATGAGGATTAATTAAGAATTTAAAAACATTCCTTTAAAATTGTGATAGATTTATAGTGATAAATAGTTTTATAGATAAATAGTGATTGATGATATTTCTATCATCAAGCAACGGATTCGGTCGAAGTGGGGACAGATTTGGCATGACACTACTGACAACAAATTAAGGGAAATAAGAAGGGACATCTCCCATTGGCATTCGTCCCTACGACAAAAGCGAAGGGAAGAGGTTATCTTGGCGCGCCTGCGTATTGGACACACCCGACTAACTCACGGACATCTCATGGCACGGGAACCTCCTACGGAGTGCCCAACATGCGGTTGCCCAATCTCTGTTAAACACATTTTGACAGAGTGTAGGGCTTATGATAATCACAGAGCACATATTGCAATTGACACTGACTTACCAACCGTTTTACAAGACAACATACAGACAACTGCAAAACTTTTTGACTTCCTACGACAGGCCGACTTGTACAATAGACTATAATATTTAATCCCTTTATCAAAGTGATTTAAGGCGAAAATGACCCAAGTGGTTTACGCCTTAATAAAAAAAAAAAAAAAAAAAAAAAAAAAAAAAAAAAAAAAAAAAAATTGTGATAGTTTTAATTTTTTATTATTTAAATTTGCAAATATTTTAACTTTTGATTCAGATATAATCATTACAATAAATTAACAAGAATAATTATTGACCAATATTTTGCAATAATGCACTGTTACAAACCATTTTTGTTTCTGGTATACCATAATATACCATGCAACGCACTGACGGTCTGGTTAGAACTAAGGCCTACTCATACCATGTAATAAGAATGACAATAACAGCTCGAATTTCAGTTTTATGGCTAACCTGTGTAGCTGACAGCATCGTGCTGGTGAAAAAGTGAAGGAAACAAACGATTTGAATGCTTCTAATCTCTTATAGCAGAGCTCATTGTTGCTCTGCTCTTTACTTCGCTATACGGGTTTAGATTGAAATGCTTATGTTTATTTTCGCTGTTCTTCTCTCCTTTTCTATCGTCACTTCTTGTGCTTCCACTTTGCAGTCATCCTAATTGGCAGGTTCGAACCAAATAACTTAAGAAACAACCTTGTCAGCGGAGCTTCAACCTGAGAGGTTGCGCTCAATTAGGGATGAGCCTTTTACCCACTTCAAACTTCAGATAATTATCTGGTAAAATATTACATTTTAAACTTATATATTCTTTTAAACTTTTTATAACATTGTTTCAATCGCTTGCAATAACTGTTACTTGCACACGAGGTGTGTGAGAAAAGTAATGATATTGACAACAATCCGTAATTATTTGAAAAATATTTATTGGCCAATACTATGCTGTTCTGCTTTTCAAGACAATTTTTTTTTGTAATCCCTTCCGAATATTCAGTCCCAATTTTAGCTTTCGCGCGGTTTTTAAGAGCGCTATCAATTACGTTTTCGTTGGCCAAGCCATATTTTGAAATCATAGGAAGCCAAGAGTTTTTCGAATGATTTAAGGAAAGAATAGAAAGCTTATTATGTCACAACGTCATAAGGATTGAAAAAAATCAATCCTATCCACTTTTCGAGGGGAGTACCGTATGGTCAGCACTATTTAACTTACGAATAGATTCTCTATTTACAGAACTCTGTGATCCAAAGGTTGTACAAGAGTATGGTTGGTTTATAAACTATCTCTTCACCACTACTCTGTTTTACCCACAGGTTTTGCGGATGATCAAGCTGTGACTTGTGTAACGATGGTAAATCTGCCATCAACTGCGTCCGTAAAATACTTGGGGAGTTAGGAGAGTCTGTAAAGGCAAGAAAAAAGATAATCTTAAAGAAGAGAAGTTGGTAGGGTCAAAGTTTTGTTTTGATACGGGAGAAGAAATTCATTCTGTTCAAGAAGATGACTCGATCAAATAAATACCTGGGAGTTCGATTTTCGGGTGTATTGGAATTAGATAAGAAATCAGTTGTTTGGCTGAATCGGAATATGGAATATCTTGTTAGTAGTTACCTCTTAAAGGCAGACCGAAAACTCAACATCTTAAATAGTTTGTGTTTTAATCAATGATAAACCCGTTGTAGACAGCAAAACTGACAAAATTGCGTCCATCTCTATTGGAAGCAATCTACGTTATTATTCGAAGATGTTTATAGACAATAATAGGATTATCGGCCAAATCCTGCTCTTCAAAGCTGTATTTGCAGCGACGATGCACGTCTATGTCTTTATTGATGTCTATGGTTGGAAGCTCCTATTCACTATGAGGCAATTTTTCAAAGATTGGCTAGTTTAACGGACGCCCAATTTAAGGAAATTTCCCAATTCACAGGTCAGATCGCGAGTCCTCCAAATTCTTGAAGATTTAAAGAAATAGTTTGGAGGACCGACACACAAAACGTTTGCGTGGTCGAAAGGCAAACCAAGCTGCAATATACTTACTGGATCAAAATGGATCAATGCACTGACTGAATCTCAACATAAACTACGCACGACTTCGCGGTGTTCCAGGATCTAAATGACATGTGAATTGGACAAAAGGATATATTCATCACAAATGCGATATGGTATATGTCATAATAACATGATCCTCGTTAACCGCTAGCACAACAGCACAAAAAGTAGAAAGCGGAACGTTTACCGGAAAAAAAAATATATGTATATAGTATATTTATGTGTATATATAAATATAGAAAATGCTATATATATTTTCAAAACGTGTTTAGCCTTGATACAAAAGGGTCTACAAAATTTGCAAATATTGTATCATTTAGTGCCACAGAAAAGGAAGCACTAAGCATAGATCCCACTATTATGGTAGATATGAATCTAATGATCGAGAATAGGGTAATCAATTTTGGAATAAAAAGAAAACATCTATACAAAATGTATTCCTCACCTGCAATAGAAATTTCGAGAGAAGCTCAGCAAGAGAGTATAGAGAATATCATATTAGCTACAGGATCATTTTAGGTGAAGTTTGGAGTGAAAAAAAAAATTAAAGATATAATTCTGGACTCGTTAGGAATCTTGCACCACCGACTATACTAAGATTAGACTACATCTGTCAATTCCAAGACCAAGGTCAATATTAGGGATATGGCTTTGTACATTTTATCTTGCGATATCTCTCTCTTTTCCGTTTCTTAATATTGTGTTCTAGATTGATGCATTTTGCTGTATGTGTTCGTAGCAGCCCATCGAAGAAGAGACTTAACTATATTTCAAACTTTATCTCCTGTTGTGGGGTTAGAAAATGGCCCTCCGGGATTCAGACCAACGCTATGCCATTAACTTTTAGATTAAACTTGGATAATCCGAAATTGTGACATTTGAAATATTGAAACAGGCATATGAGGAACATTTCTTATCAAGAGCACAAGGTTTTCGATGGCAATTATTATTTTTGAAAGACCGAAAACAATTTGAAGATAAACCATGCTCAAAAATATTTTCAACTTAAAAATCTTCCTCCTTACAAACCACAGTCGAATCCTTGAATGACCTCTCATCAGACCACAGTCCAGTTCTGCTTTCCTTGCATTCGAACTTTACTCCTTCCCCAACCCCTCCTAAACTGATCTTTTGGACGAGTGAACTAGGACGGATTATGGACAGACTTGGAAACCAAATTGAAATAGACGTTGACAGTGCCGTGAAAAAACTTACAGACTCAATACGTACCAGTATATTCGATAACAGTACAAACACAAACCCCAACTGCCCTCAACAAACTAACCTGCCACAGCATATTCGTAACTTATTAATGGAAAAAATAAAAGCAAGATCTAAGTGGCACAGGACTAGATATCCAGGAGACAAAACATATTATACAAAACTGACAAATCAACTAAAATCAGAAATCAAGAAACTCAAAACTTACTAAGTATGACTGAAAAACTCACAACTACTGACAAATCCCTATGGACTATTAAGAAAATACTAAACTTCAAAGATTTTAGTCATCCTCTCATTAATGAATCTCAATCCTGGACCAGATCAGATGAAGAGAAATCCCAAACATTCGCTCAGCATCTTTTTAAAACTTACAATCCGTATCCTGAGATCCTTAATCCGCAGCACCTTGAATTCATTGAAGCAGAACTGAGTATTCCACTCCAGTTGGCCCTTCCTCCTAAAGCATTTCATCCTTTAGAAATTTTGAACTTAACCCAAAAATTACCTTCCCGGAAAGCTCCTGGACACACATCACAGCCCGAACCCTTAAGCAACTTCCTAGAAAAGCCATCCTATTTCTCACCTATATTTACAATTCCATACTCCGCATTACATATTTACCTCAATCCTGGAAATTAGCTATTGTTAAAATGATCCGCAAACCCAAAAAGGCACTGGAGCTCCCTTCTCCCTACCGTCCTATATCTCTTCTACCCATCATGGGTAAAATCCTAGAACGGCTCCTCCTAAAACGACTATACCCTATCCTAGAATCATATCACATAATCCCAGACCACCAGTTCGGATTCCGAACCTCCCACTCCACCATCCAGCAATGTCACCGTGTGGTAGATGTTGTCTCTTCTGCATTGGAGCGCGGATGTACTGCACTGGAGCCTTTCTCGACGTTGAACAGGCCTTTGACCGAGTCTGGCACCCGGGACTGTTGTACAAACTCCGTAAATTCCTTCCTCCTACATACTTCCTAATCATCCAGTCCTACCTCTCTGAAAGATCCTTCAAAATAAACCACAATAGTTTCTATTCATCTCTTTTCACCCAGTCTGCTGGGGTTCCTCAAGGCAGTATCCTAGGACCCATTCTTTACATAGTATATACAGCTGATATCCCAACCCATCCGAACACATTCCTTTCTGCCTATGCCGATGACACTTGCGTGTTATTGTTTAATAACGATCCTACAATTGCCTCTCAAACTCTTCAATCCCACATCAGCGACCTTGAGGTATGGTGTCAGAATTGGAGAATTAAAATCAATTACAATAAATCCCAACAAATTACCTTTACCCTTCGTCGAAAACCTATGAAATCCTGCCCTACAGTGTCCTTTAATGATATTCCGCTTGTCCCGGTTGAAAAGATCCGATATTTAGGACTCCTGCTTGACAAACGACTTACATGGAATCCGCATACAAGACTGAAGAAACAAGAAACTGCACGACGATTTCGGCTACTCCAATACTTACTAGACAGACGCTCTAACCTTTTACCATCATAAGGTCTATCTGGACCTACGGAGTAGAGCTTTGGGGCTCTATTAAACCATCAAACTCTTCCCTTATCCAATCCTTACGATCCAAAATCCTTCGCAAAATCCTTAACGCTCCTTACTTTGTCACGAATAAAATCATCCACAATGATCTTAACGTTCCACATGTTGCTGATTTGGCCCGTGCCAGGTATCACACCTTCCATGAAAAACTCCACTCCCACTCTAATCCATTAGTTTCAATCCTTGCTTCCTCTTCCATTCCTGATAATCCTCCGAGGCGTCTGAAAAGAAGATGGCCTCGAGACCTTCTTGTTTAGACTCACTACCAAAGAATGCTGCCAATGGGCAGTTTCTCTTCATGTTTATTTCATGTGTTATAACATTTCAGCATATTTACTTGATGTATTTTTTGTACATTTGTAAATTTCAATAAAAAATATATTAAAAAAAACTTTAAAATCGCCGACAAAATCAAACATGTGAGGTCTCTTCTCAGATCAGACACTCGGATGACAATTAGGATAATGTGTGACCATCAAACTCTTCCCGTATCCAATCCTTACGATCCAAAATCCATCCAGTCATATTTAAAACATTTAACCGCATACAAATTTTAGACTGAAGATTGGTATATGTTATCATATGCATATGCCACACGATGATTTACTCAACGGAATTTTTTTTACCCAAAAGGTATTCCTAATGAGTCCTTGTAATTTTTGTCTTTTTTCGAAATAAAAAATCTTCGTTTAAGAGAACACTTTTAGATTATGAAGAACATTAAAAAAAAAAATGTCACCGACTTACTTATCCAAGAGCATTTACCCAGGAAGTAAAGTGTGTACGTGCACAAAGATTTTAATTGTAGTTACTAGCTTATTGGTATATGTATATATTATTCAATCAGATCAACAACGAGTACAAAATTTTCCATCCTCGAAACACCAAAAACTGCATAACAATAACTTTTACTCAATAACTTTACTTAATAACTGCAAATCACTTTTAATTTTTATGTCCACATATATTCATTGAAGTGCAAAACTTATACAAATGCAATTTCATGCATAAACAATGTCATTAAAAAAGTATTTATCTGAGAAAAATTAGTTTATATTTACTGAACTAAAAACAGGATTGTTTACAAAAAAAAAGAATGTATACATGACTCAGATATTGTCGGTATATCCTTATCACAACTGACGTTCGTTCAGGTTGATGTCATGAATCAGCAACAATACGGAATATAGGTATGTGTGCAATACAAAAACACATATCTCAATTTAAGATGGCTTAATTTTTAGATCCACATTGAATATGACACGGATTGTGTAGGCTTCATTTGTGAATCAAAATAATTTTTTTTTTTTTAAATCCTTTAAAAAAACAACAATTAAACTTGAGCTGTGCCATTTTCAAAATATGTTAGATAGACATTTTTTTGTAAAACAAAGCATAAAATTAATACATACGTAAACATATATACATATATTTATGGGTGTGTCCTCTTCTCCGGAAGCATGAGAGCGTCGTTTAAAGTTTTGAATTCTTTCTTCATTAAGAAGTTCAATAGACATTCTGGCTATCAAAGACATGACCTCAAAGGAAACCGTTCTAAAGGCCCTTATTGCCCTTAAGAAAATTCTGTGATAAAATAATGGTAGACAGATGGTTTGTCTCCTGTATGATTTGGTAACCATCGCATATTTCCAAATCGGAGCCCCATATAACATAATTGAGGAGAAAAAACAAGCCAGAAGCCTTCTGAGGCTCTTTCTAGGGCCTCCAACGTTTGACAGAAGACGTGACAATAGGAATACCAATTTAGCAGTTTTAGTGCTGATAAACTCCCTGTAGACATTAAAGCGGAGACATGCATCGATATATATAACTCCTAGGTATTTTAAGGAAGATTGGGAACGAATTTCGTGTTTACCCTCCGTGACAGGGTTGGACTCGATTTGCTCCCTGCTAGTGACTAAGAGAACCTCTATCTTGTGATTTGCAAGCTGTAGGCCTACCGACGACAACCAACCCCGAACCGTACTTTCAGGTACTTCGCCACCATTATAACTGCAACATCATCTGCGAATCCCAAAACTGGGGCTTCCTCCGGCATTGTTAACTTGAAAATGGCGTCGCACATGACGTTCCACAGAAGAGGCCCTAGAACTGAGCCTTGTGAGACTCCACCAGTCACCTTGTATCTCCTTTGGTCAATGTCTGAAAGATAAAACAGAATTCTATCTCTAAATTAGTCTGTAAGAACTCTCATAAGATAGTATGGCACCGCCATAGTCCGCAAAACCTCTAAAAAACAGGTCCAATTAGCAGTGTTAAAAGCGTTCTTGACATCGAGAGTAATGATTGCTGCATAATACTTTGCACGTTTACTCCACCTTGCTCCTGAAATTGCTGTACGGGCTGTCTCAACAACCATTCCTATAGCATCCACCGTGGATCGCTTTCTATGAAATCCAAACTGCGCCCTGGAGAGGCCATTTACACCTTCCTTGAACTTTTGTAGCCTGAGGGAAAGGATTTTCTCGAATACCTTGCCTACAGTATAAAATAAACAAATTGGACGATATCCTGTCTGGTCTTCCAGTTTTCCTTTACCCATTGGTATTATTACCAGGCGCTGTCTCTTCGGATTGGGTTTTGGGATTGAGCCTTCAGAAATGCAGGAAATAAAGAGTGTGTGTGTGTGTGTGTGTATGTTTGTGTGTGTGTGTTTGCTTGCAGCATAAATATTTTTAAAACCATAATTATTATTTATACGAAAATGAATATACAAATTAATTTTTACTAAAGAAGAATCATCGAAATTATATTAAATATAATTGCCCACACGCCTCTAGCAATTGTTTGAAACCTCGGGACACCCCAGCAAAATGTGCGCTGTGCAGTGAAGGTCATCCTGCTAGCTATAAAGGCTGCATAGTGTACAAAAATATGCTGAGACAAAAGATCCTAAACATATCCTCTAGAACCCTACAGAAGACCTCCAGCACTACTAATGAAGCACCCGGCCCTTCAACCAGGACTACTCCGATCATCCATCGAGCTCCAGGAGGCAGCGTGTATCAACCACCACCAAGCTCCAATACCTCCGCCTATTCTGCAATAACCACAAAACCTCTGCCCCGACCTCAATCGCCTCAAGATTCCACTTCACAGCCGCAGACATCCCATCCTCAACCCCCGATCTCCTCTCATCACCGTCAGACCATACATTCACAGCCTCAGAGAACTCATTCTAAACCTCTTAACTCCCACCCTCAGTCAAAAATACCCATAAATGATCCAAAACCTGCTTCTCTGAGAGTCAAGTTACCGCCACTAATCTCTCCACAGACCAATCCCAAACATCCACCTGCATTAATCACTGCAGTTCAGGACAATCTCTCATTTGAAGCTCCATTACCTGCTGAATCTCAAAGAATAATCTTACCCACACCAAAACAGATTAATCCTTTAATCCTAAACACCCCTTCCTACCCCAATCCTAACCAACCTCCAACTGACATAACATCTATTCTTTCATCCTTCCTTCTAGACCTCCAAAACACAATCAAACCACTCATCAATCTCCTTACAAGTCTCCTATCACAGTTCCCGATTAATTTCCCTAGATGAATAAGCAGACCCTAGCTATTCTCTTATGGAATTCCAATGGTCTGATTAATCACAGAGACGAACTTGACATCTTTCTTCACGACAATAACATAGACGTTGCCCTTGTGACTGAAACACATTTCACACCTCATTCACACTTTTACATACGCGACTACATCACATACAGATCAGATCACCCTGACAAAACATCCCACGCTGGCTCTTGTATCCTTATTCACAATTCCTTAACTCACTCCCTAATTCCTTCTACTCCAACTGACGCCATCCAATCGACTTCGCTTGCCTTATCCTGCCGTCCATTTAACATAACCATCTCAGCTGTATATTGCCCTCCTGGGATTTCCCTCTCCTCTAACCAACTCGATTCCTTATTTCAGTCCTTTGGTCCGCGCTTCATTGCTGGGGGAGATTACAACGCCAAAGATCAACGGTGGGGATGCCGAACATCCAACGCTCGTGGCCGGATTCTCTCCCAAGTCACCACTTCCAACAGCTATTCAGTCTTATCACCTAAAAATCCTACTTACTGGCCTACTTCCCTGAAAAAGCGCCCTGATATTCTTGATATATTCGTCACATCCCAAATTCCCACCTTTCAATCAACAGTAACATCCTTAGACGACCTCTCCTCAGACCATAGCCCAGTTCTGCTTCTCCTGCATTCAAACCCTATTCCTAAATCCTTCCCTCCTTCATTGATCACAGGACATGTTGACTGGGACAACTTTCGCTCTCATCTAGAAAACGAACTTGACTTAAAGATTCCGCTAAAGACAGAACAACAAATTAACTCTGCTATAGAAAAACTTACAAGAACAATAGGTATTGCAATTAGTAACAACTCAACACGTCCCAAAAATAATTATTCCCGCGACACTAACTTACCGCCTCATATTCGAAAATTATTAACAGAGAAACGGCGAGCAAGGGCTAAGTGGCACAGGTCCAGATACCCATCCGACAAAACATACTATACTCACCTAACTAACAAACTCAAAACTGAAATTAGAAAATTCAAAATGCAAACTTTTCAGGACTTCACAGAAAACCTAAGACCAAATGACAAATCTTTATGGACAACTACCAAAAATCTGCTCAAATTCAAAACTTTTAATCACCCACTCCTTACCGAATCTTCTACCTGGTCTCGATCAGATGAAGAAAAAACTCAAATATTTGGTGAACACCTTTCCAAAATATTTAATCCACATCCTGAAATCCTTAATCCGACCCATATCGACCATATTGAAGCAGAACTAGCTATTCCACTCCAAATGTCCCCACCTCCTAAAGCCTTTCATCCTTCTGAAATAATTAACGTTATCCATCAGTTACGTATTAAAAAAGCACCTGGTCATGATCTCATCACATCCTTTATCCTTAAACAGCTACCTCGAAAGGCTATCCTCTACCTCACTTATATCTTTAATGCCACCCTCCGAACCACCTATTTTCCTGAACCTTGGAAAATGTCAATAATCAAAATGATCCCAAAACCTCAAAAGCCTCCTGAACATCCATCCTCATACCGTCCGATCTCCCTTTTACCTATCATGGGCAAGATTCTAGAAAAACTCATTTTAAAGCGCCTTTACCCGATCCTAGAAATGCATCACGTCATTCCTGACCACCAGTTTGGATTTCGGACATCCCACTCTACAATTCAGCAATGCCACCGTGTGGTGGATGTTATATCCTCCACATTGGAGCGAGGAATGTTTTGCACGGGTGCTTTTCTCGACGTGGAACAAGCGTTCGACCGAGTCTGGCACCCAGGACTCCTTTATAAACTCCGTCAATTCCTTCCCGCAACATACTTCCTCATAATCCGTTCCTACCTCACTAATAGAACCTTTCAAGTAAATTATAACCTTTCCTACTCTTCCATAATTTCTCAGTCTGCAGGTGTACCTCAGGGTAGTATCTTAGGTCCCATCCTTTATACGGTATATACAGCTGATATCCCACTCCATCCTAGCACTGTCCTCACAACTTACGCGGATGACACTTGTGTGTTATCCGTCCATAACGATCCAACCGCTGCATCCCAAATCCTTCAGTCCCACATCACAGCCATTGAGGAATGGTGTCGGAACTGGAGGATTAAAATAAATCCTAAAAAATCCCATCAAATAACCTTTACCCTTCGTCGAAAACCGATGACCTCCTGCCCTACCGTATCCTTTAATAATACGCCACTCATACCTGTTGAACAAATCCGATACCTAGGACTGCATCTTGACAAACGTCTTACATGGAACCCTCACACGAGACTAAAACGACAGGAAACTGCCCGTAGATACCGATTACTACAACACTTACTAGACAAACGTTCAAAACTTCCAATTCACTACAAAAAGCTCATTTATATCACTGTCATCAGACCAATCTGGACATATGGAATCGAGCTTTGGGGCTCTACTAAGCCATCTAATTCCTCCCGCATCCAATCCTTACAATCCAAAATCCTTCGCAAAATCCTAAATGCTCCTTATTTCGTCACAAATAAAATCATCCATAACGACCTTAATATCCCATTTGTGGCAGACCTTTCTCGAACCAGATATACCACTTTTAATTCCAAACTCCCAACTCATATAAACCCTCTTGTCCGCAACCTATCAACCTCGCATATTCCTGACAACCCTCCGAGGCGATTGAAAAGAAGATGGCCTCGGGATCTACTTACTTAAATAAACATCGAAGTACTACCGCTGGGTAGTTTCTTCACAAGCCTTATACGCCTTTTATTATAATTCATCACTTTTACTTATTGTATTTATGTAATATACAGTTGTAAAATTCAATAAAAAAATAAAATATAATTTAAAAAAAAAAAAAAAAAAAAAAAAAAAAATAAATTGAAAAATTATTAATTTGTTTTTTAAATTAAATTTTGTGTTTGCAAAATACTTTCCTTTATTCTTCAATGGCAGATGATAAGCTAAGTGGGGAATCCAAATTGTAAAAAAAAAGTTAAACATAGTGGTATGTGTTTTATTCATCTTGACCAAACCCGAACGAACCTTGGACCAAATATTAGCTTTTTGTAAGCTTTCGTGAAAGCATTACATGACACAGTCTAATGTTATTAATGTATTAGTAAACAAAATATATCACATATTTTCTTGCTGAAACATAACTTATTCCGTTTTCTAATACTACCCTGTTATTTGATATTTTATTAATAGTGTTTTTAATATATTTTAGGAGTCTTTTTGGGAAATCTTCGAATCGAGTGCTAGATGCAGCGAAAAAAGGTGATCTCAAAAAGGTAATTTAGTTAAATACCTATGTCGACTTCACGATAGCTAAATATGGTCATTATAATAATAAACTTTTTATACCACATTTAACCAAAATAAAAAGTTGTAATAACATGAAAAAGGGGATGGCTTGGCCTGTTTGCTCTTCAATCTTGCACTGGAGAAAGTTGTACGGGAGTCTGGAATCCAGACAAGCCATATGATCTTCACCCGTAGTGTACAAATATTGGGATATGCTGAAGATCTGGATATCGTAGCCATAGTGACCCGACCGGCGTCGGTGGAAGCATTTGAGAAAATCATAGAAGCTGCTTCAGTTGACAAAATATATGTACACAGGGGCTGGTGGCGAGGAGGCATTGATTGTAGGCTCTTACACATTCCAAAGGGCGAACGAATTCACGTATCTGGGATCCATAGTGACACCAGCTGACGATGTCTCTGCTGTGATAAGAAAAAGACTGATAGTGGCTAATAGGACATATTTCGCATTGCTGAAGACTCTCCGCAGCAGGTCTATTACTAGGGTGATCAAACTGGTCAAATATAAAAACTTGATACGCCCTGTTCTTACCTATGCTTTTCAGACGTGGACCATCTCAGCACAAAATGGAAATAGCCAATTAACCTTTGAAAGAAAAATCTTGAGGAAAATAGTTGGCCCTGTGAAAAATGGAGATGAATGGAAAATTAGGAGGAACAGAGAACTTTACGATCTTTTTGGAGAAATGGATATCCCTAAAGTTATAAAACCTAGAAAGACTCAGTTGGGTATTGTATATTGGGTATGGTAGTATTTCGCAAGGATGCAAGGGGAAGAACTGCCCAGAAGAGCTTTGGAACCCCCCTTCACGGTACTCGACCAACCGGTAGGCCAAGGCTGCGATGGGTTGATGGAGTGGCGGCGGATGCACGGAGCCTTTGGCGAATCAGAAACTGGAGAGCAGCAGCACATAATCGGACACAATGGCGGCGGTTCCCTAACTATTTTCAACCGATATAAAGGGAGACCGAGATGACCGTGGAGTTAAGATGGTTAATCTTAGTTAAGCAAATTCCAGAGAATTCGGAAGAAAGGGTGGCTTTGTTAGGGGACCGCCCAAACTGGGTGATTACCTACCAGGTCTATGGCGAGAATTGGTATTGGAATATGAGAATTGGTAAGATGCTCCTGAGAGAGATGAGAATAATAAGAATTAGAGATAAGCCCATCGAACAGGTTAGATGCTTCAAATACTAGGGAATCCATTTGGATGATAGCGAACTAATTGCTAATGAAATTATGGAGCGAGTGAACGCTGTAGGAAAGATGTTCAAATGCCGTAAATAACAAATATATCTCCAAGAACACTAAATTTAGGGTATATAAATAAACCTTTCTACCCATATTGAACTACTCCTCAGAGTCGCGGGCAATAACCTCTAAGCAAAGAAATAAAATTCGAGCTTCAGAAATGAGGTTCCTCAGAAAAATCGAAGAAAAAACCAAGATGGGCCCAGAGCTCAATACAAAAATTCAATCAAGTCTTGGAGTCGAACCGGCGGAAAACATTATAGAATAACAAAGTCTAAGATGCTCAAGAATGGAAAACCATCGTCTTGCTCGCATGACATATGAGGCTAAAGTGGACGGACGAAGAGGTAGAGGAAGACCCCGACACTTGGGAGAGTGGAGTAAGCCAAGCCTTCGCGAAGAGAGGAACTGGAATAGGCCAAGAGAAAAGAACTAGTTAAGGAACGAAGAGTTGTAGTCTAGTATCTACAGAAATGCCATTCACACTACATGATCAGTAGACGAGGATGGATTATGATGATGATATATATTATTTAATGTATTACGCGACCTTAATGTTCCTTTTATTTCAGACCTAATTCCATCAAAATTTTCCAAATTCCACCAGAATCTCATTCATCATCCTAATCCTCTTGCTCAATCCCTATCCAGCTCCACTCATCCATACAACCCACCTAGAAGGTTGAAACGGCAGTGGCCCCGCGACCTTTTGTAAATATATTGGAGTTCTAGCACTGGCTAGATTCTCCACTCAATGTGATGTATGTATGAGTGTGTGTATGTGTATATAGGTATAAGTGAATTCTTGACTTTATTGTATTGATTCATTATTGTGTATATATTTTTTTGTAATTTTATGCCGTGTAAATATTGTATAAATGTAGTAGGTATGATATCTTTCAGCACTACTATTGATGTCCAAATTGGGACAGATTGTAATTTTACTCAATAAAAAAATTGTTGTTGTAATGTATTACGCCAAGTTACCGGACACTTTTGTATGCTGCACGTCTTTAATTTAATATGGAACTATGTTTACCTATTTACTTAGACTATGTTTACCTATTTATTATTCAAGAGTTTATTAAAGGAGGGCTATATAAACTAATGATATTTCTCTTATTCCTTTTGCAGAACCAGCAGAGAGTTTCAGTTATAGAATTAGTAATAAAAGTTTTGTTAAACAAGTTGTTGTTGGAAAATTGCAAGTATGCTTGAAAAGTAGAAAACATAGGACAAATAGTTATCTAGAGATAGATCTGACTCGGACGCCTATCAGTTGGTTCAGCGAATATTAACTTTTCGGAATTTGTTCTTCACGGAGGCCAGCAACTTTACACGTCTATTTGAGTCTCCGCGGTGCTATCAACTCAATTGTACGGGCGAGGTACAAGCTCCGCAATTATGAGTTGTGAAACCTTCAGAATTCCTCAGTGTCCTCATCCCTCTTAGGACCAAATATTTTACACAGTACTTTATTCTCAAAAATAATAAGGCGATGTCCATCCTTCAAAGTAAGCGACCAGGGTTCACATCGGTATAGAGCCGTCAGAAGAATAATAATTTTATAATTTCTAACCTTTAAGTTCTTGAGTTTTTATAAAACATTATATTACAAAAGAAATGTTGATAATAGTTGATAGGGGGTCATTAAAACAACAGAGAACGGTAAACATAGATTAAAACTAATGAAAATTCATTAATAAAATTAATGAATGATACAGCATTTAAAAATAAGCTGTTGAAATTTACAACAAATCAATAAATAATACAAGTATTCATATTGATTTCAGTTATGATTCAGTGATAAATTTACTAGTGTCTTCTTCAATTTTTATTCCAGTTAAAAGAACTTCACTCAGAGGGATATTCGCTCCTTTCGAAAAATGGAAACGGTGAAACTGCTCTTCACATAGCAGCCTCTCATGGTCAGAGAGACATCATAAAGTATCTTATCACCTCAGCTCCACATCAAATTATAAATTTAATAGAAGATCAAAAGTGGGTATAGATTTCTTGATACTACTTATTTATTTTTTAACAGATTTTATTACATGATGGGATTTAGAAAATACCTCATATCATTAAAAATATTATTAAACTAATTCTACTCCTCCAGTCATAAAGCCAGGAGTTCATAGCATAGACTAATACCATTGGTCAAATATTTCATATTTACTAAAAATCACGCATACATAATTTGCTGCTTAAGTGAACCTAATAATAGCATAAGTAGGTTTTCATGTAAACATTTTATACACCCCACAAAACATATAGAACAACTTAATATAACAACAGATATAAATGAGAAAATTATTGAGTGATACATTAAATAAATTGTTTACCTTCACATACAAAAATCCCTGCAGTTTATAATGGTAACAAACCACACTAATGCTGATAAATAGTTACTTTAAATTGACATTCAGCAGAAGAAAGGCTATCACATAAAGCAGAATAAAACATCAAGACCAATGATTTAAAGTATAGCAGTTGATATTTTATCTCTCTTGATAATAGTAATTTCAATTCATTTAAATATGTATAAAAAGGTAACAATTGTGTTGTATACAAAAAAAAAAAAAAAAAAAAAAAAAAAAGTAAAACAAGTCTTTAAAAATAAAAATTCATTATGAAAAATGTTCCCTTGTAATAATTTTAAAGAAACATTTCATATTTGAAGACATTTGTTTTTATTTTGAGAAAAATCGGTTTATTTGGTTTTAATAATAGCAAAAATTTATTTTGTTATGGTAATTATATTAATTATTTATTGTTATAATATTAATTATTTATTGTAGTATTGTAATTACATTAATTAGTTATTGTAATTCAATTGATTAGTTATTGTAATTCTATTAATTATTTATTGTAGTTACACTAATTATTATCATTAATTTTTTTTGGTCATTTACAATTTTTATTTGGTTCCTTTATGTTATTCTTAAGGGACTTGGTCCCACAATTGAGTTTCTTGTTCTATTCTAGTTGAATTCATTTTTTGTTAGTAGCACAAACAAACAAAGCTGTTAGGTAAACATTGAAGCATTTATAATTAAAATTAAGGCATTAAACCATATGGTGTTTCAAGTTTGTTTATCTACAGCCTAATAAGCTAAAAAAAAATTCAAAAGCTCATCGCTGCTTCAAAAAAACATATTGACACCGCCAAAAATAAAATTTATAACCAAAAAGATCATTAGCATCAGTTGCACTCTCAATTCAGAAAAAAGGCTGAGATGGAAAGAAACTTGTTGTGTTTTAAAATTGAAACTAATTTTAACCATCAGAGTAGAGTATTTATGCACTGGGATGTTATCTAAAATTATAATTAAATATCATTGTTTTCCTAATAGTCATGGCTTTGGTTGAGGAGATTTAATAAATGAGTAATACTAATGGATATCCATATAATAAAGCACAAACATGTAAAAAAAAATTCTGATCATTCAAGGAAAAGTGATGGTAATTAAAATTATAAGGTTTAACATTAAATAATTCTTTCTTCAGACTAGTGAGCTTAACTCTCAGCAAAGAAGGCTGATCAGGCCATTTCCGATTGAGATGCAGCGATAGCTTTATAGAAAAACTGGAGGATCTCACTAGGACCTCTAAATTTCTCTTTTAATCCCAGACTTAACCATCTGGGAAGGAAGAAAAAATATAAGAAGATAAATTAACTTCAGCAAAACTAATTACTGTTTGAAATGACTAAATGGGTAATTTTTTTAAATTTACTTAAGGGCTATATCAAGAAGGGAAAAAAATAATAGACACTTAATTCTAATTAAGGAATACTACTACATGTATAGTTAGTTCAGTTGATGGTATATTTATGAACATATAGTATAACATAACTGCCATTAAAACTCATTAGCATAGTCACCCCCATTGTGTTAATACCTTCAAAATAAGAGTGCATTGGTAAATTGATTATGTTACTTTAATTTCAATAATCATCATATCCTAAGAATCTTAATATAAATTTACAGGTTTATAAATTTACCTCAGCAAACTACTCTGCTAGCATTAAAATATAATTTAGCATTTTATATACTCACCCTATAAATCACTTCTTTTTTCTTAGTTTATTATAGATAAAAAACACTATTGCTCCAAAGAATTTAACTAGTTATTTCATGAAGCTAAATTACTCTATTGACTTTCAATGATTTATTAGAGACATTCCTATTACTTCTAATTATTTTCCAACAACTTAGTCTAAAGACATAGAAATTCTATTGTATCATGATGAGTTTAAAATAATCATACATCACCTCCATAGAAATCTCTCCCAGATTCAACATAACTGCAACGAACATTAGATGGAAGTTCATGTTATATAGCAATGGCTTTTATTTACGACCAGTTATCAAAATTTTACTCTTTCTTCAAATGCTTTTGTCAATACAGGGTAAGAGTTGTAAAAAGTGATAAAATAGAAGGAAAACATCAATCAATATATTTGTATGTAAGAGGGAAGAGAGATGTTTATATCAGTAATTCTTAAATTTTATACCAAATATTAAAACAGCCATTAAAATTAGGACAAATTTTTACGATATAAACATTTATTTAAGTTTATAAAATTCAATTGTTCCTTTCTCTTTTATAGAGGACAATCAGCTCTACATAAAGCTGTTGAATCTAAGGACAAAAATATATGTTGCATGCTAGTAGCAGCTGGAGCCTCCCTGTCAATCACAGATCACAATGGAAACACTCCAAAGGATCTCTCTGTAGATCAAGATATATCACTTTACTTACAAAGTAAGATATATCTGTACTAACATAAATAAAACCTTCATGTAATTAATCACAATATTTAGCAAATGATTACTTGTTTACTATTATTTTAAGCAGTAGTTTGCATTTATATGTTACATATAACATAAAATATTATAATATAAATTTATATATAATAAATATTATATTAATTTATATAATAGATGATCTGAATTGTTAGTTCTAATTTTTAATTTTCACATTACTACATATTCTGTCATTTAAGTATATTACTTCAAAAACCACACTATTATCAAATTTTTATTATACAGTAAAAATAATTTATTTGAATCACTATAATTTATATATATATTTTTTATTTGCAGGTCAGGAAGAATTTTTCATTAGTAAGAAAGAAAATTTCAAGAATAGCACTTGAATATTTAGAACCTAAACAATTTAAAAACAAGTAAAACAATATATAAAATTAACTTTAAATAATTAAGTATAGAATAAAGTTGATTATATAAGTCACAATAAATTATAATACTTTATTAATATACTTGGGTCATGTTTACTACTCCAATCTAACTTACACTAATGAATAGTAATTCTTATAAATACTATTTCACACCAACATTTATAGAACCAGAATATACCTCAGTCTCTTACCAGGCATTAGTCCATTACATAGGCCAAGAACTTTACAAATCTATTTCAATGTTGCAATAATATAAATTAAGCTGACAGGATGCATGCTCCTCAAAACCATGTTGTATAACCATCGAAATTCTCTAGCAGACTCATCTCTCATTGGTCCAAATATTCTAATACTCATAAAAGACCTTAAGCCATAGGTTTTTCTTAAAAGTGATTAACCATGGTTTATACCCAAATTAAATAGTAAAAAGACAATAAAAACATTAACTAAGTAATTTCGTAACTGAAAAATAACATACATTTCCTTCTTTAAGATTAAAATTATTTCCTCTTGATTTTGTTTATTTCTAGTTATCATATCATAGACAACAAATTTCTCTATTTGTATAAAACCACTGGTATTTCCATATCACTGAAATTGCCGTTTCTGCTGCTGACTAGATATTACATCAAATCCAGATTTATCCCTAGCCATTACTCATTATCAGTTTACCACATAAAAGTATTTGTTCAATAGTGTTCAGTTAATAGGAACAAACCTCCAACACACTCAAGAACCAATATTTTACCAACACAATCGATCTGTATCACCCATCCGATGTTAAATTATAACAGATCATAGGAAATTTCCAATTTACACCTGGACAAAACCTAAAACTTCTCTGAATAATTATTATTAAATGTTTCGGATTAGCATATCCCTAAAAGGTTTACTAACTTAATTGGTACTCCTTTCTCAATTAAAATAATACTAAGTTCCTGGTGGCCAATGGAACCATAAATTATTTTCAAATTGATTAGTAGCTAATGAACTACACCAAAGCATTACAACTTTTTCTCTATTAGGAATAAGAAAAAATAAGGGATTAATAGCAGAAAGATTCCAACTGAAAAATTCCATAATAGCTACTGATGATTTTCTTGGTACATTCTGTGATTCAAATAGGATTAAGAAAAATATTTTATAAAAAACTAGAAAGAGTGACATTATATGGTAATTAAAACTATCTGTCCACAGCCCCTATTATCAATTGTAGTAAGTGAGGCATGGATTATATGCAGCAAAAACATAGAAATATGCCATTAAAAGTACGGTAACATGCAAATGCAACCAAATTGTGAAAAAAGCAATCATGATTAAATATATAAAAAAGAGCGAAGTCAACATCCTGCCCCCTGGGCGATGCCTGCAATAAAGATATGCATGAGGCACAGGGCTGCTGCAATGCAAAGATCTAGGTGCACCCATCTTCCTATATATATAACTCCACCTTCAGACACCTCAGAAACAGAACCCAATCCATTATATGCCAAGCTAAATTCCAACATTTTCAGCAATCCCTATCTTGCGCTTCCAACTTCAAAGCAAAATGGGCAATCCTACGCAAACTATCCTTAGGAGAACACATTCATAACCAAACTATTCCTATTTCTGTTGATGATCTTAATACCCACTTTGCTTCTTGCTCCTCTCATTTATCAGATCAGATGCCTATACTGACACCCAGCACCATTTCAATTCGGATTCATTCTCTTTCCCCTGTATTACCCCTGAGGACCTCCTTAATTCATTTAGGAAATCCCGCACCACTGACTATGGCCATGACAGTATCCCAGTTACACTGATTAAAGCCTAGCTTCCTTCCAATCTTGTATCACATTTATAATTTTTCTTTAGACATCTTCCCAACTTTCTGGAAAACTGCTCTTGTCCGTCCACTGAAGAAATATTCAAATCCAGTATCCTAATGATTTCCGACCAATTTCTTACCTATCAAACCTATCCAAACATTTACAGTGTCTGGTCTGATCACAGTTATCTCTCTTTCTTGACCAAAATAACCTTTTAAATCTCATCCAGTTGGGTTTCTAGCCCAGCTACTCTACTCACTCTTATCCAGATTTTCCAGATGCTGTTTATAAATTGCCAAACGAAAAAACAGTATAAATTCTTGGGCAAACTGCAACCAATTCTTGTTAAGAGCCGAAAAATGAAAGCCATCCTGATAGAATCTCCCGTACTCCTTAAGTCTATTCCCAGTCCTCCCAACCTTCTCCAAAACAATACTCCTATCTCATTTCACACATCTGTCAAAAACATTGGAGTTACTCTTGATCAAGCTCTCTCCCCTAAACCAAACATCTCCCAAATTCTCTACCAAAATATAGTCACCCTTAAGCAATTCCGTCGTCTCGTTAACATTCAATACTCATAAACTCCTTATTTTCTACCTCGTCTTTCCCCACTTTGACTACGGTAGTGTGGCGTATAGTGGACTCAAAGCAAAACTCAAGCGTATTATTAACTATGCAATTTGTATTCACGATCACCAGACACACATATAATCCAGTATTACACCGTGATAAGATGGCTCTATCCTCATTACAGATGTCACTATTTACTAGCTTCCTTCTTGTAGCAGGTAATCAGAAATCAGCACCACAGCTATATCTTCCAAACCCTTTAATTTAAATCCTCAATTTAGTCCCGTTCTACCAGATCCCGTCTTTCTGTTCTCTGTATTCCCCCTCACCATACTGCTGCATTTGAAAAGTCCTTTTTGGAATTCTATCCTTCCCAAGATCCGTCATACCCGAACCGCTTCCTCCTTTAAATTGCACCTTCTCAACCACCTTTTCCTTTCCCAATAGAAATACCAATTCTGCTTATTTTTTTAATTATTTTACTTCTCTCTAATAATTTATCTATTTTTGTTAATTTACCTTATCTTAATAGCTTGATTTGTAAATATATACCTAGTTCATAACTTCAATTTATTAATTGAGTTTAGCAATTGGTATTTTAATAACCATGCTGCTCCGGTCATCAAATTAATTTTTAATTCTATTCTTAAAGGACTTTAGTCCCAGAATAATAAAGACATTTTTCATTAAAAAAAACAAAAACATATTGTCATTTCACAATACACCTTTTTTATTTTATTGGTATTTACAATAACAATCTATTTTGTTTCAAAAGTTCTTTTATCTTTTAATAGCGGTATATAGTAATAATTTCAAATAAAGAGCATATTCATATGTATTTCATTCTTTGTAATTGAATCCATTGTTAGTAATTCAAAATTTCTGTAAATTATTCAAATCACAGCCAATATTTTCCATGGAGTACTTACGTAATAATTTTACATAAAAAAAAAAAAGTGGTCCTTAATGATTTAAAGCCTGCAGTCATTATAAGAAAATTGATAATTAACATAATATTTATAACATAACATAATTAGCATTTGCTTCATTCACAATGAAAAATAATTTAGGACCAAAATAATTAAATTAAAGTTGGTACAAACTAAGAAAAATACCAACATGCCAAATAGTAATTTGATTAAATGAATTAAGTTTTTTATACCTAAAATAAATTTCAAAATGTATTTTTAGTCTAAAAAGGCAAAATATTTTAGCCATTTATATTTTTTTATTTATTTATTTATTTGAACACCCTTCCTTGCATAATATGCAACACGGGTTGTGACAACGTCTAGTCGCCAGTTATAGCAAGAAGTTGACGTTGCCAACAATATTCTTTAAGATTGTCTGTCTAGCCATTTATATATGAAAATTGCCTAATTAAAAAGGACTTTATTTATTAAGAAATCTCATATTTTTGAAAAAAATATTCATTTCCATATAAATCAAGACTTAAGTAATAATTAATGATTCTTTCAGTTTTTTGGGGCATTTTCTCATTTTTCAGAAAATGAAATTCAGAATAATTAACATATTATTATTATTATTATTTTAAATACTTAATTCATACAGTTAAGGTTCTTACAAAACTGAAACAAATGTTTTTAGGTACTAGCTAGATTTTTCCTCAGCCCATAAACTATTAGGTATCCACGTTATGGAGGTTTTTTATACAATAGGTGTGTCTCCAGAAATAATAAAACAGAAATTAATGGGTTGTCTACAAGTGGAAATATAAAAACAAGGATTAATGAAAGCATTAATATTACAAAAGATTATATTACAAAGATTAATTTATAACTTATACAAATTGTTCAATTTTTAAAAATTATTGACACACAAATCTACCAGAAATAATTCAGTTAAGAGTCAGTGTTCTTTTAGAACACCAATTGTTAAATAAATTAATTTAAAAATGCATACAGTCATAAATAATAATTTACAAAATGTACAATAATTTTAAAAAATTCGACAATAAAATCAAAATGGTTTGATGAGATGGTTTATAGATTGTAATTAGCATACATCAAATGTATTTTGCAAACAGCAAATATATTTTACACAAAACTAATATCCTTAACTATCTAAAGTATCTATCTATACTACTGAAAATATTTATTTTATTTTGGTGATTAAATTCAAATACTATACATAGTTTTTATTAGTTCATGTCTTGTAAACCGGGACGAAGTTGATAATTCGTTGATTGTCGATAAGGCTTCCTTGTTGGCCGAGATCGTTGAGCCTCAGGAGCAATAGATAAACTTATTTCTGAGCAAAGAAGTTCTGAGAGGGACTGTGAATAAATAAATCACATAATACTTTATTAAAACTAACATCATTTTAAATTAATTAGGTTAGATATTTGATATGATACATCATAGATATAGAAAAAATTTCTACCATGTTCTGGAGAAAGGTTATAATATTGTTCTCATGCCTCAATCATACAATAGATATTTAAATCTTAAACAGTGTATTTCTTAAATAAAATTACAGGAAAGTACTATGCACTTCCAGCACTAGATTTTATTAGGAAACAACCATTTCCCTTTCTTAAACTTATTATCCTATTTTAACCTTGAAAAATCTTACTGATTACTTGTATTTATTCACATTTGATACTTTTATTCTCACACTTCTATGAGGAGTTTTATTTAGTTGGAAAAATAAACCACAGAAGAAATCAAGATTTAAAGGTCCCTTTAAACCCTAATAAGATATGGTAGAAGAAGAGGGAGTGGACTATTAAGAAGAAGTACTACTGATAGAATTTTTAACCATCCAGTGGGGTTGTACCTTCTCTACGAGAAGCATATGACTTTAGTTACCAAAACAGGAGTAAGCATTGATGCAAGAACCGACTGTTGTCAACTATTAAACATTGCATACCTATTAATTATTGGTTACATAGTGGTAAACCATGTAATAGAAGTTTACGTGCATACCAGGTGTAGGAGTTTTCGGTTGACGACAGCTGGTGCTCGCTATCAGTTTAAAGACCGTAAGATCGCTTTTGTAGAGCCATCTTCAAGACAAGGACTTGAACGCCTTATTGGAAGAAGAAGATACTCAGACTCAACAAGAACTTGCAAACAATTAAATGTGAAGCAAAAAGTAGTATCTCTTTGTCTAAAAGCTATAGGAAAGATTCAGAAAGTGGGAAAATGGGTACCATATGAACCTAATGAAAGACAGCAAGACAATTGAAAAACCACTTGCCAAATGCTGCTCGTCAGATGTAAAAGAAAATCATTTCTTCATCGAATAGTGACAGGTGATCAAAAGTGGATATATTTTCAGAATCCTAAGTGTCGTAAATCATGGGTGAATCCAGGCGAACCATCAACATCCACTGCAAGACCAAATTGTTTTGGAAAGAAAACAATGCTGTGCGTTTGGTAGGATCAAAAGGGTATAATATATAATGAGCTACTAAAATCAGGCAAAACCGTTACAACTGATCGCTACCAACAACAAATGATCGATTTGAATCGAGCAATACATGAAAAATGACCGGAATATGCAAAAAGGCAACATAAAGTTATTTTGCTTCATGACTATGCCCTCTCACACACAGCAAAACAGGTCATGGATATGATCAAGGCGTCCAATTAGGAAATACTAGCGCATGCAGCTTATTCTCCAGTCTCTGTCTGATTACCATCTATTTGCATCACTGGGACTTGCACTCACCAAACACTTTGAATTGTATGAAACTGGCTCGACAACTAGTTCTCTTCTAAGGAAGGATTGTTTTTTTGGCGTGGCATTCATAACCTGCCGAAGAGGTGGGAAAAATGTATAAATTCCAACAGAGACTATTTTGAATATTTTTTATAATTTTCAAGTAACAGACATGCAATTATTACAACAACAAAAAATCCACTTTCATACTTCTACACCTGGTCACTTTGTTCTGAATCACACAAAAACAAATCATTTTTCTTTCATAAATATAAGCAAATATTTTTCGCACAAAGGTATTTATAAGTAGGTCAAAAAAAGAAGTATCAATATATGATGATGTATAAAAATGAAATAAATAATACATGAACAGTCAGTCTAAATTTATTTGGTTATGAGATAAGGGGACCTTTAGGAGGTGAGCAACGTATCTCAAGCCAGACCCTATCGCAAACCCTGTTCTTCCTCACTTCTGTCACCAAAGGGTTAAGAAAAAACAATGCTGGAAATAAAAATAAATCCATATTCAATGGATTTCAACTTATCCCCTAAATGTACAATTTTTTACAAAGTATGTCCCCTCATGGCAAGAACCAGGAATTTAACTTAAAACTCTTACACAATGGAGAGAAATTGGTTAGAAAAATAGATCTTGAAATCCACATAACTGCACAAGCCAATCTCCATTCTTATTGTTAGTTATTAGCAAATGGCATGGAAATAAAGTTATAATTTAAATTTATAAAAACACAAAACGAATCCCTATGTGGATTTGCACTAACAGATCCTAAATGTATCCAAACAAATATATAGGAAGCAGATATATAATAAGAATCTAATGCAGTATTATGTTACTATAAAAAACTTTAATAAAATATTATCAACAATTAAAAAAAAAAAAATAATAAAAAAATGTATTACCGCAGAAGATACATATCCCAATGATTTTAATTGTGAATTAATTCTTTCAAACTCCTGTGATACCTCTTTCCTGTTGAATTTCTCTATTGCAGCAGTCAGCTTATTTAACTATCAACAGATAAAGATACTTGTATACAAAATATAAATATATATATAAAGATACTACATTACAAAAAAGCTCTAAATACAGACAACTTTTGATAACTTAAATAATATATATATATATATATATATATATATATATATATATATATATAATATATATATATAAATTTTAAACTGTTATTTCACTATAATTTCTTGGAGAATTCATCAAACATACAAACCACTAAAAAGTATACATATGCTACATTATCAGGCCTATTTGGACAAATGGAATGTTTGGTTACTAGACCATCTAACTCCTCCCTCATAGAATCCAAACAATCCATAATTCTAACAGCCCCTTACTGTTCCACAACTAAAATCATCTATAAAGACCTCCATCCCATTTCTAGTAGACTTAACCATTTGTCCGTAACCTTTCTTCTTAACATATTCTGGATAGTCCTCCAAGGAGATTGAAAATAAGATGGCCACGGGACCTTTTAACTCAGATTAGTACATAAAGTTCTATGGGGAGTTTCCTTCAAAGTATATTAGATATTTAGCTGTTGAACATAAAAAGCTTAATATGAGGAGGAATATTACTAAAGAGTTAAGGAATCCTGAAACAGTCATGATCATCCATACTGCACCCGAGTCAGCTTTAAATTTTTGTGTAAACTAGAAAATTTATCGGAAGGAATTAGTCCAGGGGCGGTCATTAAATGAAACAAAAAATAAATAGTTTCAACAATTTATTGCTTGGGAAAACAATAAAACAGACTAATTCCTTCCAGTAATTCTCAACGGTCAACTAATTATATCCACTATGTAGAAAACTTATCTGTTATATGATCGCTAATTCCTAAGAACTCATTAATGCTAATTCTTCCTTTCAGTAAATAATAATAAACAATCTCTTATTCACTTCTCTGTTATATGTTCATAAGGAAATCCATCTCTTTCTACAAAATTTTTCTAATAAACTTAAGTTTAATCCTCCTTTATAAATTGTAGTTCTATGTAATTTATTTTAACCAAAAACTTCATATCCTTTCCTCAGAACTATTCAAGAGAGGTTGAGTTTAGCCTCTCCTTCTCTTTTTCATTAATACAACGCAGTACAGTCATTGATCAGATATTACATTTATGAAAACAAAGATATTAGATAGGAAAGTTGTTAAGATTTCTTAATTAAGTGGTGGAGAATAATGCAGCCAACGTTGATTTCACATAAAATCAAAACAGCCCCTAATCACCAGATGTTCAATTTCCATTATCTCTTTTTTTTTTCTTATTTATGACCTTTGTTTATTTTAAAAACGTAATGTGCAAAGTTTATCATACATTGATGGGATACTCCCTGACAATGAGCTACATATCCTCTTAAATAAATTTTTACAAATCATTATTTTTGTTTTTAGCAAAAGTAATTTCCATTATGGATCAAACAAAAAAAAAAAAGAATCAATTTTAAGCTTCATCCCTAATTTTTTTTTAATCAACTATGACCTTTAAGGCAAGAACATAAAAATAATCATCCCTAATAAATAAGTAGATAGAAGAGGAAAGTTTAAACAAACTGTTGCGATTAAAATCTAATGAGTATATTGGGTTGATGCAAAATTAATGCAGGTTTTTAGTAGGTATTGTAAATACGCCATATCTTTACTTTAACCATATATATTTAATCAAAATAATTTCCATCTGAATCAATGCACTTTTGCCAACGTTCAACAAGCTTTCTTATTCCACCAGAAAAAAAATCCGAATCCCTGGACTTAATGAAATCACGAAAAGAATTTTCAATGTCGTCCTGGTTTTGAAAATTTTTCTCCCTCAAAAAGTTGTCCAGATGCATGAAAAAGTGGAAGTCTGTAGGAGAGAGGTCAGGTGAATAAGGCGGATGTTGGAGAACTTCGTAGCCCAACTCGCACAGTCGTCGAAGCGTTGGTTGTGCAACGTGTGGTCTGGCGTTATCGTGGAGCAGGATCAGCCCCTTCCGATTCATCAATGCTGGGCAAAGACGTTGCAATTTTTGATTCATGCAGTCAATTTCTTGACAGTACTTGTCAGCAGTTATAGTCTCACCTCGATTGAGAAAGCTGTAGTGAATAACACCAGCATTATACCACCAAACTGTGACCATAACCTTTTTTGGGTGCAGGTTGGGCTTCGGGAAAGGTTTTGGTTGTTCATCTTTGCCCAGCCATTGGCTAGAACGCCTTCTGTTGTCGTATAAGATCCATTTTTCATCGCACGTCACAATGCGATCGAGAAATGGATCATTTTTATTGCGTGTCACAAGCATGGAGCAGATTTCAAAGCGGCGATTTTTTTGGTGGTCGTTTAATTGGTGTGGCACCCACTTGGCCAACTTTTTTACCTTACCAATTGCTTCCAAGTGGCGTACAACTGTGGATTGGTTCACACCGAGTTCCGCCGCCATTTCTCGTGTGGTTTTGGTCCACTTTTGACCTCAGCTGGTCGTTGTCCAGAGCAAGATGACGGCCCCGACCTTCCTTGTCTTCGAGGTCGAAATCTCCTCTGTGAAACTTCTGGAACCAACGCTGCACCGTGCACTCATTAATAGCCCCCTGACCCCACACTTCATTAATATTACGAGCCGTTTGCGCAGCGCTGCGCCCTAATTTAAATTCGTAAAAATAAATTTGACGAAAATCGCACTTTGACATTTTCGATTCAAGACCTTTGAACACACTGAACAAAACGATTTTACTAAACAAATTCATAGTGAAAGAGAGGGTATTAGATAAGGTTTGTTTTGGTATAATAACGATCAATGTTAGGATTAGCTTTGTTTACACGATTGGAATTAAGATATTGCAATAGAGGAAACCTGCATTAATTTGGCATCAGCCCGATAATTTCTACTTGTACTACTACTTAAAAGACTAGTGCACAGTTACTATTAAAATCTCTCAACTTACGACTTCTTCATAAATTGTACTCTTATCAACAGTTCTATCAGTATCTAATGCAGATCGTAAGAGAGGAAGTGCATCATCAGGTCTTCCAAGATCAGCAAGAGCAGATATCTTAAAGATTAACACAAAATAAAAGATTAAAATAGTGAAGGTACATTACTAAATATATATTTATATTTAGATGAAACTGTGTTAAATTACCTTTAAATTTTTTATAGTAACATAACCTTGCTGTTTCAATGAGGTGAGAATCTCCAGCCCTATATCTGGTGCACCTTGTTCAATAGCCAGAGCAGCCGCAAAGGTACCTGCTCTTCTCATAGGATAATGACCTGCTTGATTAAGTTCTGACCATAAATTCTTGGCATAGTTGAAAGAATCAGGAGAATTCTAAAGAAAAGAACCAAATTAATAACATGTATTTCAAAATCAAAAATATTTTAAAAATACATATTAAATAAAGAAACTGGAACCCTCCAGATACATGCTACATATATTATTAGTGAATAAAAAACATCACCAGAATTTTTGTAAGATTTGGCCGTTTCTAAAAGAAGTCGATTGATTTATTTCACTTTCACACCTTTAACGTTTTGACCTCAAAGGCTATTTTCAAGTATAGATAATGCATATTTATCCATCGCTTCAGCAGTGTCGTCCAATTTAGCTTGTCAACTTCTTATCATATGTAGGTGTTCTATGCACGACCACCAAATATATATCATAGAAAAATTTAACCAAAAGAAAATTTAGGACAATAATGAGAACAAGGCCAGAATATAATAATGTTCATATAATAACAGGAGAAGTTAATATTTCATACTATGGAACAGTTAATTAAGTGAGGCAAAATTTTAATATGACGCATGAAAAAAAAAAAAATAAAATAAAATAAAAAAAATAATTACAAAACTATTGTTCAATTAGTATGAAGTTTTAGGAAATATAAAAATATATATATATATATATAATATATATATATTATATATATATATATATATATATATATATATATATATATATATAATAATAATCAAATTTAAAGTAAAAGATCAGGGTGGCTTCAGGGTGTCAGGTCATAATTAATTTTAAGAAAATCATGAACATAATAAAAAAAAAAATAGCAATCATGAGATGTATTTTAAACTTTATTAACTTCTGATTATTAAAACACTTGATTTTAAACAATACAAAATTCCAAAATGTGAAAATCTCTTTTAATAATACTAGACCTACTGTATTTCATTTTGAAATTCCATTATACTGGGCGGATCCAGAAGTTTATTATGTTTTTAAAGGGTGAAAAAAAAAAAATGTTTTTTAAAATAAAGAAAATTTTTATTAAATAATGTATATGTAATTTTTATTGTAGTCCTCTGACTATCTAATTTCATTATTCCACTCTCATAAAACAACTGGGTGCTTAGACGCAAACAACTGAATGAGACGTTTTCACATCTCCCTACCTTATCAGTGAATGATTTCTCGCTGAGAGAAATTTGGAGGGACCAGAATATGGGATAGTCGGGTGGTACAAGGCCTGGGGAATACAGTGGGTGTAATAAAACATCCCAGCAAAGTTGCACTAACTTATGCTAAGAGATCATTGCAGAGTGTGGGTTTGGCATTGTCATGGTGAAATACAACACTTTTGCAATTGATTACCTAGCATATCTTTTGGTGGGCCTCCGAAGCTCACTTTCCTTTTTTAATATAATAAATATAATGAGCCAAAAATGCACTTTATCATTTGAAATATTCACTACACTATAGCACAAATAAAGCTAATGCCAATGAAACCAACCACAAAAGTTTAGAAGAGCAGACTTGGACCTTTTCGATAACTTTCATTATGGTTAGATAAGGCAAAGAGAACTGAAGATGCTGTAAAAAGTTTGTACTACTAAAAAAAAAAAAAAAAATTATGGATCCACCCAATACAATTAAAAAACAAGTTAAAAATAAGATTGTTGAACTACAAAATACTTACCAATTTATAACAAGCACCAAAAGCCAGAACAACAGCATTTTTTGGATATTTCGATCCATGGAGTTGTTTGTTTTTCACTATTTCAAAAACATCTAAGATTTGCTGATACATTTCATGCTTATACAATAAATCCATAAGAATTTGAAAGGAGATGAGCTGATCAAAAAATCCATCCTTTTCAAGTTCATTAAAACACTACAAACAAATAGTAAAAGAAAAACAATTAACTGAAATTAAAATAGATTTTCCTAAAACATAAGGTCTGCTTTTTTGGAGTGTTCCAATGATTACAACATACTTCTATAAAAATCATAAATTATTTTATTCTAAATAAATTAAAGTATTGTGTAACTATTTAAGTAATAAACACCAACTATAAACATAACAAAATAAAGGTAAAGAAATGAGGTGGTTCAAGGAAAAGGAGGGAGCCCTGAAGAGGCAGTGCCATTCTTCCTTTACTATGCCATATCTATATACAGCTTTTAGTTGATTCTGTTTTCTATAACTTCCCTGAAAGTCCATATGTTCCTTAGACTTGTGAACCTACCAACAACTGCCCTGTTAAAGTCTAAAAAAAATGCATTAACATGGAGAGGTTCAAAAGTGAAATTTAAAATAACATCACTAAAATTGTGGTCTACGGAAAATTAGTCAGGACTACATGCAGTTTGAAAATCATTTGCATTAATGCAACTTCTGAAATACCCCAACATATTAGGCAAAAGTTTAGAAGGTGATAACATTAATGAAGATATTTCACCAATTTTGCCCACCATATGGACATCCTTTTCTTTTGAAAAAAAAGATAAATGACAAATGTGTTATTTCAGCCATGGAACAACCCTGTGGTAGGGAGGACCTATAGGGGTAGGGTTACCCGACCTTTACAAGTGGAATCCCAAATATGAGGGGAAAAAACTGGCGGCTGACTCTGATTTTTGCCTAACCACTTTCTTATACAGCCAATGGCTGAGAAGCTGTGAAGACCACTATAGATATTGAACCGAAGACCCTCCATGGTTTTAGATGAACAATTCTTTTAATAATAAATTTGGCAAAGCTATGCAGTACTCTTGTATGTTAAAACAATCATGGAATACCAGCAGAATAAATTTAGATGAAACTTTAAAAATTAAAAAAGTAAAAAATCATTTTCACAAATTAAAGCATTATAGTCGATCTACTGGATTGTTCTATTGAAGTGATTATTAATCACTTCTTTCAAATTAGAATTTACAAATGTTGCCATTATATTGGAAGGATATAAGCATTGGATAAGGACATTAGAAAAGGTGGGAATAAATTGTAAAATTAAAATAATAACTCTATTCACTTATATTTTATCAGAATAACTTTAAAAACAAAAATTAATAATAAAATGTGTTTCCACAATAATCCAGTAGAGAAAATTTATAAAAATCACACACCAGAAAAAATGATTCTCATAAACTCGGAAGGTGAAGAGACAGTCTAAAAAAGATAATCGAAAAGTATTTTCAATAAATAAATAACCTACCTTTAAAGCTTCAACAGGTTTATCCAAATGATAATACATCCTCATTACAACTGGACCAAAAATAAATGAGCCAAATCTTGTTTCCTTATTTTGTTTAGAAAACCTGGAACAAAATACTAATTGTTTAAAATTGAAAATCTAAAATAGAAATTAATAAGAGAGGCAGAATTGGATAAATACATACTTTGACATCATTTTGTACACCAAGTCCAAGTCTTCAACATTATTTTCAACCAAATGGACCATGTGTTTTAAATCTTCTGTGAATATCAAATTTGAGGAGTCTGAATTAGTGAAATCTCTCATTTTTGTCCTGAATTTTGTTTCAACATCAAGAAACTGTTCCTTTATTCTGTCTCTAGTTTTGACATAACCCTCTAAACCCAAAGAAGCAGCACTGTATAAACACCTTATACCTAAAATAAATACATCATTTTCCTATTAAACAAGGGAACATTGAAATAAATTCATTGAAGCTTATAAGAAATATAAAAAAACCAAACTACAGCAATAGGTACATCAAGAAAAATACGATTTTATGATCAATTAAAATGAAAAGCAAGTCCAAATATATCACCTGCCAAAGATGGAAGTTTAAAACGAACAACCTGCATTTTAAATCAGAAGTTTAAATAAATATTATTTAATTTAACTTAAATTCAAGCTAGAGATAGGCCTCGTGATAAGAAGGTTAAATTAGGTTTCAAAAGCGCTACGGTTAAAAAAAATATAAGCGCTTACCAAAGAGCTATAAGTATACCAATTCCCGTTAGGACGATTTTTAAAAAAATAAGAAGAAAAGGCTGCTGACAAAAATAAAAGCGTTTATTCAATAATAATTGTTGTAAATATTTGTCATTTTATCTGAACCAATAGTGGAAACTAGTATATGGTATACTAAACGCTACATAACATCATTAATTATTTGTTGTTTTTACAAATAAACCATGTAGAACGAAATTAGAGTAAAGGTCAAATCTTTTACTTTACTTTATAGGCGTTCCTTCAAGAGTTGCCTCCACCAGTCAGTGCAGAGCTCCAAGCGCTTCGGTCCAACCAATCATCTTTTTGCAGGCCTCGGCCAGCCATTTCTTCTTGGACTCCTTCAATTCACCTGCTTTTGGGTCGTCCACGCCCTCTCCTTCCTGGCAAAACGCAATCCAGGATTCTATTGGGCCAACATTTCTCATTCATTCTTTTAACATGCCCATACCATTTTAGGCGGCGTTCCCCGATCCTTTCATTCACTGATGTACCCAAATCCATCGTCTGGCGAACAACTTCATTCCTAACTTTGTCCAGTCTGGTAAGCCGTATACACTTTCTCCGGAAATCCATCTCCACCGCTTGCACACTGGAATACAAACGGGAGTTCATTGTCCATGTTTCTGAAGCGTATGTCAGGATAGACTGAACTATGGCTGAGAAAATTCGGCGTTTGTTCTCGGTAGATATCTCCGTATTCTAAAGGACTGGATGTAACATTCGGGTAGCCTTACGGGCCTGTTCCACCTTCTTTCTCACGTCATGCTCAGACGACCCGGCAGCATCCAAATAAGACCCAAGATATTTGAAAACGTCCACCTTTTTACAAGCTTCGCTGTCTACCAAAAGCGCACCAGTGTCATTATCGCCAAAGGCCATGTACTCGGTCTTCTCGAAGTTAATTTTTAAGCCCGCCGCTTCATAGTGTGAATATCATATAGTATCAGTATTAATATCACAGGACTTCAGTGTGAATATCATCATTTCGAAATATAACTTCCGCCTCGCAAAAACGACCTGGTCATCAGCAAAAAACAAAGATACCAGCTGCTCGTCATCAATGAACGGCCCAACATCCCCACATTGCTCGTACCATGGCTTCACCGATTCGTGTAGGTATATCTTAAAAAGTGTAGGTGACATACTACACCCCTGCTGTAATCCCTTTGTACCATGAAAAGGGTTAGAGAGATGGTTCCCACATCTTATCTGATATATATCATTGCTGTATCAGTGCCTCACAGCCTTTATCAATGACCCACTTATACCAGCCTCTCCAAGTGCCAACCACAGTCTCTCCCTGGGTACATTATCACACGCCTGTTCCAGAAAGGTCAAATCTAATAGTATAAATAAAGGGAATATTGATTGTTTAATTTATCGCTTAATCAACATAATATTGACTGAAGGCTAACAATAAGTTGAGTATCGTTCTTCAAAAAGCCGTAAAACCATCCGATGATGATCATACCTTTAGGATGGAGATACGAAGGTAAAAGTGTAACACTTACTTTTCTGCGAGTCCGAGCATGGCAGGCGGCAAACGTTTTTGTAGGCTTGAGGAACTATGAGATAATCTGGCAACCATAAAGCGCCAAGCAGGCACTACTCATATACGTTATGGGGCTGGAGGTCGATAACAACTCCTCTAAAAATTCTTTAAATTTGAAAACTCAAATACGGAACTTTCAACGACTAACCACCTGCTTTAAACTTCCTCTACATACAAGGATCTATACAACTGAACTTTTACAATACGAATATTGCTACAATATAAGAGATGAGGTGGAACAGTTAAATGATATTTAGATACTAGATACTACATGTATATTTAACTTTTATAAGAAATAACTATTAGGCAACAGTAACAAAAAAATAAATGATTCTTAAGAAAAAAAAAATATTGATGATAAACAAATAACAACAGTTATTTGTTATTAAAAATAACAGCACTTAAATGTAAAAAAAAACAACAACAACTTAAAGTCAAGAAATTACAAAAAAAAAAGAATAACAATAAAAATAAAATTATAATTAATTAATTAGAAAATGACCCAGGAATGTACAACTTCATATTTAATTAAGAATATTGCCTTTACAATTTAGACAACATTAATTGCTCCTTGAGAAAATCAAAAACTAATTCAATCGACTCCTCTCTATTACCCAGCACCGCTGATATATTTGGGCTCAGTCCCATTTTATTCAGGCGTGATGAATAATATGGGCATTCTTGAAAAATATGCCGAATGGTGAGGGTTCCATCACAACGCTGGCACCGGGGTACGGGTTGCCTAGTAAAAAGATATAAGTGTGTCAGCCACGAGTGTCCTATCCTTAGTCGGGACAATGCGACCTCCTACCCGAGCTACGGCTCGATGTGGACTAGGGTTTCACTGCTTTTTTTAATAGTTTTAAGTTTGCCTAACTGATTAATTCTTAAGTTAACTATAGTCCCACATATTCTGCCATCTCTCCTCTTCTTCCTTTTTAGCGGTTCACTGAGTTCAGACGGGGTCAAGATGACGGTTCCTCTTCCTGGGAGTGTGAACGCCTGCCTCGCTGCCCGTTCCCCGAGCTCGTTACCGGCAATCCCTAAGTGGCTCGGTATCCACACGAAGCTTACCGACTTGCCCAGGTTTTGTAAGCAGCCATATGAGAGTGAATGCGGGCTAACAGTGGTTAAACCGGATACAAGCTCTGTAAACCTTTAAGTGCGCTTAGAAAATCGGTAATTATAACGATTTGGTCTTGATTCACTATTATACAGAACTGTAGAGCTGAGTCTATTATATATTTCGTAGTTCGGCTGTGTAAATATTGCACATATATATATATATATATATATATATATATATATATATATATATATATTTGCAGTTTGATTTTTTTGTGTTTGATATAGTTATAGGTCACAAAAGCGGAAGCTGTAGAGCTATCCGTTTTAGAACCGTCAGCGTAAATAAAAAAGGGTTAAGGAAGGGTTTGGATAATATGTATTAGTCTGTTTTTGTATTCGGGAGGAGAAGCATTTCTTTTAGAGACGTGGGAAAGTTGGAGGAATATTTTAGGTGGTTTGTGAGCCCATGGTGGGATTTGATCATAGGAGTTTATTTTATACAGTGGAAGGTCTCTAAGGAATGAACAAGCTAATGAAATTCTCTATGCAAGCTGAAGGGTCGGATTGGCTTTATTTCGAAAGGCTCTGGTAAATTCAAGTTTAACTATACATTTGTATGCGGGATGATCTGTCTGAGGGTACAATTTGGAAATGTAATTTATGGCAAGTTTTTGTCTTCTAAAGATGAACGGAGGAAACCCGGCTTCTGAGCATAAACTAAGGATGGAGCTGGTCCGAAAAGCACCAGTAGATATTCTAATTCCCGCATGATGTACTATGTCCAGCCTGGCGAGAATTCGTGGATGTGCCGAAGCATATACAAATGACCCATGTTAAAGTTTTAAACCTATCAAAGTCTTATAGAGTATTAATAAACTTTTCCTGTCTGAACCCCAAGCAGTGCCGTCAAGAACCCGCAGCATGTTTAGTTTTCTTGTAGCCTGTGCATTTATGATGGATATATGATGTTTCCAGGTCAGTTTCCTATTAAATGTCAATCCTAAGAATTTGTGGTAAGTATTATATGGTAATAGTGAGTTCCCTAAGTACAATTCAGGTAGTGTCGGTGTATTCCTTATTCGGATGAAGAGTAGGTTTTTTGGTTTTTTTTTTCTGATAAGAATCGGAGACCTATGGAGATTGACCAGCTGTTGAGCCGATTGAGTTTCCTGTAGTTTATTTTGGATGTCTTGGATTTTGGAAGGATGTATTTGGATGGACTTCGTTCCAGAAAGTTGCTGAAGTTGTTGTGGAATTTATAGACCTAAAAAATTGTTTTCAAGATTCTTTTTATAATGGCTTAAGGTTGTCTGTATATGGCTCGATATTTCTTACACTCGGTATGATTTTCTAAGGTCATACATTTTAAAAATTATTTGTAAGCTCTTCGGCGATTTTTAATAGCTAATTTACATTTTTTATTGAACCATGGGACTAGAGGTCTTTTTGGGGTGCTTTGGTCGTTGGTATCGATGCTGCCAACTTGATGGGCTGCCTTTATGATTATGTTTGTAATAGCTAAACACCTTTCTTCAACGCACAGGTCGGGAGGAGGAGCATTATGTGGCGAGGCCTTGGAAGTAAAAATAGGCCAATCTGATTTATCTAACACCCATCTAGGATTAACGCGACATAAAAGATTCATATTTGTAAATTTAATTAGAATTGGAAAGTGATCTCTACCATGGAGATCAGGTAAGACAGTCCAGTCTAAACTGATGTTGAGAGTAGTACTGCATAGAGGCAGCCTACAAAGTCAAGGGCCGAATATGTTCCAAAGCTTGAACTTTGTGGGTTCGTAACCCAAAATGGGTTCGCCTGTATTAAGCATAATTAGGCCAGATACATCTATAACTAAACAGTAATCTATTGCTTTCATGACCAAATCCATATCTTCGGTACTGGTTTATGTAGTCAAGCATTAAGAAATTGTCTCTTTAAGATTGGGAGGGCTTTTGGAGTGGTGAGGGATGCCTTTATTGGCCTACTGAGAGAGACTACCAAAATAGGGATAGATAGGTAGAACTAATTCCGAGGAGATGTAAGGAAAAAGAGCGTGTAATATTCAAAGTAAGGCGTGAGTCCATTTTTACTTGATTCAGGCAAAATTGGGTTCGTTATTGTTTCCCGAATTAAATTTTGGAACTCTAGACCGCGTTTCAAGACGGTAATACTCTCTAGTTAATGGTGTGTTTTAAGCACAAAATGTCAATTGGCTTAGTCCCAAAAATGGGATAAAAAATATTAGAAAGGGTCTATTATAAAATAAATGTTTTTATTCTATACCCGTTAAAATATTTTTAATATCTCAATTAAAACAAAATATTTGTTAATTAAATAAAATATATATTCATACAGTTTTCACCAATGCAATGGTATATGTATATTTTTTTCTAGCTGTTATGTTGGTAAATTTCCACTGCCTTTGGTGATTGGTCAGACTCCAGTAAGCAGTGCTACTTTTTATTCCTCTGTTTACGTTCTGAGAAACATTAATTGCAATGTAAGTATTTACTTTACTTAAAAGTATTTGCTACACCATAAAGGAATATTGTTATTATTATATTACTAAATTTTTTAGAATGTTAAAGTAGCAATAAGAGGAAAATGATGTAATCTGATTTATATAAACAGTATCATTAAAATTACGTTTGATATTTATAAAATTAGAAATAAAGCTTAAAATATTTTATTTATCATTTTTCTGGTAAGCAAATTGGGAGTTGATCTCTGATTTGATTTCAAATCTTATTTGTTTATTTATTATATTGGGTTATTTCATAATAATACATAATACATTTACAAAATATATAGTTTTTTATAATAGACTGTTTTCCTTCATATATTTATCAAAAGGAGTTTTCTATTTTAAATAGTTGAGTTTATTAAACTCCAATTATTTGGGAGCGAATTATAAAATGAAGTTTCGATCGGTATGTTGATTTCAACATTTTTTTTTTTTCTGATTTGAGAGTTGATCTCTTATTTGATTTTGACTCTATTTGTTTATATAGCTGTTTCATAATTATGTATAATACACTTCCAAAATATATATTTGTTTACAATGGACTGTTTTCCTTCATATATTTATCAAAAGGAGTTTCCTATTTTAAATAGTTGAGTTTATTAAACTCCAATTATTCGGGTGCGAATTATAAAATAAAGTTTCAAGTGGCATGTTGATTTCAACATTTTTTTTTTATTTGGGAGTTGATCTCTGATTTGATTTTGACTCCATTTGTTTATATAGCATATTAAGCTGTTTCATAATAATACATAATACACTTACAAAATATATATTTGTTTACAATGGACTGTTTTTCCTTCGTATATTTAACAAAAGGAGTTTCTTATTTTAAATAGCTGAGTTTATTAAATTCCAATTGTTCGGTAGCGAATGATAAAATGAAGTTTCGATTGCCATGATGATTTTCAACAAAATATTATGTAAACAATTGTTTTGCTTGGAGTTTTCCAAGACATACTTTGTAGAAATTTTGGGTTTCGTAATTTTTTTTTAAATGTTGCTTAACCGATGATGGATTGCCGATAACATCCTAAATCCCTTTCGGTTTTAGGAACTACTATATCTATGTTATAATTAAGATTAAACCGTGGATTCAAAAGCTGCATCTGCAGTTGGCGTTGTAAATAAAAAATGTTAATTATTTTGATTTCGATTAAACGATACATTTTGATAATTTTCTTTTCAATGTTTATAGGTGCAGTTATTAAAATCTGGTATCCACGAAAAGAACAACAAATTTTTTTGTTTGTGAGAATTTTTCAAGCAGAGTCTAACAACTTCATTCGCTATGGCACAACCTCACTCCTGATAAGGAACCGAATTATTTTTAAATAAAAATAAAATAATATATATATATATTTTATGGATTAAGTTGAACAGAATCGTTGTTTACTTAAGCGAAGTTATCTTGGTTCACTCTCACTGAATAATGTTCTCTTTGTTTGAATCGATTATTTGACTAAATTCAAGGATCAACAGTGGTATATGTGAGGCACGCCCACTTTTGAAATCATATGATTTTTGTTTCCCTCACGATTACTTTCTTTATAACATCATTATGAAATATTAACTTATTTCTTCTCTGGTGTTGTAGGCTATCTTTTCAACAGTTTTTTAAGTTATAATAGGTGATTTTATTTGTGCAAGGTGAGTATTAAGTTGCTTTTAAGTGATCATCTGTGTTTCTTAATTCATGAATTTTAATTTGTTATCAGTCATAACTTTGTGATTAGTATAATAGTTTGGAAATATTTATTATTAGTGTTAGTAATTGTACTAATTCGTTTAGGGGAAACAAAATGAGTGAGTACTGGCTTATATCAGCTCCTGGCGATAAAACATGCCAACAGACATGGGAAACCATGAATAATCTTACTAGCAAACAGCACAACTTGTCAGAAAATTTCAAATTCCATATTCCTGATTTAAAGGTAAGATAAGGTTCTTTAATGATACCCTGGTACTTTGTATCTTTATTGTTTTAATTGGAGACCTTTCATGCACTTTGTCTGAGTAGAGCTTATCTCTTCCTTGTGACAATAAGCTTAAGTAGCTTTCAGTTTGTTTAGCTCATGAATTATTTAGTCTCTAGGCTATATTCTAATAGTTATGTTTTATACTATGAATAGGTGGGTTCTGTATCAAATTCAACTAACTTTTTTCTTTAACTGAATAAATGGAGTGACATAATGCCCATGTTCTCTTGAATTATTTCCAACCTTAGATGAAGTTTAACATTGATGAAGTTAACATAAAATTTAGTTGTTATTGTTTTTTCTAGTTATTTATTTTAATCTATTTTTTGAAGGAACATTTATTATAATAATGAAAAACGTTCTTTTAGCATGTAGGTGATACATAATTTCTTTATTTTATTCTTTAGTTTGCATACAGGTTATGAGGGTTATAACTTTTGTATCTGTTATTGGAATGTCATATAAATCATTTAGGTGGGAACATTGGACCAGCTTGTCGGACTTTCGGATGATTTAGGGAAACTCGATAATTTCGTGGATCAGGTCACTCACAAAGTAGCTCAGTATCTTGGAGAAGTTTTGGAGGACCAGAAAGATAAACTTCAGGAAAACTTGATGGCTAATAATAGTGAGAATATTAATATTTATTTGTATCACACCGATTGTATTTAATGCTTAAGCAATTTATTAATTTTGTTTTAAATTTCAGCGGATTTATCTACGTATATTACAAAATTCCAGTGGGATATGGCTAAATATCCTATTAAGCAATCTCTTCGTAACATTGCTGATATCATAAGCAAGCAAGTTAATCAGATTGATGCTGACTTGAAGACAAAATCTACTGCTTACAATAATCTCAAAAGCAGCCTCCAAAATATGGAAAAGAAGCAAAGGTTTGTTGATATATTTTTTTTTTTTTTCGTATTGGATTATTGGGTACATTAGTATGTGGCACCTCTTATAGTAAGATTTAACTTTTCCACATTATTGTCTTCCTATGTCCTGTCCCTGTATAATAAGTACTGGTAGTATGGTAGTTGTAAGGTGTGAGGCTGAATGTTATTTTTTTGATAATTTATTGCATAAATTATGACTAGTTAGCTAGTTTGAAAATTGTGGAGAAATAATTGAGGAAATGGCCAAAATACTTATAAAAATAATTGTTACTGTTCATCAGCTATCTAAAACAAAATGGCAACATAATAACAAAATTCATGATTAATACAATATTGAATCAGTATGAATTCCTTTAAATCATATGCTTATGTCCTTCTCTCTATGGTAACAATTCAGCAAATCGACCAATGTTATCAAAAATATCTAGTTTTTAATTTATTTATAGATGTTGGTAATATCTACAATTATTTGTACCTATGAAAATCTCTCTTAAGCGTCACCTTCCATTTAATATTTGTACAGTACTTGTCCTGAAAAAGAAATCTTTCCTACAGGAAACATTTACTTAATGACATTTAATATGGTTTATTCAATTGTGATACAAAGTAAGAACTTTGAATGTGATTGGTTGTATCTCTATAAAATTCCGAATCCCATTAATGATACCATACCCATTATACATTCATTGTATCTAAGTGTTGTAGGATCTTTTAATCTGTAACAATAGGGTTCTGAGACTGAATGTTGGTATATAGTAAATTTTATTCATTTTTAGGTGATGTACTGGATGTTGATACCTGATTCTGAAACAGTTATACTTGGTATGAATCTCCTTCCTCCTGAATTTCCTCTTGGTTCCTTTAATAAAAAGAATATACCAAATGACCTGTTGGCTGATATTGTTTTATTCATTTTGGAAAGACTTATTATCGATCAGCCCTGGTTTCTCTGTTTGGTTAATAATTTAGTATGATTACCTGGATGTCCGTCTGATCAGAATAAATTATTTAAGTTTTTTATATTGAAAAGTAGTTTTAGTAAAGTACTCTTACTAAACTTTATTCTGTTATCTGGTGGAATCAGTAATGTACCTTTTGGTTCATTAAGCCTTTTTATTATTTTTTTCCCATCTTATTGTAATAGGAAGTTTCTCTGTTCTCAAGCAAGAATTTTGTTTAGATCTGGTTTAAAAAAAAAGTATTAACATTTTTTTTTTAAATATTAATAAAATTAAATCAACATATTTTAATAAAGTATTTAATATTAGAACATTTTACTTTTGCAACGAGTTAAATTTGTGTTGTATGTATCAAAAATAAATTTAGTTTATTTAGAAACTTTAAAGATTTATCTATTACTTTATCTATTGTTCACTCAGTAATCTGGTTGCTTATTTTTTACTTATCAAAGCCCTATTGCTTACTTATCTATAGCTGATATAAATCTGATAAATATTTTATCATCAAAATATATAATTTACAAATCTTATTTATTTATTTCTCTTTTGAATTTTATATTTGTTATTAATTTTTTTCCCTCATGAACAACAGGTCATATTAGGCGTGTTTAATGGTTTTTCTTGTACTTTTGAGTTGTAATTCAGATTTAAATCTAAAATCAGAAATTTTCTGAAATTTATGACATTAACAGTTTAAATAAAATCCAAGAATGGAGGGATGTAAACTTTAATACCCATAGCTAAGTTCTATTTAAATTACATTTTTCGGTATTAAAAAATAAATTACACGTACTAGTTATTAGCCAGTTTCATTTCTATATATTAGCCAGCTTCAAAATATTAAATACATTTTATAGTCAGAGTTGGTTCTTTATTTACTATTCATTCCAAAACTAAATGATAATTTAGAAATTTTACCATTAGAAGGAAATGATAAAAACGTATAATTAGAAGCTATTTTTTGTACTTGTTATTGTTATTTCATTGCCTTGTGTTTTATAATAATATTTTATTTCCCTCATTGAATGATAATATTTTTTATTTATTACCTTATATTTTTTTATGACCTTACATTAATATTAATGTCTTATATTAATATGTTTATATTAATTAATATGTTTAAACTTATTTGCATTTTTTATTTCAGTGCTAGTTTGTTGACCCGGAACTTAGCTGACCTTGTTAAAAAAGAACATTTTATTTTAGACTCTGAATATTTGACGACATTACTAGTTGTGGTTCCGAAGTGAGTACAGTAGTTTGCTATATTATTATTTTTAGTTTGTTAGTTTGTTTATTTAACACCATTTTATGCTACTGTGGCTAATCAGACAATGCTACAGAGGGAGGCCTAAATTTTGCCTATCCAGGTTTAATTAGGATAGGGATCTTTAACAAGTACCTGACATCGCACAGGCTCAGGACCACCTTTTTACGTCCTCCGAAGGACGGCATAACTACGGATTTTTTACTCCCATTAAAATATCCTAGAACCACCTGCGGGTTTGAACCCATGACCTTTGGCATAGAAGGCTGTTATGCTAACCACCCTGCTACAGGTGATCTATTTTTAGTTATCTTTTAAGTTCATTCCTTCAGACCTGTTTTGGTCTTTAGACTTAGTAATCCATGAAATACACCAGTTAACTGATTCGTTCCTATCTACTTTTCATTATTTTATAATTCATTCCCTCCAATGTCCTTTATTCAAGCTCTTTATATACTTTTATTTTTATTATTACTTATTAATCTCTTGAGATTTAATTGTTTTTAAATAAGCAATTTTATCAAATAGTCCTCCGTTCCAGGCAAGAGGTGTCTAAAACCGGTCATTTTCCTCAATGTAAAAAATGATAAATATAAATGTTTGTACCCTTAGCTGGACTGATTCCTCCAATAGATTATGGAATTTCGTATCTGACAATTCTTACAAGTAATTGCATTATTATTTGAGAACCACAAGTTAACTTAGTTGTCATAAAATAATAAGCAGTAATGAAACCAGACATTTTAAGCTTTTCCTTTTTCTCAACATAAGAACATAATGATAACTTTAGTAGTACTTTAGCAATGTTATGATCAAATATTTAAATTGATTTGCGGTTTTCTTATAATAATTATTCAAGCAGTTGTGTTAGGGATCTTTTTAAACCTCATTTTTTGTATGTAACTAACAATCTAATGTTGAAAATAATTTTCAGTTTTCGAAACTAAAATATTTTATATTATCATTAATTGTTATTTTAGTTGTGTTAACAAAATACATTAATGTTGCTTTTAAAAAGGTGATAAAATTTTTCTTAAAAATGATTTCACCACCAAAATTTTGGTGGGCACCCCAATAATAATAAGTTGTTAATATTGAATCTACAAAACTAATAGAAGATTTTTATTTTTGGGGATTAACGAACATGAACATAAGGATTCTCTAAAGGTTGGGGTTGGTATAACTTATTAAGCACAATTGATGACAATCGAAATCAATTAAGTTCCAATGACATTCTTATTGCTTGAAACACATGCCTTGGTTTTAACTTCCAATACCTTTCCATAAATTTTGGTGAGATTTGCCTCTCTACCAATGGATGAAGTTTTTAATGTTAAATTTTAGTTTATTTTATTTTTTCTGGAAAGTTGATATTCTAATTTTCCAATTAAAACATTAAATTAAACGGTTGTTGCCATATTTTCTTGTGGGGTTCAGTGAAGAACGAATTTCGAAAAAGTTGGTATTCACTGAACTGACTGGTAGGCGTCCAAAAGGTTGGCTGAAGCTTCAATGGGAGGGTTGTCTTAAGTCTGACTCAGGGGTTTGGGCTTGAGCGGTGATCATGGCACGAATCTGTGTAGGCAATATTTGGTGGTATCTGCAACGACCTTTGGGTTCAGTAGGTCTATTATTATTCTTAATATAGTTGTAAATTTCAATTAACATAACTTTTTTAGGTCAAACTTCAATGATTGGAATTCCAGCTATGAAAAACTTACTAATATGATTGTTCCACGTTCAAGTCAGCTTGTTTATCAGGATTCTGATTTTGGTTTGTTCACAGTCTCGTTATTTAAGAAAGTGGTAAATGATTTCAAATTAATGGCTAGGGAAAAAAAGTAAGTTAATTCTACTTTTATCATTAATTTCTTTAAAATGCTATAACCTTTTAGCTGATTTGATTTAAATGTGATTTCATAGATTTGTTGTTCGTGACTTTATCTATAATGAAGAGGAATTAGCTGCAGGAAAAAATGAAATTACAAAATTAGTTACTGACAAAAAGAAACAATTTGTAAGTTACGTTCTTTTTAGTTATTGTGTAATTTTAGTGTAAAAAGTTGTTAATTTATGATGCTGTTCTTGATTTACTTATTCAATAGATTGTTATTTATTATCTGCTCACTGTTGTCATTTAATGTTAAGAAATTTTTGTTAAAAACACGGGCCATTACATTCTATTTCTAGGACATCAAATATTAATTAGGTTGTGTTGTGCCAAAAGGCAGAGATGCTAAGATTGGACATAGGATAAGCCAATTAATCATATAATTATAGCTACTATTTTTTAATGTATTATTTAATATATTCTTGTAGTCTAATTAAAACATTTTTGTAATTGTTTATTTTTTAATGTAATATAGATAAATATAATTTTTTTATTCTCAGGGCCCTCTTGTACGTTGGCTGAAGGTTAATTTCAGTGAATGTTTTTGTGCTTGGATTCATGTAAAAGCATTGAGAGTTTTTGTTGAATCAGTTTTGAGGTAAGACTGTAACTTATCTGTTATTTTATAAACTTCAGAATTTTATATTATGATTCTTTTGAATCATTCTTTAGTCATGTATAGTTCACTTGTTACTGTAATATTTGAGTAGATTTACCTTTGTGGTGTGAAAACATCTTAAGCTATTAAAAATTAGCTAGGCCATATGATTCCCTGAGTTGCTCCCTTACAAAATACGTTAGCTCGAGGAACGAGGAAATAGCATGATGAAATATCTTATCTAATATTTTTCTTTAAATTACTTTTTTGAAAAAGAATTTTTTATTTTTACTTTAACTACATTCAAACTCTAGAATTTCAGTTTCAAGTGGTTGATTTCATAATGGTTGTGTTAAATATTCTTGTTTCAGATATGGTTTACCAGTTAACTTCCAGGCTATGTTGATCCATCCCCACAAAAAGTCCGTTAAACGTTTGCGAGATTTATTGAATCAACTTTATGCACCATTGGACAGTAGTGCTCAGCAGCAAGGAAATCAAGGTGGTGGTAATGATGTAAGTTATTAGTTTTCTTATTTTATTTTTGGTTATATCTATCCTGATAAATTTTTAACTTTTAAAACATTTACTACCTAGTCAAACAGAATAATTTACAGGTCATGTTTATGCCTACCAGAAAAACTAAATTTTATTCTATTTATTAGTTCACATTGTGGTGAAATTGTCAAATCATATTAAAAACAAATTTTGATAATTGTTTATATTCAATATTGCAGTATACTTATTGTCTAAAACATTTATAATTGTCTGCTTCATTTAGTGGTTTTAACTTGTTTCCATCTTTGTTCATCATTATCAGCAAACAAAGGGAAGCAATTGTTATATGATTTACAAATGACGAGAGTGTATTGAGACTTGAATTGTATTGCCTTGTTGAAGAATACTTTTTCCTCTATCTATAATAACTAGGCAGTTAATTTATGCTGTAAAAGACTCAGATCTTGATTTTTGCATTAATTTGAACATTTCATTCCTTTATTACACCTAAAAATGTTTTTGTGCAGGCAAAATGATTAATCATGTGTTACTTTGTTCATAACATCACTACTCATATATTTGTTGTTAGTAGATGTTACAAAATCATTTCAAACTGATTTAAGTCAATTATAATATTTTGGGATGAAAGTTCAAGAAGAAAGGGTGAATGAATAGGTGTGTAAAAAATTCAAAAAGAAAAAAAAACAGTTTAATTTACAATGAAAAAAAAAAATCTGGTATCCACATCACATACCCTTCTACTTGCCAACTTGATTGTTATAATTTATATTGAGTTGTCCTGGAAAAATTTATTTTATATTAAATATTATGACAATAGAATTTATTATCTGCATTAATCTCTTGAATTGCTATTTTTGTCCTCATCTTTTTTTTTTAGATTTTTGATAACAATTTTTTTTATTTATTTATATTACTATGATAAAAAAAAAAAAATAAAATAAAATAAATAAAAAATAAAAAAAATTACCTGGAGAAATATTTCATCTATTTCTTCTTGAGTTGGTTATCAAATTGCTTTATAGTTAATGTTTTTTACTATTATAATGAGACAATTATTTATTTTGAATATAGAATGTCATAAGTACTTAAGTTGTAATTATTTAGTAACTTTAAAACAATTTTTTTATTATAAAATGGTAAAAATGTGTAAAATTTATTGTATGAAATTGAATTTTGTAAAATAGTTGCTGTAATATTCCAGATACATACCAATCTGAAATTAGTGATTTCACTTTTATACGAATTCTTTTTTTTTTAAGCTAAACTTACCACAGATATACATATAGACCATTTGGGGAATACTTAGTTATTCAGACTCAGGGTGCCTTAAAACATGTATATCCTTTAAAAACTAGGGTTCAAAAATCTTCACAATCTCAATATCTTCCCGCACTGTGTACTTGGTAAATGGGTGTAGGAGTAATGGATGACCTTACCCTTTATTTTATTTTTTTCCATCCCTACCTCGCCTTTGAAGGCGTATAGAGGGTTTCTTGGACCAGGGGGTGAGGGCGGGGGATTAATGCTGAGATAAAAGTCCCCTCGGGTTCTGAGAGTTGAACTCGTAATTTTTGGTTTTAAAGTATTGGTCATCAGGTAGCTAGGCAACGCGTGTTTAAAGCAAAGTGCGCTAACCATCTCGGCCACCCCATCCCCCAGTATGACCTTACCCTCTGTTCTTCTTTGGATAATTTTTACTGTGATATAACAAGAAGCATATGGTGTTTAGAAACCACTAACTTCAACTCTGTTTCTCCAAATTACCTAATTTTGGTCATATAGATCAAAATATAAATTAGAGTGTTTGTGTTGTAAATATTAAATGTTTCTAGTCGTTTCAGTTGTTTGTGTGGGTTCCTTTTTAGTAACTTGTCTAGGTGCTCTGTTTGACTGGGTTACATGGAATATTATTATGTGATAGTACTGATAGTCATAGTGTAGCAGTATTATTATTCTTTAGATATTAAAATAAATTCACTGTGTTTGAAAATTTAAAAATAACTTTTGTTGTAAATAAGATGGTTTACAGGTAATAATAAATTCACCTTAGTTAACTTTATATGTGTATAGATCTATATTTTTAAAAGTTGACAAATGTATTTTTTTGTTGGCAGAGCGTGGACATTCCTGGTTTAGGATTTGGCCAATCAGATTATTATCCCTATGTATACTATAAAATAAATATTGATATGTTAGACACTAAGGCTTAACAGAAGTACTCATGGTTTTTGGTTTTAATATTTTTTGAAGATTCTGAAGCTTAGTTAGCAATAGAAAATATATATTTCAAGGGAAAAATTAAGCTAAATAGTTACTTACAACATCATATTAAGTGTATATACATATATATCCTTAAATATACACCACATATACATTTATAAAACTTAATGTGTTAATTCAAAGTAGTTAGGTGTATGTTCTAACTATAGAGTCTTACAATTAACGAAAAACAAGTGATTTCCCGACTTAATTACTAGCAATATATAAAAATTACTTCATTAAAAAATTTGAATTCATCTTTAATTTATGTCTGGAAGATCCTCACAAAAATTTTGTTAATTACAAGAAGTTGATTTTTTAAAATATTTATTTGATTTTAATTATTAATCTGGAAAATTTGTCGCTTTTCTTTTATTAGTTGTTTATAAATAAACTGGAGTAAAGACAGATATATTAGTAAGTTTTTGTTTAATTTTTCATCTTTAAAAGAAAATTTATAAGAAACTTTATTATAATTTTATTTGTGCCTGTTTATTTTCATAAATTTCCATAATATATATATATATATATATATATATATATATATAATATATATATATATACACATTTTTTTTTTTTTTTCTAAAAATCAAGAACCAGAGGACATCAATTTTAAAATGATTATTTCATCTGTTTTCATCATTTAATATCTGTATATCTGTCCTTTTTGGCATTGTTTTAACCTTTTTCTCATATTAAGTGAGAAGTAATTCACTATTGAATATTGTATGAGTATTGTTTTCTTGATTGTAAACCAAATTACATTGTAATTATATTTATCAGTGCCCACAACAGTGACAACTTGGTTTGTTTCTGTATTTTAAATTATCAATAGGTGTTATGTACACTTTTTCATGGTAAAGCAGTTAATTCTTATTAAGAGTTTTCATCTTTTTATTTGAAGGATTTTTTTGTTCTAATAATTATTAGTAATGTTTAATTTTCATCTCATTTCTTTTCATTTCATCTTATAATTCATTTTATTTATTAGTCTATAAATTTTATTTGGAGAATTATTGGTCAGTTTTCAATTAAAATTCTTTAGTTGCATATTTATTGTTAAGTTTTAATAGTTAATATTTTATTTGAATATTTATTTAATAGCAGATCCTGATATGATGCACTGTTGATCATCAGATGCAGTGTGATCGTTTGTTTTCTAAGATGAATTAATGTTATAAGTATATTGGGTGGGAGAGAAATTAATTTTTCAAAAAACATAAATTGTATATAACTTACCATTCATGTATGTAACAATATACATTTATATAGGTATTATTTTGTGTAGAAAGTGGGATTACATCCATTATTGCGGCTTAAAAAATTAATCATTTTCTCTGAAAAGCACATTTACATTCCTGTTTATAGTTTTCAAAAGAATTTGGATTCCTACATATTGTTGAAAATGGCCGATTCAGCATTACTTAGAAAACAAGTGTTAAAATAGTTGTATTTTATTTAACTTTCATTGTATAATATTCAAAGTGTCATCTGTGTTTTAAGAATTAAGTTGGTTAGTAGGTTAAAAAAAAAAAAAAAAAATACGGTTTAATTATAAGAAATAAAGTGCATTCCACTAGAAAAAGAAATCTGTCTATTTTAAAAACATAATAAGTATTTTATTGTTCAGATTTTATATTAATAATTTAAGCAGTCTGTAATTTAATCCTCATAAAGTGTACTGCTTATGAATTGTTTTTTTGTAAGTTATTGCAGTATCATTTCTATTTAAAACATTGTTCGAATTGTGATTGGTTGAGAAACATTTTATTGTAAACATTTCTGTAAATGTTAATTGTAAATAAAATTCTAATGAATTCCAATATTCTGTAGATATATGGGTATGAATGCCTGAATAAATATGTTGCCATATTTATGGTTGACACAATATTATCAAGATGTTATTGCTGTCAGGTTTTAGGTGTGTTTGTTGATTTAAGATAAATAGAGTTCATTTGTTAAAAAATTATTTGATCTGTAAAGTAAAATATGTATAAATCAATTTTCATTCAAAAATAAAACTTTGTTGCTGTTTTAGAGTTTTTTTTTTTTTTTTATCTTTGAAAACTTTTTATGGATTAACATCAGATTGGTATTTGTGTCTACAAATAAATCTTTCAAAGTATTTCTTTTCAGAATTTTCTATAACAATAACTTATCAAAATGTTTTCCAATAGTCTTTTCTTCAGAAGTCCCCACCGAACTGTTTTATAGATGATAATACATTAGCTTACATACATATAATAAATTAGGTTACATACATATAATATATTAGCTTTCTTAATTTTGTTCGAGAGATGCTAGTGGCCCATTTTCTTGCTCTGCTAATTGGCTCCTCATCTTTTCTATAGCAGGTAAAACATCTTCCTCCCTTGGAGTTGGAAAATTTTCAGTTACCAATCATTCATTGTTGAGACATTGAATTTGGCTGTCAGTGAATTTTAGACCTTGGAATTTCTTTATGAATACCCCTGTAATAAAGGCACTAAAAGACTGAAAAATATCTGTGAATTATTTGTTTTTAGTTGATATTTAGAAATACACAAATATATGTGTGTAAGGGAGAGGGGTGGTCTAGGGGTTTTCTGTATACCGGGCTTGAACCCTGTCCAAAGCAGGATAATTATTCAATCTGTTATTTCAACTGAGGGAGGCCATCCTAAGGCACACCCAGTATCTGTAAAGGGGGTAACCTGAAATAGGGGGGGAAATCTGATGACTCAGCATGATTTCAGCCTAATCGCCACCTTGCACTGCCATTGGCCTAGAAACAGTACAAACCTATGGGTACTGAAACCAAGACCCTTCATAAATATCTTTTTTTTATTTTTTGTGGGTAGGTATAAATAAGCAGGCTGATACTTTCTAGACAGACCAAACTCTACCTCTATTAGACATTATTGTGGTGTCCCATTCTTTTCTAGGGTACTGAGTGTTGGACAACTTTAAAAGCTGATAAGGAACTCCTTATTTTTGTAAGAAAAGTTCTCTGTCATGTTTTCAGAGGAGTAGAAGTGGCACATGAACCAGAACCTGTACTATCTTTTCTGCGAAGCTGATGTGAAAGCTGTGAAGTTGAGGCACTTAAGGTATGCTGTGCATATTGCCAGGTTGGCAGATGGGTAAATGCCTTAAATATTGTTTAAACAGCTAAATCATGGAACTAGAAAAAAAGAATTACCAAAGCTGAGATTGTCAGATGGTGTTGCAGGAGACATTTGCAACATAGTAAGAATTAAGAAATGTATGGTTTGGCAAAATACTGATGAAGGAGGCCAATACCTCTGACTGGGAGGTAAGGAGAAGGCCAAGACAGGTCTTGGTAACTTACAGATAATTGGGTGGTAACACCATGAAAATGAAGCATAAATTATCTGTTACATCCAACAGTATAGCTCATTTGTTTTTATTTAAGGACTAAAAAATTTACTCTTTATCGGGCACCATTTAGAGACCTCATATATTTTTTTTTGGGCTTTTGATTAACTCTTCATTTCAGTTATCCAGGAACCATTATATTTTCAAGAACTTTTTTAACCTGATGTGTATAGTTTGTATATATATAATCTTAATTGTATGTTATCTCTGACTTTAACATGACTAGTTTTGTTATTGAAAAAGTGAACAATGTTGGTATTGAATTTGCTTATTGTTAATGTTTTGATGAGTAATTCAGTAGTCCCGTTTAGTGCTCAAAATGATTTTAATCATTGAAAAACATGATGATTAAGGAATATACTGAGATTGAAGTAAGAAGTATTTTATATAATTATATATTAAAAAAAAATATAAATATTAATTTTAAAAAGTAAAAATATTTACAATAATTATTTTATGCTACACAGTCTTTGATGTCAGTTTCTTCCGATACCCTTTTTAATTTTTTTTAACCCATTAGAAAACAGTTTCTTATTCTATAGAATCACCAGAAGGCTGGAAATCATTCAAACACACATTTATAAGAATTTGATCAAGTATTATTTTGTAATCGCGTCTATTTTAGATTTTTAAATAGGATACATTGCTGATTGGTTTCCTTCGATTTTATGAACTTAATTTGTCATAATAATTTTTTTTTGTAAGATACTCATATATGATTGAAAAATCTTTTTCCTTGAGGTCGGTATCACAGATTTGTTTGTATATTTCCAACGTTTTCTTTCCAATGTTGAGAGGATGATTGATCGTTTTAGCTGTTCTTTCTGCAATCTCAAGATCTTTCAGGAGCATTTGCGAAGTAAACCCTGCCTGAAATGATAAAATCAGCTTTGATAATTAATTTTTTATTTGAATATTACTAATGATGATTTTATATACACTCTTAGATACTTTTTTATACATTCTGGTCAATCCATTAAAAATCGTCCAAACAATGCTCAATATTTTTTATTTTCTTGATATTCTTACTTTGTTTTCTATATTTTCCTCTGAATTTGAAACGGTGGATACAATAAATTTCGGAACAATACTTTTAGCTTACAGCTATTTTAAGTCAGCTTGGTGCTAAAAACATGTGTTGGGAAAACCTCTCTAACTCTAGTTTGTAGATATATGAGGGAAGCTCTCAATAGCCTGCAATGTTTAATTTTTGTAATTTTTTACACAATCTCTTTTGAGATATTCTGCTATAAATATTGTTAATCTTGGCTAAAACCCATTTTTGAAAATTTTTATTAAAAGAAGGATAATCCTGATAAGATGAAAATCTCTACAATAATTAGTATAATGATTGGACTATACAAGGAAAAGAAATTAAGCTGAGACTCCTTTAACCTTCCTTTTTATAACATGCTAATGGTTAAGGATGATGAAACTTTTCATGAATTTTTCTCACTTTATAGGTAATTTGTTGTAAAGCCCAAAAACATAGATAATTCTTTTATCATCCATCATTCTAGTTTTTCTTTCGTTCGGAAAAACTCGATAACCAGCTGAGTCACAGAAATCACAAATTTATATCATATGAACTCATGATATATATATGTGTAATCTGTATTAGTTTCATAATTTTTCACACAGCCCCTTTTGGGACTCTCTTTAAATATCGTAAAAACTGGATTTTTGACATGTTTGGAAATTCATTAAAAAATTACCATGTTCTCTTCATCGAAATTTTTACAGCAAGTAGATTAATGAGTAAGCTGAGTCTTTTTGCCTTAATAAACTTTCAACTCTCTAAAAACCTCGTTTTTTATTAATTTTCAAGAATTTTTAAAGCACTATTTAGGTAATATGCTGTGAGGACAAAAAATATAAATCACACCCTTATCATATTGTTAATTTTTGTTTTGATTCGATATCTTCAAAATTAATAGAGTTAGAGAGGTATTCCCAGCACGTTTTCAGCCGCAAAGCTGTCTTAAGAAAGCTGCAAAACTTCAAGTATTAGTCCGATATTGTTTTTTTTTTTCATGGTTTAAAATTTAGGAAAATATGGTAAAAATAAAATCAAATTAAAAATGTTGAGCAGCAAAATCAATTAAAATTATCCGATTTCAAATGGATTGACCCGTTGACAGTTCTGAACAAATCTTCCTTAGCTTTATTTTAAATATTGTTTGTTAAATGTTGGAACTATTTATAGAGCTACATACGAACTAACAGTCTTTCATACAAAGTTTTTTGCATATATAATTGTCTTTTTATACATTTAAAATTTAATAAACAATTATAATTTGAAGGGAAAAAATACAAACAATATGAATATTTTTTCTAATTTATAGTGTTAACAAATACCATCTATTTATTACTGTGGCCATGGAAAGCATCATGTTTGTAGCACTGGATTTGTTGTGAACAAACGTTTTCACCGATTAGTCCTTGCCACATTCAAAAATTACTCTGTAGCAAGCGCCCATGCCCCAACTGAAGCTGTAATGGAAACTGAACTATTTTAATTTTAATTTCGTTATTCAGCATCTGTTACCTCTATCAATTTGAATCTACTGGCTATGCATTAATTAAACCGACATTAACATCTTATGAAATATTACTTGAGTCTTTGAGATGCTATTGCCTATAAGCATCAGAAAATCGCGAAATGCTTATTTCTATACACTGTGATAATAGGAAAACGGTATTAATAAATCATATTCACCTGGGTCAAAAATTAATTAAAATTGAATCTCATAACGGAGTACAAAAAAAAAAAAAAAAAAGGTTTTCTATTAAACTTTAAATAAGAATCCAAACACCCACCTCATAACCTTTCGAGCTGGGAACGTTTTCCATAACATTGGGTACCGGATTATACGTATCAGTGACCCAACATCTTCCTGAACTGGTGTTGATAATGGATGTCAAAACTTTTAGGTCCATTCCAAGTTTTTTGCCGAGATGAAATATTTCAGCCGCTCCAAACATAGTTATGCCAAGGAGTAAATTATTGCACATTTTAGCAATTTGCCCACTTCCTAGTTCTCCACAATGGATTATATTTTTACCCATGGCAGATAGTATCGGCTTCGCTTTGTCCACATCTTCTTGCTTTCCTCCGACCATAAACGTCAACGTTCCATTTAATGCTGCAGGAACACCTAATGAAATATTTGTTCGCATTAGTTCAGGTGTTTTGAAATCCTGTGAATATAAAAGTATTATCTTCGTTTTTAGTCCTTACAACAAATTACCTAAGTTGCAAAAATGTTTTTAAAAATCATGCAAATTTGCATGAACGAAACTATTAGCGCGCTGTAAAAGGGGAGGTTATAAAGGAGTCTCACATTTATTTTTTCCCCTTGTATAGTCCTATCATTGCACTAATTGTTGTTGAGATTTTAATCTTGTAAGGATTGTCCTTTTTTTTAATATACATTTTCAAAAATGGGTTATTGCATAGTTTGGCAATATTCATTGCGGAATACCTCACAATGGACTGACTAAAAAATAACAAAACCTATACCTTTACATAATAAGCACTGTAGGATAAAATTTAGTGGCTGAGAATCAGTTGGTTTTAGAACTATGTTACACCAAATATTGCTGCCTTGCAAGAGGTAACCTCATCTTCCTAACCAACTTGAGGCTAAACCAGATTATTGATTCTCAAAAGGAGGGTATGAAATGGATTGAACCATAATTAAATGACTGAAATTTAAGTTATTTATTTTTAAAATTTTCATGTTCCACAAATGTGTAATTTTTTTAAATAAAGATTTTTGGGGAACTAGTTTTATATTGTTCGAAATCATAGGAATATTCATCATGCGGATAGACCAGACTGAACTTATTGCGATTCCAGTTTTCCGAAATGAAATCTTTACACTTTCAGTTTACTCGAAAAAAAATATTACTCTTCAGTTTTTACCATTTAAAAATCTTAGAGATGACAATGAAGACTGATGTGGAATAAAAGAAACAAGAAAAAAGTATATATGTAAATTTAAAAAAAAGAAAGAAGGAAAATGAAACAAAAGAAAAAAAAAAATTATCATTGTTTGAACCTTACAAAAGATCGCCTAGTCACTGGGTTGAGTTAGCCCGAGAAAAATCTACGTAATCTAAGTTAAAGGCTTAGGTTTGGATTTGGAAACCATTCCTCGCACAGCGGTTTCCCGGTGAATTTGTTGCAAACACCAATAAATAAGAAAATATTTCTTAGATAGTTTTTACGTTTGCATTGCCAGTGAAATAAAAGGTACGTTACTCCCATAGACTAATTTTGCCACAAAGTGTTTCTTCTGAGGCGATGTTTATGGGAATGTCTTCTACCAGTCGATATTTCGGGAATATGTCGGTAAAAGATGTGGGTTCATTTAACATTTTTAAAAAGCCGTCATCAGTAATACATTTTAATATCTCGCTTTACATTTCATAAACTGGGGCAAAATAATTTTTATTCAAATGTGAGGACTGGGCGATCCAAAATGCTAGAAGTACTGAAAGTCAGGTAGGATTGGGCGAGGCTAGTTGAGCAACTTTTCACTTGAACGGATATAGCTCCTCTACGATAAGTCTCAATAAGTTTTTAAGCGGCTTGATGGATTAGTGATACATCTCTTAGCAAAAGTGTCCATAATAAATTTTTGTAAGAAGTCGAATTTAAGAGCTACAACTATTTTTATTATTATTTTATTATACGGCTCTATGACCCAATCGTTGAGTCTTGGCCTGCTCCAGCATTGACCGTCAGTCGATTCTGTTTTGTGCTGCTGCCCTCCAGTTACGTTTGCCAAGTATCGACAATGCATCGGTGGAAAAACAATATTCCCATCGAAGCCTTGGTCGTCCAACCTTCCGTGTTCCATACAATTTCTCCCATAGGACTTTAGATGGGATTTCCTTTGGATTCATCCTTGCGACGTGGCCCAACCATCGTAATCGAGAGAACTTTATCACATCGACCACGTCTAATTCTTTGTAAAGTCTTCTTAGCTCCAGATTTGTCCTTCGCCTCCACTATCCGTCGACACATGCTCCTTAAGATCTTTCGTTCGAACCTGGACAGTTCCAGTTCCTGAGTCCTAGTAAGTGTCCAGATTTCGAATCAAAGCCTTATTATATATTCTTACCTTTGTGGACTGTGACAGGTTGCTAGACCGGAGTTGCTTTTGAAGTGCGGAGGAACACCAATTTGCAGCCACGATACGTCTATTTCTTCACTAACGTCGTTCTGAGATTTCATTTGGGAGCCCAGGTAGACAAATTCTTTTACCACTTCTATCCTGTGTGAACCCAACTGAATAAAGGCTTCTCGGATATCGTGTTTTGTATTCACACACATATACTTAGTTTTATCCGCATTAATTAGGAGCCCCATACGTGCTGCTGCTACCTCAAGAGCTTCGAAAGCCTCCCTGACTCCTTGCGTTCCTTCCAGCAATGTCCAGATCGTCCGCATATCCAAGCACCTGAACGAGTCTTTTTAGAAGTTTCCCTGTAGTCTGGATACCAGAGTTCCTCACAGCTGTCTCAAAAGCCAAGTTAAACACGAGACATGCCAAACCATCTCCTTGTCGAACTCCAGTCCCGGTGGTAAAGCTTCTTGAGAGGTCCCCGAACCTTCGCACGCAGCACAGGTTACCCTCCATTGTCATGCGTGTAAGTCTTACTAGTTTAGGAGGTATCTGCATATTGGTCATAGCTTGGTAGACCTCATTCCTGTTCACAGAATCATATCTTTGTTGGAAGTCCACAATACACCGTGCTAATTCCGTACTCTCTTGTTTTCCTAAGAAGCAGGCGTAGAGTGAAGATTTGGTCTGTTCTGACACCACTTTGGTATTTTCCTATTTCTCGTTCAGTATAAGGGAGCAGGCTCCCAAATAAGACCGTCGACAGCACCTTGTAAGCACAGGACAGCAGACATATCCCTCTATAGTTTCTGCATTCTAGGGCATCACCCTTCTTGTGAATAGGGATTATGATGGTTTTCTCTCATTCCAGAGGCAGCCTTTCCTCATTCCAGATGTCCAGAAATATATCCTTTAGAAACATTGTAAGCTCGTGGCCACCATGTATTGAAATTTCGGGGGATGTGTCATCTATACCTGGTGCCTTATTATTCTTGAGCTTTGAAAGGGCTTCCTGAATCTCCTCTTCATCAGGTGGGTCAATTTGTTCTCCACTTAATGCCTCGTTCTCTAGGTTTTCCTCCGGGCACTCGTTTGATGTCCCTATGTTTAAAAGTGCACTGAAGTAATCAACCCACCTATCCAGTGCTGCCTCTCTATCATTTATAAGAGAACCATCCTCCGCCCTGAAGCCAGATATTTGCGATTTAAAGGGGTTCCTTCCCTCATTGACAAGGTGGAAGAATTGACTAATAATTACTACAACTATTTAAATGCAGAAAGTCATGTTTGCTCAATGTACCCCATAAGTGAGGTAAGTTGAGCAAGGGTATGGGGCAAGTTGAGCACTATGAATATTGAACCAAGTTCAATCTCGACTAGAAATAAAGTAAAATATGTGTTTAACAATCAGCTCTTTATTTATCATCTTTTAGTGACAGAACGACAAACTTTAAAGTAATTTTGTTTGAATAATTAACCAAAACTAGAATCAATAAAACATTAACGTATCTTAAGATTAACTTCAACATTAGATTCAGTCTTGCTATTTAAAATCAGACTTAAATGTTAATATTATTGCTCATATAGCTTATATCTTAAACAAATATTAATTAGATCATTGAAACTTAATGATCATTGTAACTGTTGTAATTGACAAAAATGAAAGTAAGTTTATTAAGTGTTGGTGATAGAATAACAAAACTTGAAATAATTTTCTTTGGATAATTTACTGACAATATAATAAACAAAACATCAACGTATCGTATCTTAAGACTAACTTCAGGATTAAATTCAGTCTTTTTATTTAAAATCAGACTTAAATATCTTTAAAAAAAACAAAAACAACCTAATCGTCGTTGTCACTGTTGCAATTGACACAAACGAAAGTAAGACCAGCACCTGGAACACATTTCGTATGCGCCGATCCCCTACAAGCTTGACACTAGAACCAATTTTCTCCTAGTAAACTTTCAGCATAACCTTCGCAACTATAGGTCAACTAACAGCAACCCGGAATTTTAAAACAAAAGCGAGGTCTAAAAAAAATCATTACAATTATACCGAGAACAATTCCACATATCAGAAGTACAATAATTCTCTGAAAGATTAACACTTATCTGAATAAAATCAGATAAAAATTGACTAATATAGACGAAAACATGTGATGAACGACGGTTTTACTTTTTTGTCACAAAATAAACAAAACACACAAGCGCTTCACTTCCTCATCCAGCCGCCACTAGCGATCACGTGGTGATTATCACTCCTACGACTCTCTGTTTCCGCCATAAGATGCCTATGCGTACGGTGAATGGTTTGCGAAATATTTCAATGCTCAACTAGCCCCACTCTACCCTACTGTAGAATAACAGCGACAGACAAAACTGAGGACACAAAGACCTTCCTCCTGCTATACTTCCATAGACAAATATGTTTCCAGAACCTTAACGGAGGATTAAGATTAATTTCACAAAAAACTTAATAGCTACAAATTTAAAATTTACTTTTCAAATTGAAAAGCGATCATGAATTAATTCCATACCTCCAGATACAGGTGCGTCTATGATTGATGCACCAATATTTTCAAATAAACTACTCAGATTCTTTGGTGCTACGTGATCAACAGTACTACAGTCGATTGCTAAAGTCCCAGGCCTGATAAACCTAAAAATCATCAACTTAAGATCTCATGTAAAAATACAATGGCTATCGGGGAATTTTCTAAGAAACAAATCGGCAAAAATAAATAAAATGAACATAAAACTTTAATAAATGAATTCTTAAATTAAAAAAAAATATATTTGTAGTAGTTTTTATTAAGTTTACCATAATTATTAGTGATATTAAGTAAGTCAGTTTTAGAACAATATATTTTTTGAAAATCGTGCTTTCATTATTTTTTTTTATTTGAATATTTGAATAAGATTATAATGGCGGTGGACAATGTTATTCTAATAATTACAGGACTCATATTAATATATGAACGATAATTATGCCTGTAATTTAATGATAATTATAGTGATTCCATTTGCGTCAGCACTCAATTGAAGTCGAATAGAAATATTATTGAAAATTGTTCTGTACATTCTGACATTAACACATATGGAATTTAAAAAAGTAATAAAACTTACTTCATTATTCCGTTTTCCCCCGCATAAAAAGAAGTTACATGGTGACTGGCCGGAAGCATTGTTATGATAAAGTCAGCGAATTCAGCTATATCAGAATTTTTTTCGGCAGCGATTGCTCCAGCTCTGTTCAACAATTCAACCTTCCTTGGATTTAAATCGCTGACCATAACTTTAAAATCCTAAAAATAAATTTTTAGCAACCATTATAAGTTTGAAACAGACAATTGTGGTGCAAAATAATTAAAGAGACTTAATTAGTAAAATACCTTTTTGAGTAAATTGCTACACATTTTTTCTCCCATATTGCCCAGCCCAACGAATCCAACTTTGCTATGAGAACTTAATCCTGTAACATATTCCTAATTACTAAAATGGTATTATGGTTTTTCAAAAAAAGTGTTGTTTTCCACAGATAATTGTTGGTTTGCCTAAAGTAATAATCTTTATCTTAAACTAAACGCTGAAAAATTGATTGAAGTGTTGTTAAAAATGATTTAAAAGAATATGCATCACAAAGCTTTAATGAGGGAATTTCTAAAACACATTTTGGATGAGTTCACCGGGATTGTGGAAGATACGTATCGTAGAGGTAGGAAGCTGTGAAACACTGTATAATACAAAGGTGGAGCGATTAAATTCTGTATAGTGGCTAACTAAGTAAAAAAAAAATAAAAAAAATGGAAAGATGATTTATCTAAATTATTTTATATTCCACTTTTACAGTATTTGGCGCCATTATTCCGAGTAGTCTTTCAAAGGTACTATGCTGAAGTCGAAGAGGAATCAAGTACCTCAACAAATCTTCGAAGATTTTCCAGCGACCCAAATGTTGATTAACTTCTGGTTAATTGGCTATATAAAGCACAAAAATTAAATGTAAGTAGGAAATTTCTGTCGCCTGGTTTGGTGGGAACAGTTCTGAGATGCGGAGACTCGAAATCAAAGTGACGATGAAATACAAAACTTAATTATTCCTCACTTATAATTAAAAGGAACCACTGTTATTGGGTTGCTCTAATATACGTCAGGTTAAAAGGAATGTGGAACAAAAAGAAATCTAGACAATGCACTCAAGGTATTGGATGAAGATCTAGAGTTCATGGTAATCATGAAAATTGAAAAATCAATATGTTAAAAAAAAAAATACTCCTGATTCGCGATGCTGAACCCCATAGTAAATGATTAAAAAACATTTCTCTCTCATGACACTTGTTTGGTTATTAAATTTGGTATTCCTTCTTTAAAAAAATAAAATCTGATTTCACTTGACGATGTTTAGATTATTATCTCTTTGAAGAAAACAGGCTGTCCTTCACCTACTAAATTGTTTGAAACTTATATAAGCAATTCTGAATATCATTTGGCTCACGTAGTTAAGGATGGAAAAAACCTTAAATAAAATTTTACCTTAGACCAGCAAACAAAAATAAATAAGATAAAACAAGTTGAAACAATTAGAGGAACATAAACTAAGTAATGTGGTCTTAATAAGGATCCAACCAACAGATTTTTCCACTCTCAGAACAAGAGTAATAAATGACAATAAATTGATAAAGTTTCTACTAAAAAAAATTTAAGATATTATAATAATAAAGTATGATAATTAAATGTTACTCATATTAAATGAAATAATAAAATAATATAATGCTATTGAGCGCCCCTGTAGTTTTTAAATTATTCTATTAATACAAACTACAGTATCGGAGCGAAATAGATTTTATGTTTGGTCTAAAAAGTAATATATTGAGTTTTAATATTACAGTACTTACCCCTTAGATCGTTCCGTTGCAAACATTGACCAAATAAACATTTCCGAAGTTTAATTAAAAGTTTTCTTTCCATAAATACTTTCATGATTTACAACTAACTACTAACACATCCAGTTCCTAACTGATTACGACTATTCAAGATAACCTATCATCTCCATGGAGGTTTAGTTTTATTAATTAATTCCTAAATTATGTAAAGCAGTTTATTATTAAATAATAAGTCGTCTTACACAATAGATTGTTGATAAAACTTTTCCCTCATTACCCATGCATACAATTTAATATCATTTCCTTATTAGGCTCCTAAATATATTTAAAAGTTTTTATTACTTAAGTTTAAAACTAATATCCTATGTTAAAATAAAACTGACCTTAAATTATCTACAATTGTAATTAAATAATGTTTAATTAGTTTTAAAAATTGAGATTACTATAATTTATTGGAGGAGATAGGGGCATTATTCTAAAACAATTGGAATTATTCAAAATAATAAAAGAAGCTCCTCTCAGGTATCATTCATAGATATATTCCTTTCCATTCTCAATTAACTATCTCCTATGCCAGTAAGAATACACAAACAAACAAGTCTTTTCAATCTTTTTTTGCAATACCCTCATCAATAACTGCAAACAATAATAATAGGTAATTTTCATTAACCACGCATTATAAATTTGTTTTGTTTTTCAATTTAGGTTATTTTTTGTTCATATACTTTTGGAATACATTATAATTATTGTAATTTCTATAGGTACTGTTATTTATTATTAGAAAAATAACATAGAATATATATATTAGAATATACATGTACAATGAAATTGAACATGGAGTGTTATTTTGAAGATAGTAAGATCCACACAGTTCTGTTTAAGTCACTATATTGTCTTAAATTGGCATGAATATAAGAACAATAAATTCTCAAAATGTAGCCATAACACAATTGAGACGTTGATTTCCAAAAGGTACTAAAGGACATTTTTTACGAAACTGATATTTTTACATATTTATATTCTCCTCATTTATTTTTATCTAAATCTTAAATTTGATTGTATCGAATGAACACTCATGTCCTTTAATAATGTGGTTTAGAAATGCTTTTAATTTCTTAAAATACTAATTACACATTTAGTTTCATTCCAAATCATACCAGACCATTTCATTTCATATCTTTAATATGATTTTATTAATATAGTAAAGAAATAGTTCTAGATTTTAGTGTGAAAAGAATCAAATTAGCTGGTTTAATAATATAATAATGAGAGATTTTCGAGCTTCCGGTATAATTCCTCAGAATGGATATAGTACCTTTTCGAAATCAACGTCTCAATTGTTGAACCTTCGAGGACGAATGACAATATATATAAAATCAATCTGTAACTCTACAACCTATGGAGGATCTTGGGTTAAGTACATATAGATATTTGCATGTATGTTATTTGTCCCTCCATGGCACAAATAACAGAATAAATAATTTTGTATCAGCTGGGGTTAGAACCTGGGATCTGGAGAACAGTAGACTAGACCAGATTGCTCCCATATATATATCTCAACAAATATAACCCTTCTTTTTCTCAATCAAGTCTATTATTGCAATTTAAAGTAACAATAATTATTTTAATAAAATCATTATTGGGCCAGTAAAAAAAATGGTTTAATCATGGTATTAATTTATTCTAATATTTAGAATATGTAAATGTTTATATAACCACTTCTTATTATTTAACAATGATTATGTTTATAAACAAATAGTTTTGATGAGTTACTAACATAAAAAAAAAAAAAAAATTGATATTTAAGTTCATTTCAATTTGTATTGTTCTTAGAAATTATGGATTTTTTAATGAAAAATATAATTTAAAATTTTTCCATTTCATTTATCCTCAAATTTATTTATAATAATGAATTTTAATGTAACCATAACCATCTATTACTAATTCTGCTAAGTATAATTGAATTATTTATTTTAATAAGTGCTATTGAATACTTCTATTATTATATATATATACTTGGTTCCCAACTGGTGTTCCTCACATGATATCCAGGAGGTCCGCGAGGTGACATTGGAAAAATAATTTTAATTACCACACACTCTGCACGGACAAATTTAAAATTCTATGTGATACAATTGCTTTTGTTTACTGCAAGGGCCTGCTAAAATAATAAGCTTAAAGAACAGATATATCGCAGAAGATAATAACAATATTTGATTTCATTATGAGTATTCGAATAAATACCTTCTTCTGTAAGTTTTAAATTTTACATTATTTTTATTCATTTAAGATAATTTTATGCTACTTTGGCTATCAGACGATATTAAAACAGAAGTCCTAAATTTTGTTTATCCAGGGTAAATATTAGGATGGGAATCTTATCTTATATGAGGACCTGACTTAGCAGAGGCTCTGGGCCACCATTTTCGTTCCCTAAGAAGCATAACGAAGGATTTTTTATTCATTTAAAAAAATCTAGGATCATCTGCCAGGTATATGGCAATAATATATAAATAATAGTAACTTTTAATTATTAATTTTTTTGCGGAATAAAGAAATCAGCTATTGCCTAGTTCTTTTTCCTCTATTAGGCAATTTCTATAATACAGAGTTTCGGTAGAGGTGTTTCATGTGTATACGAATGTGTGTGATACAGTGTAATCCAAAAAAAAAATCTAAGCTTATGTCTTGTATTTAGGATTTGGGTGCCTTGCCATTGAAATGGTTGTATGAAGGGGTCTGTGAACATTTTTTGTTGGGAGCTCAGATTAAAGGGTTAAATTTAATGTACTAAATTATCAAGCAGTAATAAATACTATGTTACGATTCATCAAATACTGAAAATTAATTATTATAATATCATGTATGTGTAATTTTAACATATTTAAAAGTCGATATTTCATAACCAAGTACTTTGGAATCGATTAGCCCACATTTATTCTATATATTCAAGTATAATGTTTAAATTTCATTTTTACATTAATTTAAGAGCCAATGGATGATGAGATGCCTCATTAAAAAAAGAAACAAACAAGGAAAAAGTTTGTCTTCAACTTTAAAGTAATTTGATCCATAACAAGAACAGTTGCTGAGAAATAATTTTTTTGTGAGCTAAAATTTACATCATTGAATTCTATGTTTGGTTGTATTGATTTCAATAAAGAATTTTTTTTTTATTAGGGTCTTGTATTGTTTTTATACCTAAATAAATTTTTGTATAGGATGGTAATTAAAACTGAGAAAAGTTATTATTTTGATAATTTTTAATTGGTGTTCTTAAAAAGTTATTTTTTCTTAATACATCAATGATTGAGATGATCACTTCGAAAAAGTACTGTATCTATATTAGAGAAATTGTATAAATAACGAAAATACACATTTTGGGATAGTCCAAATAACCTGTTCTGAAAAAAAGATCTGTGTGTGTAAGTGTGGTAAATCTAGTGAAAAAATGAAAAGACATATGAAACTGAAATTTCATATTTAAGACAATTATATGCCCGAGATGTTAGAGCAACCTTTTTCACTAAATAGGCTGACCGAAAGTGCTACTTTATCTCATGCATTTTGCACCTTTCAACGATTTTCTCGAAAATGGCTGTAACAATTTTGACTAAACTCACTATATCAAAGTAAAATTTAGTGGGTTTTAATATCATGTAGGTTTCATTCTGATTGAAACAGTTTGAAGGGGCTTAAATGCCGATATTATAAATTTTCATCCTCTAAAATACCTTTCATTTTATAGATTCAGAAGTATCCATGTAAATGTAAAAGCTTTTTTTTTTTTTTTTTTTATTTTTTTTTTTTATTTTTTTATTTTTTTATTTATTATAGAGATATTTACAACTGTATTAACACAAAAAATACATCAAGTAAATGTGACTGTTCCCACATGAGATATGGACATGATAGGCGTGAGAAGAATCTACCCGTTGGTAGCACTTCAAAGGTTTTTCAGACAAGGAGGTCTCGAGGCCATCGTCGTTTCAGCTGCCTCGGAGGATGATCAGGAATAGAAGGAGATGAGAGATTGCGGACAAGTGGGTTTGGGTGGAGTGGTAATTTGGAGTGAAAGGAAGTATATCTAATTCGGGCTAAGTCTGCAACTAATGGGATATTCAGGTCTTTGTGGATTATTTTATTGGTGACAAAGTAAGGGGCATTTAGGATCTTTCGCAGGATTTTGGATTGCAAGGATTGGATGCGAGAGGAATTTGATGGCTTGGTGGATCCCCATAGTTCAATTCCATATGTCCAAATAGGCCTAAGTATGGTAATATAAATTAGTTTTTTGTAGTAGGTGGGAAGTTTTGAACGTTTGTCAGGTAAATGTTGTAATAAGCGATATCTGCGAGCTGTTTCTTGTCGTTTCAGTCTAGTAGGAGGATTCCAAGTAAGTCGTCTGTCAAGATGCAGTCCAAGGTATCGGATCTGTTCAACTGAGGTGAGTGAAATATTGCCAAAGGATATAGTGGGACAGGCAGACATAGATTTGCGGCGCATGGTAAAGGTAATTTGGTGGGATTTAGTAGGATTTATTTTGATCCTCCACTTTTGACACCATTCTTCAATGGAAACAATGTGAGACTGAAGGGTTTGGGAAGCAATAGTTGGGTCATTGTTTACAGATAACACACATGTGTCATCGGCGTATGTAGTGAGGACAGTGCAAGGATGAGTAGGAATATCAGCTGTATATATGGTATAAAGGATTGGACCCAGGATGCTACCTTGGGGCACACCTGCGTTCTGAGTAAATATGGCGGAGAAGGAAAGGTTATGGTTTACTTTAAAGGTTCTATCTGTGAGGTAGGAACGGATTAATAAGAAGTAGGTAAGAGGGAGGAAGTGACGAAGTTTGTAGAGCAGTCCTGGATTCCACATCGAGAAAGGCTCCAGTGCAATACATTCCGCGCTCCAATGTGGAAGATATCACATCCACCACACGGTGACACTGCTGTATAGTGGAATGGGATGAGCGAAATCCAAACTGGTGGTCAGGAATAACGTGATGAATGTCAAGGATTGGGTATAGACGTTTTAGGAGGAGTTTTCCAGTATTTTGCCCATGATGGGCAAAAGAGAGATAGGACGGTAGGATGATGGATTTTCTAGAGACTTTTTAGGTTTAGGAATCATTTTGATAATGGACAATTTCCAAGGATCGGGAAAGTAGGTAGAACGAAGTGTGGCATTATATATGTAGGTGAGTAAGAGTATGGCGTTTTTGGGGAGCTGTTTCAGGATATGGGATGTGATGAGATCATGGCCAGGAGCTTTTTTGGATGGTAATCTTTAAATGATATTAATGATTTCGGAAGGGTGAAAGGCCTTAGGAGGAAGAGATATTTGAAGAGGAACAGTTAGTTCTGCTTCAACATGTTCACTATGGCTGGGATTAAGGATATCAGGATGCGGATTAAACGTGTTGAAAAGGTGTTCTCCAAAGATTTGGGATTTCTCTTCATCGGATCTCGACCAGGTTTGGGATTTAGTGAGGAGAGGATGATTAAAGGTTTTAAATTTCAGCAGTTTTGCGGTTGTTGTCCATAAAGATTTGTCTGAAGTGGTCAAGTTCTCTGTAAAGTTCTGAAAGTTTTGTATTTTGAATTTTCTTATTTCTGTTTTTAATTTGTTTGTCAGGTGATTGTAATGCTTTTTGTCAGATGGATATCTTGTGTTGTGCCATTTTTTCCTTGCTCTACGTTTGTCAGTAGGAGTCGAATGTGATTCGGTAAGTTTGTTTTATGAAGATGTCCAATTTTGCGAAGCGATGTGTTGGTGTCTATGACAGTTTCTATCGACTTTGTAAGTTCTTGTATGGCGGAGTCTATGTCATGTTTAGTTTTTAACGGAATGTTTAAGTCAAGTTTGATCTCTAAATCATTACGAAAACAATCCCAGTCAACGTGACCTTTAATCAGGGAAGGAAGAGAGGGTTTAATAACTGGTTGTGAATGCATGAGGAGAAGAACCGGGCTATGATCTGAGGAGAGGTCATCGATGGATTTGATTGTAGTTTGAGGGGAGGGAATTTGGGAACTAATAAAGATGTCAAGTATATCTGGACGTTTTTTAAGGGAAGTTGGCCAGTACGTGGGATTCTGGGGTGACAAGATGGAATAGCTATTGGAGGTTTTGACGCTGGAAAGAATCCTGCCACGAGTGTTGGACGTTCGGCATCCCCACCGTTGGTCTTTGGAGTTGTAATCGCCCCCAGCAATGAAGCGCGGACCAAAGGATCGGAATAAGGATTCAAGGTTGTTGAGTGAGAGAAGTAGCAGGAGGGCAATATACAGCTGAGAAGGTTATATTAAATGGTAGGACGGATAAAGTAACAGAGGACTATGTTCTTGGAGTCAGAGAGTGGGGTAAGGATTTGTGAATAAGGATACATGAACCAGCGTGGGATGTGTTGTCTGGGTGATCTGATCTGTAGGTAATGTAGTCACGTATGTAAAAGTGAGAATGAGTAGTGAAATGAATTTCAGTAATCAGGGCTATGTCTATGTAATTGTCATGAAGAAATATGTCAAGTTCGTCCCGGTGATTATTCAAACCATTGGCATTCCAAAGCAGAAGAACTAGGGTCTTATTGTTCATTGTGGGAAACTAAGAGGGAATGCTGAAAGGAGTCTTGTAAGGAGAGTGATGAGGGGTCTTATTGCATTTTGTAGATCGAGAAGGAATGAGGAAAGGATAGACGTTATGTCAGATGGGTGTTGGCTGGGATAGGAATAATTGGCGGTATCATGGGATGGAGTGTTAATTTGGGAAGGTGGTGGTTGAATTTTCCTTTGAGGCCGTTGTATAGGTTCTATATTTGAAGGTACAACTGAAGAGGGTGGGAACTGAAAGGAAGGAAGAGAGGAAACTGGAACTTTGGGAGAAGGAATAACTGGAGGTAACTTAACCCGCTGGGAAGCGTTTTTAGGGGTGAGGTCCGTTTTCGGAGATTTCGGCTGAGAATGGGAGGTCTGGGGAAGGAAATGAGAGGTCTGGGGCTGTGGTTGGACAATCTGTTGTTGAGGATTATAGGAGGTTTGAGGTTGGGATGTTGAGTGTTGAGGCGGTTGAGGGCGAGATAGCAGTATCGTTGAGTGTGGTTTTACTGAGCTATTGTAAAATGTAAAAGCTGAACAAATTTGATAACCAAATAAAGGAGAAAAGAGCTAAAATATTTATTTAATATAATTTTTGGTTTCCTGAACAAGAGCAACATAGATGTATAATAAACTGTTGGAAAGCCAACAATTTTAGAAAAAATATTATCTCATATACAAAGTTGTAAAAGACAATGTAAAGTGAAAAATAGGTCATACAATTATTACTTATAATAATATGTAACACTTTGATATTGCTATATTATTTAATTTAAATCATATATTTCCAACAAAACTGAATAAACATTTTATTTAAATTAGCTGAAGCGTTTTTCAACTTTAAGTTTATTTAATAGTTCTTAAATTGATTTTAGCAACCAAAGTAAATGAAAGCCGTGTGTTGCCCGCACCAGATTTGTTTACTATATTAATAGAATTATTTTTATGTTAAGAAAAGAATATTTTTGTATGATTTGAAATGGTATTGAATGTGTAATGGAAAAATGAACAAAAAAGAACGTATAAACTATTAAGTTCATATAATCAATAATGTTACAAAAATTATAATTAAACCAAAACAACCAATTAGATTGTAGATTTAGATTGTAAAGTAATTTACATTAAATCTCCTGTGTAACAGGAAGTAGATCACAGTAATAATAAATATAAATGTGGTGATTTTTTTAAATAATAAAAATCATTTGTCCTTGAATGAACAAGAATTTATCCATACTAAAGAAAAAAGAAAAAGGCAGATATAGTTTCCTCTTTAAGAATCTCAAAAATTAAAATAATTCATAAGTGTTTATAGATATAATATAAATAAATTTAAGTAAGAACAAATCAAATTTCAAATGTTGAATGACTGAAGGGGAAAATATAAATAATACAGATTAAAAAAAAACAACATATAAACCAATACTTATGAAAATTGTTTTTATTATCACAAATCAAAATTAGATACTATTTTACTACAATAATCATTACATAGTATGAAGGAAACAAAACATAGTTCAAAATCTATCGATAGAATAATAATGATAACAACTTAACAATCAAACACTGCATTGAAGATTGTAATCAATTTTCAAAGTAATAAAATTCACTGACTGAATATATAAGCCTCTCCTCGTGGAGGAGGTTCGAAAACACCCTGTTTAATCCTTTCATTCTTGATTGCTTCATAACGAGCCATCTAAAAAAAAATAAAATAAATTATTTTTAAAATAAAGAACCTTAATAAAGGGTACTACTCTAATTTCATTACCCCAACATGGTGGGTCAGCAAAACCATTTTGGAACAGTATAAATATCAGATGCAGAGTGTGTCTGAAATAAGGTAAGTCTTCAATATTTAAATCCAAAATCCAGTCTTCCCAACTTTGTATTATAAGTAACTTGACGGTTTATGTACTAAAATTTTATTATTACATTTCTGGTGTTTTTATAATTATTTTTACTGAATTTATATGTTGTATATGATTTACACTTAGTTTTACTATAAACATAATTTATTTTGACATTTGTTTAATTTAAAATATTTTCAAGTATGGATTTTAGTAGAAAGCTTTATATAATTTTAGACACTTTACACAGATAAATAAATTGAAAAACTTTAATGTAGTTTAGTAAATAAAAATATGAATGAGAGTTTGCAGAGGAGTTACAATTTTGAATTGGAATCGGGAATAGAGGATAAGGCTTTATGAAACTAGGTAAATTTTGATTGTCTACTTGTTGCCTGAGTCAGATTGCGGAGTGACCTGAACGCTTGATAGTCATCTGTCAGTCTTGTAGTTCTAAAGCATCTACAGGCTGCCTCACACCTCATTTATAAATGTTTTATTTCTGGACTCATCCAAATGGAAGGTACAGATTTTGAGTGTAGCATGTTTGTCGAGGATATTGAGGAGATTGGAGGTAAGAATATCAACCATTGAATTGATAGACACTTGAGAAGTGGAAAGAAGGTTTTGCAATGAATCATATTTAGGGCAAGAAAGGTGTCGGTGTTTTGTTATTGGGGAGAAGGAATAATTAAATAATTGAAATAGAAAGATATACAAATTGATAATTTTCAAAGACACTTTTTTTTTATTCAAACGATTCAACTCAACTGTATCAATCTAATCGAACACATGTTATATTGGGTTGTTTCAAATGAAATGTCCGTTTTTATAGTTTCTGAAATACATAAAGGATTTCGCAGGTCTCTGTTGTTTTCTTCCGAATATTTACATATTTAAAGTAAACAGTTACTAATCCTCTACCTTTGTATTATAAACATTAGCTTCCCAATCAATAACCCACTTTTTAGTATACCTCCAAATATAAACATGGAAACACGCGATTTTTGAGTAATATTTTTGTACGAGTTTCAACTCGGCCATTCAGCAGCTAAGGCCGCTAGAAATATTTGCAAGGCGTTTGGGGAAGGGAGTGTTAATGAACGGACCATTCGCCGTTGGTTTACTAAGTTTTCAGCTGGGGATATCGACTTGGAAAACTTGCCCCGAGGAAGACCTCCGTCCGTAATAGATAACGATGTCCGCAAACATACAGTAGAAGGAAACCACTACCAAACAGTTAAAGGACTCTCAGCACAACTAAATGGAAGTGCATCTACCGTTTCCAGACATTTAAAGTGTATTGGGAAAGTAAAAAAGCTCTATACATGGGTACCTCAAGATCTCACTGAGCGGCATGTTTCAAAACATACCGTGCAAAAATTGAAAGAACTGGGCTACGAAATTCTTCCGCACCCACCATATTCTCCCGACTTGTCTCCAACAGATTACCACCTGTTCAGGAATTTAGACAACTTTGTCAAAGGAAAAATTTTTGATTTTGTTTCACTTCAAAGCTCAGAGTTTTTCAGTTCGGGGATAAAAAAGTTGGTGTCACGCTGGGAAAAATGTGTAGAAAAAGAAGGTAAATACTTCGAATAAAATTATCTTGTTTTCATATCGTATTTTTAATAGAAATCCTTTACCTTTAAAACGGACATTTTATGTGACACAACCCAAAAGAACACCTCTAAAATACATAACAGTCGGATTAGTGAGTGTGATGAGTTGGAGCATATGGAATGATGAACAGGTGGAGAAAGAAGAGGTTATCAAGGTAGTGTCTATCATTGGAATCAGAAAGAAGGTTAGCATTAGAATCACTGCATATTGTGATATTTATAAAGGATGGATCAAATGGTACCAGAGGAGGACGATACACTATAGCATAAAGGAGAGGGTTTGTATTGTAGAAAATTTCAATAAAAAGAATATGTGTGACACACATATTTTAAGATTGAATGCTTCAGAAAGCAGCTCATAGATTACTGCTCAAACCCTGACAATGCCCGCAATAGAATATAAAAAGTGTCCCTTGCAAGTATTTAAACAAAGTTATTACAACATATGAAGCCAACACTTTCTAATTAGGTAACATAATTAGAAAATAAAAATCAATAAAAAGGATAATAAAAATACTTCTATTAAATTTTAAAATTAGATAAATGATTGAGATATATGATGTATAAAATAGCTAAATATACAATACATTATGGTAATGATTGACAAGAGCAACTTATTTTATTTTTGATAAATATGTTAGAGATGAAGAATAATCCACTAGTAGGATAGAATTAAACCTTCTGTAGAATTAAATTAAACTTATTATTAATATTAAAATATTATAAAAGAAAACTAATAATACTCCCTCCTCCTGCTCTTTTAAAATAACAATCTAGAAGTTTCTAGTAATTTCCTTTACAATAACCACCTTGATTGCTTATTTTGATCATTTGGTCTGCCCTTCATTCTGTAGGAGATTACCACACCAAAGACCAAAGGTAGGTATGGTGAATGTCCAACACTCATGGCAGGTTCCTTTCCCATGTCATATCCTCCAATAGCTATTGTTTGGCCACCAAAAGATTCCACTAGCTCTAGTCCAGCATTTAATAAGAGTAAGAGGCATAGAACCAGATACCCATCTTACATAACTTATTACACTACAAAAACATTTTAGAACAAGAAATTAGGAACAAAAAAATATTCAGAAATTTACAGAAAACCTAACAACCACTGAAAAATCTTAATGAATAACTACCAAAACCAACTAAAATTAACTACTAAAAACCTCTAATCACCCCCTCCTTACTGAATCTCATATCTGGTCACTACCAGACGATGAAAATCCCCAAATATTAGGTAGAAACCTCCCCAAAATTTTTTATTCTCATCCTGAGATCCTTAACCCAACCCATGTTAAAATTGTTGTAGTGGAACTAACCATTCCATACCATGTCCCTTCCTCCTACAGCTTTTTACCTATGATTCCATAACCCAGAGCGATCAGCATATTTCTAAATCTGTCCAATTTCCTTTTGGTTGATTACAGGCAAAATTCTAGAAAAAATCATACTAAATTCCTTTAGCCGATTCTAGAAATGAATTACGTGATTCCTGACCATTAGGTTGGGTTTTCAACATCTCATTCTACTTTACCAGCAATTTCAGATACATGATAACACATTGAAGATGTCACAAAGAAGAATAATAAGAATATTGTAGAAAAGAGTTAAGATGATGAGAAAGCAATACAAGAATGAATTCAACTGATCAGGATTATATAACTCAAAGTACAATTAAAAAACTGATTAATTACAAAACAATGGAACTTGAACAAAAGTGATTGATGTATAAGTGACAACTGTAAAGGCATTAGATAAACTAGCATAAACAACCTGGATATTAACTTAAACTAATAATCTGAAATATAATTTTATTAATAAAATAAAACTAAAAAAAGTTAAAATCACTTTACTTGTTTTATTCTATTGCCACATTCTTCATAGTCACTTAAAAGGTCACGACAAACTTCTATTCCTTTTTCTTTACCATAAGCTTCTAAACAATTAATAGCTTTCATTTCAATTCCTTGACAACGACCGAAATGCTGGTGAGTTAATATAGAACCAGTTAAATCAGTCAAAGGTGTCTTGAAATAGTTGATAATTGAAGGCATTACTGAAAATTTAAATAAATATATTTTTATTTTACTGGAATTTTAATGCAAAAAACTTATTATAAATTTTAGATTATGTATCACTATTTACAATTATATAAATAACATTATCCTACCTATGAGTAATTATAGGACTGTTTAAAATTATCAGAATAAGGTTATGGTTTTCAAGAAAACACCATAGAGGTCCTCATACATAGAAATCATTGTATTTTAGTTAGGATCATATTTATTTATTTTAAATATATTCTGTTCCATTGATCAAAATCTGATCGCTTGTTTTATTTAAAGGCATACAAAAATAAAACGGTCACTTGCATCACTGCTTACCTCGGTATGAGAAGAGTTTCAAAATAATACTATGTTTTTAATTAAAAACGACGTTTTACTATAAATATTAATATAAGTTAGTTTTGTTATCGTTTAGATAGTTCGGAGTCTTAGATATGAACTCTGTGTAAATTCTGAAAAATATGATCAAGTGTAGGCTGTTGGAGTGTTGTGACAATTATTTTGCATTTGTATCAATACTTACTCATCAGGTGTCTGAGTAGATTTCTCCCACATGCAACACCAATCTTGGGACATTTTCTTTTTTTTAAAGTCTAATGAGAACTCAAGAAAAATAAAGCATAATATATGAATTAAGAAGAAGAATTAAGTATCATGAATGCTTAGGCCAGAATAAGGATGCGTCGTTCCAAATATTGTAAACCATTCTAACATACCGATATTTCTTGATAAAAAATAACGAATATACTGAGGATAACTGTAAATGTATGCATAAATGTAATCCGGATCGGTTGTGAGATTTTAAATTACACCGCTTTCCTTCTCTTTTCGTGCTGTAATGTTGGGAATAACTATGTTTCCTTAACTAATTTTTATGCTTCGACGTAGAACAGGCCTTTGATCGAGTTCGGCACCCAGGACTGCTTTACAAACTCCGCAAATTCCTCCCTACTACATACTACCTCTTTATCCAGTCCTAACTCCCTGGAAGATCCTTCAAAATAAATCACAATAGTGATTTCATCCCATATTCATCCCTCTTTACTCAATCTGCTAGTGTTCCTCAAGGTAGTATCCTAGGATCCATCTTTACACAGTTTATGGCCTGAATTAAGGGAAATGATGAAAAGAAGAGAAGCAGCGAGGCGAAAATTTCGCCGCACTCATACACCAGCTGATTACGAATGCTTCAAAAAACTTCGCAATGAAACCCAGGCCGCAGTTCGACGTGCTAAATCCCACCACATTCATAATCCGAAAATTATCTCTCCCAGAATCCAATAACTTCACTCCCCTTTCTGTTTCTCCGGACCAGCTCAACAATCATTTTATATCCTTTGCTTCTAATCCTTCTCCTGCAGCCGATATCAACCATCAGAATTTCAACCCAGAGAGCTTCTCCTCTCACCTTTCCTATGATGAAATACATCCAGCTATCCTTAAATCTCAGACCAATGATTATGGACCCGACAATATCCCGGTAAAACTAATAAAATCCTGTCTTCCTGTCCTTATGCCAATATTCTATCATATCTATAATTTTTCCATTAAAAATTCCATATTTTCTACATCTTGGAAAAATGCTTTTATTCGTCCATTAAATAAAATTTCAAATCCATCCTCACCGTCTGATTTCCGTCCCATTTCGCTCCTTTCGAAACCTCTGGAACGTCTTGCACAAAACCAATTATCAATTTTTTTAGAAGAACGTTCCCTTATTGATCCTCTCCAATCCGGCTTCCGACCTGGTTATTCAACACAGTCCGCTCTCCTAAAAATAACGCACGACCTCCAATTCGCCATTGAACACCAAAAACTAATCCTAATCCTTCTAGATTTCTCTAAAGATTTTGATACAGTTGACCATAATATCCTCCTTGCCAAACTACAAAATCTTTCTTTTGCCAACAGTGCTTTATGCTGGTTCAAATCCTTCCTCTCCGACCGCTCACAATATATAGTTGTCCCAGGTCAACCTCCTTCCAAGACTTTACTTATGTCCTGTGGTGTTCCTCAGGAATCATCACTATCCCCCAACCTATTTGCAGTATACATTAATGACCTTCCTCCACGCATCCATCATTCCCAATACCATATCTATGCTGATGATGTTCAAATATATCTATCCTTTCCTCCTTCCGACCTATTACTAGCCACAGAAATGCTTCAAGAAGATTTGAATCGAATCAGCATTTGGGCAGCTGGGAACAAGCTGCTCCAGCTCAATTTGAACGCTGAGAAGACCAAGGCAATTGTAATAGGTTCCAATCCCCTCCTTAAGACCCTTCCATCGATTCCTACTCTGTTTCTGAATAACAATCCAATACAATTCCATCAATCCGTTAAAAACCTCGGCATCACCTTTGATCAAACCCTTTCCTGGAAAAACCATGTTACCGAAATCTCCCGTCGTACATTTTCCACATTAAAACTTCTGAATCACCTACGTCCTCTCCTTCCAATAGAAACCCGTAAGATTTTGGTTAGCTCCTTAATATTTCCCCACTTTGACTATTGCTGTGCGGTGTATGGGTGTGTCTCTGAGAATCTCGAGGCAAAACTATACGAATGTTTAATTGCTTTATACGTTTCATCTTTGGGATATCCAGAGACACCTCTATCACCCGATTTTATAAAGAGTTAAAGTGGCTTTACCCTTTCTTCCGCCGTAAGTACTTCCTAGCATCCTTCCTCTACCAAGTTATCCAATCCCGATGTCCGTTCTACATCTCTGATCTCCTTAAATTCAAATCCTCCGTTCGTTCCCGTAACACCCGCTCGCGGCCTTCTGATCCGAATATAACGCCTCATCGATCCACAGCTTTCGATAGACCATTCTTAATCCGATCCGCATCTCTATGGAACTCCATCCCTTCCAACATTCGTGACTCTCAAACTCTTTCAACATTTAAATTTCGTCTATTCAGCCATTTCCTGTCAATCCAATTCCCAAATAATCCCAATTAGATCCTAATTTCAGGGAAAATCAACAAATAAAGCAGACGTTTATTTAACTTTCATGGATACATTCGCAGCAAATATTATTCGAAAAGATTATCTTGTTAAAGATGAAAGATTAAATCACATATAATTTTACAAACATATAAAAGCATTGTAATTTTTTTTTTTTTTTTTTTTTTAACCGTATATTTTTAATTTTTCTTTATAATATTATTGTACTTTTAATTATATATTATTATCTGTCCTCATTTTAACATATAGATATATTTTTATTTTTCTTGTTTTCACATTTTATTAGAAGTTGTCTTTTGAGTTATTTCATTTTTTCATCTTATTAATTCAATTCTGTTGTTATTCTTACTTATATTTGTATTTTTAATTATTATACTCTAAGACTCTAGTCTTAAGACCCTTGTTTATTTCCTGTAATATTATTCTTAAGGGACTCGTACCAGAATAAATAAAGAATTATTATTATTATTTATACAGCTGATATCCCAGCCCATCCCAACACCTTCCTTTCTACCTATGTGATGACACTTGTTTGTTATCATTCAATAACGATCCTACAATTGCCTCTCAAACTCTTCAGTTCTACATCCTTTAGGTAATGTGTCAGAATTGGAGAATTAAAATCAATTCCAACAAATCCCACTAAATAACCTTTATCTTTCGTTGGAAACCTATGACATCCTGTCCTACAGAATCCTTTAATAATACTCCGCTTGTTCCAGTTGAACAGATCCGCTATCTAGGATTTCTACTTGACAAACGTCAAACATGGAATCCGCAAACAAGACTGAAACGACAAGAAACTGCCCGTCTCTTTCGCTTACTACAACACTTACTGGACAGACGCTCTGACCTTCCACTCATCTACAAAAGGCTCATCTATATCATCATCATAAGGCCTATCTGGCCTACTAAACCATCAAATTCTTTCCGTATTCAATCCTTACCATCCAAAATCCTACGAAAAATCCTCAATGCTCCTTACTTTGTCACAAATAAACTCATCCATAAAGACCTTAACATCCCATATTTGGCCCGAACCAGGTATCAATCCTTCTATGACAAACTCCACTCCCACTCTAACCCACTAGTTTCAATCCTTGCTTCCTCTTATATTCCTGACAATCCTCCGAGGCGTCTGAAAAGAAGATGGCCTCGAGACTTTATAGTTTAGATTACCTAGTGGAGTAATGCCAATGGGCATTTTCTCTTCCTGTATTTTTTATGTTTTATCATCTGAAAGCTAATTTACTTGATGTATTAACTAATACAGTTGAAAATCTCAATAAATAATAATAATAATAAAAAAAATGTATGCTAACGAAATCTTATTGAATTATATCATATTATTTTATGCTTCACTCATGTATTCCATTATTTTTCGAAATGTCGAGAAATCTACTTGTTTTATCTACCCGTACAATGTACAAAACGTCGTCCAGAAATTTAAAGCACAATCTTGGTTTTATTTCTGAATTTTTAATTATATTTTGCAATAATTTATTCACAAATATTCCCCAAAGATTGAATTGATGGCAATGATACATGAACGTAAAAATATGAAAACATGTTTTTTAGACGGATTTTCCACATTGCATTCTAGCCGCTTATCACAAAAGGCATAAACTGCTTGAGCATGCATTTCTTGATAACAATATTTCTCACTGATGATGCATATGCTCATTACGTAGCTACACCATCTTTCAGCAAGACATCTGCATATCAACCATCATGGTAAGTTAAAGTGGGTATATTATCTAGATTAAGAATTAAGATTTACATAAATGGTAAGATTATATTGGTGATTATGCGATGTATTTTCTGAGAATTTTATGAGAGTTTAATTTTATTTTAATTAATAACTTTTGATATGTGGCCGTAAAATGTTGGACAATAGACAACAATTATCTCTGAATATAGGAAACTATTTATTAACATTTTAAAATCAGTATTTGTTTTTTTACGTTTTAGTATAAACTTCGAGGTAACTACGATTTTTATCAACAAAGTAACAAACTTTTTAGGCAATTCTAGTCATGAAATAACACATTGCAGAAATGTTACTATTATTTAATATTGTAATTAATCAATAATATTAAATTATATTTTTATTAAATTTGTCATTAACAACATATAACCCATTAACTGTCTGAAACAGATTAGGGACGATGAAAATAACCATTTAGCAGTGCCTCTGAACTTACAAACTCAGGAAAAGTAATAATGTTGAATATTTACGAATTTCATTAATTAAAAAAAAGTCATTTGAACTTCGCTTTTAAGCAGAGAAAAATATATAGGGAGTTTATACTACTACTTTTTGAAATAGAAATATGAATATTAAGTTTTACAACATAAGTCACATGCATTTTAAACATCTTTTAATATCATAAATACGTAGAAGCTTTAAAGATAACATTGTTTTTTTTTCAACGATATCTATTTACTTCATTTATGCTCATTGGTTTTTAAATATAAGTGTTAGTTAAAGGTACTATTCCGCACTCATGCAGAGATTTTCCTGTTTTTTTTGTTTTTCAGAAGCTCATCTTTTTGTGCGTTTTTCTTCTGGTTGGTATTGTTTCTGGATATCATGTAATCACCAGACCATTCACCACTGAAGAAATGAACGAGCTGTTGAAAGAAATGGTTGCGGGGAACATCCAATCCCCTAGACCCCATCATAATCTTTTGTATTGATAGTGGCTATTTTCTAATGCGAATTGTTCAAAAATTGCTGCGTTTTACTTATTACCTTTATTAAATTTTATATCATCACAATTATATAACCGATTATATCCTTTAGTAAATGGCGCCCATATACTTGTTTTGACGATTGAAACCATTAAATTTTCTGATCAAATGTATTGTAGAATGTTTTAAGTTTACACAAAACCTATATAACACCTTTCGTAGTTCGGCACTTTTAGCATATCTTGTATTACACTGATTCTAACCTCAAACAGTGATAATGGATATATTTGTTCAATAATTATTGTCTATATTTAAATTTTATACTGATGAATTATATTAGTTAATATTCATGTAGTTTTCATGTTTAACCATTTAAATATAGTTTACGCTAACCTTAGCATGAATGTTTGTTACTATTATCCGCTGAACCATCTTGTGAAATTTTACCTAACCTAGAGTGGTATCAAAAAATATTTTCTAATTGTATTATTGGAAATTTATTATTTATTTATTGATATTTACAACTGTATTGCAAAACAAATCTGTAAATAGGATAAAAGAAAATAGTCACGAAAAAGACATGTAGAAAAGCTTCCCAATAGAAGCATTCTAAGAAAATAAAGTTTATATTTTGATGTTTTTTTTTCTTATGACTGTATATCACCTTTATTTTTATAGTTACAAACCGTCATTCATGTGCTATCTCATAATAAAAAATGTGACTAATTAATTTATTTCATCCTATAAAAAAATCCCCGGACAACCTCTTCCGCTGTATTATTATTTGGAACATGGTACTTTTATGGTTTGAATAATCTAAATGATAAGAATCAGGATTCAATTTTTGTTCGTTAAATGAAGTAACTGATTTAATTTGTTTTGTATTAATGGAGAAACAACATAATCAACTGATTGCTTAGAAAATTAAATAAGTTCTTTCATTTTTGCTAGTACACATCAACGTTGTTTGAAGTATAGTGGTGCATCAATGCATTAATGATTAAGATTCAGTCTTGTTGGAATGACTTCCTGTCCAGTTGTTTCCTTTAATCATACCCCACTCATCACTGTAGAACAAATACGATGCCTTGGACTTCATCTTGACAAACGTCTTACATGGAATCCTCATATAAGACTTAAACGACAAGAAACTGCTCGTAGGTATCGACTATTAAAACACTTACTTGACAAACGATCAAAACTCCCTCTATACTTCAAAAAACTCATTTACACAACCATTATTAGACCTATCTGAACTTATGGCATAGAGCTATGGGGCTCCACTTAACCATCGAATTCCTCCCACATCCAATCCTTGCAATCCAAAATCCTTCGACAAATCCTAGACGCTCCTTACTTTGTTACCAATAAACTCATCCATAGAGACCTGAATATCCCGCTCGTTGTAGAAATAGCCCAAAAAAGATACTCCTCCTTTAATTCCAAATTACCCGCCCATACAAACCCGCATGTCCGTATCATCTTTTCAGCATTTATTCCCGATAATCCTCCGAGGCGTCTGAAAAGACGGTGGCCTCGAGACCTACTTACCAAATAAACACTGAAGTGCTAACACTCTGTAGATTCTTTTCAAGACTTTTTCAAGCCAATGTTCTGTAAATAGCTCATTTACTTGTACTGTGTACAGTTGTAAATATCGGTAAAAGAATTGAAAAAAAAAAAAAAGTTTTGCTGGAGAACCTTTGCTCCAGTTAGTTTAAAAATATCATCAGAACGCTTCATTCGGAACATGCCAAAAAAAGGCAAAACTTCCAACCGCCAAAAAGTGTCGAGGTTTGCCGCATCCAAGGACGTTGACATTTTTGCCACATTTAAATTCATTCAGTGAAAAAAAAGTTACAAAGAAGAGATTTAGAGTTTTAAACGGGAAGCTTAGAATTCGCCATTACTTTTTATTTAGTGGCTTTGGAAAAGAATATACAATAATACCATTTAGCGGCTTAGACCTTTTCTGCATACGATGGCGGGCGGTATGAAGGGATGTTTTAAAATAAACTACCAACTGCCTTTGAATTTAGAGAAACGAGTCATGTCACCGACTTTGACCATATTATGTATTAAAATTAAATTATTAAAACCTAATGGGATGGTATAAACACGGTTTCAAAAAACAGTAGGCCTCTGAGGGAACTTCATCGCAGTATTTTATTGAACACATGATAACTATTTATTAAATTCATTTTTATAGTTTGATAGGCCAAATTGTATGCATCAGTATGGAATGTTTAGTATTAACCATTTAATGATTCCATAATTATACTTTCTTAAGATAGTGAAAAACCAAAGCCTTTTTTTTAGCTTTAATATAAGTTGCGAGTTCTGCGCATGCGCGTGAGTATAGCAGTCATATTTCAAGTCGGCTCTCGGATTTCTTGCTTTTACAGTTGGATTTCACTCCAGCACAATCTTGAAAACATCATCAGACTTCAGGATAACAACAACAGTTATTATTGGAGCAAATAACGGTAAGTTGTGTTATAATTTACAGTGTAAAGTGAATGCTGAGTCACCTCTTCATATCAGCTGATTGCCAATAGCCCGACAAGGCTGGTCTTGCTTAACTTTTTATAAGTTATTGTTTTTTCCCGCATCTGGTTATTATTTAATTACTTTCTATACATGAAATGCGATATTATCATCAAGTAATGTCCTCCAAAGCTTCAACTAAAAGATCTAGATCTAGTGGTTCAATCCCGTCACCTACAAAACAAAGACCCCGCCGTGATACTAATAAAAGATTAAATCTACAAGCAACCCCTTGCGGTACTAATTCAGAATCTGAACCACAACCTGGCACATCGTCACAAGGGATGACTGACGAATCGCCGTTTTTCACTCCAAATCCTTTTCAGATTTTACATAATGAAAAAGAAAACATGGAATCTACTCCTGTACCCAGTGAACCACGGCCTCCTCCAATATTTGTCAAAAATATTAGAAATTTTCAGTTGTTGTGTGCGCAATTGAACAAAATTACCGAATCTACCAGCTACTACTGTATGAGTAGAATCAATGATACCAAAATATCTCCTACTACTGCCGAGACATATAGAAAAATAGTGAAATACCTAACTGAAACCAAAGCAGATTTCCATACCTATCAGCTACGCCAAGAGAGAGCTTTAAGGGTTGTAATCAGAAACTTACACCCCTCGACACCAGTTGAAGCTATTAAAGAAGAACTAACGGAGATGGGCTATAAAGTGCGGCAAGTCACTAACGTCCTAAAGGATAAAATTCCTCTACCTCTCTTTTTTGTGGATTTGGAACCAGCTGAAGGAGTTGAAAAAATCTATGACCTCAATAGATTGTACTATTCCAGTGTAAGAGTTGAAAAACCTTACACAAAGAGAGAGATAACTCAGTGCCATAATTGTCAAGCATATGGTCATACTAAAACTTATTGTCATCACATACCACGCTGCGTGAAATGCGGTGAACAGCACAGGTCTGTGGAATGTACGAAACCAAAATCAACACCCGCTGTATGTGCTCACTGCCTCAAGGACCACCCGGCCAACTATAAAGGATGCCAAATATATAAGGAACTCAGGACCAGGTTTCAAAAACCTCAAGTACTGGATGAAACAACAAGACATGCAAGCACCAGAAGAGAACCCTCTAAACATATTGATGCCAATGTATCATTTGCCCACCTACTTGGAGGTGGGAATCATAGTACCGAAGCCGTGGCCCTGCCGGAACTAATAAATATACCGCAATCCACTCCACATATACCTCTTTCTCAAAATGTAACCAATCCTAAGAATCCTAATCCACCACAAATCTCTCATATTCCTCCTCCTTCAAACGCCACAGACCTTACCAGTTTGATGACATCCTTTATCTCCGAAATGAAATCCCTTTTTATGCCTCTAATATTACTCCTTACGAACCTTGTATCAAATCTCATTCCTGCCTTACAAAAACCATAAATGACCTCACCTAATTCCTTATCCATTCTATTTTGGAACGCAAATGGTGTTAGAACTCACACTGACGAACTTACAGCCGTACTGCAAGACAAAAACGTTGATGTTGCACTCATTACTGAAACTAGACTAACCACTAAACAGTACTTCAAAATACCAGAATACATAACATACCGGACAGACCATCCAGACGGCAAAGCCCATGCCGGTACTGCTGTCATTGTCCGCCGATCCCTCTCCCATCACTTACACCCACTTCCAGCCCACGATTACCTACAAGCAACTTCCATTGTAATCAAAAGCTTTTCCTTTCCGCTTATCATCGCATCAGCATACTGCCCTCCTAAACATCCCATTTTCTCTGCCCAATTTGGATCCTTCCTCAACTCCTTGGGAAATCACTTCATTTTGGGTGCCGACTTAAACGCTAAGAATCAACAGTGGGGTTCTAGAACCACCAATTCTCGTGGACGGACGTTGCAGTCTGCACTCAACTCCCGACGCTTTCATCTCCTACCTCCCGATTCTCCTACCTACTGGCCGACAGATCCTAACCGTAATCCTGACATCCTCGACTTCATCCACAGCGGGTTAGGGTCCCTGAACTATTCCGTAGCTCGCCTTGATGAACTATCCTCTGATCATAGTCCATTAATCCTAAATGTATCCATAACTCCTATTCCGAAACCTTTCCCACCGTCATTCATTAGAGGCCCTGTCAACTGGAACCTCTTCCGCGAAATCCTCACCAATGATATTGACCTCAGAGTACCTCTCAAAACCCAAACTGACCTTGATGATGCCGTATATTCCTTCACAACCACGATTCAACAAGCTGCCTGGACCGCCTCCTCTCCCAAACAATCCCAAAGAATTCCTAACAAAAGCCATTTACCACAACACCTGAAGGACCTCATCAACACCAAACGCCGAGCCAGATCATTATGGCAACGCACCCGCCACCCAGAAGATCGCCGCTCTTACAACTTTCTTTGTAGAAAATTAAAGCGGGAGTTGGCGATATTCCGTTCCCAATCCTACAATTTTTACCTCTCCTCTCTATCGAGTCGTGACAATTCCCTATGGAATGTCAAGAAGAGAAATCTAAAATCCCACACCATTTCCCACCCTCTCCGGCGCTGTGATAGTTCCTGGGCTGCTTCCGACAAGGATAAAGCCGAGGAATTCGCCCAGCACCTTTCCAAAGTTTTCACTCCTCATCCTGAGCTCAATCCAACCCATACTGCAACAGTTGAAGAGTTCCTTATGTCACCAATACCACTATCCTTACCACCTAAAGCAGTTAATCCATCTGAGGTTAAATATCTTCTTAAAAAGCTTCCTCTCCGTAAATCCCCAGGATACGACCTCCTTACTCCTCAGATCTTAAGACAACTTCCTCCTAAAGCCATTACATTTCTTGCATATCTCTATAACTGTATCCTACGCACTACCTATTTCCCTCTCATATGGAAACATTCAACTATCATCCTTTTCCTAAAACCAGGCAAACCTTCCCACAGCACTTCATCTTACAGACCTATTAGCCTGCTCCCGATCCTCTCCAAAATCTTCTAAAAACTCCTATTAAAACGAATCCTAGCCAAATTTCACAATTTTCCTTCACATCAGTTTGGATTTCGTCCTCAACATTCCACGGTTCACCAAGGACTCCGAGTTGTAGACCACATTTCCTCCGTCCTTGAGTGCAAGGAGTATTGTTCGGGTGCCTTTCTGGACATAGCTCAAGCTTTTGACCGGGTGTGGCACCCGGGACTGCTCTTTAAGCTCAAAACCCATTTTCCTCAATCCTTATACCTAATCCTCCGATCCTATTTATCAAACCGCTCCTTCCGAGTTCGCAGTGGTTCCGAATTTTCCAAACATTATACTGTTGAGGCCGGTGTTCCTCAAGGCAGCGTCTTAGGACCCGTCCTCTACATCCTCTACACCGCCGATATCCCTACCGATCCCGATACCTTTCTGGCAACATTTGCTGATGATACCGCCATTTTGTCATCCATTCCGATCCTGAAGTAGCATCGCTAAATCTCCAAAAGCACCTTTCCCTTGTCGAAGACTGGTGCAATGCTTGGCGCATTAAGGTGAACGAAAGCAAATGCACTCACGTCACATTCACCCTTCGACGCAAATCCTGTCCAACGGTTAATTTCAATTCCATACCGCTTCCTTCCTCAGACACAGTCCGGTATCTCGGCTTTTTATTAGACAAAAGACTGACGTGGAACCCACATACAAGACTAAAAAGAAAAGAACTCAACCGCAGATTCGGCCAGTTATACAGACTACTAAACAGAAAATCTCATCTTACAGTTGACAACAAATTACTAATATACAAGACAGTACTGAAACCTATATGGACCAACGGACTTGAACTGTGGGGGACAGCTAAACATTCTAACATCAAACGCATCCAATCCTTCCAATCCAAAGTCCTCCGAACAATAGTTAATGCTCCTTATTACGTTACCAACTGTACCCTACACCATGACCTTAATATTCCGTTTGTTTTAGACCTCTTACCATCCAAATTTTCCAAATTTCATCAGAACCTTAGTCATCATCCTAACCCTCTAGCGCAATCCCTATCCAGCACCACCCATCCCTACAATCCTCCTCGAAGATTGAAACGGCAGTGGCCACGAGACCTATTGTAAACATTTAAACTGGAGTTCTGACAATGGTCAGATCCTCCACTCATGTACGGTATGTTTGTGGCTACAGCGCCCTAACTCAGCCTCCACTGGCTCAGACCAGTGATGCGGCAGAGATAGAGGCGCTGGGATCTCTTGGATTCCGCTTATTCCTCCACAAGTAGAGGGAAAAGCGCTGGCTGGGGTCCCTTTAATAATAATAATAGGCTTAGCGAACCCGAAGGTTCGATGCCGATACCACCAAATTCCGCCTACACAGACTCGTCCAATGCTCACCATTCAAGCCCAAGCTCCCGAGATCAGCCTTAACGCAATCCTCCCATCTTCGCTTCGGCCTACCTTTCGGACGCCTACCAGTCGGATCAGCAAATACCAACTTTCTCGGAATCCGTTCGTCATCGAGCCCAACAACTTTACTCGCCCATTTGAGTCTCCGCGATGCAATCAGCTCAATTATATTCACAGGATGCAAGTTCCGCAATTCCGCGTTATGCAACCTTCTAAACTCCCCAGTGGCCTCATCTCTCTTTGGACCAAATATTTTACGCAATACTTTATTTTCGAAAACCTTAAGCCGCTGTTCATCCTTTAAAGTAAGCGGCCACGTTTCACATCCGTAAAGAACCGTTGGAAGAATAATAGTTTTATAAATTCTAATCTTTAAGTTTTTAGATAGAAGCCGCGAACTAAGTAACTTAGCAACTGAATAATAACACGCATTTCCCACCTTTAACCGGGACTTTATTTCTTCCTGGATTTCATTTTTTCTAGTTATAATTGAACCTAAATACTTGAATTTCTCTACGTGTTCAAAAGTATGACCTGATACATCAATATCTCCAAGATCGACACCGTTTCTGCTACTAATCATATACTTCGTTTTATCGGTATTTAATTCGAGTCCTATTTCTTTACCGGTTTTTATTAACACACTTGTATTTAGTTGTATGGTTTCCGTGTCTTCACCTAGCAGTACCAGATCATCGGCATACCCCAAAACCGGAATCTTGTCACCCATATTTAAGCCTTTCTCGGTACACATCACCTTTTCTATGACATATTCTAAAGCTAAATTAAATAACACAGGTGAAAGGGAGTCACCCTGTTTTAAACCCGATCGCACCTCAAATCTCTCGGAGTAATTATGACCGATTCTAACTTTATGGAATATTTCCGACAAACACATCTCTACTAGGTTTACTAACTTTCTAGGTATTCCCTGTTCAATCATGATGTTATATAGCTTCTGACGGTCTATTGAATCATAAGCCTTTTTAAAATCGATATAAAGTTGATGGACTACACCGTTGTATTCCAATTTTTTCTCTAATATTTGACGTAGGGAAAATATTTGGTCAATAGTCGAGCGATTCCGCCTAAAACCACATTGGTAATCTCCGATAATTTCCTCAGCGTATTCCGTGATTCGACTAGTTAGAATTGACGAGAATATTTTATAGCATACTGGGAGAAGAGAGATCCCACGATAGTTGTTACAATCCGACCTCGGTCCTTTTTTGTGAATCGGAATAAGTATTGATTCTTTCCATTCCTCGGGCATTTTTTCAGTTTCCCAGATCTTTTTAACTAAAAAATGTATTTTGGAAACGCCCGCTTCTCCACACGCCTTGATTAATTCACTCGTGATATTATCATTTCCTGCGGCCTTATAACGTTTTAATTTTCCTATCGCCATTTCGACTTCCTCTTTACTCGGTGCGTCTATCCATGGTTCAGCGCTCTGATATTCAGAGAGAGGAGATTGATTATTATTTTCCGTATTTAAGATGCCTTCAAAGTGTTGTTTAAATTTATTTAATATCTCAGAAGGATCCGCAATTATATTGTTATTTGCATCTTTAATCGCATTCAATAGAGGTTCAAATCTTTTACGCGATTTGTTTATACCTTTGTATATCTCTCTTACGTCATTTTCGTTTCTGTGTTTTTCTATTTCTATTATTTTGCCTTTAAGATACTCTCTTTTCTTATTTTTTAAGAGTTTTGAAGTTTCATTCTTTACTAACCGAAAATAAGCCACATTATTATCGCTTGGATTATTTAAGGAATTCAGTTTTAGCAGTTTTTCTTTTTCGCACATATTTTGACAATCCCTGTCGAACCAAGGTTTGTTTCTTTTTATTTTCAATTTTTCCAAGACTAAATTACCGACCTCTTTAATATTATCCCTGATCCCTTCCCATAGTTTGTTTACATCTTTGTGTTCCTCGTCTGAAGATTCCAAAGCTTCGAACCGATTTTTTACTTCTATCGCGAACTGTTTTCTAATTTCGAGTTGTTCAATTTAACTAAATCAAATTCTCGGGACGAATATGTTCGGTGTTCTCTTTTTGTATTAGTTTTTGTCGAAGTTTCGCGATTACTAATTCATGATCGAACCGCATTCTGCACCCCGATACGATCTCACGTTAATTATGCTACTTTGCCATCTGTTTTGTATTAAAACATGATCGATTTGATTCCGTTTTTGTCCATCCGGCGATGTCCACGTATACTTATGAAATCCTTATGTTTAAATGTAGTACTTTTGATTACTAGGTTTTTCGAAATGGCAAAGTTTATTTGTCGGTCCCATTATCATTACTATATTTGTGCAAAACTTTCTTTACCGATTGTAGACGATATACTTCTTCCCTTCCAACCTTTGCGTTCGCGTCGCCTAGTATTATCTTAATGTAATTTCGTGGTAACTTATCGTAAACCGACTCTAGTTTATCATAAAATTCGCATTTTACTTCATCATCACTGTCTTCGGTGGGAGAATGAATGTTTATAAACGCGATTTTAAACCCACGCCCTTGAAATATAGCAACCGATATTCTTTCACTAAAGAACTGTACGCCCGTAAAGCGGAAAGAAATCTATTCCTAATCAGAAACCCGTACCTAGACAATAATTAACGCTCCCCCCGTACCAAATAGTATACTTTCCTTCTGTTAACGAACCCTCCCCTGGCCAGCGAACCTCTTGTAATGCAACGATATCTAAATGGTACCCCTTAACTTCATTCGCGACCGACTTTAACCCACCTGCCGTATTTAAACTTCTAACGTTCCACGTCCCTATTGTTAGATCTCTAATTTTCATCTTGCGCCATGATTCCCCTGAAGCAGTCCCCACCCGGAGACCCGAACGGGGGACTAGTTTACCTCCGGATAATGAGCGTTTTACCTCAGAGGAATCCATGACTTTTGGTGATATTTTGTGAACTAAAATATGTGAGTAGGGTGTTCGAACCTACGTCACACCCTCCAGCAAGCCTGGGGGGCCGCTCTCATTGTTGGTCAGCGAGTCCATCGGACTTAGCCGGGAGGAGCTTCCGAGGAAATTCCACCGACCATCCCCACATCCGCCACCCGTGGGACGCTCCCCATACGCGGTAATGAGATCCGCGCGAGGAGGGTCCCTTTAGCAATTGTATATATTGTATATAGTTATGATTGTGTGTAAGATGTTTATTTATTTGCCAACTTTTTATTTATCTCAATTATAGATTTTTGTTTCGATTAGCTTTGTTTTTTATTTATTATTATTATTTTATTGTATATATATATATGAATTTATTTATGTTCTATTTTATGTAATTTGACCATTATTATTATTTTCTGTATATATAGTATGAATGTGGTCTCTTATCAATATTATTATTGTTCATTTTGTAACAAATTGTAATATATCTCAATAAAAAAAAAAATAAAAATAATATAAGTTGCATTTAGAAACCAAACCTTTCGCTAATGGTGGTTCTACTATTTCGTAAATAAACTTAACCCAGGTTTATTGTATTAATATTTCACCTTAAGTAATAGATAAGGTCGGTTTATGGAATGATGAAATGATTCCCATTTCTAGTAAATGGGAATGCTGAAGGTTAAAGAGATATGAAATGGTCCTATTTACTATAGTTAAATAAATACACATGTATATCAGATGTATTGGTTTGTCTGGAAAAAATGGTTTAAAAAAAAAAAAAAAGAAAGATTTACAACTGTTTTATGAATAAAAGTTTTGCTTGTTTTATAAAATCAAAATAGTCTCCTCTAATATCAATACATTTCTTCCAACGTATTGGCAACTTTTCCATTCCCTCGGAATAGAATTTCCTATTTTTAACATTGATAACTCCTAATTACGTTTGTCCATTAAATTTTTTGTCACGTAGGTACTGGTCCAGGTGTCTTTAAAAAAATGACAATCTGTAGGCGAGAGGTACGGAGAGCAGGGCTGATGTAGCAGAGTTCTAACTCCAAGCTACAACAGTTTTTGTGACGTCACACATAAGACATTGGCCACATGTTTTCATGCAATAAAATGGGCCCCTTCCGATTGATGAAAGATGGCTTTGTTATTGCCAATTTCTGATGAATTGCGTTAATTTGGATATAATAAGGTTTGGTATTGATGGTTACTCCAGTATTTAAGAAGCTGTAGAGGAAGTCCTTCCATGACCCTGAAGTATCCTTCTAGAAATTTTTTGAACCATTGTTGAATAGTTCACTTATTAATCCTGCCCTCGCCCCGGACTGGATCGACATCTCTGTCCGTCTTATCTATCTCTTGAGTTGATAAAGTAAATTTTAAGCTCTGTAAGTAATTGGTTTTTACTGATGTGCCACGGAGCATCAACTATACTTTTTGTTTTGAAGTACTTAAATTTTATGTCCAGTTTCTCTTCTTCATTAAATGATTTTTTCCAATTCAGTTTTTCAACCAGTGCCATACCTAGGTAATTTTACATAGTTTGAATATGGAATCTCTTTCCTGTTGGGGATCACTTGTAGCTGGGTGGCTAGCGTAACAGCCTCCCATGCTAAAGGTCACGGGTTCGAACCCGCAGGTGGTCCTAGGATTTTTTAATGGGAGTAAAAAATCCTTAGTTACGCCGTCCTTCGGAGGGGACGTTAAAAGGTGGTCCCGAGCCTGTGCGATGTCAGGTACTCGTTTAAGATCCCTATCCTAATAAAACCTGGATAGGCAAAATTTAGGACTCCCACTGTAGCATCGTCCGATTAGCCGTAGTAGCATAAAGTGACGTTAAATAAATAAACAAACTCTTTCCTGTTGATACAAATTGGTTGCCTTTTTTATTTTCCTGTTTTTTTAATTTATATTTTATTGAATTTTACAACTGTATATACATTAATACAACCAGTAAAAGTGTTGAATTACAATAAAGGGCGTGAAAAGGCTTGTGAAGAGACCACCCAGTGGTAGAACTTCGATGTCTAATATTAAGGTCGTTATGGATGATGTTATTTATGACGAAGTAAGGATCATTTAAGATTTTGCGAAGGATTTTGGATTGTAAGTATTGGATGCAGGAGGAATTAGATGGTTTAGTAGAGCCCCAAAGCTCGATCCCATATGTCTAAATAGGTCTGATAATGGTAAAACATATATGAGCTTTTTGTAATAGAGTGGAAGTTTTGAACGTTTGTCAAGTAAGTGTTGTAGTAATCGGTATCTACGAGCAGTTTCTTGTCGTTTAAGTCTTGTATGAGGATTCCAAGTAAGGTTTGTCAAGATGGAGTCCTAGGTATCGGATTTGTTCTACAGGAGTGAGTGGGGTGTTATTAAAGGAAACAGTGGGGCAGGAGATCACCGGTTTGCGACGAAGGGTAAAGGTAATTTGGTGGGATTTTTCTGTTTTAAAAGTTCATATGCACTGATTTGCTTTTATTTAGTTAATTACTTGTGTGTGTTGAAAATATTTTTGTTGCAGAAAAATTTTATCATATGAGAAGTCAAGGTTTTATAAAATACGCATATCAAATTTTCAGTTTTTAATCTGTATTTCATAATTATAAAAGTATTTACATGCGTCACGATTATAAAAAATATATAAAAAATTGCATATCTGCTTATATAAATTATGTATAGGTATATATATAATATATATATATATATATATATATATATATATATATATATATATATATATATATATATATATATATTATTTACAGTTGTTTAAAAGAAGTCCCTAATCATACATCCACTAATAGTCCTAATGACAGATTCCTCTTAAGTCTTCCACTGTACAAAGTGTTTTACAGCACTTTTCAATCAATTTTCTTATTTCTCTTTTCACCTTCAGTTTCGCATCAACCAGCTGTTCTTCCGCATTATCATGTTCTCTAAGAAATCTTTCCAAATCTCCTGCAAAATGTCAAGTTATCGTATACGGTATTGCCTTTAAATTTACAAAATGTTATTGAAACAACGTCATCTTAAAGTAATATTCAATGAAAGAATATTTGAAAATCAAACATGTCCTAATAAGTTACACCTAGACTTTTGTAACTCGTATTTTTTTTTTCTTTCAGAGTAGTACTTTAGACTGATTCCGCTTTGGGGTAGGTAAAACTAGGAGCAAGTGAAGGGGCTGTTGACCTTAGGGTTTTACATCTTAAAACCCAAACAAAGTGATGGCGTTGATGACGTTAAGGTTTTACATCTTAAAACCCAAACATACAAACTAGGGGTAAGTGAAGGCGTTGATGACCTTAAGGTTTTACATCTTAAAACCCAAACATACAAACTAGGGGTAAGTGAAGGCGTTGATGACCTTAGGTTTTTACGTCTTGAAACACAAACATACAAACTAGGGGCAAGTGAAGGCGTTGATGACCTTAGGGTTTTACGTCTTAAAACACAAAGAAACAAACTAGGGGTAAGTGAAGGCGTTGATGACATTAAGGTTTTACGTCTTAAAACCCAAACATACAAACTAGGGGTAAGTGAAGGCGTTGATGACCTTAAGGTTTTACGTCTTAAAACCCAAACAAACAAACTAGGGGCAAGTGAAGGCGTTGATAACCTTAAGGTTTTAGGTTTTTAAAAAAACTGTTATGTGCTATTAAACGGTTATAAAAAAAAAAAGTGAGAGAGACTAAAATTATTACTAGATTATTAGATGATACCTAACAAAACTCCAAGTCCCTCAAATAGCAGTTAGTATCCAATCATTCAAAATTAATAGATTTAGGTATAGTGATGGGGAGCGGCGTGGTCTAGTGGATAGAGCGCTAGTCTGCTGTGCTCCGGGTCCTGGGTTCGAATCCCGGCTGTGGCGGAATATTATTTATTCTGTTAATTCAGTCGGGGCGCGACCCTAGGGTATGGAGACCCTCCTGGGGCAGACCCAGCCTCTATAAAGTGGGTACCCAAATTAATTGGGGAAAAACCTGGCGGCTGAGCACGATTAAGGCCTAATCACCTCATTGCACTGCCGTTGGCCTAGAAACAGTACGAATCTCTATATGTACTGAACCCAAGACCCTTCATGGGTTGTAGTGGTACAGGTTTTTTTTTGGTTTTTTTAGGTATAGTGATGACTCGACATAATTGCATATCAAAGTTACCACTTAAAATAAACTTAATTTCATATTTACCAAGATTGAAATAACCATGGTTGAGCGTGCTGTATCTCTTCATTCGGCTCCTTCGATTTCTTCCTGGTTCCTGCCAAAGAATAATTATAATTAACATGAATAATTATAAAATTTATGTCTATTTATAATTAATATATTACTAATAATAGTATAAAAAATTAGGAGTTAAAAAGGCTGAGGAGTAGAAAAGCTCCTGGTCCAGGAGGAGTATGTGCAGAGTTGTTGAAGTATGGCGGGGTTGAGGTGTCTGAGACATACCTCAAGAAATGAAGTTAGGGTATTTGAAACTAATATTTAAAAAAGGTGATAGAAAAAAAAATGTGAAAATTATAGAGAAATCTGTGTCACAAACCCATTCATGAAACTATTAGGAAGAATTATAAAAGCACAACTGGAAGAGCAGTATGTTCAAACTGAGGAGCAATGCGGATTCACACCCAAAAGATCCTGTATTGACCATATTTTTACTCTGAGACAGCTATTAGAGAAACAAATAGACAAGTCAAAAAGACTAGATTTAATTTTTATAGACTTAGAAAAAGCCTATGAAAGCGTGCCTCGCATACTTCTGTGGGAATACCTAAATATACAAAGGAATCGTTAACCTTATTATATAAATATACTCAAATAACAGGTGCCAGATGAAAATAGGTCCGTTATTGTCCAGGGAGTTTCAAAACGGGGACAAAAAACATGTCAAACAATAGGACAAATAGAAGCCATGGAAATATTTAGGCATATATTGGTAACACATTTTGCCTAGTTGAATACCGGAAGCAAGAGTAGAATTATAAAACAATAATATGTTGTTGAAAAACTTAAGATTTCAGATAAATTGGTATATAAAATCTTAGAAGTTGATGAAAAGTAAAGAAAATCGCATAAACTTTAAGAATGACTATTAAATGGAATTTTCACAGAAGCTCAATAAAAAAGCTTACGATTTGTGTTCAAATTCTCGTCCTGCAATAGTTTAACTGTTTTATGGTACTTCAGAGAGAGAACGCGTGAGGTGCACTTAGTTATTACTTATTACTTTCACTTGCCTATATATGGAAAGGGAAAGGATAGCGATCGTGAAAATTTTCGAATTCCAGTTTTCAACGGAAATACAAGTTTTTACTGAGTCCAAATGCAAAAAGGTCTGTGGGTGTGTGTGTGGTAACTCCCGCGCGTAAACTAAAAGTCCTATGAAACTGAAATTTCATATTTAAAACAACTATACGCCCGACATTTTACAAAAACATTTTCATCAAAATCGGCTAACCAGAAGAGCGACTTTATACCATGCATTTTTCACCTTTTTACGATTTTCTCAAAAATGACTCTAACGATTTTAATTAAACTCGCTATATCTACGTAAAATTTGATAAGCTTTAGTGTGATGTAGATTTTTATTCTGATCGAAATAGTCTGACAGGGCTTAAATGCCGATATTTTAAATTTTCTTCAACAAAGTATCTTTAATTTTATAGATTAAAAAAAAAAAAAAATTAGGCACATCAACTTATCAGAATTGATAAATAACTGCTAAATATGAAAGTTAAGAGAGTTTGGTAAACAACTAAAGGAGAAAAGTGCAAAAATATGTTAAGGAAACAGGGCCCTTAACATATTTTAAGTGCTGCCCTCTAGCAGACACCATCATTATCAAGAGCACTACGCCATCTAGTGGCAGCCAGAGGCAAGGGACTCCCTGCCAAAAATTGCAGGCAATGGTGAGGTAAGTGAAAGTCGTGTGCTGTCCGCATCATATTTATTTTCGTCTGATGTGTAAGTATGTTTGCGAGAAAGTTTGATCAAGACGAATCGTGTAATCACCCTCTATATTATAAATGAATATCTAATATATAAATGATAATCGATATAAACAATGAAAATAAAAATTATTATATGACGAACATTTAAACAGTTTGAGGTCAAAATCTATAATTTTTAAATAGTTGGAAGCCATAGATGAGCTTTAGTACAATCTTACAGGAATGGGAATATCAAGCTCTCCTAAAGGTTTTATGTTTAAATTAAATACAAAAAATGTTGATGATATATGTTTTATATAATATATATTCACGATAAATTTTGAGCATATAAATTATACTAGCCCACAAAGACGACTGAATTACTCTTGTGAAAAGAAAATAAGTACCTCATTTTGCCATGTTTCAAATATGATTGCTTTGTTTACATGCAACAGCCTTTCGCGTGACTTATTATGTCTATATTTACCTTCCATTCTGTTGATTCCACGGATTCTCCGATTTTCCAAAGGCTTTCATCACCTTCTTCCAAGTCTCCTGCGAACAAAAACATCAAAGTTATTTTACAATGTCTATTCATTATTATATTTAATCATCGGCAGAAAGGAAAATCAAAATTGGTTCAGTTTATTTGTTTGTTATTTTAAAGTTAAGGATAGATAACAGAAAATTTAATTTTCCCAGATAAAAAAAACAAAAAAAAAACTAGATTGCAACTTATCTTTTCAGAACAATAGATGAAAAAGGTTCCTATCCTATTAGGTTTAATAGTATTTTATATTTCAAATAAACTTTTTAAAATACATGTTAAAGGTTCAATTTAGTTTACATGGGAATCTCGTTTATTTTGCAGTTAGTGAAAGATCTAAAAATAATTTAAAAGTTGAATCAATTAGGAACCTAGGAATGATGAAGAAGAAGAAGATTTTTTAGATAGATATATAGATAGATAACTGTTTTTTTATTTTTTATTTCAGCATATTACAACAAAAATATAACATATAAAAAAACATTAATAGAACTATGGTCTTTTAGACCGTCTAGTCCGGAGTCGACCTGTTTAATTTTATAATTTATATAACAGTAACTATATTCATATACGATACACTACACAATAACAGTAAAATAGTCCTAGGTTCCTATCCTATTAGGTTTATTAGTATTTTATATTTAAAATAAACTTTTTAAAATACATGTTAAAGGTTCAATTTAGTTTCCTTGGGAATCTCGTTTATTTTACAGTTCGTGAAAGATCTAAAAATAATTTAAAAGTTGAATCAATTAATAATAATGTTAGTTTATAGATTTATAACCGCTTACAATTTATTTGTTTGTTATATATTAAATACAAGAGATGTTCAAATAAAAACGGCTGATATAATTGTGAGAATAATAAGGAGTGATTAGGTACGGTTTTTAAGTGTATAATTATTAAATATCATTAAGAAGATATAATATTGGCGGCGATGGATAAATTTAAATCAAAACGTGCAGTTTGTAAAAGTCAGCTTACAAGTTATTACAAGAATCATCACTATCTAACTCACTCAACTCTAAATCACTATCTAACTTACTATAATGATAAGTCAAGGGATATAAATGACAAATTTCAGGAGGTTCAAGCTGACTTGGAAGCTCAAGTGAGTGAAGAAAATCTTTCTGAACTTTTAGATTACAGGTTTAATTTTGAAGATGTGCAAAAAAAAAAAAAAAAAAAAAAAAAATTGAATAAAGATTAAAAAAAAAAAAAATTAAATATTGAAAATTCAGATTTAAATTCGAATCCACCAGTAAAATCATGTGGCTTGAATTTAGAAAGTTTTAATCGGAGGAAATAGAGACGTTTTCAAATTTCTCTCAAAGATTTGAGAATTTCTTAAAACGAAACTGAAGAAGATGAAAAAAAAAGTTTTAATATTTTTAAGTTCTCTACCTCCGAATATTTACCAAAAACTAAGAGAAATCTGTTTTACACGTCTTCCTAATGAAATGCCTTACAATGAATTACAAAAAACTCTCTCAGACTATATTGATCCTCGTTCTAGCATTTGAGCACAACAGTATGAGTTCATATCTTACATTCAACGGTAACATGAAAACATAAATAATGTTAGTCTCACCTTAAAGTCAATTTCTACAAAATGCAATTTTAATTGTGAATGTGGTGGTCCTTTTGTAAATTTGTTTCTGCGACCACAATTTATTCGAGGCATAAAAGACACGGGATTTGAGCTGAATTAATACAAACCAAGAATTTATCGTTCGACGAACTAGTCAATAAAGTGAAACTTTTAGAACTTTCAAAGAAAGAATGTTTTACGGTAGATTCTGATGAAGAAAAAGGGTTGCTATTAGATCAAATTTGCAGTAAAAAAAAAAAAAAAAAAGTATGGTTTCTAAGTGTATAACAATTAAATAGCATTAAGAAGATTTAACAATGTGTTTTTTTTTCTTAAACCTTGCGTACTGAGTGAAAGAATTTTGTACGATAAAAGAAACTTGTACGATACTGTACGACGGTGGCAACATTAAACTTTCATAACGTCCCTTTTTACTAATAACATATGTTCATAATTTTATGGCCTTACAAAAACTTTATATTGACTTGTACGATTTCTTTTATTGCATATGACTTTGTCTAGAAGCTTGCGCTTTCCAACGGTATATACGCCTCTAGATTACTATTCATATTTCAGGAATAATTTTTGATGACATGGTCACAGAAAATTTATTTTTTCCTCTTAAATAAAAGCTAAATTGCAATGTATTTAACTTATAAGCCATCAGGAAAGAATGCATTAACTTTAGCAAAAAATGTATCAAAATCCGTCAAGTGGTTTAGGAGTTCGCGGTAGCTAAGAATCGTGATGTCATTCAATATGTATACAGATAACATATCTAATTTCATATAATATAAAACTAGAACATTTGAAAGACAGAACATGGCACCAACAAGGGTTCTTTTTTTATTTTGAACTTTCTATCTTTGAAAAACATTCTGCCAAAGAAAATAAAACTTTTACCTGAAAATACTTTATTTATCTCTACTACAAGTTGTTGTTTTGATTTGTATGTTCTTTCTTTTTTGTTTTATGAATTGTTATTGGTTTGTATATATTTAAATTTATTCATTTCCGAATTTTATTTTATCATTAGTTTCTGTATATATTGTATGAATGTGTATCACATCACTATTACTACTGTTCATTATGAAACAAATTGTAATAAATCTCAATAAATAAATTAATTTAAAAAAATTAATTGATTAAAATACCTTAAAAAGTTTATTTATTATTATTTATCGCGATAGAGGCCTGATAAGAACAACACATCTAAGGTTTATTTATTTTTTTCCCTCCACTCTTTTCCATTATCTCGTTTCTTCACTGGTTCTTCAGCATTCTCTCTCCTTCCTTTTTTTCTGCACCACTAGATCCTTCTTTATATCTATTATATTTTTAAATGTCTTCACGTTTTAGGCCTCTTCTCTGATCCATAGTCTCACTATCTTCTCAAAGTATCTTTTGATGTTGATGTTTATTGTTTTGTGAACGATCGGCTTACCTTTCCTATAATCTATATGTAACACTTTAGTAAATTTTTATTTTAACTCATTGATATTGTTCTTCAATGCCTTCGTACAGTTCCTTGTTCTATTTTGGCTAGTACTCTTCTATCACCACTTTCCTAGTCCCATGGATACTAACATTAAAACATTTAAATCTTCTTCTTCTTATAATAGACTGCCACATTTCATAAATGAGGAAGTCATCAAACAAAATATTTTCTGGATTAAAGATGTAAGAGAACTGGCTGAAAAACATAATATTTCAATAGACATTCAACTTAAAAACAAATATAACTGGGCTCTAATCTTACAACAATTTAGACAATCACTGATAGGTATTTACAGATCAAAATTTTTACAAAGGGCTATAGTCTCAGAGAAAATGTTTGTATATAAAAACTTAGATCATGATAATGGGACGCAATATTTGTTTGATACCAAATTAAGTTTTAATGTGGTGAAATGGATATTTAAAGTTAGATGTGAATTGGTATACCTCAACTATAATAGATTTTGGTCAAATAACAATGTGATGTGTTCGCTTTGTAACAGAAAAGAAGTAGAAAATACCTTTCATTTCCTCGCCATATGTCCCATTTTATCTGAAATTAGAATAAGGTGTTTCGGAAAGAATTATTTAAACACCGATGAAGTATTAAACTATCTTAATGGACAGAACTGGATGGCTGTGTATAAATATTGTAAAATAGCATGGCCCTACAGATATAAACTTATAAAAGAGTTTAACTATATTTAAAAATTGTAATATATTTATATATATGTAATTGTTTTATTATTATTGTTATTGTTTTGAGCCTGATAATGAAATAGTTGAATCAGTGTAGTGTATCGTATATGAATATAGTTACTGTTGTATAAATTATAAAATTAAACAGGTCGGCTCCGGACTAGACGGTCTAAAAGACCATAGTTCCATTAATGTTTTTTTATATGTTATATTTTTGTTGTAATATGCTGAAATAAAAAATAAAAAAACAGTTATTATCTATCTATCTATCTAAAAAATCTTCTTCTTCTTCATCATTCATCATTTCACTAGGTATTCCTATTCTGCGCCATTTCCCAAGCTGATCTCCAATCTATATCCCTTTTTCTGCAAGCTTTCCTGATCCCGTCTTCCCAAGTCTTCTTAGATCTTCCTCTTGGTCTCCTTCCCTCTACTTTTACCTCATACGTTGCTTTTGCCACGCGTCCTCCGACATTCTTGAGACATGCCGTACCATCTTAGCTGGTTTTCTTCAATAGTGTCCTCGATCGATCTCACATCAATGTAGGATCTTATTGTGGTATTTCTTATTTTGTCTCTTTTCGTATTACCCTCAACCCAGGATTCGCTGGCATACGTCAGTATAGGTAAGAAATTTGTCTTGTATATTACTATTTTTGTGTTTGGGGACCTCTCTTTTGCCTATGAAGCCCTTCTTAAGAGATATGAAACATCTCCGGCAGACTTTATTCTTTCCTTTATGTCTTCGTCCATCTTCATTTATATCTATTCAAACATTTCTTATCCTATTCCAAAGCAAATAAACTGAACAAAAATAGCCCAATTTGTTCCTAAAAGAATTAAAATAAAACAACTAGAAATGTCAAAATATATTATAATTTCGAAAATAGCCAATCAATGCAGGGGAAAATATTATTAGATGAATAAATACTTAAAAGAACCACTATAGCTTATGAAATATGTAAATACACACGCTCTGTTTACTTTATACTCGCTCATGTGATGAAGTAATTACTTCCCGGCACAAATATGTACATATATAATATTCGAAATATAATATTTATATTCTAAACATATATATATATATATATATATATATATTTATATATATATATAAAATAATAATAAATAAATATTTATATATATAATACTGAAATATCGCTTAAATATAATATTTGAAAAAAAATATTTATGCTAATTGTTTTCATGAAAATTCTAAAAAATAATACATATTTATATCAAACCATATATCCTTGTGAATTCGTTGTCGATTTCTTGCAATGTCCATTTCTGGAATCGAATTTCATTCGTTGTAACATGTCTCTTGGAATATGAGCAAACATTCATAACCATGATCTTTATCCATTCCTTATTGCAAGCGTGGGCCGTGGTTGAGACAATAAGTAAGACACCCACGGCAATCTTGAAAATTAATTATTAACTAATTAATAAAAGCAAAATTGCATAAAATTAAAAAAAAAGAATATAATACAATTTAATAATGGTCTGTAAATTCTAGGTCTCGGAATAAAAACATTATTCTGTACCCGCAATCAACTTCCCCTAATACTCATTTTTCTGGTTATGTACATATATGTTTAAATATTTACTCAAACATATTTCCTTTCGTTACATCAATACCTAGACGTTATATCTTGATCTATTTGTGTCTTCTTTTTTTTTAAGTTGTCAATAAATTTTTTTTTCGACTCATTTTTAATCACCCAATTTGACATTGATTGAAGATTGAACAAAAATTTGATAATATATAAAAATTTATAGAATTGAAATATCGGGAGCAGTTTAAATATGAATTTTAAACAGTTTTTCGTCGTTTCCCACGCCTTTTGGTTAAATAATTAAAATAGTTCAGAAATCGATGTATGGATATTCGGAAAGCTTATTAAATTTGCAAAGAACGTGGTCGATGAAAAATTCTAGGAAGGCAAAAATGGACCGAACTAGTTTTCATTGGAGTGGATTTGACAATTTTTCCAATAAATATTTTCATCATAATATTTTGTGCTCAGTGTATGGAAAAAAAAAATAAAAGAACACTTACATTTACTCGAACCGTTTAAAATGTATTGACGATTTTGACCGCATTTTCCAAATTTAATTTTCTTAACTATGTAATGAAATTAACTATAATGAATTTCTCCCAGGTGTTTTGGATTCGATTTTTTTTAAGCCTGTTGCGAATATTACCATTGCCATATTACAAGTGATCATTCTATTTTTTGTATTCATGATCATTCAAATCTCACCTTTTTGTAAACGTCAATAAAATTTTCAAGACTTATTTGATCAAGTTTATTATAGTCAGCTAAAAATACCCTCCTCATTGACTATATTTTAATAAAGGCACAATCAAATTAAGTCAGCGAAGATATAAACAAAACATATTATTATAAATATATATTTTTATAAATAGAATAATTGGAACTTTTTCTTCTTTTTATTATATTTTTATTTACTTTAACATTTTTTTTATATTTTTTTTTTTTTTTTGGAAAAACATATAGGAAGAGTTAGAAGAAAATTAAATTTAGAAGTAAAAGCAATTTTGAGTAGTCGTAAACAAGTTTTTATTGGATAATCTGAAGATGAGGCAAAAAAAAAAGTCATCAAAGTTTTATTTATGTTAAAATCAATAAAAATTTAATTAAAAAAGAAGGGAAAGTTCTAATTATTCTATTTATAATAATATATACTCTTCTACAATAGTAATTGAGATTAAAAACTTATATTTGTGTTTCTAAGTAGAAGTGACTGAAGTCTGAACACATTAAAGCAATGCATTAACTCATGATATCTTTTTTTACTATTCTCACCACCAACCATGTTCTCTTCTATTTTATTTTATTTTTCTCAATGAACTATAATATTTGCATTTAGACCTGCAAGTTTTTATAGGATCCCGAATAATCAACCTTTCTGATAAGCATTCTACGAATCTAAAGTAATAGAACCTTTTTCGGTTCTTTAAAGTATCAGAAAATGAGTGGGCACTATAGTATATACCATAAATGCAATACCCAAACTGACTCATATAAAAATCATGATAAGACTTACCAATAGTCTCATCTCGAACGATGTTTTGGCAATAGAAAAGTTTCATCTGTTAGGCACTGGAGGAACCTTTTTGTAGTGAAGGAGGAAGTCATTGGTAAATATAGACAGAAAAATGTCGAGGAATGCTGGGCTATGATCTAGGAAGTCACGTTTTATTGCCACCCAATACTCTTCACCAATGAAATATCTGCATTTCTATGTGCGTCACAACAAGTAAATGCGAGCGGTGTAAACACGTTTAACGACATCCATGTTGAGTTATTACATTTTAAAAACAGATATTATCGTAGGAGTAATAGGAAAACTATTCGGAAATTGTTATCCGTCTTCCTGACGCCACCTAACTGTTCTTCTTCGATTTCCTCAAACAAGCTATAATTCGCTTTTCAGCCATAAGGAAGGTGTTGTGTGGTCTAGTTTCAGTAATTAAGGGGAGTATATTTTAGATATTGTTTGTCTTTACAGATCTTAAGGATTCCCAGACCTTACGATAAGGATTTCCATTTCCTTTTTGAATACAAGACTTAAACGACAAGAAACCGTTCTAAAATTACCACTCTACGACAAAAAAAAATATTAATATTACCATCTGGACAAATGAAGTCGAGCTACGGTGCTCCACTAAACCATCTTATTCCTCCTGCATCCAACCATTACAATCTAAAACCCTTCGCAAAATCCTAAATGCTCCTTACTTCGTTACAAATCAAATTATCCATAATGGCTTTTTTATATCCTCTTCCTTTTGGAATTTCTTTTCCTTCATGGAGTTCTGTGGAGAATATAATATAATATAATAAGTGAATAGAATAGAATAGAATAGAATAGAATAGAATAGAATTTATTTGTTTAAGATTTACATTCTTGTACAAATCAATTCAAATTATAAATCTCTTCAATTGCCAACATGAGTCTAGTTAATAATAAATGTCCATTTTTTCGGCTCTTGAGAAAAACTTAAAAATAATAATTGTAAACTATTTAAATAATACATTTTATCATTTAATTGATACAGAATAGAAAAACGACACTGTAATAAAACATAAAAAAACAAAAAAAAAACAATTAACAACTTGAAAAACAAACTAAAAACATTCGCCGTACAATGAAAAATAATAAACAGTTAACCTTAGATAACTAGACACTTAATTGGTGTGTGGACCTTCACAGTTCAAGTTATCCAGGGTATTACATGCTGACTTAGTGAACCAGAAAATGTTGTTCAGTTTTTCAATATTGTGTATTTGAAGAATTTTTTGGTCATCACTGGATCCTGATAAAAATGGTTGTAAATATCTTTCTCTGTCTTTCATGAGATTTTCACAGTAGAGAAGGACATGAAACAGGCTGTTCAAGATAAACTGACCACAGAAAGTGCAGGTTTCTTGTGCTTTGAAGAAAACATTTTGGTTTTTCCATAAAGTGTGGTACGTTCTGGGCTCGAAATTCTTAACTGGCTCAATGATCTTATTTTTTTGATGTTGGCTGTATATGTCAGATAGGTCTCTGGGCTGGAGATATTGAAGCTGGTGATAGTTCTATATATGGGGTTATGGTTAGAATTGAGAGATCGGTGGATGTCTATTGAAAGGTTATGATTTTTTATCTTTTCCATTATTGCATCTCTGCACTTTAATAATCCATTCGGGCACAATACACTGAATTATTCTTCACAGCCATATTGAGCAGCCATCGATCTAACTTGTGAGACCCAGTTAAACTTTATATCAGGGTTCCTTGCATGCAGCGAAATCAGTCTGTTGAAACAAAGTCTTGGCAGCCTCTCCTCCGGCATGTTTGACAATCTGGACCAGTAGTTCACAGCTTTCTTCAAAACCCTGACGCTCAATGGGTTTCGGCCGGTTTCAAGACGTACTATGTGGTTGGCAGTACTCCTTGGCCATCTGAGTAGTTGCTTCAGAAACTTTAGTTGTACCACTTCAACAGCTTCTAGATATGTTAAGCTCCATATTTCAGAAGCATACAGAAGGGTTGAGGCTACCATGAAATCGAAAAGAGCTATTTTTGTTTCCCATGAATCACTTCCACCCCTTCGCAAAACATCCAATACTCTTGCAGCTGCAACAGAGGACCTCTGAATAAAATGCTCAGATGCTTTGCTAAATTTATAACGGAATAAGTGATATTCATTTAATGCTAATTATAGAGAATAGGTAGTGGGGCAACAGGTCCCATCAATAATTTAATTCACGACTAACAAATTCCTCTCGCATCCGATCCTTGCAATACTTCGAAAAATCCTCAATAATGATACTTTGTCACTAATAATTCATCCTAAGACTTGAACTGTGGGGGACAGCCAAATTTTCCAACATCAAACGCATTCAATCCTTCCAATCCAAAGTCCTCCGAACAATATTTAATGCTCCTTATTATGTCACCAACCATACCTTATACCGCGATCTATTTAACAGCTATATCATAGTCTCCCTAATACTTAAATATATTGATTAGCAGATAAAACTCATAAACAACAAGCATATAAATTTCACTAGCTATAAAAAACAGATTAATACTTGTATTTAAATTGCACCAGAGGGAAGCAGGAACGGGTCAGTAGTATTGTTTTGTTTTTTTGTTATTCTCGGCAACAGGTATTTATATTACCTGAAATGGATACAAATAAGCCTTCTTACCAAACCTACATATATATTTTTCATTAAAAAAAAAAAAAAAAAAATTGACATTTATAAGTTGTTTTATATATTTGAAATATTTTTCAAAATAATACCACAGTTTAATGGTATTGTTCTTTATTTAAACCTTAAGTTTAAGCCTTTTTTTTTTAGAGAGAAATTTAGAAATAATAAAATGAAACCCCGGTTGATATTATTAAACGCTTTAATGCTTCATATTTGTAACAGGCTGTGTTAGAAGAAAAGTAAATATCACATAATGTAAAATATATTTTATTACATATAATACTAACAAATCAATACATTTACTCTCTTAAACATCATACAAAAATAGTGACTTTATTTGATTAATAATTTGTGCTTTTAAACAGAACTAAAACAGAATGTACAAACTATTTGTCAAAATAATTTCACAATTGAATAGAATTTTTCTTTTTTTAGTTTTTAAAAACTTTCTAAGATTATCAACCTTTTTCTAAACACGTGACAAATACAATTTAACAGCTATATCATAGTCTCCCTAATACTTAAATATATTGATTAGCTGATAAAACTCATAAACAACAAGCATATAAATTTCACTAGCTATAAAAAGCAGATTAATACTTGTATTTTAAATTTCATTAACATATAATCGTGCTAGCTTCAAAACCGCAAGACGGATTTTGATGCGGATTTCACTATTACAAACATTAATGACACTACATTTAAATTGCACCAGAGGGTAGCAGGAACGGGTCAGTAGTATTGTTTTGTTTTTTTGTTATTCTCGGCAAAAGGTATTTTTATTTGCTGAAATGGATACAAATAAGCCTTCTTACCAAACCTACATATATATTTTTCAATTTGAAAAAAAAAAAAAAAAAAATTGACATTTATAAGTTGTTTTATATATTTGAAATATTTTTCAAAATAATACCACAATTTAATGGTATTGTTCTTTATTTAAACCTTAAGTTTAAGCCTTTTTTTTTTTTTTAGAGAGAAATTTAGAAATAATAAAATGAAACCCCGGTTGATATTATTAAATACTTTTATGCTTCATATTTTTAACAGGTAGTGTTAGAAGAAAAGTAAATATCACATAAGGTAAAATATATTTTATTATATAGAATACAAACAAATCAATACATTTTGAACTCTCTTAAACAGCTTATAAAAATATTGACTTCATTTGATTAATAATTTGTGCTTTAAAGAGAACTATAACAGAATGTACAAAATATTTGTCAAAATAATTTCACAATTGAATAGCATTTTTCTTTATTTAGTTTTTAAAAACATTAATTCTAAGATTATCAACCTTTTTCTAAACACGTGACAAATACAATTTAACAGCTATATCATAGTCTCCCTAATACTTAAATATATTGATTAGCTGATAAAACTCATAAACAACAAGCATATAAATTTCACTAGCTATAAAAAGCAGATTAATACTTGTATTTTAAATTTCATTAACATATAATCGTGCTAGCTTCAAAACCGCAAGACGGATTTTGATGCGGATTTCACTATTACAAACATTAATGACACTACATTTAAATTGCACCAGAGGGAAGCAGGAACGGGTCAGTAGTATTGTTTTGTTTTTTTTGTTATTCTCGGCAAAAGGTATTTTTATTTGCTGAAATGGATACAAATAAGCCTTCTTACCAAACCTACATATATATTTTTCAATTTGAAAAAAAAAAAAAAAATTGACATTTATAAGTTGTTTTATATATTTGAAATATTTTTCAAAATAATACCACAATTTAATGGTATTGTTCTTTATTTAAACCTTAAGTTTAAGCCTTTTTTTTTTTTTTAGAGAGAAATTTAGAAATAATAAAATGAAACCCCGGTTGATATTATTAAATACTTTTATGCTTCATATTTTTAACAGGTAGTGTTAGAAGAAAAGTAAATATCACATAAGGTAAAATATATTTTATTATATAGAATACAAACAAATCAATACATTTTGAACTCTCTTAAACAGCTTATAAAAATATTGACTTCATTTGATTAATAATTTGTGCTTTAAAAGAGAACTATAACAGAATGTACAAATATTTGTCAAAATAATTTCACAATTGAATAGCATTTTTCTTTATTTAGTTTTTAAAAACATTAATTCTAAGATTATCAACCTTTTTCTAAACACGTGACAAATACAATTTAACAGCTATATCATAGTCTCCCTAATACTTAAATATATTGATTAGCTGATAAAACTCATAAACAGCAAGCATATAAATTTCACTAGCTATAAAAAAACAGATTAATACTTGTATTTTAAATTTGATTAAAATATATTCGTGCTAAAAACCATCAAGGCACTTATAAGGTCTATTTTGCAATAAGTGATTCTGATGCAAACAAATATTAATTGCGTATTAAAACCATTTGTTGTGATAGTTTTCTGGGCTATATTATTTGAAATTGACGGAAAATAAATTTTTTTTTCCACAATACCTTTGTTGAAACCATCCTTTTCATGTACAGTCTTATCGACTCACTGCCACGAATATACATACACTGTAATGTTGCATATACACTTATGCGTTGTTTGCACTTTTTATATGCCCACGAACCTCCATTTTCATATATTTTATTTCTAATATATTGCTTTACCTCCAATATATTTTTTTTTAAATTGTGATTAGAAATTAGTTAAATTAAATTATTAAGATTTAAAGCTTTTTCATATTATAACAATAAGTATTTAGATTAACTTAAATAATAACAATGTAACTTATAGATTAATCTAAATTTAAATAACTACCAATTTTGTAATATAATTAATATTAAATATTATTTAATATGTAATGTTAGATATAAGAGAGATATTTACTTAAACCAAATTAATGTACTTTTTTTTTATCTTGTCGAACAAAACAAACAAAGGTTTAAATTTAATCATATACAAAATAAACCCATTCTTCTATATCTAATAAAATAACTACTATAGTACGTCCTTATTTACTTATATTTAAAGTCATGAATGTCTCATTCGTGATTCATTCCTCGTTAGTTGGGTAATAAATGACTCGTTCTTTTCTTCCCCATGGTTCGTTGCAAGTTCTTTTTGAACTTAACTCATAAGTGTATACGCAGCTAAACATTTTTGGACCCGTTTTTCCGAATTTTATTAATGTAACAAAAAATACGGTTTAAAATAATTTCCAAAACTGAATGATCCAACGGGGCCTTCTTTACACTTTAAATATACCGTGTAAGAGAATTGGCACCCAATGGAAGTAAATTTAAAAGGAAGGATAAAACGAAACTAGACAATAAAAAAAAAAATATAAATAAGAATATTTTGATATTTTGTCAGAAGAAATCTCCATGCTGAACTTGTCTCGTTATCCTTCACTCATTTCGAGATGAATTAATTGTTAATGTCGACCAAAATGACGATTGTTTTAATAATATCTATACAACTTAAATAGACATATTATAGATATGTTGTGTTATTTTATGTTATGCTATATCAAAATTCAGATTTCTTATGTTGGCTCCTAAAATCAGCTGTTTCGGCTTATCAACTTAATTAATTTGTCTATTTAAATAAAACAGATAGTAAAATGAATATCAATTTGATACAATTAATATTTACAATTTAAATAACCGGAGTATTATCCATACATATTTCTAAATCGATTTCCGCTTAGAAAGAAAATTCAACATTTCCTTTAAAGCTTCATCATATATTTAATATAAACATATTATTTTTAATTGTTTCACACTTGAACAGATTTATTTAAATCGCTAACAAAATAAAATTTTACATTTTAACCACTAGAAAATATCGTGATAATTATTAATTTTTTAAAAATATATATGTTTTAGTTCTCAGTATTTATTAACTTTTAGTTACATCACTTCTAAACTGCATTAGTAAATTATTTATAAAATACACAGTTATTTCTACAATACTTTCTAAGTGAGTCGTTGTCGGGTAAGGGGGAACATTTCATGTATTATCTGAAAATAAATAATAAATTTATCTGGAAATAAATAGACTAAAATTACTCTAAAACCGCTAAGGGTTTTAGTATTATAGTTGAACTATTTTAGGGTCTACTGAGGAACTTAATAAAATAGAAAAAAATCAACAAAAAAATGTGCCTAAGACTCTTTTGCATCTTCTAAATATATTAATGTTTACATGTTGTTTCCCCTTACATAACACGCGCTTAAGATAAGACACGCTTGTTTTCTCCTATGAAACAATGTGTTCAATAAATATTAATAAGAGAAAAAAAAAATCAACAAATATGGAATAAAATAAATAAAGAAAACATCTTTTTACAACACTTTTACTTGAGTTGTACCAACACCATGAAGTATGTCACCACGGCACCAAGAACCTGAAACAGGCGTTAATAGCAATTGATTAATATTACTTAATCAAGTAAACTATAATAAAGTTTTTTTTTTTAAACACTATATATAATGAATGAATGAATGGATGAAACAAACATTTATTTTGGGACAATCTGATTTAAGAAGAAAAACAAAAATTATGAAAAAAAAAACTACTAATAGATTAATGTCTACCATAAATATATACAATTATCTTTAAATTATCTAAAGAAAAAAGGACAATATCATTATGTAATTTGAAATAAAAAAAAACAACAACAATAGAATAAATAAAATAAAAATGAAAATGAAATAAAAATCAACTTTACGAACACTCTTCTTGAGAAAAGTAGACATTTTTCACCTCACTTTCATCATTATACTCAAATTAGTTTAACTCTGGTTGGGAAGCAAGAAGGTGTAGAAAAAAGAGAGATTTAAACGTAGATTGGGAAAGAGCATGTCGAATGTTTGATGAGAGAGTATTTCAGAAAACAGTGGGTCTAAGAAGGTTATTAATAAGAGAGTATTAATTAATCTACTGGGATGGAAGGGGGAGGCTGGGTTAAATAGGAAAATTTCCCCTCCTTAAATTCCACCAACCCGAGAAAAGAAAAAATAATAATGTCTAATTTATGTTACATCAATGGTCAACAATGGCCTTCCAACCATGGGTATCTATGGCTTGTCCGAAAAATACTGCAGGATTTTTTTTTCTTTAAATACCCTTCTGTAAAATAAACTGTTTACATTTGCTGGATTGTTCATATGTATCAACGTCAACACTTATTAATCCTCTTCAAAAAATAAATATTTGTTTACCTATATAGCTTGTCGCTACTTATATAAATAGTTAAGTACACTTGTAACGTCAAAGCGTTCGTTTTTTCGTATAGTTCTACTTTACTATTTTAAACTCCGGACTGCCACAGAGACTCAGTTAAAACCCTTGAGGTGAGGCCTGTGGGAAGTCCGAGAACCTCATAAGCCAGCTATCTGGAACTAATGAAGAACCTCACCAGGAACAGAGATGCTCTTGGATCGATGGCTGGAAGTACCCTACGCTGAAAGGCAAACGGTTGGAAGGAAAAGAAGGAGAGTTTAAACTCGGCCGGGATGGGGTCTAAACGGCCAGGAATATCAACGGATTGTGAGGCGAGGTCGAAATTCCGAAACTGGTACTTCAGCCTGGAAGAAAAGGGAGGTTATGTATGATAGGACTTCTATCCTTGATGAAGATGTTCTGCGAGCTTTGGTGGAAGAATATCCCAGGACAACTGTTCAAGAACTCGAAAGGAAACTCGACGTAAATGAGTCGAACGTCAATGTACTACTCAAGGCAAAAAAAAACTCGAAAATTGGGCTACTCTCTCATTGAACGACCGTAAAAAAAAATAAATGAATAAAAAAAAATCTGTGTATGTGCCTACCTTCTTTGCCAAAACAACAACGATCCATTCACGATTTAGGACAAAAATGGATTTCGCTTGAAATGAAAAGTGGAACTTGGTATTGTGATGATTAGTATATCTTATCATATTATTTATACCAACACGTTGGCAGAAATTAGTTGAATGTAATGGTGAATATTTTCATTTATAAAAAATGATATAAATAATTTTTTTATTAAAGCCGTAATCCTTCATTATTTTAGGACAAGCAATAAATACCTATTTTTCTCAATACTGGTGATTTAATGTAATATAAAAAGCTTGTTTGGCATACTTAATGTTGGCAAGTACGTTTATTAAATCTCCCCCTTTCTCCTTCCAAAACACAATCCCCTCTACAAAATCTCTTAAGTATTATAATATACATCTATATAGTAATTATACCACTTTTTGTTTTATTTATCATTGCAGTCAATAACTAGATAGGTGACCATGTTATTACGATCATAACATGATCAGTAAAGATTAAACTCCTATAAACACATACTCAAAAAAATTTCCATATACCCAAATATAAGAGAAATTTGCAACTTTTGACCTTTCATCTGGCCCAAAAATATTAAATTTGGGTTTGTCAGAGAAAATGACCCTTTCCCAGATATTGTTGGGTTTATTTAAAAAACTCTCTGGCAAATTGTTGCGAACGGGTTTCTTCTTACGACTCGACCACTGTATCCTTCCCTTCTTAGAATATTTCTTACTAGGTTGACTTGAATCCCATAGTCCCTATTTATTCTGATGGGGATTGAGGTTTCGGTAGAGTGAGGATTCGCATGGACTTCAGCAAGGATGGCTCGCCTGTGGTGATTCTCCAGTTTCCTTGGTCTTCCAGCACGTGGTCTATTCTCCAGAGATTTTAACCCTCTATGTCTTTTTAGTACATACCGTTCAGTAGTATGTTATTTATTAAACATATGTGCAATTTATCTTACAGATAATCCCTGAATTTGGTTAAGAACCATAAGCTCTCTCAAATCACAAGAAAGGCGCATATTGAAAAGAAATCAGTTGCCGAGGCACAAGTAAAGGTAATTCTGAACTAAAGGTTGAGTATAGAAATAAGATTTATACAGATAACATTGTAAATACGGCCATAGTACAACAGATAGGATTAATATTGAAAGTGTATGGAAAATTTTTTAACCTATTATAAACAAATGACATCTTGCCTCGTTTGATATTAATGTCGAAATTAAAATAAATAAATCTATTTTTTCATCTAATATTAGTATTAATAATTTGTACATTAGGAGTTTGTTATGTTAGGGATACTCACTACGTTTGCTATAGCATGCTATTTGTGCTATTGTGCTAAACCCATCAATTTTATACAGGAAATAACTGTAGAAACCCGACGGGTTAAGCAAAATAACACAAATAGCACGGTATAGCAAACGTAGTGAGTAATCCTATTGTAAATAGCCCTGCTAATTGATAGCATGCTGTATGGAAACTTTTATGAGCGAGTGTATATACATATCTTAAAAAAATCGCTAACATTTCAGGTTCGGGCTTTTTAAAAATATTTAATTTTATGTAAGATATAATATATAAATATAATCTGCTCTCAAAATAAAGATTGAGATTATAATATGTTTATTGTTGAGATACCACAACTATAAGCATTGATTCAGCATTATCTATCATTGTGATTTACATTTTTCTTTGCTTTATCATCAATATTGCTGTTGATTGACTTTCAACATCAGATCGTAAATCGTACATAAAACTGGTATTTAATTATGACTATCTTGTTAGTATTAACTGATTTTACCAACCCCTGTATTTTGAAATTAAAGTGGGACTGACGTGGGAATAACGCTCCTCCTTACCATTTGAAAAAATAATGTCGGCTTAAGAACCGCCTCAATTCTTATTTTAGACGTTTTAAAAATAAAAGAGCTTAGGATGACTAAAGACGGTATGAGATGGCGATTTGCAGAAAAAAAAAAACTATTGATTCGCCGTTCTATACACGCGACATGAACACCCCTTGTTTCGTTTCTTTTGATCCTTTATTAAAGATGTATATTCGAAGACACATTCGGTCATGTTCTGCGACCCTCCTATAAACTTTCAACGACCATTAATCCGCATTGATCGGTTTGTTGACACAAGCCCCAACTCGGAAAATTTCACTTGAATGAATTAGTTAAGAAGTGTAAAGGAATCCCAAACACCAACATAATCGTTTATAAACCTTAATTTCAATCGAAGTTTTCAATATAAAAAAACTATTTAAATGAAATTAAGTAAATATATAAAGAGATTTATGTCATCGTACAGAGGCGAAAAGATCAAGAGAAACAGTAAAGAATTTTGCTCCTGATACTGTCAATGACTTCTGGCACTGCTGGCAGACAATCTGTACAAACGTCTTGGCCTCCTCGGATCCGTCGTACCAATGACAACTGTAAGCTGCTTCCATAACTGATGAACTCTGTAAAAAAACAAAGTTTAGTCGTGAAAAAAATGTATATATTTATTATATACTTATTATATTTATACAAGAATAAATAAATATATTAAAATTCGCGATGAATAGATTGAAGCTATTAATTAGTGTTAAAATAAAACATTTCAGAAATGAATATGATGACTTAGATGGTGAGAGGTGTATAAGGTAAAACATCGCTGTATCAAACGACGAAAAAAACAAAATGCAAATTAGCTAGCTGAATGTCTTTTTTTTTTTTTAGATTAAGATTATTATTTTTCAAGTGGCTGCATGCCTTACAATTTATAAATGTGGTAATTGCATCAATTACGTGTTACTTTTACGTGATATTTACAGTAGGGGTTACTGGTTTTTGTAGCCTAAGTTACATTTAGAACTGTAAGAAAAATCTGAAAACCAAAATCTACGCAATAAAAAAGTATTAAAAAAAAACAATTAAAGTAAAAATAAAACAATCTAAGTAAAAAAACAAAAACAAAAAACAATTTATAGTAAAGTAAAAAACTTCGTCCGATTAGCCATAGTAGCATAAAGTGACGTTAAATAAATAAACAACAAAGTAAAAATTAAGTAAAAACAAAACAATACAAAATAACAATATTTTAGTTACATGCTAATATATCAAACTAATAATTTTTCTTTTTTACATTTTAAAATTAATGCAGTAGCATGTCTTTTGTACGTTTATGTATGTAACGTTTTATTGTGTTGTCATAATCATCCATTTTTTGAACGATGGAGAGTTCGTTGCTAATCTTAAAAATTTGGATTGAAAGATTTGTATTTTTTGAAAGTGTGTCTTTATAGCTGGTCCGTAAATATGGCAAGCCTAAGTCCATATAGGTTTTAGTAAATAAGTATACGAGTATACATTAAGCTTCTGTCTGATGGGTAATTAATTAATTTTAATTTCCATTTCTTACATCAGTTTTGTACAATAGGGGTACTCACTACGTTTGCCATAGCATGCTATTTGTGTTATTTTGCTAAACCAGTCGAGTTTCTACAGTTATTTCCTGTATAAAATTGATGGGTTTAGCACAATAGCACAAATAGCATACTATAGCAAACGTAGTGAGTACCCCTAATATTACTTTTACTCTTGATGCGTTCGTGTGAAAGAGTGAAGTTTTGCTATTTTTTAGCTCATCGATTATATAACTAAACAGCTTCGTAAGTCCTTATTTCAGCAGCATAAATACCGTTTGTAGGTATATTAATAGCCAACTTTTTTTCTATTTTTATTATTAATATATAATATAAGACTTGCAATTCATAATATAACATGTGTAAGGACATGATGATATCATAAAATATTTGCTACTACAACAAGCTGTACAAAATACTACAGGTGTTCTTCGGATCTAGGTGAAATTTAAATGGAACCACTCTCATTTTCTGTACTTTTTATTCATTTATTTGTTCAAAGTTTTTTTTATCGATTTTTAATAATAAATAACATCCCTATTCGGGTTCCATTGAGGGTTTTGGATAAGTCTAGATGCTGATATAAATATGGCAAGCGTAAGTCCATATAGGTTTTAGTAAATAAGTATACGAGTATACATTATGCTTCTGTCTGATGGGTAATTAATTAATTTTAAATTCCATTTCTTACATCAGTTTTGTACAATAGGGGTACTCACTACGTTTGCTATAGCATGCTATTTGTGTTATTTTGCTAAACCTGTCGAGTTTCTACAGTTATTTTCTGTATAAAATTGATGGGTTTAGCACAATAGCACAAATAGCATGCTATAGCAAACGTAGTGAGTACCCCTAATATTACTTTTACTCTTGATGCGTTCGTGTGAAAGAGTGAAGTTTTGCTATTTTTTAGCTCATCGATTATATAACTAAACAGCTTCGTAAGTCCTTATTTCAGCAGCATAAGTACCGTTTGTGGGTATATTAATAGCCAACTTTTTTTCTATTTTTATTATTAATATATAAGACTTGCAATTCATAATATAACATGTGTAAGGACATGATGATATCATAAAATATTTGCTACTACAACAAGCTGTACAAAATACTACAGGTGTTCTTCGGATCTAGGTGAAATTTAAATGGAACCACTCTCATTTTCTGTACTTTTTATTCATTTATTTGTTCAAAGTTTTTTTATCGATTTTTAATAATAAATAACATCCCTATTCGGGTTCCATTGAGGGTTTTGGATAAGTCTAGATGCTGATATAAATATGGCAAGCGTAAGTCCATATAGGTTTTAGTAAATAAGTATACGAGTATACATTATGCTTCTGTCTGATGGGTAATTAATTAATTTTAAATTCCATTTCTTACATCAGTTTTGTACAATAGGGGTACTCACTACGTTTGCTATAGCATGCTATTTGTGTTATTTTGCTAAACCAGTCGAGTTTCTACAGTTATTTCCTGTATAAAATTGATGGGTTTAGCACAATAGCACAAATAGCATACTATAGCAAACGTAGTGAGTACCCCTAATATTACTTTTACTCTTGATGCGTTCGTGTGAAAGAGTGAAGTTTTGCTATTTTTTAGCTCATCGATTATATAACTAAACAGCTTCGTAAGTCCTTATTTCAGCAGCATAAATACCGTTTGTAGGTATATTAATAGCCAACTTTTTTTCTATTTTTATTATTAATATATAATATAAGACTTGCAATTCATAATATAACATGTGTAAGGACATGATGATATCATAAAATATTTGCTACTACAACAAGCTGTACAAAATACTACAGGTGTTCTTCGGATCTAGGTGAAATTTAAATGGAACCACTCTCATTTTCTGTACTTTTTATTCATTTATTTGTTCAAAGTTTTTTTTATCGATTTTTAATAATAAATAACATCCCTATTCGGGTTCCATTGAGGGTTTTGGATAAGTCTAGATGCTGATATAAATATGGCAAGCGTAAGTCCATATAGGTTTTAGTAAATAAGTATACGAGTATACATTATGCTTCTGTCTGATGGGTAATTAATTAATTTTAAATTCCATTTCTTACATCAGTTTTGTACAATAGGGGTACTCACTACGTTTGCTATAGCATGCTATTTGTGTTATTTTGCTAAACCTGTCGAGTTTCTACAGTTATTTTCTGTATAAAATTGATGGGTTTAGCACAATAGCACAAATAGCATGCTATAGCAAACGTAGTGAGTACCCCTAATATTACTTTTACTCTTGATGCGTTCGTGTGAAAGAGTGAAGTTTTGCTATTTTTTAGCTCATCGATTATATAACTAAACAGCTTCGTAAGTCCTTATTTCAGCAGCATAAGTACCGTTTGTGGGTATATTAATAGCCAACTTTTTTTCTATTTTTATTATTAATATATAAGACTTGCAATTCATAATATAACATGTGTAAGGACATGATGATATCATAAAATATTTGCTACTACAACAAGCTGTACAAAATACTACAGGTGTTCTTCGGATCTAGGTGAAATTTAAATGGAACCACTCTCATTTTCTGTACTTTTTATTCATTTATTTGTTCAAAGTTTTTTTATCGATTTTTAATAATAAATAACATCCCTATTCGGGTTCCATTGAGGGTTTTGGATAAGTCTAGATGCTGATATAAATATGGCAAGCGTAAGTCCATATAGGTTTTAGTAAATAAGTATACGAGTATACATTATGCTTCTGTCTGATGGGTAATTAATTAATTTTAAATTCCATTTCTTACATCAGTTTTGTACAATAGGGGTACTCACTACGTTTGCTATAGCATGCTATTTGTGTTATTTTGCTAAACCTGTCGAGTTTCTACAGTTATTTTCTGTATAAAATTGATGGGTTTAGCACAATAGCACAAATAGCATGCTATAGCAAACGTAGTGAGTACCCCTAATATTACTTTTACTCTTGATGCGTTCGTGTGAAAGAGTGAAGTTTTGCTATTTTTTAGCTCATCGATTATATAACTAAACAGCTTCGTAAGTCCTTATTTCAGCAACATAAGTACCGTTTGTGGGTATATTAATAGCCAACTTTTTTTCTATTTTTATTATTAATATATAAGACTTGCAATTCATAATATAACATGTGTAAGGACATGATGATATCATAAAATATTTGCTACTACAACAAGCTGTACAAAATACTACAGGTGTTCTTCGGATCTAGGTGAAATTTAAATGGAACCACTCTCATTTTCTGTACTTTTTATTCATTTATTTGTTCAAAGTTTTTTTATCGATTTTTAATAATAAATAACATCCCTATTCGGGTTCCATTGAGGGTTTTGGATAAGTCTAGATGCTGATATAAATATGGCAAGCGTAAGTCCATATAGGTTTTAGTAAATAAGTATACGAGTATACATTATGCTTCTGTCTGATGGGTAATTAATTAATTTAAAATTCCATTTCCTACATCAGTTTTGTACAATAGGGGCACTCACTACGTTTGCTATAGCATGCTATTTGTGTTATTTTGCTAAACCTGTCGAGTTTCTACAGTTATTTCCTGTATAAAATTGATGGGTTTAGCACAATAGCACAAATAGCATGTTATAGCAAACGTAGTGAGTACCCCTATTGTCCATGTGGTGTTGTAAAGTCATACTGGCCTCTGTAGGGTCTGTGTTTCTCTTGATAACATTAGTGTCGTCGGAATATGTCGCAGTTAAGATGCTTTTGAATAGTTAAATGAAGCAGGGATTAAGTATACAAGTACCGACATGATGTTGACTTAAAAAAACAACAGTATACTCATCGTTTCTATACTTGTTTCGCTATATTTACCTATAAGTATATGTTTAACCGTACATAGTTATCAATCGCTGTATCCATTTGTCACTTTTCATGTTGACATTGTAACTCACATATGAAACTTCGATCAGTTATGCAGAAGGCATTGATTAGGCTAACACATGGTCCTAGCAGTAATAGGTATTCATTGTAAACTGAAAAGTAATTTCATCATGAATTACATGTCGGGGACTGACTTGAAAAAGTTTGGCGACCTTGTTGTTTTGGACTCTGATGATAGCCTAAAGGAACTTACATGGCTACTCCACAAGCCTAATATTCAAATAGTTAAGTCAACATAGGAAGAAGTTTTAAGGGCATCAACGATCGAAACTGGTGAAAGTTTTACACCACAGTAAAAATGTTATGAAGAGCTGGTTGCTTGGAGCTTTGCTCAAAACAAATGTGCCAGCCTTTATTGGTTTCTTGGAAGCTTTGAGATCAAATTTCATTTTTAAATTAGGATAGAAATTTAAATTATTAAGAGGTCGCGCTTAGTGTACGCGGACTGCGAATTAAACTTCTTCGCAGGTAATCATATTGTAATGATTTTTATAGCATCTTCTCATACCTATATGATGAATGTTATTGAGGATGTATAGTCGACTGTAGAAACTATTATAGGTGGGATAATCAGGAGTCAGTCTTTTTTTAAATATTTTTAATTTTGCCGACGTTTCGGTTCAAGCTTTGTGAGCCATCATCAGGGCATTACTGAGCCATAAACTCAATGCTGATAACATAAACTGTGTTTATGCTTGGACATGGCTCAGTAATGCCCTGATGGTGGCTCACAAAGCTTGAGCCGAAACGTCGGCAAAATTAAAAATATTTAGGAAAAGACTGACTCCTGATTATTCCACCTATTTTATGATGAATGGTTCTACGCTTGTTTAAAAAAGAGATTCAGAGGGAGAAAAATTAATATATCTTGTATACACGAAAGTACTAATACAAAATACAATGGAATGGCGTGTAATGGACACATTCAATTATTGATAAGTTCGTATCACGGAGAGATTCCTTCAACTAGCTGGTACTTCAATGGATTATTACATTAGTATTTATATTTTCAGCCAACACTAACCATCTTTGCTAGAAAAATGGTTGAAAAAAAAAAATCATCTTTCTGTCTATACTACATATACAAAATGATAACTCTATTCTTGGTTTCCTGGAACTTCTTCTAAACCAAGCTACAGATGTTGATGCGGTGTTCACTGCCATTTAGGGCATTATTTCCTGAAGGTTTATAAGTAACATACATTGCAGTGAATTTTTCCTTTTGATGGGAAAGTAAAATTTTCTGTGATCAAAATATCAAAAAAGTATTCCTGAATTATCTAGGGTTTAGTATAAGTTTTGTCATATATTTCACTCGTGATTTGCCAAAAAAAAATGTAATGTTGATTATGTTATCTCGAACTGTTCCTTTAAATTAAAATTATTAAATTCCCTAAATTTGTTTCTAATAAAAGAAAATAGAAAAAATATAATAGAAAAAAAATTAAACAGTATATTAAATGAAATAATTCCAAAATTAAATATGATAATTAAAATTGACGTAATAAGGGTAGTTTTAGTTATTGTGTTTTGGTAGTTCATTGCTCATTTTTATTCTTATTTTCAGGGAAGGTTTTTTTTTTCGTATATATTCATTTATGTGAATCTCCGATAACCCAATTACGGACCCTAGTTGGGAATAACTTGTATATAAGTTATCATATTCATTTCTGAAATACAGATTAAAAAAATCTTCAATGTAAAAAAAAAAAAAAAAAAAAAAAAAAAAAAAAATTGAAATAAAAAAATACTATGTTAGAAGAAATAATATCTGTAAATTATCTTTAAAAATTTCTGAAATTACATAGCATTTTCATGTCAAACCCAAACATTTTGCAACTCTAATTCAAAGGTGTCCATGAATATTTCAGCCTTTTCTTAACCCAATAAATTAATAAAAATCTTGTAAACATAATAATATATTAACATTTTAAGTTTAAGATTGCGCGCTTAAAAGCCAAGTTATTTTTATATACCATCTAAGTGATGGTGAGAGGTTTATAAGGTAAAACATGGCTGTATCAAACGATGAAAAAAACAAAATGCAAATTAGCTAGCTGAATGTCTTTTTTTTTAAATAATACTTTTATTTTTCAAGTGGCCACATGCCTTACACTTTATAAAACTTGGCTTTTAAGCGCGCAATCTTAAACTTAAAATGGTCATATATTATTATCCTTACAAGATTTTTATTAATTTATGGGGTTTGGAAAAGGCTGAAATATTCTTGGAAAACTTTGAATTTGAGTTGCAAAATGTTTGGGTTTGACTTGAAAATGCTATGTAATTTCAGAAATTTTTAAAAATAATTTACAGATATTATTTCTTCTAACATAGTATTTTTTTATTTCATTTTTTTTTATTTTATTTTTTCTTTTTACATTGAAGATTTTTTTATTCTGTATTTCTTTCTTTTAATTTTTCATTTTCAGTTCAACTCGCCTGCGTAGTTCTACACACATTACATAAACATGTACATTTTACGTATACATATAGTCTTTGAAGTTGTGCTTAAGGGGTACTCACTACGTTTGCTATAGCATGCTATTTGTGCTATTGTGCTAAACACATCAATTTTATACAGGAAATAACTGTAGGAACTCGACGGGCTTAGCAAAATAACACAAATAGCACGCTATAGCAAACGTAGTGAGTACCCCTATAATAGGCCGAAACATGGGCATCAAGTATTACTTTATACTATTCTCGGTATAATTTTAAACCTCAGTATCACGATTTTCGTCATCCTTTAAGTAAATTAGATTTGGTGATGAGAAACAATGATTCTGAAATTTAGGACGTAAATTTACGTCGTTTTAGCATTTTAAGAACTGAAGAAATACAAAATCTTGTTAGATAATTTACAAAACACAGTCGGTTTTTTATATTTCTTTCTTGAAGTATTCACGTAGCTTTCGGTGTCATAAGTCACAATTGCTTTTAGAATTGAAATATGACAAGCAAGCAGAAGCCTGGGAAATTATTAATTTAACGACTAATATAATTACAAGGTAATAATTCTTAATATTTTGCGTAATTTTTTTTACTTTCACTTAATATATATAGTAAGGGAAAGTATTGCGATCGTGAAAATTTTCGAATTCCAGTTTTCAACGGAAATACACGTTTTAGGGTCCCCTTGAGTTTAAATAACCAAGCCCCGCAAAAAGGTCTCTGTGTGTCCGTGTGTGGTAACTCCCGGGCGGAAACGAAAAGTCCTATGAAACGGAAATTTCATATTTATGACAACTATACCCCCGAGATGTTACAAAATCTTTTGCATCAAAATCGGCCTACCAGAAGAGCCATTTTATACCATGCATATTGCACCTTTTTATGATTTTCTCAAAAACGGTTCTGACGATTTTGATTAAACTCGCTGTATCGATGTTAAATTTAATGGGCTTTAATATCATGTAGGTTTCATTCTGATTAAAATAGTCTGACAGGGCTTAAATGCCGATATTTTAAATTTTCTTCTTCTAAAGTACCTTTAATTTTGTCGATTCTATAAAAATAACTATATTATCTTGTTACCATTGATAAAAAACAGGCAAATATATAAATTGAATGAATTCGATCTCCAACTAAAGGAGAAAACAGAAAAAATATTTTTTTAATGCAATTTTTTGTTTTTGTACATAAGTACAGTAATATACATGTATGATATACCGTTGGAAATCTAAAGATTTTAGAAAAATATTATTTCATATACAAGCTTTTAAAAGTTAATAGAAAGTGATGAAAATGCGATGAAACTAAGTAATTATTTTAGATAATAATATATTAGATTTTTTAATAAAACACATGTTTCTATATAAATTCAATTTGATTAAATCCTTAATAGTTTCACAAATTTTTATCTCTAACTATGTTTGGAATTCTTTAATCGATTTTTAAAACGGAGGTAAGTGAAAGTCGTGTGTTGCCCGCACCAGATTTTTTAAATATATAAAAAATTGTTTGTTCTTTTTTCATAAATCGAATTTTAAAAATATTATACAGATGAATATGACGCTTATAGAAAAGAAAAAAAATGTGTAAACTACTTTACTTAAAGTATCTATTGATAGCAGTATATTATTTGAATATCCTAAATCCTACATTTGTTGGTTTCATTTAAAAATACTTATCGATAACCTTGAATGAATAGGCTAATATAATCATTCTTTTAAAATCTTATCGCAGTATTTTTTAATATTCATTTTGTCATCAATAGTATATTTTTCTCAGAATTCATATCTTAATTCAGATTTTTTGTCGTGCAATTATGCACGTCCTGTTGCGCAATTACACAATTTTAAAGTAGAATATGACTAGTACATCAATATATAATATATTAGTATATAATATACTATATAATATATTGGTAAATAATATAATATTGTCTGGATTTTAATTTGCTTAACTAATTACCAGAAACTATAAAGACTACAAATCTTATCACTGCTAAACTAATATATTTTCTATGTTCCAAGACTTGCAGCTTCCTACAATTCAACAAATTGTCCATACGCAAACTGCATCACATCGCACTTCAGTAAAACACTAGCCTCCGAAAACCCATTAATACAATAAAATAAATCAGTAATTACAACAAATATTCTCTCAAACGCTATACTCATAAAAGAACCAAAAATGTGTTGTTAAGTTAGTTTGTTTAACTTATAAATTTTATATTTTTATTTACTTCCTCTGTTTTTGTTTGTAGGTTGTTTTAAATATTTTTACCTGCGACTGGACAATAATTTTAATTTAAATATATTACATGTAGGTCATTTACGCAACTGTATTACAATTAAAAAAAAAAAAAAATGTGTGTGCTTAAGACCGCACGACAGAAGTGTACACTTCATTGCGAATCATAATTAATAAAAAATAAAAATAAAAAACCTTTACCACTACAACCCATGAAGGGTCTTACGGGCTTATGGGCTCAGTACGTATAGATATTCGTACTGTCTCTAGGCCAACGGCCGTGCAATGAGGTACTTCGGGCGAGATCACGCTTAGTCGCCAGGTTTCCCCCCCGTTTCTGGGTACCCACTTTATAGAGTCTGGGTTTGCCCCAGGAGGGTCTCCATACCCGAGGATCGCCCCGCGGCTAAAATAACAGAATAAATAAGATTCCGTCATAACCGGGATTCGAACCCAGGACCCGGAGCACAGTAGACTAGCGCTCTATCCACCAGACCACGCCGCTCCTCGTAATTTATATATGTAGTAAATAATATTATGTATTGTGTAGTATTATTATGGATCATATTAACATAATAAATGAGAAACAAATCAGAAATTAAAGTTATAATTTTTTACTTTCACTTACTATATATAGTAAGGGGAAGTATTGCGATCGTGAAAACTTTCGAATTCCAGTTTTCAACGGAAATACACGTTTTAGGGTCCCCTGAGTCCAAATAACCAAGTCCACAAAAAGGTCTGTGTGTGTGGTAAATCCCGGACGGAAACGGTAAGTTCTATGAAACTAAAATTTTAAGACAACTATACGCCCGAGACGTGACAAAACTTTTTTCATCAAAATGAGCTTACCAGAAGAGGCACTTTATACCATGCATTTTGCACCTTTTTTTAGATTTTCTCGAAAACGGTTCCGACGATTTTTATTAAACTCTCTATATCGATGTAAAATTTAATAGGCTTTAATATCATGTAGGTTTTATTTAGATAAAAATGGTCTGACAGGACTTAAATGCCGATATTTTAAATTGTCTTACCCTAAAGTACCTTTAATTTTGTAGATTCAATAATAATAACTAGATTATCTTGTTAACGCTGATGAAAAACAGGTAAATATATAAATTGAATAAATTCGATACCCAACTAAAGGAGAAAACAGAAAAAATAGTTTCACGTATTTTTATCTCTAACTGTATTTGAAAATTCTTTCATTGATTTTAAAAATCGAGGTAAGTGAAAGTCGTATGTTGCCCGCACCAAATTATTTTTTATTCTATACAAATCAAATTATTTATTTTCGTTTTCGTATTCTACAAAGGATACAATGGGTTCGTGATAACTAATATAAATATATACTTTTGATTGAATTTTACTTACATGTCTAGAAAAAAACGGCATCAATTGTAGTTCCGTATTTTGTTGTTCTATTATTTGAAATATTTAAATCCAAAAATCTTCGCTTTAATGCTCTTTTGAAAAGTCTATATTGAAATCTCCAATCAAGATCATGGGTAATTTATCCAAGTTCCGATAAATTAAACAATAAACTAAATAAACGTTAATTTTCATGGATGAATTAAATTATTTTCTTTACACTTTGATTAGGCGAGATATAAATAACAATTGAGACGTTGATTTCCAAAAGGTACTAAAGGACATTTTTTTTAAATTGATTTTTTTACATATATGTATTCTCATCATTTAGTTTTATCAAAATATTTTATTTGATTTTATCTAATGTACAGCTAAGTCATTTATAAAGGCAATTTAGAAATATAATTATTTTCTAAAGGAACTAATTACACATTTAATTTCGTTCTAAATTATACCAAAACATCTCATTTCATATCCTTAATATGATGTTATTAATATACTAAAAAAACAATGCTGGGTTTTAATGCGAAATGTATCAAAGTAGCTAATTTAATAATATAATAATTAGTGATTTTCGCGTCTCCTGTAAAATTTCCTAGAATGGATATAGTACCTTTTGAAAATCAACGCCTCAATTATTACGATGGGTAGTCCATTTTCTGCGTCACATTTTGCAACACTAATTTCTCCAATAGATGATATTCATTAAAATTGTATGGTTGAGAATTCCTAAATGCTAAATCCATCTGTGAAGTTATGATCTTTGTCGTGTCTGTATTACTTTTATATATAGCTACTCCTGCAGCTCAGCACTGAGGTCGCTTAAATTTAGTAATACAACGGAAATTTGGGATATCGATGTTATCTTCGTTGTTCAATCATATTTCTGATAAAAGCAATATCGTTGAATTTTGAGCAACATCGCCGTCAAGATCCAGGACAGATTTGCGAAGACTTTGACAATTTAATGAATATATTGATTTCCCATTTCTGATGGAAATAAAGTATTTACATGAAATGACTTACCTATACGATCGAATCACCCTTTATAGTAAAAATAACAATAGTTACGTTTTTATAATGTTTAATGTTTGTCCACTATATAATACACCACTAACTACATCCACTAACCTCACAATATCAACCAAAAATGTAAAATAAATTATTGGTAAATTAATAATTATTATGACGTATTAATAATAACTATTTAAAATATTGAAAAAAAACTATTGATGCTATTAATTGATAATAATTCTAACATAAAAAACACACACGACTGCAGCGACACAATGTAGATAACTGTTATTTTTCTCGCTCAATTAAACTCGGCGCACACTGGGGTGTAACATCAAATTATTAGACATTGTAGTATTATGGCCAGACTGTTCTCCGTACGAAAAGAAGGTTAAACGTAGAACCCCATTATTTTTTAACTAGGAATCGATTTCTGTATTCATATTTTAATTTTGAAGTGCAGGTTGTCCCAGAAGACACTTTTTTTTTATAGGAACAACCGTATTAATGGATTACGGAGTTTTTGAGCAAACCATATAAGAGGAGTGGGTACCGTTCAATTGACAATAAAAAAACATGAAAGAAATCCATACAAATTTTTATTCAAAATATTATAATTACTTACTTTTACTAATTATGTTTGTACATAATTACTTATTTAAAAAAAAAAAATGAATTATCTAAAGGTAGATATGTTGGTTTAGTAAAATATTAAAAAAATAAAGCCCATTAAATTTAACATCGATATAGCGAGTTTAATCAAAATCGTCGGAACCTTTTTAGAGAAAATCGTAAAAAGGTGCAAAATGCATGGTATAAAGTGGCTCTTCTGGTAAGCTCATTTTAAATATGAAATTTCAGTTTCATAGGACTACCGTTTCCGCCCGGGAGTCACCACACAGACCTTTTTACAGGACTTGGTTATTTGGACTCAAGGGACCCTAAAATGTGTATTTCCGTTAAAAACTGGAGTTCGAAAATTTTCACGATCGCAATACTTTCCCTTACTATATATAGTAAGTGAAAGTAAAAAAAATAGTTTATTAACAAATTTAGAGCATCAGGTGATAATTTATTTTTACGATTCATGGGAATTAAAGACAATAATATGTTCATAAAGTATAACAAAACGTTTAAAACAAAAAACTGGACTTTATAGGGACAACATTTGAAAAAAAAAAAAAAAAAACAAGAGATAAAAGGAAAAAAAAAAAATTCTCGTAAACCGGACCGAACCCTCAGATAGTTATTAATGGAAAGTAAACTATAAGCTTTCTAGTTAATTTCTGTGGTGGTAGATTTCTGGGCGGTTTTGAGCGATTTTCGTTATGAATGTTTTAAATACTTTTTAAATTAATTTTGGTTCATCAAATAGTTGTGGTATTTTTTTTTTTTAAAGGACCTTTCCATGGACGGCAGTTTTTATAAGATATCTTAGGTGGAATTTTTTAAATAAAAAAAAAAATGATGATGGAAAATGATAATAGAAACTAAGAAAAACAGCTTAACTAAAAAATTATGGGGAAATTCGAAATTTCAGATATTGGTCCTATGTCCACCGAATGCATAGGCTCGCCCCACTGTGCGGTGGTACGAGTTCATCTGATCGAGCCTTTTACTTCAGAGCGTGACGATCAGACTCACACGCAGCCTACAATAATCTGTAATGCGCCAAAAGAAGTTTACACTTAAAAAAAATATTTTTTTTTGCTGATTTGGGTGTAACGATGTCTCATCCGTAATCATTTTTAATTTTTTGGCGATTCGTAATTATGTAAATGAAGTTTATTTTATTAAGAAGAATAAATGTTTAAATTTATCTCACCTCTTCAATAAGCTCGTTTCCATGAATACAAAAGACGAAGACTTGACCGAGGGTGTATAGCAAGTAACCAATTACAGTGGAAGCATACACATCAACGCCTTCAATCTATTGCAACAGACAAATCAACATGAATAACGATTTTTAAGCTTTCTTATCTGTGAAAAATAATTATTGAAGTTAATCTCAGTTTTCATCAAGCTATATTAGTAATTATAAATTCCAGATTTGCTTCACCTTGGTGGCCTGGTAAGCGAGGAGCGTGAGAGTGACAGTACTGGTCAACATGTGAAGCAGCAGCGCGGAACCATAAGCGTCACCGATGCTCGACACAAACCTATAAATCAAAATTCATACTAGATACTAGTTTCATTTAATCATAGAGAATGGACATCATGGTAAATGCTTAAATTTATAAAAAAAAAAAAAAAATGATGGAGTAATTATTTTGAAACTGACAACAGTAAAAATTAAATTGATTTCTGACATTGTTTGCCTTCGAACATACACATACTCAAAAAAGTTTCCCTACACCCATAAATAAATTCTTAGTTTTGAAAGCTGAAGTTGATTTCCTCCACACTTTTTACCTTCCATTTGACCCAAAATATTAAATTTGGACTCCTAAGAGAATATTACCCGTTCCCAGAAATATTTGGGTTCATTTACTAACTCCCAAGCAAATTAAACCAGTTCTTCTGGTTTGATTTATTGAAGAAGGGTTTTCTTCTTGCGACTCGACCTCTGTATCCTTCCCTTTTTAGAATATTTTTGACTGTTTCTGGGTGGAATTGAATCTAATAGTACCTTTTTATTATAATGGCCATTTAGGTGTCGGTAGTGTGAGGATTTGTATGGACTTCAGCAAGGATGGCTTGCCTATGGCGATTCTCCAGTCTCCTATCTTTTACTGTCACGTGTTCTATCCTTCAAATATTTCAACTCTCTATGTCTTTGTAGTCCATACTGTTCAGTTGCATGTGACTTATTCGAGAGATATGCAATTTTTCTTATAGATAAGCCCTGCAAACCATAAGCTCTCTCCAATCACGAGAAACGCGCATATTGAAAAGTAATCAGTTTCCCAGGCACAAGTAAAGTTAGTACTGAACTAAGATTTGATTATCGAGATAAGATTTATACATATAACACTGGGAAGACGATCATAGTACAACAAATAGGATTAATATTCAAAGTGTATGGAAACTTTTTCGACCTACCATTAACAAATTACATTCTGCCTCGTTTTATATTAATGATGAAATGAAAATAAATAAATATATTTTTTTAATCTAATATTAGTATTAATAATTTGTACATTAGAAAGTTGTTAAGTTGCAAATAAATAGCTATGCAAAATAAAAGCATGCTGTATTGAAACTTTTTTGAGTTAGTGTACCTTTAATTTGAATGCCGTAACCTACGCAATAATTGCAAACCTTGACATATCAGTCGATAAACGTTCAGGTAGTTATGTATTAAAGAAATTAGACATGACTATTAGTTTAATAATGAACTCATTAAACATATAGAAAGTAATTTCACGTGTGACAGATTGGTGTTTTGATTAAACACGGTTTTTATTAATGTCACAGAATATTATTTAGTACTAACTAGGGGTGGGCATAATCGAATGACTATTATCGGATCATTCGATTATCCCAATGATTCGAATTAATCGATTATCAGATTAATCGGTTTGGAGAAACGAATGATCATTCGAACTGAATTTTTTAATGATAATCGAGGGATTGTAAGCAGCTCGGATAATCAAACGACATTTTTTTATGTTTTTTTTCATAAGTTATATGCTGGTCAGCCATTATAGAGACGGGAATTGTGGCTTATCAATCCATATTAATCATTCGATCATTCGATTATGAAATCATTCGATTATTTAAATCATCGAAGTCCGATCATCCGATTATGACGATCATTCGATTATGCCCACCCCTAGTACTAATCATTGTTTTTCGATTTTCACAGATCCTTTTTATTTTTATTATAATAGGGGTACTCACTACGTTTGCTATAGCATGCTATTTGTGTTTTTTTGCTAAACCCATCGAGTTTCTACAGTTATTTCCTGTATAAAATTGATGGGTTTAGCACAATAGCACAAATAGCCTGCTATAGCAAACGTAGTGAGTACCCCTAATATCAATAAATGTTTAATGTTGTCACTTATCAATTTGTGAATTGATCTAAAGTCTTCGGATCTAAGGTTGCTGAACGGCAAATGCAGTATTTCTGACGTAACTTATAGTTCAATAAATTTTAATTTTTAGATTTGACGAAATTGGGTATAATTGGGCCTCCGGGCCGCATAAAAACTTATTTTGTAATAGCGAGTAGGGAAAACACCGATGAGCTTCATTTAAATAAATACTGAAATAAGACGTTTCAATTTAGAACAGATCAAGTTCTTAATTTGGAATATAATAGAATAGAATAGAATATACTTTTATTGCAATCGGGGATTTCCCCATACAATAGGAATGTGTACATAAATCATATTTTTTATATACTGTTTTCAACTTTTTGGTGTAACAAACTAAAGAAAACATATATATATATATATATATATATATATATATATATATATTATATATATATATATATATAATAAATATATGTATATAGTCATATATGAGTACAATAAAAAAAAAAAATATATATTTAGCCACAAAAAAAAAAAATATATATATATTTAGCCACAAAAAAAAAACAAAAATACAAATAAAATAAAATAAACAATAATAATTAGCAAAAAAATATATATCCATTTCTTATGACTTCAAAAACAAAACAAAATTATAATAAATAAATTAAGATACATTTTTTGACTTAGTGATCTATCACAAAACCTCTTAATTTGGAATAGTTCCCTTTAATGTTTCCAGATTCAAATAATTGTTTCATACTTAAAACTGGTCCTCAAGATACTTTTAAGAGTTTCCTCTCATCTATTAGATTGTCAATACACTAGTCTCAAACGAATTCCAGTTATAATGTAAAGCTTTACTAACTTGACAACGTGCTTATGACGTTCGACCCAGTACTTGATGGCAGAACGGACCAGTAGTTCTTGCTTTTTCGTTAGACCATTCGGTCCAATACCATTCCCATTTGCCTGAATTGTTGACACTCCTGTCTGTCCAAACCCAGAGAAATCATTTCGATTGCTGTAGATTCCACGAATATCGAAATCGTTACCATCTAAACAAAGAAAAAATGACTCTCATCAACTTACTCAACTCAAATAGTGTCTTCAAGTTTATCCAAATATTATTTATCGTATTATTATTTTTGCTTATATAAAACATTAAAATTGTGTTATTACGCTTACCATTTTCAACGAGAGGCATGTTGGAGCCTGTAGAACTTGCTCTGAAAAGTTCCCCAGAATTAGGTACGACGCTGTCCAAAGTAGCAGAGAGTTCCATCAGCGGTTGCAAGATTTCCTTGAGATGCTTCAACTGCTCGCAGGCAAATATGACGAAAGAGCAAAACAGGATATCCAGGAGATTGGCATGGCTTAGTGAGATGAACAGCCAATAAAGCTATCACGAAAACAGTAAGGTTAATTAGGTTTGGAAAGTTGTATTTTTATAGATTTGAAAAGGAGACAAGTATGATATGAGATAATACCAATTGAAGGCTGCATTATCGACCCTGCAAAGAGAGAAGTTGTGCACTACTCTCAATGGAGAGGATAACTCAGAGGAGAGTGACAGGACTGTATACAAGACACTGCCAGCTTAACAGGCATCTCCATAAAATGGGATGGTTAGAATTAGATGGCAAGAAAGAAGATGAAACTGTATATCATGTGGTATGCAGTTGTCCAGAGATTGCAAGGATGCGGTTTTACCATTTTGGCAGCGACCGTATTTTAGATCCAAAGTTGTGTGAACTGATTAACCCATATAGCTTGGTCAGATTCACCAAAGCACTAGGCCTGTATTAACAGAAATGGACGGCGCACAATTAGCCAATAAGGCTGCAGTGCATAAGATAAGTCGGGATAAAAAAATAAAATAAAATAAATAAAAAAAGGCTGCACTATTGTCAGCTAAGAAATAATCAAAGGGTTTCAAAATTAATGCAAGAAAAGCTTGCTAAACTTACTTAAAAAAAATCAAGAGGTTGGGTAAAGGATATCCTTTAATGAGAGAAGTTGGTTGAGGGTGTAGTCAATTTAACACACAATTAAGCCTAAACTTAATTTATTGGTGCCGACGTTTCGGCCTAAATTATAGGCCTTCTTCAGGGTGGTTGTGTGAGCTGAGAAGGCTCACAAAACGACCTCTGTTGGCTGCACCCTCAACCAACTTCTCTCATATATACACACAGTCAACCATTGTCACTTCATGATATCCTTTAATGAATTATTACCCTGAAATCTAGTCAGCAGGATGTTACAATGGATTATGGGTTTATTTTATTTATATTATGCATATAAATTGATTTCAGCAGTCTCAGCGAATATCTTTGGAATAGCCTATTTATAGAAAGTTGGGAATATTGGTATAAAGATAAGAAAAGAAGATTGAGCAGCAGACCTTCGTTATTTTCAATAAAATATAATTTACTGAAATGGCAGGTGTGATAAAAAAAAGACGAAAAGAGTCTCATTAGATAATATTCTATAACTTGTTAAATTCAAACAATTCAATTATATTGTAATATTATTTTATATTATAATGTATATCAGATACCCTGAAACAGCCAAAAAAGTGTCTACGTATTCATACAGGATCATTGATGAATGATAATTGATGAAGAAGTTGGTTGGGGTTGCGGTCATCATAAAACACAGTAATAATATAAAAAATAGAATAAAAGAAGTTTGTTTTATTGGTGACCACCTCCCCGGCCAACTGCTCCATCATACAAATCTTATTGTTACTCTAATCATAAAGGCATATATATATATATATATATATATATATATATATATATATATATTATATATATTAAACATAAACCTACACAAAATTAAATAATTGTGACCAAAGCTAGTGTAATTATATCACAATAATACAATTCGTAATATAACGAAAAGAATTACAGGTATTGAAGAGGATTTATCTATCCCAACATGAAATAATCCTGAGTGGGAACTCCTGTGTGGAGTGGTTGGGATAGCAGGAGCAGCTAATGTGCGTAAAATGTCTAAATTTTTTATTCAAAACATATTGGGTTGTAACATAATTTTGTAGCGTTTTTCAAAATTTCAATTTAATCCTTTCTGTCTTAATAAAATCATGTTTACTTGGTCAATAATGTTTACATAATTTAAAAACGGATTATTTAAATGGAAGAGAAAGAAATTCATTTTCGTGGTTTGATGATTTTTTACTTTCGCTTACTATATATAGTAAGGGGAAGTATTGCGATCGTGAAAATTTTCGATTTCCAGTTTTCAACGGAAATACACTTTTTAGGGTCCCCTGAGTCTAAATAACCAAGTCCCGCAAAAAGGTCTGTGTGTGTGTGTATGGTAACTCCCCGGGGGGAAACGGTGAGTCCTATGAAACTGAAATTTCATATTTATGGCAACTATACCCCCGAGAGTTACAAAATCTTTTGCATCAAAATCGGCTAACCAGAAGCGCCATTTTATACTATGCATATTGCACCTTTTTATGATTTTCTCAAAAAGGGTTCTGACGATTTTGATTAAACTCTCCATATCTATTAAAAATAGGCTTTAATATCATGTAGGCTTCATTCTGATTAAAATGGTCTGACAGGGCTTAAATGCCGATAATTTAAATTTTCTTCTTCTAAAGTACCTTTAATTTTGTTGATTCTATAAAAATAACTATATTATCTTCTTACCATTGATGAAAAACAGATAAATATATAAATTGAATAAATTCAATACCCAACTAAAGGAGAAAACAGAAAAAATATTTTTTTAATGCAATTTTTCGTTTTTGAACATAAGAGCAGTAATATACATGTATGATATACGTTGGAAAGCTAAAGATTTTAGAAAAAATATTATCTCATACACAAGCTTTTAAAAGTTAATAGAGAGTGATGAAATGAACATAAATTAACTGATTATTTTAGATAATAATATAATAGATTTTTTAATAAAACACATGTTTCTATATAAATTCAATTTAATTTTTTCCTAAATAGTTTCACGTATTTTTATCTCTAAATGTTTTTGAAAATTCTTTCATTGATTTTTAAAATGGAGGTAAGTGAAAGTCGTGTGTTGCCCGCACCAGATTTTTATTTCCGAAAAATAAAATCCGCTGCACAGACGGTTAACAATATTTCCAGTGTGTATGGTGATGATGCCTTAGGAGAAAGCACCGCCCGTTAGTGGTTTGCTCGGAAATTTTCAGAAACTTTGACTTAGAAGACGCAAGGTCGGTGTCTTAATTGTTATAGGAGGGCGGAACTAAAATATCTCCTGAAAGATTGCAACACATAATAAATCGAAATTTTTCATATATAATTGATAAAAATATTTACAAGAATTTGATTTTTTTATTGAAATCACCAGTGAAAAAAGGCTACGTACTCAGAATGAATTCATACGAGTTTATGTCAGCATAAATCACTAATTACCGATAAGAATAAAGAAAATGGAGTATAATGATGCTCAGAGAGGTCTTAAGATAATTTGTATTCCAACTACTCCAGTTCCAATGATCGTCAGTTACTGACTTTAAATGTACTCCAATCCCTCAAAGCCACTCATTATACATAGAGTTGTCCGGAAAATAAAGCAGGATTACATTTTTAAAATTAAGAGAAAAAAATATATATGTTTTTTATAATTAAAATAGTCCCCATTACTTTAAATACATTAAGGATGCTCTTACCCTCTGAATAGAATTTGGAATCCTTAGAATTTTTAAATTCTGGAAAACCATTTTTCAACAATCTTTGATCAATAAATTTTTCTTCTGCTCCTCCTTTGTCGATGCACTGTCCAGGATGTCTGCTTTTATCGTAAAAGAAAATAACGAAAAAATTTCTTCACAAATAACAATTCCGGACAGACATGATCGTTGTTATTCCGACGAATTTCAAAATGCTGATTTTTTCGGCGGTCGTTTCATGTACGAGGGGCCCATATTTCTAGCTTCTTCATCTGCCGAATCGCCTTGAGGTGGTCGATTTGCTTACATTGATTTTCCTTGCAAATTCTCTGAAAGTTTTTCTGGAATTTTTTTCCACCATAGCAGATAAGATCACTTCAAAGGAAGAGGTCTTCCACGATTTTTTTTTTCAGGCGGAAATCATTCTCTCGAAATATTTCTTAAATGTGTATGGCCTTTTGGGCCTCATTCCGAGCTTAAGCTAATAAAATAAAATTATATAAACACTTAAAAGAGCACACATTGACTTCCATTTGTCACTCAATCACTTTATTTCATAAGCCCCCATATCCGTCAACGTTTCGGGGCTGTTTCCCCATTTTCAAGACTTATTATTTTTTTTTCAATATATAAATGCCTTTTCATATATCTGAAAAGGCATTTATATATTAAAAAAAAAATAAAAAAAATAAGTCTTGAAAATGGGGAAACAGCCCCGAAACGTTGACGGATATGGGGGCTTATGAAATAAAGTGATTGAGTGACAAATGGAAGTCAATGTGTGCTCTTTTAAGTGTTTATATTAAGAAAAACTTCCAAAAAAATAAAATAAAATAAAATTATACTAAAATCACCCTTAGTTAGGACTAAATTATTTACAAGGAGCGAAATACTACAGAGGTAAGTATATATTTTCTTTTTAAATAGGATTAATAAGTCTTGAAATAAATAAAAATGAATGTAGATGAGTATTTTATATATTTATATAATATATATATATAAATATATATATAAATATAAATAAGAGTATATAAATAAAAACATAGAATCCTGTATTATTTTCCGGACAACTTAATACAAGTTATAAATCAAGAATACATTCTTTCTCCACGCTCACCTGATACACGAATGTTGCAAAGTAACAAAAGCCCGATCTAGCATCCCACGGATACCATGCGTCAACCATGAGTTGTGGCATTTCCACAGTAATCGTACTGTTGACATCTTCGGGGTCAGTGATTTCCCGATGAGGATCTCCTAGGAAGGTTACAGTCGTCCAGGCCAGAACGGAGAGTATCGTGATGGCACCAATTATCATAAGCAGCTTCCTCATTCGTGACAACGCGGTCGCTCGGTGTCGGGCGTTGGATTCGGCGAAGAGGGGGTGAGAATTCACCTATACCAACAAAAGAATTGGAGTAATTATCATAAAAGGATTCAGGTTTAAAGGATTTGTGAAATGACGGTAGAAAATGAACTCTAGTTTCATTATTCCAGGTATACAAGGTAAATAAAACATCTAAAATAAATTATTATTTAAAGAATGTTAGCAAAAATTTATTTTAACACCTAATTAAATTTAGGCTTACCTGACTATTGTAATTTTTAGGGATATATTTATCAAATAGAATCCCCGCGTATCCTATTTTGGCAAAATTAATCAGTTTCTCAAAATAGTTTTCACAATTTTATTCAGTTTATTTTTAAATCGAGTCAAAGAAGGGCTTTAAGAGTATCTCTTCATGACTCCCTTATGATGTGATATGCCCAGAAATAATACCGTTTAACCATAAACAATTTTAATTTTTTGAAATTCTCTCAAATATAATAAATTTTGTGAAAGGTAGTATATAATAGGTGTATATAGCGTTGTATGTTACTGCTTCTAACAAAATATGTAAGCGCAATAATATAACTCTCTTTATGTTTATTGTAAAAAATCTCTTTATATACTGAGATATTTAAATAAAAATAATCTATAACCAATCTGTGACAAAGTGAATATTTGCTGATATGAATTTGTTTAGTTCATAAAATGGCTCATTTTGTCGTCCGACCTCCACTGACCTCTGAACGAATAAAACAAGTGGAAGTCGTAAGGATGAATTTAAGCTTTTTCAGTAATAAAGTCAGCTTTTACGTTATACTTAAAAAAAAAATAAAATAAAGTCAGAAAACGATTTTACTTCAAATTTTAAAGCTAAATAAATTAAACTGGCTTTAATAGTAGTGTTGAAAAAGAACTAGTTAAATAACTAAGAAGGTCTTATAATATGACCACTATAAAGTGAATTTACATGTATTGAAGTTTGAAGATCATATTTTAACAACATAATTACCATTTATTATTCTGTTACCTGATTCCATGCTCCAAATGTTCGGTAGAAATATTTGCTCCTTACAGCAAAATATCCAAATTTAGTGATACTGTGGAGGAAAAACAGTGTGGTGATAGTAGCTGCAGCCATCTGGTCGGCATCATAAGTGTCCAGGATGAGGAAGCAAGCGAGAAAGGCGAATTGCATCACTACCAAGAACGTTGTTAGCCAGCAATATGCCAGTCGAATCAACCTGGTCTAAATAACAAAAAAAAAGTATATTATTTTTGTGTGTGTATATATACATATATAAAACCTGTACCACTACAAACCATGAAGAGTTTTGAGCTCAGTACATGTAGAGATGCGTACTGTTTCTAGGCCAACGGCCATGCAATGCGGTGGTTCGTCCGAGATCACGCTCAGCCACCAGGTTTTTTTCCCCATTTTTGGGCACCCACTTGATTGAGGCTGGGTGTGCCCCAGGAGGGTCTCCCTACCCTAGGATCGCCCCCCCCCCCCCCGGCTGAAATAACAGAATTAATAATATTCCGCCACAGCCGGGATTCGAACCCAGGACCCGGAGCAGAGTAGACTAGCGCTCTACTCACTAGACTACGCCGCTCCACACACACACACACACATATGAATACCCTTACACCTTATTTTATATGGTTCAATCCATTTGGAATCTTCCAGGCCTTGCAGCTCGACATTTTTAATTTTCGTGATTATTTGGACAACTTATTCTCTATCCTTTCGTGAATATAAAACGATAAATAAAAAAAAAACAAAAAAACTTCTGGCTAATACTTTCAGTGTCGCCGCCGATTTAAGTCAGCTTCACAGGCGAAAACATGTGACGGGTCTTTTAGTCTTTTATACTTTGCGAATTATTTTGCGTATAACTAACTATTGGTTTGTTGCTCGTTTTGGTTATTGTGGCAGGAGTTAAAGAAATCAACAGTAAGCCCACACGAGCACATAAGCACAATATTTAGTTATACGCAAAATAATTCGTGCTGCAAAAAGTATGAGCATAAAAGACTGAAACCTGTGGTACTTTAAGTTTGTTCCTGTTTTTTTATTTGTTTTAATCGTATTCTAATTTAAATTTAGCAATGTAGTTCTGGAACTATATTTATTTATTAATTCAAGTTTGCTTTCTTTTATTTTATAATCATGCCAATTTAATTTTGTCTAAATTGTGGGAATTTTTTTTCCCCTGATTATTGTAAATTTATTTATTTATTTTAATTGTTTTACAAATTTAAACTTGAAAGTTAAAAGAAGTTAATGCTTGAACAACTTTCTATTATATTATGACCATTGTACATTTTTAAAATAAAAATTCTTTCTATTCTATTCTAAACCTCATTTAAGTTACACCCGAGCGCAACAGGGGAGACTCACTTTTATGCATATATATTTGAAAATTAAGTACATTCTTAGAAGTAAAAACAGCCTCTAACCACACCTACCCTTATTTTATTTTTACTTTTATAATTTTTATTTGTTCCGTCTATTTTTGGGGTAAGGGTAGCTCCCCCTCCCTCTGCTGCCCTCTGCCTAAGCCCGTGGGATGCAATAACGTTTATAGCAGCCATTAAGTTGCAATTTAAACTTCTTTTACGGGACTTTAATGCCATTCCAGGGGTATTAGAAATATAACAAAAATAGACCTAGAAGATCTTTGCCTGTGGGTTGGGATGTTAATAAAACAGGATAAAATGTTAAAACTTTATTAAGCGCCTAATGAAATTCTTTTAGCCATCCCTGGCTGGCGGTATGGTATACCTCATTCGCTGCTGGAACAATCAGAACATTATACCGGGTATTATAGTGATTATAATAAATAATTCCACACGATCTCTAATCATTTTCGTTTATTATTTTCAATAATTAACCTTTGTAATCGACCAATAAAAAATATTTACTCCCCCTCCCTCGAAATTTTAGATAACGTTTCAATATAAGTAGAATTCGAATAATGAATAAAAAAAAAAACCGTTTGTCTGCCGTCCGCGGAATTGAGACGATTTCCAAAAGGTACTATATCCATTCTGGGGAATTTTACAGGAAGCTCGAAAAGCCCTCATTACTATATTATTAAATCAGCTAATTTAATACCTTTCGCATTAAAATATAGAATTATTTCTTTACTATATTAATAAAACCATATTAAAGTTAAGAAATGAAATGTTCTGTTATGATTTGGAATGAAACTAAATGTTTAATAAGTATCTTAAGAAATTAATAGCATTTCTAAATCACGTTATTAAAGGACATGAGTGTTCATTAAATACAACCAAATTTAAGATTTAGATATAACTAAATGAGGAGAATATAAATATGTAAAAATATTAATTTCGTAGAAAATGTCCTTTAGTACCTTTTGGAAATCAACGTCTCAATTCTCCGAAATTACTGGACCAATTTTTTTTAAATTCACTACAAAAATACTAGTCCATGCAACGATGTTTCTAACATCTTGACGTTAACATCAGCTGGTTATTTTTAAAATGACAGCTCATTAAGCGTGATTTAACTCAATAACTCAGTTATTTTTGAATATAGAGAAAACAAGTTATTAGTATTTTCTAACTAAAAGGCCGCGAATAATTATATAAAAAAGAAAAGAAAAAAATTGAAATTTTTCACATAAATACGCTCATAACTCAGTTATTTTTGACGATAGATAAAAGTATGTATAGAGTTTTTGAATCAGTAAATCGCGATAAAAAAAAAAGAAGGAAAAATTGAAATTTTGCCTATATATGCCTATTCTAACTACGTTATTTTCAAAGATAGAGAAAAAAATCATTAATGTTTTTTAACAAAACACCTAATTAGTAAATAAATAAATACCAAAAATTTTATTATATGGGGAATTATATTTTCGACAAAATGAAAAAATAATCATTGAAATTGCTTAACAACTAGCTGAGATATAGCGTTTTAAAACTAGCGGTAGTGATATGAGATTATCCTTTGAATTATTGCTTTTCATATTAATTAATTGCCTATCAACAGTTATACCCTAATATTGTTATTTCGAAATAATAAACCATTCTGTAATAATTTGCAGCGTTCTTTTTTTTCCGATTGCCAGAACACACTCATGATTTGTATATAAACTTTATTTGGTAAATATATTATTGTTCAACAAAAATCGTATAAACATATGAAATATTATACCAAAATTTCCTTTTTATTTAATTAAAAGAATTCTTCAACTCCAGAACTCTGTATTATGCATTGAATATTTACGAAAATTGGTCCAATCCTTACTTCAAATTCTTGTATTTCCACACTTATTGGAAGCCTTGTTATATTCTGTGGTACAGGTTCAAAGTTTCAAGGTTCAATTCAATAAAAATGTTGGATGTACTTGCTAATTTTTATTTTCTTATGTTTGAAATTTTCACTCATATCGATTACGCTTTTTTTTGCCATTTTTATCTTAAAACATTTTAATACATTGATAATTTCTTTTCTGCTGTAAGCATCTAGGCTCTGCCAGTAGCCTCGTTTCCTGATATAGCTGCATTTCTATGTATCCATTAAGTATTTAGTCTTATATCACAAATTATACTTGAGTGGCCTAAACAATAGTTTTTATCTATTACTATTACTGGTTTTGGTTATGCCTAATCCTACATTATTAATATGAAATATTAAATGTAGAAGCGGTCGAGAGTCAGAAAGCCCTGCACATGTGTTGGATAAAATGTCCACATAAGATGAGTCTCGTTACCTGACGGCACAACAACATAAAACAGGAAATAGGAACTTTTAGAAAAGAAAAACTATAAATGTTTTCAAGAAGTATTTTGCCTTGAATCCGATGAGTCAACAAGATTTGTGGACATCTTAGTATTTAGTGCTACAGAAATAGAAGCACTGATAGTAGTTCCAACAATCTGATATGAATCTAATAATTGGAAGTTAATAAAATCCAAGAAGAGAAAGAAAACATTTATACAAAATGTATTCTCTACCTGTAAGAAAAGTTTCGTGAGGAGTCTGGTGAAAGAACATTTGAAGTTTAGGTTCAGAAGAAGAGGAACAATCCCATTCATTAGCTACGAGAGTATTTCTGAAAAGTATGGACTTAAAAGAAAATACTTCGACGAAGCTTTGGAGGAGTTCGTCTCCATGGACATTTGAGAAGGCGAGCCAATAATGAACTTTTTACATGTTTTAAGGACAATGTTGGCGTTATGACCTTGAGCTTGGCAGACTGAGTTTGGCATGCAGTCATGTGGCTAGAATGGAGGATAAGGTGATCCCAAAAGCCGCCTAAACTGAACCTCTTTACGGCATCAGAAGAAGAGGGATATCGAAACGTAGATGGTCGGAGGGTGTGACAGCAAACGCAAGGGATATCCTGGGAGTGAGAAACTGGATGACAGCTGCACAAAATAGAAATGACTGGAGAAAGCTGGTAGAGGAGGCCAGGACTCTTATCCGAGTTGTAGCGCCAGACTGATAGACCAATTTTATTGTAATATAAATAATATGGATGTATATTTGGCGGCATCTTCCATTTTTGTTTCTCTAAGATTGTCTTAAGGACAATATTCAATAAAGTTAAGGATTATTTCAGTATTCTGTGTAATCATAGCGTCTCAGCAAAGTTGAGCAGCCAATTGGGATTTCTCTTTTTCCTCGTGAAAAAAATCCTTATGCAACTCTTATTTTTTACCTCTTGTTCTAATCGAAAATTCATCTTTTCTTTTAAAACTATTTAATTCAAATGATATGTAAATTAAAGAATATTTAAAGTTCTTACCATTCCTCCAGTTTCTTCATGATACTCCAAAAGCCAGTGACCAGTCAGCTGCATGAGTCTTATGTTTGGCCAGAGGTCTCCGACCAAACCATGCATTTTAATTTTTCTGCATCTTGGATATTCACTGAAAAAATAAAATAATTTATTCAAATAAGTGTGTAATTGTCCGTAACTATAACTTCAAAGGAAGAATTAATTTTTTTTTTTGAAAACGGAAAAGAAAAATTTCATATATTTTTTTTGTAACAGTAATATTTTAATTTATTATTAAAATAAAAAGAGTGTTTTAATAATTCCATCACTTTAGAAAGTTAGTATGACAACATTTTTATTCTACTAATAAAAATCTTCATGTTAATATATCGAGTCACTCATTTCTATTTATTTTTGTTAATTCTTCCTATTGGCATAAAATATATTTGTGTAGTATTAATATTATTTTCACTTTCCTACATATTAACTATATAGTAAGAGAATGTATTGTGATCTTGGAAATTTTCGAATTCGAGTTTTCACCCGTTTTAGGAGAGACGAGGATAGAGATAATAGACGTTTTATTATCCACTGAGTACAAATGACCAAGTCCCGTAAAACGCCCCTCTGTGTGTCTGTTTAGAGTAAGTCTAGCACGAAAACGAGAGTAAGTCTAGCACGAAAACGATAAGTTTTATAAAACTAAAATTTCATATTTTGAAGCGTATCACTCGAACCATTGGATTCACCAAGATCGTTCGACCTGAAGAGCCTAATACTATGCATTTTTCCACTTTTTACGATTTTCTCAAAAATGACAATCGATTTTGATTAAACTCACTTTACCGATGTAAAATTTCAGGGGCTTTAATATATTGTAGGTTTCGTTTTAATTAAAATAGTTTGATAGGGCGTAAATGCCGATTTTTTTAATATTTGGAATCATGTACCGAAATTTATTAAAAATTTAATGTGAATCAGACCAACATTTTAATTCTTTAAGTAGCGATGTGCAATGCCTTAAGGACAATTCAAAAATTACCTAAATTTGTGAATTATGGCGGTTCAGGCTCATACTACATTAGCCTATATCCGTACGAATATTCTTAGAATTTCGGCAATATAATTTTAAAAATTTCCTTTCCGCTGTTTATTTTAGCATTCTTATGGTTTAACACGACCAGGCTGTTTTCGCTTTAAATCAATTGCGAAGTAATCAATCGAAACAAAGTCATTTTGTTCGGTCATAGTTGTAAATATTTTACATTCACTTACATATATAAGACATTTATATTAAGAGAAAGTATTACGATCGTGAAAATTTGAATTCCAGTTTTAAACGGAAATACACGTTTTAGGGTACCCTGAGTCTAAATGACCAAGTCCCGCTAAAAGGTCTGTGTGTGGGTTTGGTAAGTCTATCGCAAAAACGAAAAGTCGTACGGAACTGAAATTTCATATTTAACACAACTATACGTCCGAGATGTTACAGAAACTTTTTCATAAAAACAGCTAACCATAATAAGAACCACATTATACCATGCATTTTACACCTTTTTACGATTTTCTCAAAAACGGCACTAACGATTTTGATTAAACTCGTTATATTGATGTAAAATTTAATGATCTTCAATATCATGTATGTTTCATTCTGATTGAAATGGTATTACAGGGCTTAAATGCCGATATTTTAAATTTTCTTCCTTTAAAGTAACTTTAAATTTGTACATTAAAAAAGGTTAAGCATATAATCTTAATGACATTGATGAAGTACGGCTAAATATACAAGTTAGACGAATTTGATGACTGACTGAAGGATGATAAGCAACAATATTTTTAATGTAATTTTATTTTTTTTGATGTTAAGAACTGTAATATAGACGTATAGTATACCGTTGGAAAGAGAAAGATTTTATAAAAAAAGATTATCTGATACGCTAAGTTGTAAAAGTAATATTTTTTTTTTAATTCTTTTATTGATATTTACAACTGTACAATTTACATAGTACAGTAAGTAAATGTGCTAAAAACAGACAATTGGCTTGAAAAAGACATGAGAAGAATCTACCCAGCGGTAGCACTTCAATGTTTAATTGTTCAGCAGGTCTCGAGGCCACCGTCTTTTCAGACGCCTCAGAGGATTGTCGGGAATATATGTCGATGAGAGGATGCGGACAAGCGGGTTTGTATGGGCGGGTAAATTGGAATGAAAGGAGGGTATCTTTTTTGAGCGATTTCTGTTGTGGGATATTCAGGTCTCTATGGATGAGTTTGTTGGTAACAAAGTAAGGAGCGTCTAGGATTTGACGAAGGATTTTGGATTGCAAGGATTGGATGCGGGAGGAATTAGATGGTTTAGTGGACCCCATACACTATGCCATATGTCCAGATAGGTCTAATAATGGTTGTGTAAATGAGTTTTTTGAAGTAAAGAGGAGTTTTGATCGTTTGTCAAGTAAGTGTTTTAATAGTCGATATCTACGAGCAGTTTCCTGTCGTTTAAGTCTAGTATGAGGATTCCATGTAAGACGTTTGTCAAGATGAAGTCCAAGGTATCGTAATTTGTTCTACAGTGATGAGTGGGGTATGATTAAAGAAAACAACTGGACAGGAAGTCATAGGTTTACGTCGTAGAGTGAAGGTGATTTGGTGGTTTTGGATTTATTTTGATTCTCCAATTGTGACACCATTCTGCAGTGGCGGATAAATGGTTCTGTAGGAATTGGGAAGCAGCAATAGGATCATTATTTACGGATAGCACACATGTGTCATCAGCGTAAATAGAGAGGAAAGTGCTTGGATGGATAGGGATATCAGCTGTATACACCGTGTAGAGGATTGGGCCAAAAGGTAATATGAAGAGACGAATAGGGAATAAACTTATTACTAATTGACTATTTAATATAGTTCTATTATTTAATCTAAATCATATGTTTCCAACGAGAATGAATACACGTTATATTGGAACCAACTTAAAATATTTTTTTTCAATTTGAAGTATATTCAATAGTTTTTAAATTGATTTAGCAGTCAAGGTAAGTAAAAGTTACAATTAACGAATGAGCGTAAAGTTACATTTGCCAGATAACATGAATTAACGTGAAAAAGTTTATTGTAAGTCAGCACGCCTGATATATGTTAACAAAATTAGTTACATTGGCAAAAATTCCTGATTATATTGTCATTTTTCTTATTATCGACCGCTTAGCTCGAGGGATTCTTTCCATATTTAATACGGCTGAAGTAGGGAAATAGCTGCAACACTTATATTTTTAATATTTATATAACAGCAACAATTTGGAATGTTTTAAAAATGGCGGTTACTATGCTTTGACCTTGTTAGATCCGCTTATGAATAAATTAATAACCAGCTATGAAATCGAGATACTTTTTTTATTTTTTTAATTTATTGAAATTTACAACTGTATTAGTAAATACATCAAGTAAATTGGCTCATAATATAGATAATATACATGAAAAGACATGAAGAGAATATGCCCATGGGCAACACTCCAATAGGTAATCTACACTAGAAGGTCTCGAGACCATCTTCTTTTCAGACGCCTCGGAGGATTGTCAGGAATGGTAGAGGAAGCTAGGATTGAAACTAGTGGGAGTGGAGTTTGTCATGAAAGGAATGATACCTCGTACGGGCCAAATCAGCAACATATGGGACATTAAGGTCTTTATGGATGAGTTTGTTGGTGACCAAATAAGGAGCATTAAGGATTATTCGAAGGATTTTGGATTGTAGGGATTGAATACAGGAAGAATTTGATGGTTTATTAGAGCCCCAAAGCTCAACTCCGCACGTACAGATATGCCTTATGATGGTAATATAGACGAGCCTTTTGTAGTTAAGTGGAAGGTTAGAGCGTCTGTCCAGTAAGTGTTGAAGTAAGCGAAAGCGTTGGGCAGTTTCTTGTCGTTTCAGTCTTGTGTGCGGATTCCAAGTTAGTCGTTTGTCAAGTAGGAGTCCTAGATAGCGAATCTGTTCAACCGGGACTAGCGGAATATTATTAAAGGACACTGTAGGACAGGATGTCGTAGGTTTACGACGAAGGGTAAAGGTAATTTGGTGGGATTTGTTGGAATTGGTTTTGATTGTCCAATTCTGACACCATACTTCAAGGTCTCGGATGTGGGATTGCTGATACTTTAGGATAGAAAAGTTTCAATTTATCACACTCATCTATATCAGCATCTGGACTTATCCAAAACCCTCAATGGATCCCGAATAGGGATGTTATTTATTATTAAAAATCGATAAAAAAACTTCAAACAAATAAATGAATAAAAAGTACAGAAAATGAGAGTGGTTCCATTTAAATTTCACCTAGATCCGAAGAACACCTGTAGTATTTTGTACAGCTTGTTGTAGTAGCAAATATTTTATGATATCATCATGTCCTTACACATGCTATATTATGAATAACAAGTCTTATATTATCTATTAATAATAAAAATAGAAAAAAAGTTGGCTATTAATATACCCACAAATGGTATTTATGCTGCTGAAATAAGCGATTACTATGCTTTGACCTTGTTAGATCCGCTTATGAATAAATTAATAACCAGCTATGAAATCGAGATACTTTAGGATAGAAAAGTTTCAATTTATCACACTCATCTATATCAGCATCTGGACTTATCCAAAAACCTCAATGGATCCCGAATAGGGATGTTATTTATTATTAAAAATCGATAAAAAAACTTCGAACAAATAAATGAATAAAATGTACAGAAAATGAGAGTGGTTCCATTTAAATTTCACCTAGATCCGAAGAACACCTGTAGTATTTTGTACAGCTTGTTGTAGTAGCAAATATTTTATGATATCATCATGTCCTTACACATGTTATATTATGAACAACAAGTCTTATATTATCTATTAATAATAAAAATAGAAAAAAGTTGGCTTTTATTATACCCACAAACGGTATTTATGCTGCTGAAATAAGGACCTATGAAGCTGTTTAGTTATATAATCGATGAGCTAAAAAATAGCAATACTTCACTCTATTACACGAACGTATCAAGAGTAAAAGTAATATTATATTAAACTCACAACGTGTGTTTCATTCTTAGTTTGATATTATTTAACTATACCCACATGACCATTACAAGGTCTATCAGGACTTACGGAGTTAAGCTTTGGGGTTCTATTAAAACATCGAATTCCTAAAAATCTCTTCTAATGTCTAAGCTATCAAAATCAAAACTGGCAAACCATCTATTACCTCTCTTAATGAGACATGTTTTAATTATTATCAATTGCCGTTTTTGGTTATTGCTACTCTGTACCAAAGAATTTTTTTTTATTTATTAAATGTTTTTATAATGAATTCCAATTTCAATTATAATGTACTGTCTTTGGCATACAAAAATACGTACGCCCATCCTTGGAATATGCTGGAGAGCTTTTTATAACAGCACCGGAATTTGCCAGACAAAAAATCGAGCAGGTCCTAAACCAACCAAAAGGCTTAATGCCTGCTTCAAGAGAAAAACTTTCTCTACTACCACCCAGGATTCCCTTAAAGACAGCATCTCATCACCTTGATCTCATGAGACAAATTAAAAAAGAAGAAGCTATAGGTGAGGAATTAAGATCCTTGACTCTCGAAACCATAACTGAGCGTTATCCCAGCCCTCCTTGGCTCCATGTCTACACCGATGGTTCAGCGGAACGTACAAATTACAATGGAGGAGCTGGCGTGTACTCCCGTCTATTTCAAATCTCGAAGCCGGTAGGAAAATGGTCTACAAAGTTCGATAGCGAAATTCGAGCTATATTACTAGCTTTGCAAGCTCTCATAAATATAGATGCAAAGAGAATTGTGTTGTTTGTGGATTCACAGGCGGCCATCATAGCAGCTACGCAGCCAAATGCATCTCAAGAAAATGACGTTGTGAAAATTAAAAATTTAACAGCTGCTTCAACAAGGTAGGCAGGTGGTTTTCCAATGGGTACCCGGCCACTGTGGTATCCATGGGAATGAAGTAGCCGACAAACTTGCAACAGCTTGCTTCGGAACAGTTGGACAATCGAATTTCCTATCGTAGAGCTAGGGATGAAGTTAAGAGGGCATATACTAACGGACTCCCAAAGGCTCAGTTCGATCAACAAGCACTGGGCCAAACTCCTTATAGAAGAAGAAAGAATACCATTAGTTCGATAAATATTAGGCCGTTTTACAAAAGAAATTCTTGGATATATATATATTTTTTTAAACAATTTATTTAATCCAGTCATCGCGACGTTTCAGCCTCTAGGGCCATTATCAAGCTTCATGCATATCCATCTTAATTATCTTTTCATTTCACCGATTTTAGCAGCGTCGTCATAATTTTTTTTTTAAATATCATTTTTCAAAAAAAAAAAAACAACAGTTTTCGGCCGCCTTTTAGGTGTTCTCGTGCGCGACTCTAAGGCGGCCGAAAACTGTTAAGTTTTTTTTTTTGAAAAATGATATTTAAAAAAAAAAATATGACGACGCTGCTGAAAAGCGGTGAAATGAAAAGATAATTAAGATGGATATGCATGCAGCTTGATAATGGCCCTAGAGGCTGAAACGTCGCGATGACTGGATTAAATAAATTGTTTTAAAAAAATATATCCAAGAATTTCTTCTGTAAAACGGCCTAATATTTATCGAACAAATATTCAAACAAAAGAAAAATTACGACAATGATGAGAAAAAAATACCATTAGATTTGAAGAGAAAAGATGTTGTAGCACAGTTCGGAATGATTACTGGCCATGACTACCTCGCAAAACAGCATCGGATCGGAGTGGTAGGGTCTCCACTTTGCTGCCTTTGTCATGCAAATAGTGAAATGGATGCAGCGCATCTAGAAGTATGCCCCCGATTACAAACAATAAGAGGTGAAACCCCATCCAGATCGGAGTGGTACTGGGCTGCCAGATCCCTTATGGCGGAAGTCGAAATGGGAAGGCATAATTAAAAAAAAAATTATAATATAATTATAATTATAAAATTCAATAGAGAATAAATTTTATCTATTTATTTATTAAATGTTTAATTTTATCCTCGATTTGTTTATGGACTGGTACGTATTGGTTAATCATTTAGGTGGTGTGCGAATGAAGAGACTTTGTATATACTTTTTAAGTTAGTAGTAACCTGCTGAAAAATCATGGCTTTCTTACAGAACATCATTGCAGCATTTATACAATATGCGAGTCATGGGTTATCATTTAGTCATAAGAAAATCCAACGTAGTCTGAATGGATACTATGACCTCTATTGAAGCAATCAACAGCATTAATCTATCTTCTGGTTTGTCTTTGAGGGTTTCCGACAGGTTTAATTCTGATTGAAATAGCCATATGAGCTTTGGGGTTCTACTAAAACATTGAATTTTTCTTGTACCCAATACTTACAATCCAAAACCTTCAATGCTCCCTGCTTTGTCACGAATAAACTCATCTATAATGACCTTAATGTTGCATGTATTCCTGACCTGGACCGAACCAGGTACTTTTCCAACCATGACAAACTCAACTCCCATTAGTTTTTCTCCTAGCATCCTATCCGATTTCTGATAATCCTCTTAGGCTTCTGAAAAGGAGATAGCTTCTGGATCTTCTCGTCTATAATATTTACCGGAGTGCAGCCAATTTTGTCTATTAGCATATTTACTGGTTGAATTATGTAATAAATGTAAATTTCAATTAAAAAAAAAAATTTAATAAATAAAAAATTCTCAAATGAATGGATTGAGAAAAGAATTGATTTAAAGATACTTTAAAAATAATTAATTAATCAATAGCATGTGTTGGTATAAATATTCTCAACAACTAAAAATGCCTACAGAACAATGCCAATAAAAATAAGAAAATTCTAATTAAAAGGTGTGGGTGTGTGAGTGGTAACTCCCGAGAGTACACGAAAAGTCTTATAAACTGAAATTGTATATTTGTGACAACTATACGCCCGAGATGTTACAAAGCCTTATTTATTAAAATCAGCTGACCAGAAGAGCCACTTTATACCACGAATTTTGCACCTTTTTACGATTTTCTCAAAAACAGCACTAACGTTTTTGATTAAACTCGCTATTTCGATGTAAAATTAAACGGGCTTTAATAACAGGTAAGTTTCATTCCGATTGGAACAGTCTGAAGGGCTTTAAGTGCCGATATTTCAAACTTTCTTCCTTTGAAGTACCTTCAATTTTGTAGATTCGAAAAAATTAACCATATCGTCTGATTAGCTTTGCTAAAAAACAGGTAAATATATAAGTTGAACGGATTCGATATTCGACTAAAGGAAAAAAATGCAAAAATATTTTTTTAATGCAATATATATTTTTTGAACTCAAGAACAGTAATATACATGTGTAATATAGCGTTGGAATGCTAATGGTTTTAGAAAAAATATCATTTTATACACAAGCTTGTAAAAGTTAATAGATAGTGATGAAAAGCCGATAAACTAACTGATTATTTTAGATAATAATATAAAAGATTATTTAATAAGACACCTGTTTTTGTTAAAATCCAATGTAAATAATTCTTTAACAATTTATTTTTGTTTCTAAATTTGTTTAAATTTTTTCAAATTGATATAAATAACGGAGGTAAGTGAAAGTTGTGTGTTGCGCGCACCAGATTTTTTGTTCGGGGAATTGTTGAACTTTAATGATAATCGACATAAATGAAGTGCTTTTATATTTCAAAGGACATTAGAAGAGATTTTTTAATACATAAGAAAATTGTCTATATCAGTATTATGATACCACTGAAGTTCAAGAGCATGAGTTCATACGATGATAAGGTCAATTGCGTATCGAGTAATGATGGGATTTTGAACCTTTAACTGTAAATAATAAAATAAATAAGTATATTTTTTTACTGAAATATTCCGCGTAAATGAAAAAAAAAAAAAGTGTCCTTTTCCACCAATTCTTCAAAGATGAACGTCTCAAGATTTAATTATACTATTGAACAGGAGCGTCGGAAGGATTTTGTTTAAGAGGAGGAAATAAGCTGAAGATGGTTGGGTGGGAGGGGCAAATGGTCTGAAAATATAAATTTATTTTTCCAAACACTCCCTAAATAATTGGAATACAACGGTGTAGTCCATCAACTTTATATCGATTTTAAAAAGGCTTATGATTCAATAGACCGTCAGAAGCTATATAACATCATGATTGAACAGGGAATACCTAGAAAGTTAGTGAACCTAGTAAAGATGTGTTTGTCGGAAACATTCCATAAAGTTAGAATCGGTCATAATTACTCCGAGAGATTTGAGGTGCGATCGGGTTTGAAACAGGGTGATTCCCTTTCACCTGTGTTATTTAATATAGCTTTAGAATATGTCATAGAAAAGGTGATGTGTACCGAGAAAGGCTTAAATATGGGTGACAAGATTTCGGTTTTGGGGTATGCCGATGATCTGGTACTGCTAGGTGAAGACACGGAAACGATACAACTAAATACAAGTGTGTTAATAAAAACCGGTAAAGAAATAGGACTCGAATTAAATACCGATAAGACGAAGTAGCAGAAACTGTGTCGATCTTGGTGATATTGATGTATCAGGTCATACTTTTGAACACGTAGAGAAATTCAAGTATTTAGGTTCAATTATAACTAGAAAAAATGAAATCCAGGAAGAAATAAAGTCCCGGTTAAAGGTGGGAAATGCGTGTTATTATTCAGTTGCTAAGTTACTTAGTTCGCGGCTTCTATCTAAAAACTTAAAGATTAGAATTTTTTAAAACTATCATTCTTACAACGGTTCTTTACGGATGTGAAACGTGGCCGCTTACTTTGAAGGATGAACAACGGCTTAAGGTTTTCGAAAATAAGGTATTGCGTAAAATATTTGGTCCAAAGAGAGATGAGGCCACTGGGGAGTTTAGAAGGTTGCACAACGCGGAATTGCGGAACTTGCATCCTGTGAATATAATTGAGCTGATTGCATCGCGGAGACTCAAATGGGCGAGTAAAGTTGTTGGGCTCGATGACGAGCGGATTCCGAGAAAGTTGGTTTTCGCTGATCCGACTGGTAGGCGTCCGAAAGGTAGGCCGAAGCGAAGATGGGAGGATTGCGTTAAGGCTGATCTCGGGAGCTTGGGCTTGAATGGTGAACATTGGACGAGTCTGTGTAGGCGGAATTTGGTGGTATCGGCATCGAACCTTCGGGTTTGCTAAGCCTATTATTATTATTATTATTATTAAACACTCCCTAAATGCATATAAAATTGAAAATTAATTGCGTGCTTGGAAGTAAAAATAGTCTCTAACCAGACACTGCTCCACTAAAAAAGTGGTGCACTTTGAAAAACCATTTCATTTTTTTCCCTTTGATATTAATGTGCATTATATCAACATTTTTATAAAATAGTATTCTTTTGGGACGATTTAGAGGTTAAACTAAGATTAAGAAACAAAAAATAAAGATTTATTTGGAAAATAGAGAAAATTAACAAACATTTATATTACAAAAAAAACTGTTTTTCCTGTTGAATTTATCTATCAATAACGGGTATTCCTTCCTCTTGCTGAATTACTAATAACCGAACAAGTGGCCAGTGCAGTTGATTTTGTCGAAAAACGATGGTCGGGCATTATCATTAAATTTCTTTATTTCCAGATCGGCTGCTTGAGCCATACATGTTTTTTTTTTAACATAAATGAATAATTATTGCAACTCGTAACAATGGAAAAAGTGGGGGTATAGCCTCGTACAAAGACACCCCTAACGATTATAAATTTATAATTATTTCTGAGAATTAAATAATAAAAACAATTTGATAACAAAACGAACAATTATAATAAAAACTAAAGAAAGAAAGAGAAGTAATGAATATACAAAATTAATACTAGGTTTGCAAGAATATAAATTATAAATTTAAGATCGATTTTAGTCTAAAAAAAATTAAAAAATGAATAAATAAAATAAAATAAAAATAATTTAAAATATATTAAAAAAATAATAATAAATAAAGTAAAAAAAAAAAACATTTCAAAAACAAAAGCTAAATAATAATAAATAAAAATAAGTTAAAATATACATAAAAAGTAAAATAATATGAGGTCCGGGCATTAGGATTACCCGAAACGATTGTGTTTAGAGCGATCCTACATTTCCGCGACTTTGGACTCTACATACGCAGGCCAGGTTCGAGTCGCCCAAGAACGACACAGCCACGAGATGATCGGTTTATATAATACATACTCTTCAAAAACGGTTTTCTACTGCTTCTGAGACTGCTCAAAGATTCTGCGTGGTTCGTTTTAATAAGTGCACAAAATGTCAGAAGAAGACTTAATGAAATGAGCTTACATCCCCGGAGAGTAGCCACGGGTTCACAGCTCGCTGTAAATCATCGAAGAGTCCGTTTAGAGTTTGCTCGAGAGTACATATTTTGGAATGAAAATTAATAGAGGACTCTCTCGCCAGATGGACGTACTAAGTTTACCGAAGGTCAGGTGAGGGCTATTCTGAACGTAACATTGCTGGGGGAGTGCAATTTGGAGGTGGATCAGTGATGGTGTGGGGAGGAATATCTCTAGAAGCGAAAATTGATCTACATGTCTTCAAAAGATCTTGCCTAAATGCAGATTTGTACATAACAGAGATATATAACAATATGTTATACCTATTGCTCCATGTATTGGAGAAAATTTTATTTTTATGCATGACAATGCTCGACTATACACTGCAAACTGTGTTCAGCAATATCTTAATGGTACACGAATTCAGACTTCAGACTTTCAGATAAGATGGCCAGATCGTACCCATGACTTAAATCCTATTTAACATCTCTGGGATGAACTTGGCAGACGTGTGAGAAGAAGAATTAACTCTCCTGAAAACTTACAGGAGCTAAGAACTTCTTTAGTGGAAGCATGGGAGGAAATCCCGCAAGATGTAGCAAACCTTTGTAGAAGTATGCCTACAAGGCTCCAGGCAGTAATTCAAGCAAGGGGAAGCAATAGTCGTTATCGAAAGTTAAATTCAACAGAGAAAAACAATTTTGTTTGTAATATGAATTTTTTAGTTTTTTTCCAAATAAATCATTATTTTTTGTTTCTTAATCTCAGTTTTACCTCTAAATCGTCCCAAAAGAATACTATTTTATAAAAATGTTGATATAATGCACATTAATCTCACAGGAAAAAAAAATGATTATTTAAGTACGCCACTTGCCGGAGCAATTTAATTCTAATATGTGTTTATCATTTATTTTTATAATTTTTATCTACACCAACTATGTTTAGGAAGGGGCGCAACTCTCCCCACTGCATATGTCTATGTGATTTAATAACGTTTATGGCAACTATTAACTTCCGATTCCGACTTTACTGGATATTGATGTCATTCCAAAAATAATAAAAATGGAAGATCTTTAGCCGTCGTGTGTTGCAATGTTCATAAAAGTAACGTCATTTTAATTATACGAAATGTAAGCAAGTTCCAACTTTTTCATAAATTCGTTCACCAAATAATCTGGATGGAGCTTATTGTAGATACTGTTACACAAAAAAACGTAGAAAAATTATGACCTCTCTAGTTGCTATTATCTTTTATTTATTTTTTAAACTGTATCTTCACCAAGCTGTTTGAGTGTCAGAGAATTAGACTATAAATAATCCATAAATATTTACAAATATATTATAACCTTATTAAGTTATATAAATCATTCAAGAATATTCACAAAAATTATGACGGAGAATGGTTGGGGGTGCGGCCATCAATAAATAACACAATAATAAGAAAACTATTTCTGTTCCGTGCTGAGGCCAGAATAATTAGAATTTACAAAGAACTTTCCTTGCAGAGTAAATCACTTAATCGTTTGGAAAATGTGATAGTGACTCCAATACTCATTTCTTGAAATAATCTGATAGAACAGAATAGATTTTATTTATCTTTGGGGTATTCCCCATACAAATAGAGCCTGGCTAGGCAATTCACAATACGAGTACATTTTTTAAGTTATGTTTATACTTATGTTTTTGAAATAACAATACATCTGTTTAAAGAAAAAATAAATAAATAATAATAAAAATAATAAATAAATAAATATATTGATAAGGAATAAATTAACAGTTTTTTTTTTGTTTTTTTTTCTTTTCTTCAATACTTCGCTGAACAATCAAAAATCAAATACATATGATTGTAAAATAATAATACATTTATACATAATAAATACGATAAAGATAAATTAACAGTTTTTTTCTGTTTTTTTCTTCAATATTGTAGATAAAATAAAGAAAAAAAAATACAATGTTTTTAAAATAATAATACATCTGTTAAAAAAAAATTAATTAGTATATTTATAAAGATAAATTAACTGTTTTTTTTCCATTATAGTAGAGATAAAATAAAAATACATATGTTTTCAAAATAATAATACATCTGTTAAAAAAAAATAAATAAAAAAAATATAAAATTCGTTTATTATCAACGAATAAAAACAATATGCTTACATACGAAATCTAATAATGCAATAAACAAAAACAATAATATGTCAACAATATTATATCCCCAATGACTGTTTTGATGTATATAAATCGATACTAAACTCATAAACAATTCTATTATACTTAAAGAAAATATTAACTTAATATAAATCGTAACTGATGTAACCAGTCCAACCGAAATAGTCTGATATTAAAAAGCAAAACCGAGTTAAATCACCTAAACTCAGAAGATAATTGCTGTTCATACTTGCCAGATTGTTGAACAATTTTTTAAATAAATTAAATGGACCAGGATCTTTGTCTTTTGGGCAGTGTTCTTTCCTCCCGCATATTTTGACACGCTAACTTACGGGCAGTAATAAAACTGTTAACCGAGTCATGGTTTCCAGTTCTAAAGACCCTAAGATTGACTGATCTTAGGGTAAACCCTGACGTCCTGAAAAAAAAAACACATAAAGTTCGTAAGGCCGGAAGTAGGAGTGGCTCGGTGGTTTGCCTAGGCTGGTGCCACATATGGTCACTTCTGAGGGGCCTCTTTCTCGGAATCTCTATACTATACTATAGTTACTCAATCTTATAGTATACTTAGTTACGCTAAAACAAAAACAGAACAGGAAAAAAGTGGGAGATTGTCACCTCTTCTCCCAATCATGTGGAAATTCAAAAATTTCAATTTTAGGACTTTTTTTTAAGGTTCACAATAGCTATTAAACTTTTATCCAAAAGAGAACAAAACCATTTTATCGACTTTATGCTTTAATATAAAAGATAATATTTTACTTTCAAATACCTATATAAATATATAGTAAGGGAAAGTATTGCGATCGTGAAAATTTTCGAATTACAGTTTTCAACGGAAATACACGTTTCAGGGTCTCCCTGAGACTAAATGCATGGTCACTATTTTACTAGAAGACTAGATGCACATAAGAGTTGGCAGTATTTACTTAAGGGTGTTGACCATTCTGCACAAGTAATATTCCCGATCAAGGATGTTTAAATTAAAATAAGGGTTGTACATGCATTATAATTTCCCCAAGTTGTATTGATATATTAGCGTAGAAATATAACAATTAACGTCCAGTAAAGTTAATTATTTTTCACTCTTGGAGTATATTACCTTCCTGCTTACACTCCAACCACGTGTTCCAGGAAATTCTCTAAGGGAGGCTGGAATTCCATTAAAACTGGTTTAATTTATTTAAAACCTCTGATACTTTATGAACTACAAAGTATCAACGAAGTTTCCTTTCATTATAATAAACGATAATACAGGGCTACATAGAATCAACTCTGAAATTACTGCTTAGCGTGTCGCAGCGTTTCAGGAAACCAATTATAACTTTCAGGCTTCATCTAAGAAACAGCGAAATCGATCAAAATTTGTCTCAGTAACCTAATGAAGTTTTTCAATTAAGTTGACATTCTGTTTAAAACAATGGATCTTTGAAGCAATATCCTAGCCTCGATATAAATTGTTAATGTGTTGTTTTCTGCTAAAATAATTAAGTTTTAATTGATATTTAAATAAATGAAAAAATATAAGGTATTAAGATAATAAATTGAATATTATATTCTTCTTCTAACATCTTTGTTAGGCAGGATAAATACTTTTACACAAGAATAATTAAGACCGGACCTTGATGTGACCTTGGCTTGCAAAACGAATTTAAGATGGATCGATAAATAAGGTCTGAAAAGTTTATTGATTACTGAAAATGTCCATTTGACCTTCAGGCTCTAACTTGTAATCAAGGAATATCTTATTTTTCAAACGAAGAGAGCCAATAATAGTTGAAAAATAAAATACTGGAGATCTCAGCTGAGCGTATTCCATTTATGAAATGAAATAAAAACAAAATTTTATTCTAGGATCAATTCCCCTAACGAATAACGAACGATGAACAAAAATAAATCCTTATGGTCTGGTTACTTAAAGAAAATATATATTAAAGAAAATATGTATATAAAAGATCAAACATTAATTATATCTTTAAATCTTAGCAAATGTATATTATATATACCTATATTTTACATTGGAACGGAAGATAAGATGCGAAGAGGTAGTGGAAGAGTTGATGTTTGAAGGAAGAAAGTGAGGTGGCTTCACGAATAGAGATGGGCAGCGAATTCCAGAAGGATGAGGAACGAACGAGGCACGATTTGTGAAAGGATGCAGTTTTATGTGATGGGGTATAAATATTGAGTGATTGCGTTCTACTATTTAACGAATGGATATCAGAGCGGAGGGTTAGGATCTCAGTTATGTTTTAAGGTTTTCTATTTTTTAATGCTTGGAATAGGTAAGAACCAAGGAAATATTGTCGTCGTACAGAAGGATAAAGCCATTTTAAGATGCTATAATAGCCAGAAATATGGTCACGTCAACGGGCTCCGAAAATAAATCTTATAAAACAGCTCATAAGTCGTTTTAATTTTATTTCTAGTTCATCAGTTAGTCCCCGTTCACCAGGCAACCGTCGTCAAAGTTTGGGAAGATAACAGAGGAAACAAGTAGCTGACGGGTTTTTAAAGGTAAGGATTCACGGAATCTATAGACCTGTTTGATTATAGAAATAGATTTTCGGGATATTTCGGATAAATGGTCATTCCAAGATAGGTTTTGGTTAAAGGTAACTCCCAGGTTTCTGGAACGGAAAAGGGACTTTATTGAGAAAGAGCACAGGTAGTATGGAAGGAGGTTCAAGGTTGGTTTGGAGCCGATGAGGATTGCTTTAGTTTTACCTACAACAAGCTGCGGCTTGTTTTTATTTGCGCATTGACAGATTTCATCTATATCATACTGTACTTTATGCGATGCTTTTACAAGATTAGAAGGGTGGAAAGAAAAGTATAAATGCCGATGATCGGCGTAAAGATGGTATCAGGAGTGATGAGTATAATCTGGTAAATCATTTGCATAAATCGAAAAAAGAATTTGTGCAATTGAAGAACCTTGAGGAACACCACGTGAGAGGAAGAGAGGAGATGAAGGACATTTGCCAGAGATGACTACTGTCTGCGAACGATGGGATAAAAAGGAATGAAACCATTTCATGGTAATATTGGATAAGTTACGGAGTTTGGATAGTAGAATCTCATGATCAACACAATGGAAAGCTTTGCTAAAATCGAATAGCATTAGGATTATTATTTTTTGTTCCTCAATGGAGGACTGTATGTCCTGTGTGATTCTTAATAATGCTTGTTTATGCAGACTATACAAACAAAATCTTTTTCATACTTCTCAACAAAAGTGTGCCTGAAATCTTTTTAAAATATCATATACTGTTTGCTCATTTAATTTAATGTAACATCCTCATACCTTTTTTAAGGCTCTAAGTTGTAGAAGTTACAGTTTACCACTTTTATCCTTGTTCTTCATCTCCTCTCAAAGATACCCTCGCTCTGAAGCAAATTACTCAAACATTCTTCGGTATCCTGACGAAATATGACCTGGATATTATGATCTTCCTGAGAGTATACTTAAAAGTGATTCTCACTTGAATTCCAGGAGATCAGTTCGTAGTATTCTACCTTATCCTCTACCTTACGCCGACACTGACGATATGATATCGTTACTCCGGATTTCGATGTTGTGCATCTTATGCTCGGAAAATGCAAGGACGAGTGGACTCTCTTAGCGTTAGGAACGGGACAAGAGAGATACCAGTCACAGCCTCATGGTGACGAATAAAATGCTACTTTTTTATATATATTTATGTGGTTTCTTCTGCAGTTGTATAGATGTTTTTGTCCAAGTTATTAGCAATGAAAGAGTGATACCAGTTAAAGTTCTTATCATGATGCTTTAAAATACCAAGTTGTTATCGAAATGTTATCCGTTAGCTCGGATGAAGCATCGATCCAGGATTGATAAAAGATAGTAAATAATTAACCTGTCACAGCCATACTTGAACCGCTGACAAGTACCTTGCTTCCATAAATTATAAAGCAGGGTAGTTTTAATCGGTAACACTCATTGTATGAGGTAAAATATTGAAGAATCCTCAAAAAATTTCAACCTTCTTTCCGGTTAAATTGGCCAAAAAAGTCGCCAAAATTTATCCTTGTCAACTGCTATATCTCTTTCAGCTCTTCACCAAGATTTAACTCTGCAATCTTCAATGGAATGATGTGCTGTTGTGGCGAATTCTCAAAGACATCCTGTGATTATATCAAGATGCCTGCAAGGTCTGCTTAATATCATCAGTAGTGATGTTTAGGTGATAACAGACTTGTTATTTTGTAAGAGGTATCTAATAACTGAACTTCAGTGTATTACTTCTACCTGTTACTTTTAAAGTATCATATACTTTTGGAAATCGGTACCAGCTCATTTTCTAAAGTAACAGCTACTGTTATTTCCAGTATACGAGCGCCAGGAGAGATTAAGTCTGGCCTGTTATTCAGTCTCAACCTAGAATAATACCTAACATCTAAGCTAGTATTTCGACCAGTGCTGCGTACGGTCTCTAGGTGAGGACTAGATCTGTTACCAAAATACTACTTTGTTACCAAGTTCCACTTTTTTTTACCGAGTCCCAATTCTATAACAAAGTCCTAATACTGTTACCGTGTCTTAATGTTGTTACCTAATCCTAGTTCCGTTACCTAGACCTGTTATCTAAGGTTGTAGAAGTGGTAGTACCAGTACCATTGTTTATACCATCTTCAATTTATTGTGTCGTAGCAGATTGAACTTATTTATTAAAATTTACAACTGTATTAAAATACATCAAGTAAATGTGATGGACATATGGTAAATTGACATGAAATACCTGTGGAGACACTACCCATTGGCAGTACTCTAGAAATATTCTACACCAGAAGGTCTCTGGTACATCATCTTTTTAGACACCTCAGAGGAGAAATCAGAAATTGAAGAGGAAGAAAGAATGGAAACCAGTGGTTTAGAGTGGGAATGGACTTTTTCATGTAATGAATGATATTTGAAAGATAACTGATTCGGGCTAAATCTGTAATATATGGAACATTAAGGTCTTCATGGATAAGTTTATTCGTGACAAAATAAGGAGCAATGAGGATTTTACGAAGGATTTTGGATTGTAAGGATTGGATACGAGTGGAATTCGATGATTTACTAGACCCCATAGCTATACTCCGTAAGTCCAGATTGGTCTTATGATGGTCATGTAGATGAGCCTTTTGTAGTTAAGAAGAAGCTTTGAGCGTTTGTCCAGTAAGTGTTAAAGTAGCCGAAAACGGCGAGCATTTATAAAACCAAAAATTAAAATTAAGTGATCAAATGGGCCTGCTATCTTACGATATTAAAAAAAAAAAAACTACAACAATAAATATAAACAAAAATTAATTTGATATAAAAAAAAAATTGTTTCATGAATTACTTAAACTGTCCAAAAAATCTGGTAACAGATATTTTTTGGATCGGTTGTCCTTGTTACTGAAAAATACTCGTTTTTATCATTTCTAGTTATTAAGATCGCACTTTAAGTCTTCTTATTTTGTCATTTTCTTTGCTACTAAAGGTTGTTTGCCTTGTTTCTCTAAATTATTTAATTTTTAGAAACCTCAGTTATTAATATTCTCTTTTTTATTTTTTTGTGTTTGGCAGCTTCCCTTCTAGCGGAATCAGGGTGACCTGTTCATTGCTTTCTTACTTGGTACGGGTATTTATTTGTGTTTGTACAAGCTATAATTTAGGTGTACCAATCCAACATAACCTACCATTTCATTTTGAAAAATTAAAAATATACATTTTGACTCACGTTTTGAAATAAAAATTTCGTGAAAGTCGGTTGATCCGTTTTTTTTTTTTTGCTATATCAATGGTTTTTAATGTCTATTCAAAAATAAAATTTATTACTCACTAATAAGTTACATACTTTAAGAATTAAATGGAAGAAATGGGTTGTGCCAATACTTTTTTGACACACTGTATATAGATGATTAAAAATAAATTGTATTAGTATATTATTTCTTTACCTAGTATACTTGATCGATCTCGCCCACAAACTCATTATTTCCCTGCCTGGGAAAATCAGTAGATTATGCAATAGATGGGCATACCCATGATCTATTGTTATTTATAGTAATTACAAATAAACATCACGTTGATTCGTTAATGCAACGGACAAGAAAGCTGCAAGTTTATCTAAACATACTTATTCCTATTATCGGAGATTTTCAGAAAAAAATATTTACATTAAATATAAAACAGAATGGAAGGAATTCTGCTGGAAAAAAAATATTGAGTTACAGGCAAGGAAGGCAGGCGACCTGAAGGAACACGAGTTCTCAGGATCTCGTCCCTTTTGCCAATCGATATTTCATCTCTATTATTAAATTATCCTTGGACATGACGCAATACCGTTTTCTATTATTCATCATCAGACTGTCGAATAACATTATAACAATCAATCCTGGAAATGAGTAATTTTGTTAGTGGAAAATGAGCGTTTTTTTACTTAAATCAAGTGGAAGACTGCGTTTGTGCTACTCGTTGAAGAACGATTTATTCATATTCATTATTTAGAACAGCATGATGCAATACGAAAGAGCAATTTGCGTTAGCGAACTCGACGACCCGGTATTAATGCCGTCCTTGACAAAACATAAAATATTTATATTTAAACTATTACCTTTATTACAATCCGCTACCAAGCCCTAATAAGTTGCAGTTATCTTTTGAATTATTAAAGGTTAACAAAAATTGCCGGAATTATCTAAATAACATCATTGAACGTGGCGGGCAAACAAAAGATAAATACATATCTCATTTCCTATGTTATTTATTACAATTTTTCCAAACACGGGTTCGCCTTCGTGGGATAGTAACTTCTACATGCACCGTAAAACGTCTGTATTTCGATTTAAATAAAGTTTTAAGGGAACGGAAAAGATGAAAATCCGAAGAAGCAATATCAGGAGAGCACGGCGGGTGAGGTAAAACGACCCATCTAAAACTTAATAACTTGTGCCGAGTCCTTAACATATGGGACCTAGCGTTGTCTTGGTGGAATAGCACTCCTTTCCGATTTCACAACTCTGGCCGTTTCTTTTCAATTGCGGCCTTCAATCGATCAAACTGGGCACAGTAAAAGTCCGTGTTTATAGCTTGGTTTTATGGAAGGAGCTCAAAATGTAAGGGTCCCTTACAAGCCCACCAAATACTGAGCATCACCTTTCTTGGATGCAATGGCCTTTGGTATTGCGAGCAGCGTCGTTCCAGGCAACCCCCAAGATTTTTTTCGGCTGGTGTTGATGTAGGGAATCCATTTTTCGTCACCAGTAACAACTCGTTTCCAAAATGTATCCTTCACGTTTTCATTAGCAGAAAATCACAACATGAAATCCTTTCAATAAGGTTCCATTCATGAGCTCATGGGGAACACAAACGTCGTGACGACAGACGTATCCGGCCTTCTTTAGATAATGAAAAACGGTCGATTTGTAGACTCTTAAATCAACTCCGCAGTTATCTCACGGAAAATAATCCGTGGTTTGTTTGCGATGGCCGTCATAGTATCCTCGATGTCAAGAGTTGAACTCCGGGGGCTGGTCTTCCAAATTGAAATCTCCTGATCTCTTCTAAATCTCCAAATTGAAACCACTTCTAATCCGTGCTATCAGCAATTGAACACGGCACGAATTGCAGTTTGGGCTGCGTCTTTTTTCCTTTTTTTTAAAAAGAATAGCATAATATGGTGAAAAGGAATTGAATCGTCACTCATGTTGGTTTGCAATAAACAACACTACTGAGCCTATATTAAGTGTGTAATGGTTAATTCCATGAGGATTATTAACATGAGGACTATATTCAGTGTGTAATGGTTAATTCCATGAGGATTAAAAGCATATAAATAAAGATTAGCTTAGTGATTGATTTTTAGTAGAAAAATAAAAGGTAAATTTTATTTTAAAAATCTCTACAAACTTTCCGGACAACCCAAAAAAAAATATATATATATATATATATATATATATATATATATATATATATATATATATATATATATATATATATATATATAAAGGTAGTATTGCTACCTTAGAAAATTACAAATAATAAAACATACCTAAGCAGTGAAAAATTAAGAAAAAAAAATTAATAAATATAAAAAGACCGAACAGTCAAACTTACAAAGTCAACGTTGATTGATTTTTCAGGAGATGGATAAATAGCTAATCCTTGAAGGAAATGAAGGATTCGGTTGTACGAATGGACATCGGTAAGGAATCCCAAATTGAAGTTGCGCGAATAATGAAGCAGTTCTGTTGGAGGGAATTAGTAGGTTCAAGGGCTGGGATCCAGTGCTGATTGAGTGGACAGATGAGAGAGGGGGAACATATAGAGGGTTTTTAGGTTTTGAAGGATTGATAAAGAAGGTTTGTCTTTTTCGATAGAGGGATGGCGGTGTTTTTGTTTAATAACGGTTGTATATTAAAGAAAAAAAATTAAAAACATACCAATTTTTATAAATAACCTCAAAACATAAACATATTTATAAAAAAAAGTTAAAACTCTGGACCAAAATCGCCGATGTTTTACAAAATCTAGTCAAACAAGCACTCCTTCTCATACCTCCTCGTCCATATAAATTCGGATAGATGTGAGCAACCTCCTAGCATCCTTCTCCTAGTCCCGCATTCTCTCTTGTTTCTGGGTTTAGTCGAAGCCCAAAGAGATTTCTCTGGGTATAAGCACCCGTAGTCATGGCAATGAAGTTTTTAGAATGATTCACTCTACAATGGTACAGGAAACAATCCCTTGTCCCCCGGGATACCCTATCGAATACCAAGTGCTGTGAGTTTATCCTGCCCACGTTAAATTCTCTCTTATAACAATACCACTTGGATGGAGCCTTGTCTTCAAGCCATAACTCATGGGATGCTCTTTGCCGCAAACCTTTGTACTAGGTATGATCCTTGGGGCTGACGATGACACTATGATGATGATGCGGACGAGGTAGATAGCCAGAGAAATAAAATGACACCACTAACCGCTATATTTTATCCCATACAAGACTCTCCATTCTCTAAAAAATCCGTACGGTCTCAGGATATATCCCCTTCGTCCCTTCAATCACACCCCTAAGAGAAGAAAACGTTTTTTCCTGATGGATATATACTAAATTACTTGTACATTTTTATTTATTTATATTAATATTTATATTCATCCAAGCTACACCTTCTCCTATTTTTTTAAACTATGTCGTTCGTAATATAAAGAATAATATAAATCAAAATAGAGAGGATATTAGATAATACGTTGATTGAAACGTATCTAAAAATTGTGGATGTAATTAGTTGACCGTTGAGAATTACTGGAAGGAATTAGTCCGGGTGGCGGTCATTAAATGAAACAACTAAATAGTTTCAACTATTTAGTTGTTTCATTTAATGACCGCCACCCGGACTAATTCCTTCCAGTATCTAAAAATTACTTTTAGGCTTAAATTGAATATTCAATTAAATTGTTAGACTTGCTATTAAAAGTGGTATAACTAACACATATAGAGACAAGCTGGTATTTGGATAGTCATGACATGGTTTACGTTGCAAATATCGTTATTCCTAGTACAGCTGCGGCAGCAGTCACTTCAGAATGTTTTTAATTAAGTAACACTTTTTAAAAGGTTAAACAAATATATATTTAGGATTTCTTTCTTCCGCTAAAAATTGGCTTTTCGTTTAATAATCATGAGCGTATCATCTTCTCATGCTTTTGAATCCTAAGAATCAGGGAAATAATCATCATTAATTAATTTCAAATTTTACTGTTAAAAAAATAATTGACATGTATATAGATATGAGTGATTTCTAGACTTTGTAAACAGTTTATTGATTCATTATTGTATATATATTTTATTGTAATTTTACTTCTGTGTAAATATTGTATGAACGTAGTATAAATGATATCTTTTACCACTATTGTTGATATCCAAATTGGGACAGATTGTAATACTACTCAATAAAAAATTTTTGTTGAAAATAATAATAATAATGAAATCGAAAAAAATAGAATTTAATTAAAAATTTAGGTGAATTATTTTTATTCGACTCCCAATTGATCACCCAAGTTTGAGTAAAAAAAGCCTCGCGGCCAGATTTGCCATCGTTATCCGGCTATACCCTTTCGGGTAAAGCTCCTTCAACTCAGTATACCAGACGAGACATGAGGTGCTTGGGAATCCCAAAGATGAATCTAATGAAGCAGCTCATTAGTTCTTTTAGCCTCATCTCAAAGCTCTGTGGCTATCTGCAAATCTACTCTTCGTTATCTTCTACTCTTAGCTACAAGGGAACATCCTTCTATGACTCTTTTGAAGTATGACGGCAGTGGATATTTTTGCGGTCTTCCATATAGACCAGAGATCAGAACGAGAAGTTTAGTGGTCCTAATGAGATACATAGGCTTCTTTAGAGCTTTCGCTGTATACCGGCCAAAGGCCAGATCAGCAACCTAAGCTCAGAGATAAGTCGACATGTCTGAAGAAGGTATTCATTATCCTACTCCTCTCCCACAACCTTGCAGAAAGGAATGGAGCCAATGATAGAGGACAAACGCACGAAAAGAACTAATTTTACTATATCGAAGGATATGTCCGATTTTTATATTTTAAGAACTATTTTAATTATTGTTTATACTAAGTTCAAGCCACCATTCTAGTTGAAAGTATTCTTAACCATTGACATATCTTGTAACTAGGATTCGATTCAAAATATAAGAAAACAGCTATTTTTGACTCGATTTTCCCTTTTAAAAGGATACGAATCTCTATATTTCACTAGTAACTAGTATTAACACACTAAAAAGGACAATTTTTAATATAACGACTCTCTTCTCGATGCAAAAATCGGTACTAAATAGCATGCAAAGTCTAACCTAGCATGCCCTGTACGTAATCTTAAGATGAGGGCCAGCTATCGTTGAACAAATTCGTAAATGACATGAAGTAGATGGCTCTCGACCCATCGTTGGATCACACAAAATCACAAATCCATTCAGATCACACAAAAATATTCACAGATGGATCCAAATAAATGATCAAGTCGGTTCATCAATTATTACACCCTCAAGTTTAAACTGTCTAACCTAAGTAGCATATATACTGCGGAACTTGTAGCAACTCGATTCATTATGTCACGCAATGGGTCGAAGTTCATTCTATGCACTGATTCCCTTTCTGCCCTCAAAGAGCCTTCAAAATATCTGCACTGATCATCCACTAATTAATAAGATAAGAAAATATTTGGGAGATTCAAAAATACTAAAAAAAGAACTTGTGTTCATGTGGATTCTATCCCACGTGGGCATTGATCGCAATGAAGAAGCGGACAGGGCTGCGAAAGAAGCAGCATTACCAAACGTCCAAATCCACCCAAATTAACTTAAAATCGTAAACAATTATCTAAAGGTGAAAATATCTTGGGCTTGGGATCAGATGTGTTCAGAAGTTGATAACACAAATAAATTAAGGAAAATCAAACTATCACCTTCTCTCTGGAAGACATCATTGTGAAGTGACCGCCGCGAGGAAACTGCTTTTGCGAGACTTCGTATCGGTCATAGCAGACTCATACATGTCCACCTCATCCTCAGGCAGCCCAAATCAACGTGTAAAGTGCCTGAATGAAACATATAATTGAAACTGCCCCATATTCCTTGTACTAATGAATAAATTTCATCTACCAAGATCGCTGTGTGAGAGCTTGAAGGACTCTAGTGAAACAATTAATACACTTCTAAGGTTCATCAAAGAATGTTATATGCTCCAAGAACTATAAGAAAAATAAATAAATGAATATAAAAATATTCGGTGCTGATAATCAAGAGGTTGAGCACCTATTCCAATAGCCTAACCCTCCATCGTTGGTTGACAACGGCTTCGTTCAGCGCCTTCATTAGTTCAAACCTGCACGATGGCGTAGCCAGAATTTTTTTTTATTTAATATTTTATTGTATATTCAAAAAGTACTCTTGAGGAAATTAGTCCTTTTCGTGCGTCACTCACTCTCTCTCCCCTAATATATAGTCAGAATCATGCTATTTCGGACCAATTCTTCCATCGGGAAGAGAGTTGCGATATTATAAAGTCTCCTTTTTAGTGTAGTAATCCTAGTTACAACTGAAATATTTCCATTCTTATCCTTTTACTATCGTATTTTTTTATTCGAGTCAAAAATATTGGTTCTCTTCCATTTTGAATCGTATCCTAGTTACAAGATATGTCAATTGTTAAGAATTCTTTCAACGAGAATGGCTACTTTAACTTACAAATTAGAATAAAAATAAGGAATTAAAACATTCCTTAAATTCATATTCTCATATTAAATTCATATTCTCATATTAAATTCATATTCATCGGGCATATTCTCCGAAATAGTAAAATTAGATAATGGGATATTTATTACATTCACTCTGTGAAATATATAAAGAAAACTCAATTCTTAGAATTCTGATCTTCAAATAGTTCTAATCTGAGTCCTAATAACCACTAGTCACTAAAAAGAAGTCCGTATTTATATCATAAATTTTATACTTTTATATATAATATATAATATATATATATATATATAATATATATATATAATAATTGTTAGGCTGCAATATCGCGTATGTTATGACTTCAGCTCAAATCAGATTGTCGGGGAAGGACGCCATCTCCTTTAGTGTCGGACCGCAGAGGTATACCCTGGACCGACAGAAGCCGTGCTTAGTTAGTGATGGAGACGCATTGGAGGGTTGTTTCAATTTTCTCGCTCGATGCCCCGATTACCATGACAGTAGAATCCGTCTCATGCCCGTATTAAATGATGTATGTATTAGTGGCTTTTATGAAATTCTTGCGGAACCCCACGTAAAGGAACTAAAATCGTTATTTATTTTGTCACAGAAAATCTAAAAATAAAATCTCAACATTTTTCTTCTCAAATCGTTGATCACTCTTAAAGGTTTCGAGACTTATTAGTATTTCGTAGGGATTAAGTATTTGCTTCAGTACTATTGTTATTACATTATTTATTGTTATTGTTATATTTAATTTATGTATATGTTGGATGAAAATAATCATAAAAATAGCAACACCGCTATACTTATTGCTGTATATGTATTTTGTTGTTTTTGTTTAAAAGATTTATTCAATTTGTAATTAATAAAGTACATTTGCTGGAGATAGATTTATTATTTGTGCTGTGCCAGCCAGCTCTATTTGTATGGGGATTGCCCTAAAGACAAATAAAAAAATATAAAATATAATATATATATATATATATATATATATATATATATATATATATATATATATATATATATAATTATATATACATTAATAGATGCTTGGAATAATGGATAGTAAAATATTTTAGTTCAATTAGGAAATAACACCAAATACTGATACAAGTTAAGATCTCTGTATTTCTTTAGAAAGGTTAGGCGGTTTAGAGATAAAAATATTGGCAACTACAAGAAGTCGATTCTTACCAACTCATTATGAATTTATAAATGAAAAGGTAAACAAAGTAGCGAAACAACTGTATTTATTCATAATGTTTGACGGGCAAAGATTATACCTTTTTCCTTGAAATAAAATCATTACAGATAGGTTTCGGTATGATAATATTTATTTTATCCAGACGTTCGATTTGAAGACGGGTTTTATTTATTTTTAATAATGATAATTATTTCATTAAATCCTCTTATAATAGTACTAAATGAAATAAAAGTGGGCTTTAGTGCCTAAGAGTACGTGTAACTATGTCAATACAATTAATAAAGAAAATCAGAACACACCACTTTCACTTACCTCCGTTGTTAAAATCAACTTTAGAAGTTTTTAAATACATTTAGAGATTAAAATAAATTGTTAAAGAAATAACTAAATTAAGTTTGAATAGAAACATGTGTTTTAAAATAATCAATTATAATATTATATACGACAATCAGTTTTTATAAGCTTTTCATCAGCCTTCTTTCCCTTCTCTGCATACCTCGTTCGCCCAGGCTCGAAATATGCAGGAAAAGTTTAATAATAGTTTATGTTTTTCAATAAGTTTTGACCTACATTTTAGGTTTTCATCAGGGCTCCTTTAGGAGAGGCACCTTGGAAGGGACTCATTCAAGGATCCCTGACGATGAATAATGATGTGGGTCGAAACGTTTGTAAAATAACAAATAGTTTAGAGTATTTCATGTTTTTTCTTTGTTTGAACGCTACCCGGACTAATTTCTTCCATGATAAATCATTCGGTAACTTCTGATATAAATGATTTTTAAATAATAAATAAAAAATTGAATAATGATTAACTAAGGAGGATGTTATGGTCACCGACATCCAATGCTTTGAAGAAATCTAGAAGGACAAGGATGGTTAGTATCTGGTGTACCATTGCGGTTTGGAAGTTTTCAGTTGTATTTAGGATAGCGTATTGCGTTGAATACGCTGGTCGTGAGACAGATTGTATAGAGTTCATGAGGGAATTTCTTTTAGGAATTCTGAAAGATGAGTTTAAACAAGGAGTATAGTGAATCAGAAAGGAGGAGAGAATAGGACGGAATCAAGCAGGGAGGAATTTTTGGTATTATAAATTGAACTGAATTTTACTTTCAATATACATTTTAAGCTCAAGAAAAATATGTCAAACGGATAATATATTTTGATTTATAAAAATATAATTTACATACACATTAGTACAATATTTTTATTTTCACCAAATAATTAAATTTAAAAAATAATTCCTTATAGAGAAAAGAAATATGAGGTTGACATAGGTAAATAAATATATTGAGGGTGTAAATAAATAGATGTTAGAAATTAATTAATTAATATTAGATAGAAAACGAATCATATTAGAAAAAAAATCCATAAATACTAAATTTTGTGGCATTTAATCCAAGATAAATTACACCCGTATTCGTATTCACGCCCGCAAATGAGTATTCGTTTAGACCCATATCTGTGTGATACGCCCGTGTACGTATTCACATCAGTGAATATATTTGTATTACTATTCGCAAAACCCGTTATTCCCGAATGTATTCGTATTTTTGAATGCGAATTTGCCCATCTCTGGTTTGTAATTTTATTTAATTATCAAACTGGAGCAGCTTTCCAAGAGACAGGGAATATGATTGGAAATATTAGTAGGAGTAAGAGGAATTATTATTATAAATAGTATAAAATATTATATATATATATATATATATATATATATATATATATATATATTGCAATAGCAACATATTTATGATATATTTCCTTGCGTTATTCGATGTTCGTTTAACCTACAAAAAACTAATACAATATCTACGTATTTTTTTTTACTCAAAAACAAACTGTACGCATGCTTTTTCTTTCTAACTGTTGAGAACTGGACCGTTCATCATTCACCTCCTTATGCAGTTTTTTTCATTAGAAACAATACGGACCCTTCCTATAATATGCATAGAACTCCAAAATCCTTCTCGGGTTGTTTAAGTTGGTTTATTTTAACTTCAATTGGTTTATTATAAAGTTCAGTGATGACTAAATAACCGCTCTTGGTAAGCCGCGGTTCGAAAGTTTATATTATTATTATATGAGATATCAATGAAACATACCCATTTAGATTTATATAAAACGTAAATTCTTGTCGACAAAATTATCATTTGGATGCACCCAGATTGGAAATATATTGTATATCAAATGTTGTTTGTTTATTCGTTTAACGTCACTTTTATGCTCCTATGGCTAATCGGACGATGCTACAGTGGGAGTCCTAAATTTTGCCTATCCAGGTTTTATTAGGATAGGGATCTTTAACGAGTACCTGACATCGCACAGGCTCGGAACCACCTTTTAACGTCCCCTCCGAAGGACGGCATAACTAAGGATTTTTTATTCCCATTAAAAAATCCTAGGGCCATCCGCGGGTTTGGAACCCGCGACCTTTGGCATAGAAAGCTGTTATGCTAACCACTACGCTATGGGTGGCTCCGTATATCAAATGTTATATAAGATCTTGACAGATTTTACAGTATCCTTCACCTCGAGTATTTGAAAATCATTAATTCTTAATTGATCCTAAATGGCAGCCTGTCGTTGCACCACGAAAACCACAGTAAAGAAGAATTAAAAGTTGTCCGTGCATCCGCAAGAAATGACTTCGTCTTAAGAAGAGAATCGTGTTTCGCACTTTAATTTCATAAACCAGAGTTCCATGTATTATATTTCATGAATATACGCGAAACCATTCATTAAATTAGTAAATGAAGTCACACATCATCAATTTAGTAGTTAATATTAAGCTCAAAAAAAAAAAAAAATTATATTTTCAATGCACTTATCGTCAGGTCCCCCAAACGATTTTCAACCTGCTTGCCCTCTCCCCTAATAAAATTTTGGGTATGCCCATTAGCGACCTACGCATGTGAAGCACTCAAGCTAAGTAAAAACTGGAGCGATAGAACAAAAACCCGGCACGCATGAGGATAACGAAGGAGCTCTCTCTATTTATTGGGTTGTCCGCAAAGCTCGTAGAGATTATAAAAATAAAATTTACCTTTTATTTTTTATACTAAAAATGAATCACAAAGCTAGTGTTTATTTATATGCCTTTAATCCTCATGGAAATAACTATGCTTACACACTGAATTCGTCTTTATTAAGGCTCATAAGTGTAGTTTATTGCAAACCAATCACTAGTGACGATTCAGTTCATATTCGGTTTATTATGCTGTTTTTTTTTTAAAAAGAAAAAACGAAGCCCAAACTACAAGAAAGATTCGTGCCGTGTATGGCAGCGATTCAATTGCTAATAGCACGGTTCAGAAGTGGTTTTCGTGGGTTAGATCAGGAGATTTCAATTTGGAAGACCGACCACGGGCTGGCCGGAGTTCAACTCTTGACATCGAGGATATCATGACGGTCATCGCAAACAATCCACGAATTTTGGGTCCGTGAAATAACTGCAGAGTTAAGAACCTGCAAATCGAACGTTTTTGATCATTTAAAGAAGGCCGGGTACGTCTGTCGTTACGACGTTTGGGATCCCAATGAGCTCAGTGTAAGGAACCTTATTGAAAGGATTTCATGTTGTGATTTGCTGCTGAAAAAATGTGGAGGTTCCATTTTTGAAACGAGTGGTTACTTGTGACGAAAAAATGGATTCTCTACATCAACACCAGCCGAAAATCTGGGGTTGCTGGAACAACGTCTCTCGCAACATCAAAGGCCGGCTTGGAAAGGATAATCGCTAATGGTGGTAACTATTTTGTAGATTAAATAAATAAATTTTAAGCTGTTCATCAATTCTAATTTTTTTCTAAATTTCTCTACGAACTTTCCGGACAACCCAATACTATAGAGAGACTAACCTATTGCAAGTTTCATAATATTACAACGCATAAACTTGCTGGCTCACTTTTATAAAATGAGTGAGGACATAACAGCCAATATGCTATTTCAAGAGAATACTACGAATACTCCCAGAGACGTAACACCTCACGAAATTCCAGGAGCTAGATGGAAGGATAACGTAATGGAGGATGGGAAAATAAGCGGCCATGACTCAAGCTGGCGATCGAAAAGAAAAGGGTTGAGCGGTTGAGTGGGCCAAGGACTGCTTTATGAGTCTGTCCAGCCAATAATTTAATAAAGAATTTTGAACAGTACAGGTGTCCAATGATTTGTCTAATAGGTGACAAGGCCTTGGAACCAATTTAATATAAACATTTATTTACATGTAGTAAACGTAGTAAAATTAGCACCATATCATCTATAAATTGTAAGTGTCAAATGGAACTTTCAGCACATTTTTCAAATCTATTCTTGAAATACTTGGGGGAACTTTGGGGGAAGTAGTAAGATTATTGCTCCTTGATTCATTGATGAATGAGACTGTTTATTTAGAATATTAAGTTTTTTTATTTATTGAGAATTCCAGGTATATGTACAGTAGAGCACAACAATAGAGCAATAGTCTACTGTTCTCTGGGTCCTGGTTTGGAATTCCGGCTATGACAGAATATTATTTCTTCTCTTAATTCAGCCGGAGGGGGGCGACCCTAGGTTATGGAAACCCTCCTATGTACTGAATTCAAGACCCTTCATGAGATCCTTTAGTCCTCGCCTGGAACTACTGACACAGCGGCCAAATCGGTTGCCCCTTCACTCCCATGATATCGTGGCTGACACATTCTCAAGACCTTGGGCCAATTAAATTGTCGTGGTCGCATCAAGACATCGATATAATTTTCCTTTAAGACTATATACTTTCAAAATTCAACCAAGAGTCATCCCAACATCTACCTCTCTATTACTTAAACACGTCCTCCTCGAAGATTTTTATAATATATTTCTTTCTGTATTTCGTTTCCAACAATAAGAATTTAAGAATCGTTAACCTGTTCTTTCCCATTCTTAAATTGGATAAGGTTCTGCACTGATACCGTCACATTAATAGGCTTCGCATTACGCACCGTTTTACAGGATTATTTTTAGGTAGCATTATTATTTTTTGAATGATAGTTGATAGTTGCTTTGGCCAGCAATATTAGAACTCAGAATATAACGCCTTAAAATGATCTTCAGGAAACGTTACCTCTCCTGTATTGAATCTTTTCCACTCATTCTAGTATTAATATGGGTTTGGGCCGGGTCTTGAGTGCAAAGAAACATTTCCCGGGCCAGTGATGATCTGACAATTCAAAAATTATAAATTTGACGTTCAATAAGGACATCCCGCTATAGTTATCTTCTATCTGTAGATGACATTCATTAAATACTTGAAGACATCTTTGCTTAAGACCTGTATAAATGTATGGTCGATCATTTTTTTTTAATGATAATATTTCGAAACCGCAGCATGTAGCCGAAGCAAGATGTATTTATTAGCTATAGGTTACTCTTGTAGGAGCTAGTATCATGAAGCTTTAAACTGAGTTCTTGCATCATATTATCTACTAAAATAATGATGCAACCTGGATTTACGAATTGCATGATAAACACTTTTATGATTACATAGAAAAGGATGAATGGTATCGCCTATGTTCATGGAATATAATATTTTTTTAAAAATATAATATGAAACTCATGTTTAGATAATTCAAGTGCGAAACCAAATTCTCTCCTTACAAACAGTCATTGCTTGAGGGTGCATGGACAACCTATAGTTATTCTTGAAATTTATTGTCGATAAATTCGGTTTTTTTTTAATATTAACTTTTTCGAAGGCATAGCTTGTATAGTCTCCATGTTACGTAAATACTGTTGATACCAATGGTCTGAGAGCATATTAAGCTGATAGACAAGACTGTACATCGGAAAAGGACTTCTTGAAACTACTCCTTTAGAGGACAATCACCAATGGCTCATTTCTCTATGCTGTTCTACTTTTAATAGGTTAGGATCTCTTTAAAATGAAATATCACTCAAACCAGGACGTCCACGCTTCACAGCTTGTAAAACCTTACGAAGGCTTACTAGGATTTCAATACTACGGATGTTTTTGGCACTAGATTCATTATTCATAAATACATATATAAGCCTTGAGTCTCCAAAAGAACATAAAACAACAAATCTTTCGCGTATTCAGATGTCATTATTTGTTTGTTATTTCGCTTCATAACAACTGATTCTAAGGAGCGATTGGACTTAAGTCTTCTTTTTGTACCTTTCCATTGATACCATAAAGTATCTGATGTCTCATTTCGATTTTTCGCTATGTTTATTAATATTTAAGGTAAATTGTCCGCTTCACACGAGCTAGGAGAATCGAATGGCTGGGCCATGTAATGAGGATGGATGGCTCAAGGAGCAAGAAAGGATTCTGCAAGGAAATATTTTTGGTACCCGAAGAAGAGGACGACCTCGGAGACGTTGGGTACAGTATGTGGAAAAGAACTATAGGACCACGGTGGCCTATACATTCGTTTAATTAACTATTACGAAAAAATCATATTTATATTTTAGATAAAATGGTTTGTTTTTGCAGATGGCAAATCACAATTTTGTCAAAAAATTTATTATATCTGTGGCGGTCGTTAAAAAAAAACAACCGGTTAAGTCAAAATCTTTCATTTTACAGGTGAGCGACTTAAACTTTACGTAATACCCAAAATAGTGTTATAACATACAACTTTCTTTTCACCTGACATTTCTTTCACCAAGGAATTTCTTGAACCAATTTATCACGACATGGGGGACGGTTTGAGGGAGCGATACATGGAGTTAACTCATTTTTGATTTAACTCGAGTTATCCAGTTTTTCACGACCGCCATATATATATATTTTTTTTTTTTTTATGAACATATATATATATATTTTTAGGACAAAGTAATGCTCATCAAGGCACCTCAGACGCTTGTATTTTTATATTTAATAATCTATCGACTTATCGATCAGAAAAGCCTTGAGAAACTAGGGAAGGAGAGACTAAATGCTACCTTCCATGCATGACTTAGTGGACCCCTCTATTAAACAGAGTTTTTTAAAAAATGACTCAAGCGACGAATTGTATGAATAGAATATCTCTTACCAGAGGTCAGCTAATTCCACCGAGTATTAAAAAAAAAAAAAAAAAAAACGTCGTGGAAAAGCCTAAAATACGGTCCGTTAAGAAAGAGGAATCGATTATGTAAGATGTTATAGGTACGATACCATCCCCTTTCTGAAATGGTGGTCAAGCTCGATGAAGATTTCATGAAGTTTCACCTGAAAACTGTCAATTACATCTGTTGTTTGTTTGTTGGTATCAGTTACGGTAAATAAAATATGCGATAAGGCTTGTTTTATTCATCTTCCTTGGTAGTTTTGATCCAGATGGCAGTGGGTCAGCCGCTCGGTCTGATTAATAAAAACAATTCTTCACAGTCATCAACATGAATTCGACTTAATAAGTTAGTCTAAGAGCCAAAACGTAGAAAAAGCACTTGTCCCTAAGGATAACTTCGCAGCAGCGGTGTCACGAGGCGTCAAAGAGGTCATATGAAATTCGTTAGCCAATGCAGCATCGATTTGTATATTTATATTTTCATTTAGTATTGCTTTTTTTTCTTTCACTTACCTATGTATGAAATATATAGTAAGGGAAAGTATTGCGATTGTGAAAATTTTCGAAACATTAGTTGAGGCCTAGCCAATGGTTTTTTTTTTTTTTTTTTTTTTTTTTTTATCAAATTAATAATTGATCTTATCGTTTGAATACTTTATTTGTTCATCGAATAAATACTTTTTAAAAAGAGGAGTCCCTGTGAATTTTTTCCGCGTGACCATTGAATAGAATTTACTCATATATAAGAAAACATCTAGTGCGCGCTACACACGGCTTTCACTTATCTCAGAAGATACAGCCCATTTAAGAACTATTCGATAAAGTTAGAATTGAAAACATTTTAAAGAATTATATTTAGTTTCGTTGGAAACAAAAGTTTTAGATTAAATAAACAATATAAAATTGTTATGGGCAATAATCACTAAGTTTATGCTCTATTCGTCACTTTACTTTACCTTCCACTACTTTGTTTAACAGATAACATTTTTCCTCATTTTTACTTTCACTTACCTATATATTTCATATATGTAAGGGAAAGTATTGCGATCGGGAAAATTTTCGAATTCCAGTTTTTAATAGAAATACACGTTTTAGGGTTCTCTGAGTCCAAATGATCAAGTCCCGCAAAAAGGTCTGTTTGTGAGTGGAAAACAAATAGTCTTATGAAACTGAAATTTCATATTTAAGACAACTATACGCCGAGATGTTACAGAAACTTTTTCATCAAAACCAGCTAACCAGAAGATCCACTTTATGCCATTTTTTATGCCATGCATTTTTCACCTTTATACGATTTTCTCAAAAACGGCTTTAACGATTTTGATTACACTCTATATATCGATGTAAAATTTAATGGGCTTTAGTAAGATGTAGGTTTCATTCTGATTGAAACATTCCAACAAGGCTTAAATGCCGAAATTTTAAATTTTTTTTTTCTAAAGTACCTTCAATTTTGTAGATACTAAAAAAATAACAATATGATCTTATTATCAACGATAGAAAAGAGATAAATATATAATTTGAACGAATTCGATCTCTAACTAAAGGAGAAAACTGAAAAAAAATATTTTTTAATGCAATTTTTCGGTTCTGAACATAAGAACAGTAATATAGATGTATAATATACCGTTGGAAAGCTAAAGATTTTAGAAAAAATATTATCTTATGCACAAGTTTGTAAAAGTTAATAAAGAGTGATGAAAAGCCGATAAAAAAAAAAACTGATTATTATTTCAGATAATAATATAATCTATTTTTTAATAAAAAACATGTTTCTACATAAATTCAATTTAATTAATACTTTATTAATTTCATTCATTTTTACCTCTAACTGTATTTGAAAATACTTTAATTGTTTTTAACAACGTCGGTAAGTAAAAATCGTGTGTTGCCCGCACCAGATTATTCGACAAGGAACTCCGGTTAGGGGAGAAGTGACACGAAAGAGCCAGTTTACCAAACGGACCAAAAAATTATACTTTTTATGAAATAAATTACGATTTTTTTTTCAAAATTATTCTTTATTTTCTTAAGTAGGTTATTCCGTACAGAAAAATCTTAAATACTATAAAAAAGTCAACGAAATATTCATTTTTAAAAGATGATCGGTATTGAAAGTGCTACTAGAAGTTATGAATGAGCTATTCAGTACTATAAAGTATAAATTATGCAAAATGATAATAATTGAACAATAATAAAAACAAAATCACAATTCTGACGAATCCTTTGTAGTAAATAATGACATTTTAAAGAAAACTATTAATTTTATCAGGCATCCTTGCAATCATCACTCGGAATTTAAATTTCTTTCCATTTATCTGGGCAGATTTCATTGGCTATGGAATAATCGAATGCTTTTTAGTTTGATGTTTTGTTGAGCCATACCACATTTTAGAAGCAGTCATTAAATAATCCGCAAGCATATTCTCCTGGTTTGTTGTGAAAATACGCCTATTTCTTGTATTAGGACTGTATTCTTAATGTAATTCGCCAGTAGCCTTTGCTTTCTTAACTATTTTAGCCAAATAGGCCCTTGATATATTTAAGACGAGTGCAGTTTTATTTATGGACTGACCCTTTTCTAGAACTTCATAGATTGTTTCTTCAACTACCGATTTTTCAGGTCTTCTTCGTTGTTTTTTTTGTACTATAATGCAATATCTGAAGCAAATAATTAAATAATATATGAGAAAATTGTATATTTAGTATAATTTTATTATATTTGCAGAATTCAAACTCAGGGCTAGCTCTCTCAAGGCCTATTCACCCGGCTCTTTCATGCTTTTTTTTAAATAAATATAACCGACAAAATAACAACAATATGAAAACTTTAGCGGCTCAGTTTTTATGAAGCTTAAAGGCCAAATGTATATACGAACCCAATCTACAATCCATTTACCTATATTTTTTTACAATAAAATACTAAAAAAACAATTTAAACGAAGCAAATTACTTACTTTTTTAGTGCCAAAAACTTTGACTCGATGTGGCAGTGTCCGTTGGTTATGGCGAACTTTCAAATGTTTGTGGGTGACGGGGAATCAGTGCTACCACTTAAAAATAAAATCGCCAACCGAATTCGTTTTAAAACTATCTAAATAATCTTAGTAGCTCTTTCAAAACCTGACTCTTTCATGCCACTTCTCCCCTACATCAATAGTTACTGGACAGATGCTCCTAACACCACCCTTAACTACAAAAGGCTCATCTATACAATCATCATAAGGCCTATCTGGATTACAGGATTGAGCTTTGGGGCTCTACTAAACCATCAAAATCAAAACTGGCAGACCATCTATTACCTCTCTTAAAGAGACATTTTTTAATTATTATCCAAGATTGTCTTAAGTAGGATAGTGGATTAACAATTTTACATTTAGTGTGCGTCTCTTTAGGATCTTAGAAGGTGTTGGATAAGATGGGATTTGAATGAGAGAAGGGAAGAAGCATGGCGAATATAATAAGGTAGGGAATTCTAGAGAGATGCAGATATAATATAATAGGAATTATTAAAAGATTAATTATAAATTTAATATAGAATAAATTTTATCTATTGATTTCTTAAATGTTTAATTCTATCCTCGCTTTGTTAATGGATTACTACGTACTTGTTAATAATTTAGGTGGTGTGCAAATGAAGAGAATTTGTATATATTTTTAAGTTAGTAGTAATCTGCTGAAAAATCATGGCTTTCTTACAGAACATTATAGCAGCATTTATGCAATATACGAATCATGGGTTATCATCTAGTAATAAGACAATCCAACGTAGTCTGAATGGATATTATGACCATTCTACCTTCTGGTTTGTCTTTAAGGGTTTCCGATAAGTTTAATTCTGATTGAAATAGTCTGGCAGCGCTTAAATGCCGATCTTTTAAATTTTCTTCCTCCCTTTGTGTATACTTTGTATATTCGAAAAAAATAATTATAATGTCTTGCATATGTCCGTATTGATAAAATACGGGTAAATATACAAATATAAGTTGTATGAATTTGATAACCAACTTGAGGAGAAAAGTGCAAAAGTGTATATTTTTTATAAAATAAGTATAGTAATATAAATGTATTATACCTAATAGTAATATACTTTTGAAAAGCTAAAAATTAAAAAAATATATATATACATTACCTAGTTCTATCATAAATAATACAGTTACAAAAGTTAATTTTGTTTGAATCCTTGGATATTATTTAGATAATCCTCACCTCTGTCCGATTATTTTATTTACATGTCAGGGCAATAATCCGAATTATTTTGCATTTTTCTTTCGCTCAGTTAACATGGAGTGGAGTAATAAAGAAAACCATAGTTGTGGTCACCTCACACAAAGTCGAGAAATGTATGAGAGAAATTTTCAACGCTTTGAAACCTTTGGGTATCAGTCGTATGTTCGTGTACCGCACCATAAATGGAGAAAATGAGAGCCTATGTTTATGTGACAGAACACGACCGGTTCGCCGCTGTGAGAATGGCGAATCCAGTGAGAGCAGCGGCTGCTCCAATCAAAATCTCATTCGAAAACAACAATCTACGTCAGATCACTGTCTCGCATAAGAAAAAGTGACCTTAGAATAGGTGCATTTCGAAGAATGACAGGACAAATGCTAACCAATTCCCTAAAACAAATTAGAGTGGATAGATGCGAAGTGCTAATGGTCTTCCTGGAAAGATTTTGTTAAGCGATAAGAAAAGTTTTATGATCCAAGAAATATTTAATCGCCAAAATGATCTTGTGTACGCAAGCAGCTCTAAAGAAGCCCGGGAAGTCATTAGAAGAGTAGAAAGATATCTTCACCCTTTCTCAAAAATGGTTTGATGAAGAGTTTGCTTTGATGGTACCACAAAGCTCCATTTTTGTGGAAAACGCTCAAAACTATCAGGACGATATTTTGCAGCCTAATTCCAAGCCTCTAGATGATATTCTGTTTGCGGGAAGTCATTGGGTTTTCCAGCATGTTTCCATTCCAGCTCACAAGGCCAGGTCAACTCAACAGTGGCAGCAAAAGAAATGTTTATTTCTGGCACAGATTGGCCCTCAGGAAACCCTGATCTCAACCCACTAGATTACCGGTATTGGACCGAACTGAAGAGGATGAATGCCACAGAGCACACACTAACTTGGAAAGCCTCAAACGATCTCGGGTCCCAGCAGTTGAGCACTTTCCTCAAAAAGTGCTGCGTGCTGCTATTGATGGCCGCGGAAATGCCTGTGTCAAGGTGAGAGAGAGGCATTTTGAGTCTTTTTTTTTTTTTTTTTTTTTTTTTTTTTTTTTTTTTTTTTTTTTTTTTTTTTTAGCCTCTATATATATACATTTTATTTTCTAATGTAGATTTTGAAAAAGTTAATGTTTCTGTTGAAATCTGTATATATTCCCTAGTAACAATATTTATGACGAAATTAGGTATATAAGGTAACGGAGAGTGATAAAACTAAATAGTTGTTAATAATACTAATAATTTCTATTGTTAGATTATTTAACCTAAAACAAGTGTTTTCGTCAAAACATAATTTAAAAGTTCTTAAATTGATTAAATAAGGGAGGTAAGTGATAGTCGTGTGTTGCGCGTACCAACTTTGTTTTACAGTAAACTACGGAAAAAAAGTATTTTATTTGACATCCTGAACAAAAATACTTTAAACATAAACAAGAGAGAATTAAAAAGTTGCCTAGAGGGATTTTAACTAACTCGTCGGTTATGAAAGCAAGGAGTAATCTCTCTGCAAACACAACACCCTCACACTAAAAAGTATTCTGTTGCTTATTCCAGTTTCCCGCTAGGTAAACAGCTACCCTCACTCTTTTAGTATGAACAGTTACCTATGGTAAGCGAATTTACTGTGTAATTTAAACGGTATAAATTTAAAAAAACAAAAAAACTATTTTATTACTAAAAAGTGTGTTGGAGGCATCAGATTGTTTCAAATAATGTCCTTAGTAAAGCACGTAGGTACATTCCGTTCGTATTGAATCACGTAGATTAAGAACCTACACCAACTATACTAATTTTGTTGTAATGTAAAACCGTTAATTCGGATAAAATATAATAGCCCAAGAGCTGGTCCTGAAAAATGCGTATGGGTCAATCCATTCGAAATCGTCCAGACCTTGCCGCTCGACATTTTTGATTTTTTGACCAGTTATTCTTTATCCTTTCGTGAATATAAAACCGTAAATTAAAAAAATTGTTGGCCAATACTTTTCGTGTTGCAGCCGTTTTAAGTCTGCTTCACGGGCAAAAACATGTGGTGGGAAAATCTTTCTAATTCCGGTAATGTTTTAAATATCAAATCATGCTTCGTATTTTTTGTAAATTGGCAAAAATTCATATACAAAAAAGGACTATGTTCTCAAGATGGAAATTTTTACAGTAAGTAGGAGTAAGACTAAGCTATAAAGAAAAAAAATAATCAAAGGTGAGTCTCTTTTCCCTTATATACTTTTATCTCGCTAAAAGTCTCGTTTTTTATTAATTTTCGAGAATTTTTGAAACAACTTTCTTCACTATTTAGGTAATGAGTAGTGGGGACAAAAAATACGAAGGATGCCCTTATCTTATTGCTAATTTTTGTTTTGATTTGATATCTAAAACATTACCGGAATTAGAAAGATTTTCCCATCACATGTTTTTGCCCGTGAAGTAGACTTAAAACGGCTGCAACACGAAAAGTATTGGCCAGATTTTTTTTTTAATTATGTTTTTACATTCAAAAAAGCATAGAGAATAACTGTTAAAAAAATCACGAAAATCAAAAATGTCGAATCGGCAAAATTTATGAAAATTGGACGATTTCAAATGGATTGACCCGTATTATATGAAGACAATTTTCAATGTGATTTTCACATTTTAGCAAACTTTTTAACAATAACATTTTTTTGTCTGTCACCTCAAACTGGTCGCATTCGAAAATGGAGGTCATCCAAAAGAGTCCAATTCCAGGAATTGACCTCATTTTAACATTCAACATAAAGGTAAATATTAAAGAAACCAAGCACTGTACGAAAATAGTCGTTATTTAATAAATTAATGGAAATAAGCTTCAATTCGAGAGCTGATAGATGTCTGTAGGTTTCATATGTATCGAGATACTGGCGTAATAATCTAGAACTTTATCGCCCTAAAACACCTTACCTACCCTACTGTATCGAGATATATTTGTCCTTAAAATACATTGTGTCATTAATACTATCCATGATACAATAATACTCATTATAATATACATTAATGGGCATTGAATAATTATTTTCGTATAATGCGTGGTTTCTGTAACATTTACCTTTATAATTAAAATTAGATCAATTCCTGTATTTAGGACCCAATGTATTACATGGACAAATATATCTCGGTACCTATAAGACCTACAGACGTCTATCAGGTCTGGAATAACAGCTTATTCAATGTCCATTAATTTATACTATAATGAGTATTTTCGTACAATGCTTGGTTTCTGTAATATTTACCTTTATAATGTTAATGAGGTCCCCTGAATTTGGACCCTTTTGGGTAGCCTCCATTTTTGATTCCGACCAGTTTGAGGTGGTAGACAAAAAAAATGTTATTGTAAAAGTTGGCTAAAATGTGAAAACCACATTGAAAATGTTCTTCTTATAATACGCATTTTTCGGCCCCATTTCTTAGAGTATAAATAAATCAAAACAAGAAATTAATTATCCCAACAAATCCCACCAAGTCACCTTTACCCTTCGTCGCAAACCGATGACTTCCTGCCCCCCCAGTATCCTTTAATAACGTTAACCTTACTTCTGTAGAACAAATCCGATACCTAGGTCTCCATCTTGACAAGCGCCTTACTCGGAATCCTCACACAAGACTGAAACGACAAGAAACTGCTCGAAGATATCGATTACTACAACACTTACTAGACAAACGTTCAAAACTTCCAGTACATTACGAAAGACTCATCTACATCACAATTATCAGACCTATTTGGACATGTGGAATCGAGCTTTGGGGCTCTACGAAACCATCTAATTCCTCCCGCATCCAGTCCTTACAATCCAAAATCCTTCGCAAAATCCTGAATGCTCCTTATTTTGTCACAAATCAACTCCTCCATAATGATCTAAACATCCCATTTGTTGCAGACAGCCCGTGATAGATACTCCTCTTTCCATTCTAAACTCCCTGCCCATACAAACCCACTTGTCCGTAATTTATCTTCCTCAGATATCCCTGATAACCCTCCAAGGCGAGTGAAAAGAAGGTGGCCTCGGGACCTACTGTATTAAAATAGTTAGTGAAGTTCTACCACTGGGTGGTTCTTTCTCAAGACATTTTCATGACTTTTTATATTTATTCTACATATTCACTTATTGTATTCTTTAGTATAGTTGTAAATTACTATAAATAAATAAATAAATAAATAAAAAGAAATTCCGAAATGAGGCAAGATATGTTTACGTTGACTAATCGGTTCTTTTTTTATCAAAATGTCCTGAAAGTATGTTTCAGCTGAACACAATTTAAAAGCAAATGTCGATTTAGAGCAGTGAAATGATGAGGACGGACTTATCGATCCAAAAAGTAAACTTTTCCAATGAATTAACAACGAATTGTTCCAGTTAATTGTCCTTTCGTTGGTGCCCAAATGATCAATACTAGAATCTTTATTTAATATTAGCCACCACGGAATATAGCTGCTATGAAAATTGACCCAGCCACTTTGTTAATTGGATTATTTTCCAAATCAGTTGTACGACTTGTATGACCTTGTACGACTTGTATTCTTCTTTTTTGTTTAATAAATAGTAATCAGAAAGTTTTTATAAGTGGAGACTGGTCTGGATTTGTACGTATTTCTTTCTTCTTATTTCAAAACCTTGTTCACATGGGCATAACCAGGAGGAAGCTATAAATTGATGAGACAAATAAAAATTATTATAATAAAAGAGTGATAATAAGATAAATTGACTGACGAATAAAATTTATTAGGATGAAAGGTGTAGTTAGAGACTGTTATTACTTTCTAGCACGTACTTAATTTTAAAATTAATATAAGGGGGGGGGGCTTTGATTGTCGAGGGGGGAGGGTGTTTTCATACTAATGTATGGGGTCACTTGTGGCGTAGTGGCTAGCATAGCAGCCTTCTATGCCCACGGCCGTGGGTTCAAACCCGATAGATGTTCCTAGGAATATTAAAGGAGGGCAATGAAATTTTAGTCGCGAGCCCATGCGAAGTCAGGTACTCGCTAAAGGAATCTTTACCTAAAGGATAAACCTCGATAGGCAAAAGTTAAAATGATAACCAAACTAAAACTAATTGATATTTATTATATTTGTCGAAGTAATTTAAATAATCCTTGATATATTTATTTTTTAACATGGCAAACGTCTATGATAGGTAAAAAACTGGAAATCATAAAATGGATTATTTGATGTGTAGTCCATGACTTATATAGTGGGGTAACCCAAAAAAAAAATTTTTTTTTGTTTAAAATATGAACGAAACAATTATCAATCTCATTAGAAAAATTAATTTTTTTAAAACTTATCAACAAATACATTTTTGTGTAATATGTTTCTTCAAGATATTTTAGAAGCCCGATTGGGCTAAGTTTAAACAACTTCTAGTAGGGAATAGTGTTGGTTCAATTCCAGCCTAGGTTATTTAATATTTATTTAGTGCTAACAATACCTTTCTAGACTTTTTACACCTTGGATACTTAAATTTCTCGTATCGTAAAAATCCACGCATTGTTACAGTTTCAACTACTAACAGTACAAACCGCATTAAATGGATCAATAGATTACTTTAAAGCACCGAAAATCCTTGTTTTGCTCTCTTTAATTATTACCACATCATATCTTAGTAATCATAACCATCAGCGTAGCCAGGCACTGGTATTTTAATTCTTCAAATAGGAAAAAATACATTTTTAATCAAATATTTTATGGATAAATTAATTACAATTGGAAATAGAGAAGTGCCCTATTTATTATATATATTGTTTTTTTTTTTCTTTGTTTAATCATAATATCGAAAGAATCATTGGACCGTTCATACATATTCAAATTTGAAAATACCTAATTTAATATCCAACGATGTAATATGAATTTATTGTATATAATCATTCTTATGGTAAGAAACGAGACTAATAGTAACTAATAATTTACATGTACGAAAAATAAAAACATAAATGGTACGAGATTTTTTATTATAGGGGTACTCACTACGTTTGCTATAGCATGCTATTTGTGCTAAACCCATCAATTTTCTACAGGAAATAACTGTAGAAACTCGACGGGTTTAGCAAAATAACACAAATAGCATGCTATAGCAAACCTAGTGAGTTCCCCCTTATATAGAAGAAACAGTTAAGACATCAACATTTTAAGGCACGTTAAGTAGTTTTCGAGAGTATTATAAGGACTTTAACTGTGTGAAACTAATAAACCCTTAATTTTATGAGAACTTATATCTACTATTATTGAACTATAGAGACACATATTCAATTAATTGAGTCTATATAAGTACTCGTTGAATTTAATTTAATTATGTTAAATACTCTGCGTAAAACTTTGCAAGCTTTTAGATCCGCAGTTTTTCTATATTTTAAAAGATATTTACTTATATTCATGCGAGTGATAGTATAGATATATATGCATCGTTTCTTAGCCAGATGTAACTATTATATTATGTCAAATTTGATTTTATTCTTAGGGGATTTTTTTCCTTCTTATAAATATATGTTATATATATATATATATATATATATATATATATATATATATATATATATATATATATATATATCTTATAAGATTAGACTTATAATAATACAATAACAAATAGTATTATTAGAGCAAAATTTCTGTCACAACCATTGCCAATTATCAGCGACAGAATTTGTATTTAGCTTTCTTTTTTTCCATTTATGAGAGTCATAATAATATTTTCAGAACTAGTTTTCTTCCATAACGCCTAGAAAACATTTTTTAATTTGTGTTTATGTCTAATTTACAAGATTTAATGTTATTTTAGTTTACCAAAAAAAAAAAAGTTTTATATATAAAAAGCGGGAGTTTATATATATTCCTTGTTCCTTAGGTCTGTGTAATAAAATAATAATAATTCGATTCTTTCATTTAAATAAATTGGATCATAAATACCTCTTCCAAACAAAAATCTATTGATGGATAAGATGATTCGGGTGGCGGTCAAATAAATTGAGAAAATAGTGAAAAAGTAGGACAATTAGTAGTTTTTCATTATTTTCTCAAGTTTTTTGACCGCCACTCGAACTAGCTCATATTTCATATTCATTTTACGGTCAAATATTTATTATTCAATAAAATCTATTGAGCGTTGACTTAATTGTTCATTTCATAGATCGTTTTTAAATTAGCTAATTATGATCTAGTTGTCAAAACATTAATAAGGTATATAGGTAATTACATTTCTTTCTATATTATTTTTCCTGTATAGATTTTTACATATTTTTTTTCGACGTTTTGAGGTGTTTTCCACCTCATCAGGACATTTCACACTCGATGTTTTTATACCATTCCTTAATTTTATTAATACATATTTTGACTATATTTTGTATTTTTTTTTTATTTTTTGAACTACCTTTACAAAAAATATATTTAGTATTTAAATATTTTACTGTCAAGTATAAGAAACATATCCAAAAGCGTTCGAAACATTTTCAAGAAAGGATAATTAATAAACAAAGACATTAATAACATATAATCTTTCAAAATAAATAATTTTTAACTGACAACATTAATGGATGGGTATTTTTTAAACAATAATATCATTTACAAACACAACCCAGGTATATGAATTACACTGTAGTGAATGATTTTTATTACCAATAATATAACTTGAATCCGCCTCAGAAAATATCTGATGGTCTGACGTTTTTATTTGCAAAATTCATTTTCGAATTATTTTCGAGAGCTAACAACGGGTATGTGGAATTGATTAATTAGAGGAGGAGGAAATGAAACAATGTATATATATATATATATATATATATATATATATATATTATATATATATATATATATATATATATATATATATATATATAACAAATATTAATTTAATTGTTATTTGATATAGTTCTGAAATTATTGCTTTCTAAATAAAGATAAAGCAAAATATTATTTTTAATATCAAGTTTTGTTAAAAGTAAAGGGATACATTGCTTTAATCCAGTAAGTGATAACAAGCCTGAAAGGGCTGGTCAGCCTGTAATAGTTTTTTAAAATGTGACGAAATGTATTTTTTTATATATGTGCAATATGAAAGAATACTAAAGGTATGTAAAATGTCTTATAAAAATGTAGAAACTAATGTTGTTTATCTTTTAATTTTAAAATTTATAGATCCCTTGAAAATGGCAAAGGCCGAAACGTGGGAAGAAGGAAAGAAAAAAAAATAGATGAAAAAAATGTTTAAATAAATCAATGAAAATGGATCAATTTAATTAAAAAAGAACCTAACGCGTATTTTCTCAATATGTGTATCATCCCATTATATTAATGTTTCACATTTACTAAATGTATTTTTTATAAATACAGAAGTAAGTTTCGGTAATTTATTATTTTTTTTTTTTTTTATTTCGAATTATTATGAGATGAGTGTAAATGTGATTGTTACCTGGTCGGACACCGCTTGTGGCTGGCCGAGGTGCTGGCTCCAAGTGAGGACCGTCCGCCACAACAGAACTCCGGAATATTTTATTCATAACTTAACTACTCCTGTAGCAGCTCACATTGGCTAAGGCCTAACCAGTCTTTTTTTTTTTTTTTTTTTTTTTTTTAATCAAATTAATAATTGATCTCATCGTTTGCATAACTTTATTTGTTCATCGAATAAATACTTTTTAAAAAGAGGAGTCCCTGTGAATTTTTTCCGCGTGACCATTGAATAGAATTTACTCATATATAAAAAAACATTTAGTGCGCGCTACACACGGCTTTCACTTACCTCAGAAGATACAACTATTTTAAGAACTTTTCAATGAAGTGAGAATTGAAAAAGATTAAAAAAATTATATTCATTTTCGTTGGAAACATAAGTTTTAGATTAAATAAACAATATAAAATTGTTATGGGCAATAATCACTAAGTTTATGCTCTATTCGTCACTTTTCTTTAACTTCCACTACTTTAAGAGATAACATTTTACCTCATTTTTACTTTCACTTACATATATATGAAATATATAGTAAGGGAAAGTATTGCGATCGGGAAAATTTTCGAATTCCAGTTTTTAACAGAAATACACGTTTTAGGATTCTCTGAGTCCTAATGATCAAGTCCCGCAAAAAGGTCTGTTTGTGTGTGGAAAACAAATAGTCCTATGAAACTGAAATTTCATATTTAAGACAACTATACGCCCGAGATGTTACAGAAACTTTTTCATCAAAACCAGCTAACCAGAAGATCCACTTTATGCCATGCATTTTTCACCTTTTTACGATTTTCTCAAAAACAAAAAAATATATCAATGTAAAATTTAATGGGCTTTAGTAAGATGTAGGTTTCATTCTGATTGAAACATTCCAACAAGGCTTAAATGCCGAAATTTTAAATTTTCTTTCTCTAAAGTACCTTTAATTTTGTAGATACTAAAAAAATAAGAATATAATCTTGTTATCTACGATAAAAAAGAGGTAAATATATAAGTTGAACGAATTCGATCTCTAACGAAAGGAGAAAACTGCAAAAATATTTCTAATGAATATGAAATATATAGTAAGGGAAAGTATTGCGAGCTTGAAAATTTTCGAATTCCAGTTTTCAACGGAAATACACGTTTTAGGGTCTCCTGAGTCCAAATGACCAAGTCCCACAAAAAGGTCTGTGTGTGTGTGAGTGTGGTAACTCCCGGGCGAAAACGAAAAGTCCTATAAAACTGCACCTTTTTACGATTTTCTCAAAAACGACTCTAACGATTTTGATTAAACTTGCTAGATACTAAAAAAATAACAATATAATCTTCTTATCAACGATAAAAAAGAGGTAAATATATAATTTGAACGAATTCGATCTCTAACTAAAGGAGAAAACAACAAAAATATTTTTTAATGCAATTTTTCGGTTCTGAGCATAAGAACAGTAATATAGATGTATAATATACCGTTGGAAAGCTAAAGATTTTTGAAAAAATATTATCTTATGCACAAGCTTGTAAAAGTTAATAAAGAGTGATGAAAAGCCGATAACAAAAAAAACTGATTATTATTTCAGATAATAATATAATCTATTTTTTAATAAAACACATGTTTCTACATGAATTAAATTTAATTAATTCTTTATTAATTTCACTCATTTTTACCTCTAACTGTATTTGAAAATACTTTAATTGATTTTAACAGCTATATGGATGTAAAATTTAATGGGCTTTAATATCATCTATGTTTCATTCTGATTGAAATAGTCTTACAGGGCTTAAATGTCGATATTTCAAAATTTCTACCTTTAATTTTTTAGATTCTATAAAAATAACCATATTATCTTGTTACCACTGATGAAAAACAAGAAAATATATAAGTTGAACGAATTCGATATCCAAATAAAGGAGAAAACATAAAAAATATTTTTTAAATTAAATTCTTTGTTTTTGAACATAAGAACAGTAATATACATGCATAATATACCGTTTGAATACTAAAGATTTTAGAAAAAATATTATCTTATTCACACTACAGTAAAAGTTAACGGAGAACGATGAAAAGCCGATAAAACTAACTGATTGTTTTATATAATAATACACATATTATATTTATCAATAAAATATATGTTTCTACAGAAATTCAATTTAATTAATCATTCATTTATTTTATCTCTAAATATATTTAAAAATTCTTGAATTGATATTAAAAATGGAGGTAAGTGAGATTCGTGTCTTGCGCGCACAAGATTTTTTTAAATGAGGAAGATGGTTGAGGGTGCGGTCATAAATTAAAAACACACATTTAAAATAAATGTTATTTTAATTATGTGCCTACTATGGTGCAGAGGTTGGTTGTTATCTGCTTGTGGGCCCCAGGAGAGAGGATTCATAATGATGGAGTTTTGTTGACCGTTGAGAAATTAGATGAGGAAGATGGTTGGGGGTGCGGTCATAAATTAAAAACACACATTTAAAATAAATGTTATTTTTTTAATGGCACATAATTAAAATAACATTTATTTTAAATGTGTGTTTTTAATTTATGACCGCACCCCCAACCATCTTCCTCATCTAATTTCTCAACGGTCAACAAAACTCCATCATTAAGATTTTTTTAAAGCTTTCCTATAATATAATACATCTATATTACTGTTCTTATGTTCAAAAATACCAAAATTTCATTAAAAAAACAAAAAAGTTTTGCTATTTTCTCCTTTAGTCAGTCATCAAATTTGTTCAACTTGTCATTTGCACTTTATTAGTGCTAATAAGATGATATTTTTCATTTTTTCGAATCTAAAAAATTAAATGTTCTTTAGACGAAGAAAATCGGCATGTAAGCCCTATCAGACTATTTCAATCAGAATGAAACCTACATGATATTAAAGCCCATTAAATTTTGCATGGATATAGCGAGTTTAATCAAAATCTTTAGAGCTTTTTTTGAGAAAATTGTAAAAAGGTGAAAAACGCTTAGTATAAAGTGACTCTTTTGGTTCGCCGATTTTGTTTAAAAAGTTGTTTTAACGTCTCAGGCATGTACACTACTGAATATGAAATTTCAGTTTTGTGCAATTTACCGCTTTTTAGCTAGACTTATTACACGTATACATTTTTGTGGGACTTAGTAATTCGGATTCAAGGGACCCTAAAACGTGTATTTTCAGTGAAAACTTGAATTCTTACATTTTCACGTTGGCAATACTTTCCCTTACTATATACTTCATATATAAGTAATTTTCATTTCATTTTAAACATATTTATTGATATTTACAACTGTATACAAAATACATCAAGTAAATGTGATGGACATATGGTAAATTGATATGAAATACATGTAGAGGCACAACCCATTGGCAGTACTTTAAATATATTCTAAACTAGAAGGTCTCGGGGCCATCTTCTTTTCTCGGAGGGTTATCAGGAATTGAGGAGGAAGACAGAATGGAAACCAGTGGATTAGAGTGGGAATGGAGTTTTTCATGGAATGAATGATACCTGGTTCGGGCTAAATCAGTAACATATCATAGCTCTGCTCCATAAGTCCAGATAAGTCTTATGATGGTCATGTAGACGAGTCTTTTGTAGTTAAGTGGAAGGTTAGAGCGTCTGTCTAGTAAGTGTTGAAGTAACCGAAAACGGCGAGCAGTTTCTTGTCGCTTCAGTCTAGTGTGGGGATTCCATGTTAGGCGTTTGTCAAGTAGAAGTCCTAGGTAGCGGATCTGTTCAACTGGAACAAGCGGTATATTATTAAAGGATACTGTAGGGCAGGATGTCTTAGGTTTACGACGAAGGGTAAAGGTTATCTGGTGGGATTTGTTGGAATTTATTTTAATTCGCCAATTCTGACACCATACCTCAAGATCTCTGATGTGGGATTGGAGAGTTTGAGAAGCAGCAGTTGGATCGTTGTTGACTGATAACACACAAGTGACATCAGCATAAGTAATTTAAATTTAAAAAAGAAATATAAACCAAAGTAACAGAAAAAAAACATAATTTCTATCCTTTTATGCTCTATTATTATTGAACTTTCACTTACCATAGTAAGAGGAAGTATTGCGATCGTGAAAATTTTCAAATTTCAGTTTTTAACGAAAATACGCGTTATAGGGTCATAGGGTCCCCTGAGTACGAACAACCAAGTTGTGAGAAAATGTATGCGTGATAAGTCTCGCGCGAAAACGAAAAGTCGTACGAAACTGAAATATATTTAAGACAACTATACGCCGGAGATGTGACAGCAACTTTTTCATTAAAATCGGCGAACCAGAACAACCACTTTATACTATGCATTTGGCACCTTTTCACGATTTTCTCAAAAATACCTCTTAATAATTTTGATCAAACTAGCTAACTCAAATTAAAATGTAGTGGACTTTATCGTACAGGTTTTATTCTCATTGAAATAGTCTGGTAGAGATTAAATTCCGATATTTTTCTTGGTCTAAAGTTACTTTAATTTGTATAATTGGATAAATCAACCTATTGCTTTTTTTAATTCTTAACGATTAATCTATTTATTGATTGCATATAATTTATTTATTATAATTTATTTTTTAAATATAATTTAGGAAATTAGTAAATATTTTTGAGGTTAGTTTAAACAAATAAATAATAAACACAAAAATATCTGATAAATAAAAACATCATAATTTAAAATTAAACTATTTTATGAAAATAAAACGCATTTCATATTACAAGTATGAAGTATCAACTTCCACATTGTCATGGTTATTCTTTGAAAACATTTGTACTCGCCTAAGGATTTTCTCTTTCTTGCTATATGGATGTAGATGTGTTTTCTGTTGTCCTGTGTTTTTCTTTTGGTTTTTTTTCGCTATTCACGATATGCAGATGAACAAATATTTTGTCTCTGGAGTGGTTGTTAACAACATTGTCGGTTTCGTATTTGGATCTGTGATATCGTTTGTTTGTTTATTATTTATTTATACGTCACTTTATCCTACTGTGGCTAATCGGACGATGCTACAGTGGGAGTTCTAAGTTTTACCTCTCCAGGTTTAATTAGGATAGGGATCTTATACGAGTACCTGAAATCGCAATGGCTCGGGAACACCTTTTTACGCCCCCTCCGAAGGACGGTATTACTTCCATTAAAATATCCTGGAAGCACCTGCGGGTTTGAACAATTGGCATAGAAGGCTGTTATGCTAACCACCATGCTATAGGTGATATCATCCCATATCCATATATATCGTATTTTCAATGCTCGAACTGATAATTATTATTATTATTATTGGTTTGGCGCTGCAACACGTTGACGCGTCCAGGCCTCCTCAACCAGCAACCTCCAGAAGTCTCTGTCCTGTGCTGCAGCCATCAAGTTGTGGACTCCTAAGCTTCTCGCATCCGCGTCCACACAGTCACTCCATCGAAGACGGGGGCGGCCAACTCTCCTCCGGCCATGTACTATATCCGTCAATAATCTTTTAGAAGTTTCGTGTTCCTCCATCCTGGCCACATGTCCAGCCCATCTTAGGCGATGTCGCTTGATGACGCAAACAACGTCAGGCTCTCCAAAAAGGTTGTAAACCTCTTCATTTTTTCTTCTCCTCCACTCTCCACCAACCAACACCGGCCCAAAAATCCTTCTGAGTATCTTTCGCTCAAATGCGGCCAACCTCTGGTACATCTCTGCCATGGTCCATGTCTCCGCTCCATACGTAAGGACTGGGCGAATCAATGTTTTGTACAGAGTGACTTTTGTTTTCCTGGTCACTGACCTGCTTGACAGATGCTGCTTCAAACCAAAGTAACATCTGTTTGCGGCCAACATCCTTCCATTGATCTCCGTTTCAATGGCATTGTGGCATGTGACTTTAGAGCCAAGGTATGTAAACTCAGAGACCCATTCGAAGAGACAATTTCCAAATTTCACCTTTTCCCCAGGATGTCTTGGGCGTTGTTCAGCAATCATATACTTGGTCTTATCATGGTTTACCGCTAGACCAAATTTTGTTGCTGCTTCTGCGAGAGTTAGGAATGCCTCCTCGACTGACTTCTTTGTGCGTCCAATTATATCGATGTCGTCGGCGTATGCTAGGAGCTGTACGGTTCTATTTATAATAGTCCCTGTAGTCTGAATCGCTGAATCTCTTGTCGCCTTCTCTAGAGCCAGGTTAAACAGTAGACATGCTAGGGCATCACCCTGGCGCACTCCTTTTCTAGACGAAAAACTTTCTGAGCGATCGCCTTGCACTTGTACAACGCATTCGAGGTCTGTCATGGTCATCTTGATCAGTCTTATTAGGGCTTCAGGTACGTTCAGCTGTCTCAAGGCTTCGTAGAGACCCTTTCGATCCACACTATCATATGCCGCTTTGAAGTCTATGAATAAATGATGGGTGGTTATACGAAACTCATGTCCCTTTTCCAATATAGTCCTGAGGCAAAATATTTGGTCTGTTATGGATTTTCCTTTTCTAAACCCACATTGGTAAGAGCCTAATTCTCTTTCTGCGTATGGGAGAAGCCGTTGAAACAGAATGCCCGAAAGGACTTTGTAAGCGCACGGTAGAAGGGCTATGCCCCGATAGTTTCCACAATCAAATGGGTCCCCCTTTTTAAATATGGGGCATATTAAAGATTTCCTCCATTCCGATGGCATATCTTTCTTTTCCCAGATGTCCATAATCAGATTGTGCAGGGCTATTTTCAGACGTTCGCCACCGTACTTGAGCAACTCAGCTGGTAGATTGTCTGCCCCTGGGGCTTTGTGGTGTTTCAACCCTACCAACGCATCAGCTACCTCTTCATCGTCTGGTGGTTCAACATCCCCATCCTGATAGAGTTGAGGGTAGTTGCTTTCATCCTCCTCTTGATGTCCTGCATAAATATTTGCGAAGTGTTCCTTCCATACTTTCATGCACGCTGCTCTCTCAACAATTATATTCCCTTCGCGATTCCTGCAAGCTGAGTGGGTGGGCTGGAAGGGGTTCCTTCTTTGATTGACTGAGGCGTAGAATCTTCTGGTATCACCAATATATATAAGCCTTTCAGCTGCCTCTAGTTCCTTTCTCTCCAGGATCTTTTCTTTCTTTTATGAAGTCGTTTCTCCATTCTTCTCTTTTTCCTATACTCTTCAACCGTGCGTCTAGTGCGTCTTGCAGTCAGTGCTTCATATGCATTATTTTTGTCCTTTGTTGCAAGCGAACATTCCTCGTCGAACCATGGAAATTTCGATTTCCTTTCTTCTCCTAATATCTTCTCTGCCACCTCGGATACTGTTGATCGAATACTGTTGTACGTATACTCGGATACTGTGATGCTCGAACTGATAAACGGCTAAATATACAAGTTGAACGAATTTGATAACTAACTAAAAGAGGAGAGAACAAATATATACATATACACACACACACATATATATATATATATATATATATATATATATATATTATATATATATGTATGTATGTATGTGTGTGTGTGTGTGTGTGTGTAAACATAAGCACAGTAATATAGATATATAATATACCGTTGGAGAGGTAACTCATGTTCAATACTCAATTTATTCTTTAAAGTTTTTTTCTAGTCCAAATTTATTTTAAAGTTCTAAAATTGATTTTAATAACGGAAGTAAGTGAAAGTCGTGTGTTTCGCACTCCAGATCTTTTTCTTATTCACCAGATCCAATTCTCTTTAGTCCAAATCTCCTTAAAAATCTCTGTGTAGGGGGTATGTCAAGCAAAGTATTACAGGAACTATAAATCACTAAAATCAACTCACCAAATGTGCGTCTTAATACCATGGATTTTACTATTTTCTTGCAACCCTCTGTGAGTATTTTGATTATTGAATTCGTTACGTCAAATTATAATTAAATTGGATGAGATATCAGTTAGATTTTATGGATATTTAAAGAGACTGGCCCAAAATTCAAAATTTCTTTCTCTAAATAATCAAAATCATTCCTTCCAATGGTTCCATCGTTTACTCTATTTTTTTCGTCCAATCGCTTACTGTCAAAAGATTCATCAAGCTAATACGTATTTATTAGTCTCAGTCTTTTTCAGGTAATAAATTAGGTAGTCTCAGGATCCAGGGACAGTATTTTTGAGAGAGGGGAGGAATTCTGCTTGTGAGGGAGGAAGTTTTGTTTGGAAAGGAGAGGGGGAACGTTTGACATACTTACCAATATAAATTAAGCCACACAGGCTTAATTAATTACAGTAATTCTCGAGTATCGGTATTAGTAAGTATTTAGTAAATTCTTTAGTATTTTAAACTGATGAAATGGACTCCGTCACCTCTTTCCTCTTGAAATCCGTAAGTTTCTGGTCTCCTCCCTGATATTTCTTCACTTTGACTATTGCTGTACAGTATATGAGGGTGTCTCTGGAGATCTTGAACGAAAACTAAAACGGCTATTTAATTGCTTCATTCGATTCATCTTTGGGATCTCCAGGAACAATTCTGTCACTCGATTCTAGGAAGTGTTAAGGTGGCTTTATCCTTCTTACCGCCGCAAGTACTTCCTGGCTTCCTTTCTCTATCAAGTTATCCGATCCCGCCATCCATCATACATCTCTGATATTTTATTCGAATTCTCAACCCATTCCCGCAACACTCGTATGCGGTCTTCTGATTTGTATATTACGTCCCATCGAACCGCAGCTTTCGACAGATCTTTCATAATCCGATCCTCTTCTATATGCAACTCTATACCTTCTGATATTCATAATTCTAATACCCTTCCGACTTTCAAATCTCGTCTATTACATTACTTCCTGCCAATTCAATTTCCAAACAATCCTGACTGATCCCGTTTCCATGAAAATATGTAAATGGAAAAAAGTTATAGATGTGTTTCTTAATTTTTCAAATTCATTTTTTTTAATTGAGTAAGAATCGTATTTTATATTTTAGTCTAGGTTATGTTTGACGACATGATAATTATTTATTTATTATATTCTTTAATCATCACTTATATTTTTTTTATTAGATTTTTTTTCCCTGTTTTCCAAGCTATATATTGGTTTATTATATCTTTTATTTTTGTCACTTGTCTTATTGTTTTATTTTTCGCTTATTCTTAATCACTGTATATTTCTTATTTTTTAAAATCTTACTCTAAGACAGTAAATCACACATTATTGTATTTTGTATTATTCTAAAGGGAATTGTCACAGAATAAATTATTATTATTATTATTATTTATTAGGTTACACTTCTTTTTTTTTTTATATGCCTCTCCATTTCGACTTCCACCTTAAGGGGGTTACACTTCATGTGAAGGAGTATTCCTGGAGAGGGGGAGTTTAACTCCAACCTTTTCAGGTGATTTTTCTTCAACTGTTCCTGTTTAATATTAAGGAAGCTTCTAACAATTCTTGCAGTGTTCAACTGAACAGCTTTTTGGGCTTTGTTGATTACAGCTGTAGATACGTCCAGCCGCTCAGTGGCTTCCACAGTCATCTTCAGTATCAGATCATTGCTGGATATCACAATCGGCCTAACTATGACTTTATGAGCTTGTAAAGTTCTTTTAGCTCAGATGCATGAGCTTGGTATTTTCAGATTTTTTCTGCACAGACTAAGTTAGTGTTCCCTTAAATCATTTTAAATCATTTTACATTTAATATTATTTATGTTCCCATAATTTATTACTGTCATAATATTATTATATACCTAACGCATTATTAAGTCTATAATTACATTGGTTGTTATCTTGTTTCTTTTAGCCCTGATGAAGGCCCACATTGTAGGCCGAAACGTCGGCACATAATTAAAATAACGCTTATTTTTAATTGTGTGTTTTTTAATTTATGACCGCACCCCCAACCATCTTCCTCATCTAATTTCTCTACGGTCAACAAAACTCCATCATTATGAAATAATAATAAATCAAAGTCCTCTTGGTACCTTGATTTCCTAGGGAGGTTCTTTACATTAAATTCATACAGCATATGGTTTGTAAGATATGAGAAAATCAGATATCTTTAATTTCAGCTTGTTTAAAAAGCAAACATATCCGCCCAGACTTTTCAATCTAAAGCTGTTTTTATATTTAAAAATAATATCACGTCCTGTGTGGCTTCATTCTAAAACTACAAAGCCTGCTAGAAATAATATATTAATTATAACACATAAAGGAGAATAAATAAAAACATACTTGGGATTTTTCTTTTAATAACACATTTATAACATTTATAGAAACAGAAACAATTTTTTTTTTTTATTTACAAATAAATATATGTCATTTTCTTAAAATACAAAGATACTTATATATTTCAAAATTGAATTACATATAAAACATCTTTACATAGATTACACAACAAATTTTACATAGAAAATTTAACATTAATAGGAAATATTTCCATACATTTGTCACAACTGAATATACTAACATTTGTGCACACATACATAGTATGTACAGGTTGCAGTGTTTTTACACAAACATTCATGGATATTTATACCATCTAGCTAACAGGATATGTAATGAATACATTTATTTCAGGTTTTAAGATAATATTTTCCCATCAATTTTTATACATATAAACTAACAATAAAAAAATAAACCATGACATGTAACTAACAAATTCCATTAAACCTTTTATGTCATAAATTTGTTAACTGAGATTTCAGTCTCTTTTTGGATTCTTGTTTCATTTCTAACCAAGTGTATGGAGCCACAGCAATTACCATTGCACCAGCTAGTCCATAAAGTTTGAGCCAATTACACAATGATCCGTGTATACCAAAAGCTAATGCTAATCCCAAGTATCTAAAAAAATAGCAGTGAGCAAATGCCGCTTGCCAGCTGTCAGGGAACACTGAGACTAAAAGAGCTGAAATTTAGAAAAAAACATTTTAAAAAAATGTGATAACGTAATTATATATTTATTTATTGAGATTTATTACAATTTGTTTCTATATGAACATTAGTAATAGTGATATGAGATCACATTCACACAATATATACAGTGATATATACTAATGTAATTAAAATTCAAAATATTAATAATAAAAAAAAAAAAAGATATATCATCACGAATCCTCCCCCTTTCCTCCAAAAAAATAAATAAAATATATACATTAAATGCTATTCCACTTTCTGAAATATCTTTAAAACATTTAGTAAATAGTATTAATAAAGCAAGAAGAGAGATGAGGCTACTGGGGAATTTAGAAGGTTGCACAACGCGGAATTGTGGAGCTTGTACCCTGTGAATATAATTGAGTTTATAACATCACGGAGACTCAAATGGGCATGTAAAGTTGTTGGGCTTGGTGAGGAACGGATTCTGAGAAAGTTGGTATACGCTGCAAGTGGACTTTGGTGGTATCAGCATCGAACCTTCGGGTTCGGTAAGCCTATTATTATTATTATTATTATTATTAATAAAGCAAAATATGCCCAAACTGTTTTAGAACTATTTTAATAGCAGTGATTTATTTTATTTGTTGTTAATATTTCAAAGAAAAACCTATCCTAAAATATTTTTTTATTTTCTAAAGATAAGGCCTAAAAAACAAAATGACGTTGAGAGAGAAAAATATAGAAAAATATAAATATAAGTGAAACATCTGCTAATAAAAGTTAAATCTAATATTCAGTTAATTTTATGATATTTCAATTTATCTAAAATAAAGTTAACTAATACATTGAAAGTACTCACAAAAACTAAGAGTATCCCAAATGGCATTACAAACTCCCCAAACAGCAGGAACAACAAAGAAAAGAGCTGGATCTTCTTTTGATGGTTTCCACAAAAAAAGTACGAGCAATAGGCATGATTGGAAAATAAATCCAACAGCTGAAAAAGATGTAGAAATGATATAATATTGCACTATTTCTTCAAGTATAAATATAACTATTAAAGCATATTAATTTTAATCTAAGCTATCAATAATCAAGTAAAACATCATACACAGAAACCAAACAATTTTTCATATAATTTAATTCAACACAATATGAGGGTGGGTCAAATATAAATGAGACTTATTTTTTTATTATTTGTTATTTAAAAAAAAAAAGTACACCACTTTTTTTTTTACATAGTCTCCTGATTAGGAAACACAATTTTCCCAACCTATTAGAAGTTATTATTCCAACATATTATCCCCTCCTCATAGAATGAAGCTGGTGGTGTCTCCAGACAGTTGTGCACATAGGCTCAACCTCATGGTCACTATCGAATCTTTACCTTCCCAAAGCTTCCTTGAGTGGCTCAAACAGGTGAAAGTCAAAGGATGACAACCCTAAATGTAGAAACACTATAACATTATACTGGGCTTCCAGGACCAAAAGTCTCATTCATGTTTTATTCTGTGCTCATTTCTTTATCTTACAAATGTGTTTCAGTGTAGTCAAGTAAACTTTAGATATCTGTTAAGAAACATAACCTGAATAAAAGTATTAATGTCGATTAAAGCCTTTGAAAATCAGGGTTATTCTTATTTTCACAACAATTTAATCGACATTAATGATCTTTATTTGTTGAGAAAATTGATAAATATTTAAAACCAGAGAGATTTGACACAGGATATACTTCTCCTAACTGTGCTTCGAAATGGATCCATTGGAAGAAGACATTGGATACATTGATCACTTCAGTAAAAGCAAGGACGAAGAAAAGTCAAGTCTCTTCGACAATCACATGAGTCACATTTTGCCAGGGTTTGTAGATCAAAATTGAAAACCTCAGCTTCCACGCAGGATCAGGACGATAGTTTAAATGAATGGAGCTGGGCTACGACTGCAGCAGTTCACGCTCTTCTAAATCCATCAGAAATATCAGCTACATCGCCTGCTAGTTTGGTAAGATCAATAATTCCTTTAAAAATCGATGGATTTTTATCAGATGGTTTAATAGATACCGGAAGTACAGAGAGCTTCATAAGCGATACTTTCGTGTCTAAACATAACCTCAAACTATATCATACCGAATCTGCTGTTTCCATGGCTTCATCAAATTTAGCTGTGTCCATCAAGGCATACTGTAGAGTAAACTTGCAGGTGCTAAACAATATTTATTCCAACATCTGACTAGGCGTTCTAAAGGGCTGCTTTGCTGATGTGATAATGGGTAACGACATTCTTAATCATCATTCTAGTTTATCAGTATCCTTTGGTGGAAGTAGGCTTCCTCTTAGTGTCAGTAGTCTCGCGTGTTCCAAGGTAGGACCAGCCTCACTCTTTGAACAGTTAGCTCCAAACTGCAAACCTATAGCTATAAAATCAAGAAGGCACAAAGATGCAGATGAAAAGTTCATTCGACTCCACATTAATGTACTGCTAAGAGGAGGTGTAATCGAAGAAAGTAACTCTCCATGGAGGGCACAGGTCTTAGTTGTAAAAGGGTCGCATAGAAAATGGATGGTTGTCGATTAATTCTCTGACAATTAATAGATACACGATGCTTACCCTCTACCTCCGGTAGAGAAAATCGCTTCCAGTATAGCATAGCAAATAGTACTATCGATTTAAAAAGTGCATATTACTAAGTACCAATTCAAAGAGAAGACCGGCCTTACACTCCCTTTGAAGCAGTTGGCAAACTGTGGCAATTCAAGAGTATTCCAAAGGGGGGTTGAGACAAAATTAAAACAAAAAAAGGTCTAGATGGTGTCAACATATATCTGGACAATAAAACAGTCAGTGGAAGAGATCAGAATGAACATGACCGCAACTTGAAGAAATTATTAGAAGTCTGCAAGAAATACAATTTAACTATTAACCAACAAAAGTCTAAATTTAATTTAAAATCCATTAAAATTCTTGGTTACCTGATTTAAAATAACACACTATGGCCTGATCCTGACAGACTCAAACCTTTGATTGATTTTCCACTCCCAAAGAACAAGGCATCTTCACAGTGCTCACTTGGAATGTTTTCATATTATTCTAAATGGGTGCCACGATTCTCACACAAAATTAGAAAAGGCACATACAGGGTAGCTCTACCCTCTTGGTTAAGAACGCTTGGTAAAATATTAATGCGAAATTTTGTTCAGAGAGGTAAATATGATCCCCTCGTTCAAGATGTAGAACTCTTGGAGTCCAATCCCAATTACACTCTTGTACGATTGCCAGACGGGAAGGAGAAATCGGTTAATCTGTGGCACCTCGCTCTCGCTGGAGGTTCAGAATCCTATGGAGAAGACGTATTGGAACCAAACGACCGTCCCGAGCTAGATGACGATCCTTGGCCAGCACAAGCTGTCAGTGAAGGAGATGCCCCGATCGGAGTACAGCCGGCCAGCTGATCATCTAGACCAAACAGAGAGCTCTCAAGAGGACCAGCCACTCCACAGGTCTACTCGCATCTCAAGTCTTCCCTTCTACTTGAAGTACTATGTTTTTTTAATAAATCGGGGGAGGGTGATAAGGAATTAACCTAATTAATTATATAATTTTCATTTAAAACACATGTTAAGTTGTAATGTTGATTAAAGCCTTTACAAATCAGAGTTATTCTTATTTCAACAATAAGTGTGAATGTTTTGCAATGGTGAGGCTCTTAAAGTAGTAGACCAATTTCTCTACTTAAGAACCATCATCAGCAGATTTGGTAAAATAGATGAAGAAATTGGAAATATAATTAACAAAGCAAATCAAATATATAACCATATCTGCAATAGCATAGTTGGCCATAAAAATGTAACCCATATACATATAAAGGGCATTCTACCTCCCAATGCTCATATATGGGAGTAAAATCCAGCTTTTACTACTTTGGTTGAATTGGTTGGTTAAATTTTAAAATAAGAAGTCTACGGCCATCAATTTTTTCTCTTGTCAATGATTTATTTTATTTTATTTTTTCATTTATTAATGTGTATATATCCTATGTTTATGTTATTATGTGATTACTTCAGGGACTAGTCTACCTTGGTATAGCCTCATGTATGATTAGTATATTTTTTTATATATTGCAATAAAGATAATACAAATATTTATTTTCATTATTATTACTTTTTTTTTAAATAAGATTTTGGTACCTATGAATTTCTGAATTGAGATTTGTGATTATACTTTAAGAAATGAAGCAAACTCACATATTGAAACACTAGAACTAATAAATTTATGAAATAATATTTCCCTTAACTAAAATAACTATACCATTTTTCTAATCTTCCAAATAACAACAAAACTATTTGATTGGAACTCTCAGTTAGAAGGTTTCAGGGGACCTAATATGCTTGGGAAGTAAATAACATTCGGAACTAATACTTAATACTCACCACTCAAAAACATCATTAGACAAATTTCATTATGGATCTAGACTTTTGGAATCTTTTTCCAATCAACTTAGCCATAAAAGTCTAAGCAACATTGGGGTAATACACTAGGTTTGTGAATACCACTGCACCAATGAACAACTTATTGACAAACTTTTCCAATTATGTATCATAATTTTGGGAACAGAAATTAAAATAGATTAACTTACATGTGTTCTCTTTCTCTATACTACCCACTGTAACAGGATCTGGCATCACCCTTTTCATATTGTTAAGAAGAGACTTCACCTTTTTGGTTAATGGAAAACATGAAGGTGACCCTTTCCCTTGTTTTTCTTTCTCAATAATTTCTGTGATGTCACTCTTATCATAGTGTAACTCCACGCGGCTGATGTGGCTTCTCTAAGCTATTTTCCTTAGTCTACTTCCATCATAGCTTCCTTTTTCTCTTGTCTTTTCTTATTTTTTTAATGTTCCTCTTATTTCATGTTTCAGGGCTCCTCTGGTATCATAATCATCCTGAGGGACTTTGAGAATTTTAAGCCTTTCCTTCTGGACATCTAAATTATAATATTTCAGCAATTTACACAAATATATTACTAGCACAATGTATTGTCATTGAATACACTGCTCATACGTACATTAATATTAGTGCATTAGAGATCTCTTTATAAATCCTAAGAATCTTAACCAAAGGAAAATTCAGAATTTAAATTATTACCACAATGTTTCACTTTGATGCTCCTCCAATAAATACACATCATTTTGTAAATCAATGTATATTTAATTAAACAGAAATAGAAGTATTTCAACCAATTTTCTTAAATGAATTATTTTTTCCTCAACTTATATTCTGTATTTAGCCAATTTTAATTGTCTACCTGTTGAAGAGAGAATAGAGAACAGATAATAGAGATGAAGAACACAATGCTAACTTTGTAAATGGAAAATACTGAGATGATTCCAATGAACACTCTACCAACAAATCCGAAAAAGAAAAGGAAATTGGGTAGAGACTCGATAAAAAGTTTGAAAAGATTACTCACAAATACAAAGAAAATAAAGGTAAAACTATTTCAAAAAATGGATTTAAATATTTTGATCAATATAATTACTGTAAACTTAATATAATTTTCAAAATTCCTACCAAAAAAAATACCTTTTTGTGCATTTTAAATAATTAAATATCTTGTTAATTAATTAAATATCTCCGATTGTTAGCAGAAATAAAATATGTATGAATATAAACTATGAAGGAATTTGATAATTAAGTGAAGGAGAAATATTTTAATTAATTAATACTTAACATAGAAAGTCACAGAAAGCAATGGTGAAGAAAAACCTATAAACTTAATTAATGGTTGAAGATAATTATTTACATTCTTAAAAATAAATGTAAACATCTAAGATTTATTTTAACCAAGGAGTTAAGCTGAGTGAAATTTGAGCAAAAATCATCTCAAGGCAGAGAGACATGTGGCAAACCCTCTTCCCTAAACATAGCCTCTATCAATTTTGAAAAAGCTACTGGCTCATTGAACCAGGATATCATATTGAGAGAAACCTAAAAAAGAGGAATTCCTATGATGAATTTAAATGTCAAAATATCCATTAGGGAAAACTATCTAACCAAAATTAAAATACAGGTGAAAAGCAAGAATAGGCACTTTATTCAACATTCACATTTTAATCTTCAACATAATTATGGCTATGCTGGAGGGAATGAAAGGAGTCTAGCGCTAGTCCTCTAGTCCTATAGAGCTGTTTTAAGATACAGATTACACCAGAATCTTTGTTTCCTTGTACTGTGATGATCTAGAGGGCAAATTAGATCCTCTAAGCCGACTCAACTAAGTTGGATAAGTAATAAGGAAGCAGAAATTGAAGTGGATAGGAAAAAAATTAAGAAAACCTGATGGTACATTTGAATCCAGTAGGAAACAAATAAATTCTGTGTTTTTTTTTTTTTTTTTGTTTTTTTTTTTCATTTGCATAACCAACCAATAATTTTTATTATTTTAAATGATTAGTCCAAATTAATGAAAATCTTACCGATCACAATATGCCTTCTAATATGTTGAATGAGAAAACTCAGAGTAAAAGCTGCAATAGATTGCAATACTCCTAGGCTCAGAAATACTAATGATATATCAGTTATGCCAAGAGCACAAGCAACATATGACTAAAAAAAAAAAAAAAAAATATATATATATATATATAAATAAAATATAAAACTTTATACATAACTTTTTATGATAATATAAATTTAATAGTCAATATTGCAATGATAGTAAAAATTCACTTACCTTAGAGAAATCAGAATACATAAACCCCTGTTCAAGTCCTATGAATACTGATAGTGGAGCAGCTAACTGAAGCCTTGGATCTTTAAAGGCTTCTTGCATAAGACGGAAGGAATAACTACATGCATTTCCACAAGAAGTTTCTTTATGAATAAGTATTCGAATATGATCCATGAAAGCAGCTGTAACTGCAACACCCATAACACAAAAACCAAGAAAAACACTGACTAACATAGTACTTGTTTTACAGCTAATACTCATAGGTTGATAAACATTGCTCATATTAAAGTTATCATAAGGATTCAGGGGCCTATTATTTAAGTCAACAGTAACAGGGAGTGGACAAGCTATGCTACCACAAATTCTTTCTCCATTATTTTCAAGAGAAAACATAGAATCTAGAATAACTTCAGTTTCATTCACATCATGTAAGCTACTAGAAGTATACCAAATAAGAAATGATGTAGCTACATTGCCAACTATTAAACCAAAATCTTGAGCAATTTGTAGTCCTCTTGAGAGTTTATGAACAACAACTTCAGTTTTCCTTAAACCCTGTGAGTTATCTACTTCCCCTTCTTCTTGCTCAGTCATTACATAAGTTAATTTTGTAGCAAGAGTCATGAGACAAGTTATTCTTGCACCAGCTAGTGGACCAAGCCACATTCCCATGAATAAGTAAGCTGGCACCAAAGTATAAATATTTGGATAAAGATGTACTCCTAGGAATACACATGATCCACCATAGCTAAGAATCAAGGTCCAGTTAGTACCAAGTTTATTCAGTAGAAAGACAGTACCCAGGGTGGATACAGCTCCAATAGCAAAAAGAGATGTGAGCAACAATGACCCAACATCATAACTTGGATAAAAGAATTTTGGTAAAAATGAGTAATCTGTTTGCCACCACCAAACAGAAATAGAACCTTGAAGAGTAAAAAGAGGTACAAAAGCTGCCGTTATCATAGCATGACCCAAACACAAAGCGGCAAAATTTCTGAACAAAAGTCTTCGAGAGTAAATAGGCCCAGATTTTGAGGGAGTTGAACGAACTGCTGCAATTAATCTTCTTACAGACGAAGCTCCACCAGAACTAGACATTGAATCACGTTGTCGTGAATTTCTCCTTAATAAAAATGAGTTGTTAATGTGATGATGGAGGGTGCAACTTGACCTTGTTGATCTCGTTGAGACTGGAGAGTATGCATTAGCATCCTAGAAAAACAAAAGAAAACTTTATCATTGAATTCAACACATTATATGAACGTATGTGTGTATGTATGTATGTATATATATATATATATATATATATATATATATATATATATATATATATATATATATATATATACACAGATTAAACACTATATTGGTTTGGAGGAGTTAGGGGAGGAACAGTCACAAAAAAAAAAAAAAAAAATATATATATATATATATATATATATATATATATATATATATCACACTAATAAGACAAATTGCTATATTTGTGAGCCTACAATTTATTCTCAATGAAAAGCTATTAGCATTTAATAAAAAAGTTGTAAAACTTTCATGAGAAAAAACGTCTTAACTTCAGATTTATATCAATGAAGGTCATAATTCTGTTATATTTATCTAATCCATAAGGACTTTAATAATTTTTTATGAAAGCACAAATTATATAACATAATATCATAAACAAAATAAAATAAAAAATATATACATATAAACTTACATCAGTAGTAAAAAAGTGATTAATTTTATCATTATGAGTATACAAAAGAGTTGTTGTATAATTTCCCATGCTCCTAGTGTGGCGTATAGCCTTACTGTGTGATACATATGGGTCATAGCCTTTGATGTAATTGCGATAGTGTATTGGAAACTTTTTACAAACTGGTCTGTATTCAATTTCTTTTTCAAGATCCCTTAAGTTTGGAAGGCTCCCCATCACTCTTATACTAGTTATCCATTTAGGATATTCAAGAGGTAATAACCATTGTCTTGCACACTTATAATTAGAGTGAGGATCTAAAAAAAAAAAAAAAATTGTTTTATAAACACATCTTAATAACATAGAAGTAGTTTTCAAAAAAAAAGAATTTAACATGTAAAATAATCAAGCAAAATTAAACCTATGGATAGCATTTTGTTAAATTTAACTAATTTATATATATTTCTATTTATAGCTTTTTTTTTTTAAGTAACACGAGTTGTAGTTTGCAAAGACAAAATTAATTAAAACCCCAGGGATAGTTAACAATATTGTTAAGACTTTTTTATAATAATATTTTTTATTTATAATACCAATAAATAATCAATAACCATATCAATCGTATAAATACTTTAATGTATGAGTATTATTAAATATAATTTATTAATTCCCAAACTCTATAATCGTACAAGTCTAAATTGTGCCACTGTGCATTCATATAAAAACTGAAGGAAATAAGGGATTACACTCACTTGTGGGAGTTTATTCAGCATATGAAAATTATCAGGATCTTGAAATTCTAGTTTTTTTCCCTAATGAATCATCATCAATCAACAGAGTCAAACAACCAAGACTCCCAAACTGTTTAGAGGGTGTATATGGTAAGCCAGGCTCAAAACTAATAGTTGTATAGAACTGAATTACTATTTAAGGAACTATATGCCTGCAATGTTACAGCATCTTTTTCACTAAAAGCTGGTAACCAAAAGTGGCAGTCCATAACATTAATCTTGCATATTTTAACCATTTTCTAGAAAATGGCTTAAAAGATTTTGATCAAACTCAGTATATAATTAAATAGCCTTCATTACCAGTAAGGTCTCATCAGGAGCTCCAGGGGCTTATTGGGTTTAGGGATCGTTTTAACAATAGATAATTTCCAGGGTTTAAGAAAATATGAGGTCCGGAGTATGGCATTGTAAATATAGGTAAGAGAATAGAATGGATTTTCTGGGAAGTTGTTTTAGTATATTGGGAGTAAGTAGATCATGTCCAGGAGCTTTGAGGGATCGCTAGCCCGGATTCGTAAATTTTCCAATATTGTATTTTTAACATCAGTAATATGGCTAAATAGGCTCATTTGAATCATCATAATAGTAATTTGCAATGTAATGACAGCATATCATACTTTAGGACAAACTTATTACTTTTTTTTCACTGTATATGAAATACCTTGTTAGAAAATATATTGTGATGATATAAATGTTTTGAACAGAGTCAAACAACCAAGACTCCCAAACTGTTTAGGGTGTGTATGTGGTAAGCCAGGACTCAATAACTGATAGATCGTATAGAACTGAATTATGATGTTACAGCATCTTTTTCACCAAAAGCAGGTAACCAAAAGTGGCAGTCCATAACATTAATTTTGTATATTTTAACTATTTTCTAGAAAATGGCTAAAAAGATTTTGATCAAACTCAGTATATAATTAAATAGCCTTCATTACCAGTAAGGTCTCATCCTCATTAAAATGGTCTAAGAAAGTTATAATTTCTATTTCCAAAATGTCTTACACTAAAGCACCTTTTTATTCAGTTGGAATACTTAATAATCTCAGATTATTAATAGTATTTAAAAAAAAAAATTATAAACTATGAATGAACTTCATGATTGGCTAAAAAAGAAAAATTTTCTGGTTGAAATATTATTTTAGAGAGCAGTAATGTAGATGTATAATATAATGTCGGAGAGCTAAAGATTTCAGAAAAATATTATCTTATATATATAAGGATATCAAAGGTAATGCAAGGGTGAAGCAAACCACCTAAAATTAAGTTATTATTGTGGAGAACAATTTCTGTTGTTATATCATTAAATAGAAAATAAATGCTTTAAACAAAACTGGATGTAAATCTTTAGTTTATTTACATCAAATAGACATATAAGTAAAATTTATGGGAAGTGCGCAAAAGATTCAATTTTGATTTAAGCATGTGAAAATGTTTGAAAAACATTTTTTCTAAGCCTGGAAATAATCTAAATAAAATAAAATACATAATATATAAATAACAGTAAATAAGAATGAGAACAACAAATTCTAAAATATTTTAAATTACTTTAAAAATATAAATGAATTTAATATATCCATGACAACTTAGGATAAAGTTAGATTTATTTTCTTTTTGATCCAAATTCAGAGGGATGTTCTGAAAAATGGTTTAATTCGAACCTGACTTGTCAAAAAAAAACCAAAAAAAACTTTAAAATAAAAATAATTTACTTAAAATGCGAAATTTAATTTAAAAAAACAAAACAAACAAGACTGACAGGATACAGAACAAGATATCCAGCCATTCTAGTATTAATTAGACCTACATTATTGTATATGTGATTAAAAAATATCACTTAATAAAACCTTTTTAAATTTATAATGATAATATTTATAAAAAAAGCAATCCATAAGTAAGAATATTTCATTTTTTTTTTTAAACTAAGATCTTACTTGAAGTACACTTATGAAAAAATGGTCTTTCATCTTATATTTCATAACCTTACTTAATTGCAATCGAGGAATGAAAAAAAAGGTACAATAAAGACTAAACGAATTTCAAAACTCTCGAAACTTATGAAAAACACCACTTGACATTGAAAAAGTTCGTTCACAAGAGGAGAGGAAGACCCTCCGACTAGTGAGTTACCCGTGAGCAGACTGGGTAAGTACTGCGCACAGCCCGAACACTGCCCCTGACAAAATCAATAAAGAAAACCTGTTGACAAACTAAAATACAACTCATTATTGAAACCATATCTCATTCATAAATTCAATTTATTCTATACCCCGAATTCACAACTTTGCAATAATCGAAATACAATAAATCAAAAAGAAAAAAAGAAGTATCACAACAGCCAAATAAATTAGTAGAATCAAAGACTATAAAAGTAGTAATGTAAAACGGTCACGGAGAACTTCAAAATTATTATTTAAAAAACTCTTTATTAAATTATAAGACTTATCCTCGAATCGCCTTATTCAAAACAGTACGAAATAGTTATAAAGCGCGGGAATTTTAAGAAACATCCTTTCAACCTTCCAAACTATCTACAAAGGTTACAAGAAAATCGAGACGCCGAGAATTTTAAATATTCTTTCACATATGAAAACTCTAATCTAAATTAAGAGAAACTATTCGATCGTGAATAAACTTAAGTCGTATATATCCTTTGTTTGTTTGTTTATTTAACGCCACTTTATGCTACTGTGGCTAATCGGACGATGCTACAGTGGAAGTCCTAATTTTTGCCTATCCAGGTTTAATTAGGATGGGGATCTTTAACGAGTACCTGACATCGCACAGGCTCGGGACCAACTTTTTACGTCCCCTCCGGAGGACGGCATACTAAGGATTTATTACTCGAATTCAAAAATTCTAGGCAACCTGCGGGTTTGTGTATATATCCTTATTTCTAATGCAAGGATCGTTGTCTAGAACTCTTACTTTCTGGTATGGCTACTCTTCACAGGAAATAACACCAAAATGATTTTTGGTTATGAGTTGGACTATTTCTTTAATAGAAGATACATTACTCAAAATTAATAGAAATTTTTAAACAAAAATATAACTTTTGACTAATTTGTTTATTATTATTTATTGAAATTTACAACTGTATTAGTTAATACATCAAGTAAATTAGCTGTCAGATAAAATACATGAAGAGAAAATGCCCATTGGCAGCACTCCACTAGGTAATCTAAACTAGAAAGTCTCGAGGCCATCTTCTTTTCAGACGCCTCGGAGGATTGTCAGGAATGGAAGAGGAAGCAAGTATTGAAACTAGTGGGTTAGGGTGGGAGTGGTGTTTGTGATGGAAGGATTGATACCTGGTTCCGGCCAAATCAGCAACATATGGGATGTTAAGGTCTTTTTGGGTGAGTTTATTCGTGACAACGTAAGGAGCATCGAGGATTTTCAATTGTTAGGATTGAATACGGGAAGAATTTGATAGTTTAGTAGAGCTCCCAAAGCTCAACTCCGTAAGTCGAGGTATTATAATAGTGATATAGATGAGCCTTTTGTAGTTAAGTGGAAGGGTAGAGTGTCTATCTAGTAAGTATTGAAGTAAACGAAAGCGGCGGGCAGTTTCAGTCTTGTGTGCGGATTCTATGCTAGACATTTGTCAAGTAGTAGTCCTAGATAGCGAATCTGTTCAACCGGGACAAGGTGGATATTATTAAAGGATACTGTAGAGCAAGATGTCATAGGTTTACGACGAAGGGTAAAGGTAATTTGGTGGGTTTTGTTGGAATTGATTCTGATTCTCCAATTCTGACACCATACCTCAAGGTCTCTGATGTGGGATTAAAGAGTTTGAGAGACAATAGTAGAATCGTTATGACTTATAAAACAGAAGTGGCGTCAGCATAGTTAAAATGGTTAGGGATATCAGCTGTATAGATTGTGTAAATAATGGATCCTAGGATACTGCCTTGAGGGACCTCAGCAGACTGAGTAAAAAGGGATGAATAGGAACTATTGTGGTTTATTTTGAAGGATTTTTCAGAAAGGTAAGACTGGATAATGGGGTAGTATGTAGGATGGAGGAATTTGCGGAGTTTGTAAAGCAGTCCTGGATGCCAAACTCGGTCAAAGGCCTATTCTACGTCGAGAAAGGCTCCCATGCAGTAGAATCCGCGCTCCGATGCTGAAGAAACAACATCCACCACACGATGACATTGTTAGACGGTGGGGTGCGATGAGCGCAATTCTAACTGGTTAGCTAGGATTATGTGAAAAATCTCTAGGATAGGATATAGTCGTTTAAGGATTAGTCTTTCCAGGATTTTACCCATAATGGGTAAAAGAGATACAGGAAGGTAAGAGGAAGGGAGCTCCAGCGGCTTTTTGGGTTTAGGGATCATTTTAACAATGGATAATTTCCTGGGTTCAGGAAAATATGTGGTCCGGAGTAGGGCATTGTAAATATAGGTAAAGGAATAGGATGGATTTTCTGGGAAGTTGTTTTAGAGTATTGAGAGTGATTAAACTCTTAAAGTGATTAAACACAAACGCATACACAAGATCACCTTCTCAGTACTGGAAATAAATGCAAATAGTGTAATCGACTACTTCCTATATGACCGCGATATCAGAAAATTCTATACTCATATAAAGGTTATCAGGGGAGCTGAGATTGGAAGCGATCATTTGCTACTTGCAGCAGACACTAAAATGTTAAAGGAAAGAAAACCTGAAACCAAACGATATGAAAGAATAGACGTTAAACAGCTGCAAGACCCGGAAAAGAGACAGATATACGAAGTAAATCTTGGAGGTAAACTGCAGGAGGTGAACCTAGATGAAGACCTGGAGGATCTATGGAAGAACATCAAAAATAGCATTTTGGAATCGGTAAAAACAATGTGTGGAATAAAAAGGACATCCACTAAGAAGAAAAGAACGTGTGGTGGAGCGAAGAAGTAAGAGGAGCAGTCAAAGAGAAGAAAATGGCATGGAAACAATACTGTGCAAACAACACGGAGGAGAATCGTCAGAATTACGTAATCAAAAGAAACAGAGCAAAGGCATTGGTATTAAGAGCCAAGAAGAAATCGTGGTAAGAATTTGGTAAATCCCTGAATAATGATCACAGTGAGAATATTAAGACCTTTTGGAGGAAAATAAAGTCGCTGAGGGGGAACAAAAGTAAGTCAATAAGAAACATAAAGGACGATAAGGGACGGCTAGTTATAGAAGAAGACCTAATCATGGAAGGCTGGAGGAACTACTACCAGAAGCAGTTTGGAGCGACTCTTGGAGACCAAACACCATCGGAAGATAGGCAGGAAGAAGAAGAAGAAACAACGGATGATGTAATAGAGGAAGAAGAAGTGGAGTGGGCAATCCAAAAACTAAAGACAGGCAAGGTTGCAGGATATGATAATATTGCGCCGGCGTTTGTAAAATTTGGTGGAATGGAACTGATAAAAGCTATCCAATGTCTTTACCAAAAAGTCTGGGATTGCAAGAGAATAACAAAGGACTGGGAACACAATATTATCATACCGATACACAAAAAAAGGTGATCAAACAGAATGTTCTAATTATAGGCCGATATGCCTATCACCAGTGCTGTATAAAGTATATACCTCTATACTAGAAAGGCGAATGAGACCGCTCATAGAACCACTCCTAGGTGAAGAACAAGGAGCCTTCCGTCGGTGTAGACAAACCCAAGATCACATCTTCTCATTAAGGATTATAGGGGAGAAGATATGGAACAGAGACCGGAAATGGTTTTTGGCATTCCTTGACATATAAGTTTTGATTCAGTGCCTCGGGAAGAAATTTGGCAAGCCCTCAAAGGAAAAAAAATACCAAAGACCTTAATTGAGGCAATAAGGTCAACATATCAAAACCCAAAGGGTATTGTGAGATTAAACGGCCAAATATCCAAGCCTTTTGTTATGTCTAAGAGAATAAAAACAGGTTGACAGTCTCAGCCCATTACACAGTGGTAGATAAGAAAGAGATCAGGTCAAGCTAAACATCTACAAATCTGTGTTTCTCCCTATATTCATATATGGAGCAGAAAGCTGGATTCTCACGGAAAAACAAAGAAGCCGAATCACCGCTACAGAAATGAAGTTCCTCAGAAGATTAATAGGAAAAACGAGGAGAGACTGCATAAGAAATGAAAAAGTAAGAAAATACCTCAATGTGCCACCTCTACTCGAAATAATTGAAATAAGACAGCTAGAGTGGTTTGGGCATGTCTGCCGAATGAAAGCGGAAAGAGACCCAGTCAAAGCAATGGAAGTTAGAGGGTCCGGAGGGCGGCCCAGGATGTCCTATAATAGCTATATTGAAGGAATAGGAAGGAAACGGGGACAATCCATCGTCCAGATGAAAAATCTGGCAAAGGATAGAGATGGCTGGAAAGAGTGGCTGAATGTACCTCCACGCTGATATGAGGGAGAGGAGGAAAGAGAAAGAAGAAGAGGAGAGTGATTAGATCATGTCCAGGAGCTTTGCGGGATCTGTATGACTGTTTATCTGTTTGTGTTTATCTAGCTCAAAAAAGTAAAATCGCACGAAAATGAAATGCCAACACCAAAATCGACAACCGGAAATTCCTTATGGATTTTACCCATCTTCTCGAAAAATGTTATAACATTTTTTTATTAAAATCGTTGTAAACTGTATAATAGAATAGGTTTGAATAAAATGTAGGTTTTATTTTCATTTAAATAGTCATACACGGCTGGAAAGCCGAATTTTCAAAATTTCTTCTTTGACAGTATCTTTACTTTTGTTTAGTAAAAATAATTCGTTATTTCTCGTAGTAGCAGTAATAAAAACCATGTAAGTATGAAATATGAAAGAATTTTATTAGTATCTAAATTGGGAAACCAGGAGAAATATTTTTCAAGTTAATTTTTTTCCCCCGAAATAAGAAAAGTAGTGGAGATGTATAATATACCGTTAGAAAGCTAAAGATTTTATTTAAAAAATGTTAAGATAGCTGTAGGAGGTAGTTTTGAGTGATGAAAAGACTGTTGTAATTGTTGTAAATAATAAGTTCTATTGTTATATTATGTAATTTAAAATACATATTTCCATTGAAACTCAAAATAATTCTTTTTTGGGAATTTTGCTTCTTTTATATATATATATTGATATTTACAGCTGTATTTTAAAATACATTCAGTAAATGTGATACAGCTTATACTGTCATGATTCACATGTAGTGTACTGCCCAATGACAGATCTCCAAAAACTATGCTAAGCCAGAAGGTGGCAAGGTTTGAAACTAGTGGATTAGAGTGGGAATGGAGTTTGTCGTGAAAGGAGTGGTACCTGGTTCGGGCCAAGTCAGCAACATAGGAAACATTTAGGTCTTTATGGATAAGTTGATTCGAGACAAAATAGTGAGCATTGAGGATTTTTCGAAGAATTTTTGATTGTAAGGATTGGAGACGGGAAGAATTTGATGGTTTAGTAGAGCCCCAAAGCTCTACTCCGTTAAGTCCATATCGGCCTAATGATTGTAGTGTAGATGAGTCTTTTGTATTCAAGCGGAAGGTTTGAGCGTTTGTTCTTGCTTCATTTAAACTTATAAGTGGGGTAAGTGAAAATTGTGGGCAACAGATTATTATTCTTCAGTCGTAATATTGAGGGCCACAGAACGATCCATAAGGGCTGATTTTATCCTTTTGAAAAAACTGCTTCCTCAAATGAAAAAAATGGAAAATAGAGGACTGCTCTTCATACTTGCAAAATCATGAAATACTCTACAGAGCCACAGAAACACCTAAACTCAAAAATTCTAAGCGCACTAAAACTAAAATAAATAGATTAAAAAGCAAAGTCTCATTTAAAATAGGCTATAGAATAAAATATCAACAAATATTGTAGAAAAAATTGGCATTACAGACTTCAGCTTAACTAAATTTTCAAAATATAAAATTTCCCAACAATTTTGAAAGGGTTTATTAATAATTTGCTTTTGTATGGAAACACAACATTGTATTGGTATAACAGTTTAAATTAGATTCTAAAATTTTCAAACGTTATCCCAGCCTATATCTAGAAGATTTTATCATATGAAAATAAATGCTTACATTTCAAATATGTACATGTGACCTTATCTAGGAAGAGATAATGTATAATGCGGACAAGCCCGTAATTACGATTCGTCAAGGGCTATCAAAGTTAGGGCCCTTTTCACACATAGATGGCTGCCGTAAAAAGGCTTATCTGCCATGCCGGTCGTTAATTCCCTCCCCTTTCACACGTACACGGCTGCCATCCACTTATAGTTGCCGAGATGGGGAAATGTGCCTACACGGTGCCGTACACGGCAGCTGCACGGCTGTTTTTTCTCTCCGGTCACTACACGGCTATAAAGAGGATTATAAACCGTCCCAACGGCAGTTGTGTATGTGTGAAAGCTCCAACTATATCCATATATTAGCGACCGTTTGGCCGGCTGATAAGCCTAGGATTATAAACCGTTTGGACGGCAGCCGTCTATGTGTGAAAAGGCCCTTAGGCCTCCAGCTCATTAAATATAAAACTTGGTGACAAGTAAAGTAAAAGAAATTATTACACGGAACCTAGGAGATAGTTGGGGGTCAGCAGTTCTAAACTGTCTATCGGATACCTAGGTGTATAGACGATACCTAGACTTCAGATATAACGAACATTTGCATATAGTTAGCAAGAAAGCCCTAAAAGTATCGCACTTGGTCGAATCATCTCAAATATCGGTGGACCACATAAATGCCAAAGAAAACTTTTGGCTAGTTTTACGCATTAGTAAGCAGGCCGGAATGGGCGGAAGCCATGATAGTGAAATATTATGTTCTTAAAAGCCCCCATTCACTGTACAAATTGGTTGAGTTGGTGACCGTTAGTGGACAGGTTGGGAGACCAAATCACAACTTCTACAACCAGGTTGACAAACATTAAACCCGACTTGATATTTGGGGGCGTGGCGTGATGTTGTGCCAACCTGTTGGAGCGTGTGTGAATATGTATCGTGTATTTTAAAGTAAAGAAGTTTACTCGTCTTCTTAGCGGTTTCCTCATTTTTCGAAGAAAATTGAAACAATAACTAATAAAGAGGCTGACTTCCATTAGCTATAAGTATCTATGATACAACATCGCCTCTGTTCATACAAGATGAATTGAAATTTTTAAAAAGGACTTCTCAAAACCTACAACTTTGCCACTGTTTCAGGATTTTACCAAAAAGAACTTACCGAACCCAGAGGAAAGACTCCGTTTTTCATTATATGGATACAGTAGGACTGCACCTTCTTTGAACTAGTTCGTTCGTACCCTACGGATATGATATCATGATGGAGAAGAAGAGGCTCAGTAGAAATATCTGAGAATCACCAAACAAAGATAAACTGAACAATTTCAGGAGCAGTCAGGTGAAAATTATTTTCAATATCTCTTGCTTTCCCAGTGACCAAACTCAAAACCCTTAGCAAATAAAAAAAAAACCTGAACCACTACAACCCATGAAGGGTCTTGGGCTCAGTACATATAGAGATTCGTACTGCTTCTGGGCCAACGGCCGAGCAATGAAGTGATTAGGCCGAGATCACGCTGAGCCGCCAGGTTTTTCCCCAATTTGGGTACCCACTTTATCAGGCAGGGGGTCTGCCCTAGGAGGGTCTCCATGCCCTAGGGCCACACACCCCCCCCCACCCTCCCCTGACTGAAATAACAGAATTAATAATATTCCGCCACAGGACCCAGAGCACAGTAGGACAAGTGCTCTATTCACTAGACCACGCCGTTCCCTTAGAAAATGAAAGATTGAATTAATTGCTGATAGTACAAACTCGAAAAGAACACATGGAAGCACTTTGTGGGCGAAGGTTTGCATTCTTTCCATACCCTAATATCAATACTAATTTTAAATTTATAGTTATTTCAATAGGTCATAAGGCCACGCCCCTTAATATCAAGCGGGTTTAATATCGAACAATCTGGTGGTACAACCTGGGATTCGTCGCCCAAGATTTACATTAGTTGAGAGGAAATATTCAATACTTTTCGTCTCATGATTTCGCAAGTGTCATTTTACCAATTTTTGGTATGATGTTAATAGGAAATTTCTTTTTTACTGTCATTATTGCAATGTGTAGAGCAAGTGGTGAAAAATCAAGGTACAAAAATATAAGCAATATCATAATATCTATTAATCCATTAGATCTGTGATTCCACTCCATTAACAAAATTATAACCCCTTCATAATACATGAATATTAATTCCATACTCTAGAGGCTGGAGATAAGACCCTAAAATACATTAATATAAAAATTATTTATCAGTCAATATGGAACTAATGAATAAAAGGGAGAAAAAAAAAACAAAAAACATTGAAGGCACACAGTCCCCAAGTTTTATTATAAGCAGTTTTTATTCACCAAATGATTGTAAATAAAATAATTAATAAAAGCAATTTTTTGTCTCTAATTATTTTTTCTTTAAACATACGTTTGTAGATTCTACACATCTCCTGTAAAATTCATTAACAAAAATGAGCTCAATAATGCATAAATATAAATATATTTTTAATATAGATATAAATAAAGATCGGTTTTTATGCTGCAAAAGTGTTCACACTCAAGCAGCTTATACAATAATTCATTAACTTATTTATAATTTAATTAAAAATGTATTTTTACATGGTTAAGCTAGTTTTTATTAGTTAATTTGACAAGAGATATATTGAAGCCAAACACATATACATAAATTACAATGAATTAGTCCAAGAAATTGTTTCTATTAATGATTTTATTTACAATCAGTTGATGTATAAAAACATTTAAGGGTGAAAGTATATTACCAACTAAGGCTATAGCCTGGTGATTTGATAATTTATAATTACTTGTTGAAAATTATCTAAAATATTGATATAAATTGTGGAGGGAGTGAGGTTAAAGACAAAATATTTTTTTTTTTTTAAATATACAAATCTCAAGCACCATTACAGGCAGTCTCTTCACAGATACTCTTGGAATAACCCAGTAGGCAAATAGGATGCCAAGCAAATCCTTCAAAATGGTGAGCTTCTCATTCAACAAAGAAGGCTGATCTGGCCATCCCCAACTGGAATACAGTGAACGCTGTTTCTCAGTAGGGGATGGCCAGATGGAGTATATCTATCATACTATGAAGTATGGAAACCTGGAGGATCTCAGAAGTACTTCTAAATTTATCCTTATAATCTCTGTCTTAGCCAATTAGGGAAGAACAATAAAGAAGGCAACACAGAAACAATAACATATGAAGTCAACAGGTTAATGGAGTAAAAAAAAGCAGATAAACATAAGTGATTGTTTTAGTTAATACTTCCTATTGCTACATTATTCAATTTAAAATAAAAAATTTATAGACATTTTAAAATTTATTTCAAGTAGAGAAATAAGTGAACATTGTGTGGCACCAACACCATACTTATTTAAACCTGAGATATATATTTAAATAATGCTAGCAGAGTTTTTCTTAATATTTAAATAACTAATAATTATGTAAACTATCCTAACAAAAAACAGAAGACATTATTTTGTAGCGGAGTGGGTACTCTAACCTTCAGTTAATCGTACTACTCGCAAGCATAAATCGCGTTAGCCACTTGGTCACATAATTTGTGTAATTCGTATTTTTGGTTGTGAATATTTTTGATATGTTCATTAAATTTATTTGTATATATTTTATAAAATGTGTACCAGGTGGCTAACCAAAAAGTAACCTTCCTGTAAATAAAACATATGTTTTTAATTTAGTTAAAAAAGCTTGTATGAAGATAATAAAAATGTGCTTTTTGGTTATAAAAGTTTAAATTTATAAGTACTAATTAGTTTTAATGAAACACGTTAAAATTTTGTTTAAGTAGAAATAAGGCATGTTAAAAGAAAAAGAAAATTATTCATCAATTATAATTATGTATTTACAATATTTACAACTATAACAATACAGCATATCTTGATGGGAAATCATTTTAAATAAAGAATCAATTATAACACAAAAATCTTCAATATTTAAAAAAAAACTCAAAACAATTTTATAAAACATTGACTAATCATATAAATAAAATTTAATATGACTGCCTGATATCGGAAATAATTTTTTTTTTTAAATAATAGAACTAAAATAAAATAAAATCAACTATATTTGCACAAACATATGGACAAAGTATAAATCCAGCATCACGAGGTAAATAAATCAACTGAATTCAAAATCACAAACCATTAATTAATGTGACCAAAATTCAGCCCATGAAAAGCTGTATAATTAATATATTTTTAAATAACATTGTAAATAAACAATAATTAGGCTTGAAAAATTTAATCAAGGAACCAGTTTGAAATAAAAATTAATATACATAATAAAAACCAGAAATCTAAAGGATTTCAGTTCAAATTCAAACAATTAGAAACAAGATAATTTATGAATTATATAGTTTAATTGAATTATAATGGATTTGCAACCATAAAAAACCAAACAAACAAGCTGACTTAAGCATTATGGTAATCTTAACATTCTTCATATAACACAAAATAGGAATTTTTGGTTCATCATTTGTATACTTAAAAAAAACAAGAAAAATTCCAAAGGAGAGGTAAAAGACTAAAAAATAATCAATGTATATTTTATGAGTCAAACAATAAATTAGTATTGTATCAAATAGGTTATAATAACTCAAGTCAGTTCATGACTTTAAAAAATTAATATTTTAAACATGCAATCTCTCTGAATAAACTTAAAAATTATACAGCTTTAACAGGACCATCAAAGACTAATTGACTTCACAAATGTTAACAGCTAAAAACAGAACATATATTAAATCCAGCTGATAAGTTTTCTTTGTAGAATTAGAATGAAACTATTATCACAATATAGTCATCAATTTCAATATTTCTCTATTATTAACTAATGGTCACTAGTGATGAATACAAAAGTACAGAAGTAATAATTATACCTTTGTGAAAAAATATTATTTCTCTAGGCTAATGACAATATTATCAAAGTAATTAATTAATGATATAATTACAAAACAATAATAATTAGTACAAGAAAGACATAAACACATACAAATACAGAAGCATTGCATGAACTATGAAATGCAGAGCTTTATACATAGTCTTAATTTTAAATTAAAAAAAAAAAATTAATAAAATACTAGTTAAAAAGACTAATTTGCTTTTTACAATATCAATAAAACTTATAGCCACAGTACTTTTACACATCTTATAAAAATAGTAAAACTATTAGTTTGCGAAATAAAACCGTTATTAATAATTAAAACTTATTAGTAAAATAAATTAAAATAATATTTTGAACAATAAGAAATGAGGTAGATTAGCATGTTGCTACAACAAATCAATGCTCCGTCATAAATAAAAATATGAATAATTTAACACAGCATAAGAATTAAAGTCATCTATAAGTTCAAAACATAATGAACACAGAAGGAAAAGAAAAACTATAAATTCTAACCATAAAATTATATTTATCGTCCAGACCTTGCTGCTCGACATTTTAGATTTTCATAATTTTTTGACCAGTTATTCTCTATCCAGTCATTATATAAATAGTGAAGAAAGTTATTTAAAAAATTCTCATAAATGAATGAAAAACGTGATTTTTAATGAGATAAAAGTATATATATGAAAAGACAATCACTTTTAATTATTTTTTCTTATATAGCTTAGTCATATACAAAAAAGGACTATGTTCTCAAGATCGAAATTATTATAGCAAGTAGGACTATGACTAAGCTATATAAGAAAAAATAACTAAAAGTGTGTCTCCTTTCCTATATATACTTTTATCTCGTTAAAAATCATGTTTTTCATTCATTTATGAGAATTTAAAAAATAACTTTCTTCACTATTTACGTAATGAACTGTGAGGACAAAAAATACAAAGCATGTCTTTATTTTATTGTTAAATTTTCTTTGGATTTTATATTAAAAAAATTATAGGTATTAGAAAGATTTTAGAGTCACATGGTTTTACCTGTGGAGCTGACTTAAAACGGTTGCAACACTAAAACTATTGGCCTGAAAAAAATTTATTTATGGTTTTATATTCATAAAAAGATAGAGAACAACTGGTCAAAAAATTACGAATATCTATTTTTTTGAATGGATTGACCCACATATATATATATATATATATATATATATATATATATATATATATATATATATATATATATATATATATATATTATTTATTTTTTGCGAAACTATAGGAGACATTTTCCAATTATTCAATGCTCCATTACATTCGCAGATAAAGCATTAATGTAGAAAGAATTGAGGAAAGTTTTTATACTGACAGATCAGATTAAACTTGTCCTTAACACAACAAATTTAAACATTTTAAATGATACAACAAATTTAAACATTTTAAATATTTAATTAGAAACACTTTCTCTTTTAATTTGGGGAGTATTAAATATATAAAAAATCAACTTAAGCATTGGAACATATAGGAACAAAATAACAGTAGAAACAAATGGGCAGAATTAATTAATTAAATCTTAAAATATCAACTGCGAACAGCTTGAATTCCCTCCACTGTTTAAACATGGATGCACTACACAAAAAGTTATTTTGAAATTAATTTACAATTAAAATTTAAAATTTTATAAAAATGTAATAAATGGTATAAAAACTCACCAGTCAATTTATTATATCATCAACATTTGCAAAGGCACATGAACCAAGCCCAGATCTAGACATCAGTTGTATCAATTCTTTAGCATGTGAAACTGCTATTTCCAGAGGAGGCCTTCTTGCCATATTGCTTGAATCTGCCAAAATAATTTAGTTTTAATTAAAGACTTCAGAAACCTTTTATTCTGTAAATTTAGGAACTTTACATTCTTTCTCATAAGACATATTTAATTTTATCAGACAAAAAATCCCCCTACCCCTATCACCTCTCTGTGCCTCATCTCACCATGAAATCACATAATTATAGTGTACCATATTCACAGATAATGAAATAAACGATAAAAATACTGAAGATTTAGTTTCAGGACAAAAAAAAAAAAAAATTTTAAAAGAACCTAAAAACAATATTTTAAAGATCAATATAGTAGGATATGATTTGGTAACTTTGTTTCATGAAAATGTCCAATTTTTTGAAGCAATGTGTTGGTATCTATGATAGTTTCTATTGACAAGAGATATATCTTGACTTAAAAATTCCGTTAAAAACTAAACATGACATAATGATGGAGTTTTGTTGACCGTTGAGAAATTAGATGAGGAAGATGGAAATTCAGAACATTCCTTAACCCTCAACCATTCCTTTGATTTTGATAAAACATCCATTCTTGCCACTGTTCCAAATCATGACAAGCGACTCATTACAGAATGCATTTACATACAACTAGAACCCCTTCCTGTTAATCAAAAGACTGACAAACATAACTTATCACTGGCTTATTCTCAAATATTAAATTTAATAAAGCATCCCTAGCTCATTTTTTAAACAAACATCTGATCATCTCTTCATAATTTTATTTTTATTTACTTATTATCAATTTTTATTTATATATTTACTTAATTTTTGTACTCCTCTTTTATTTATTTTATTTTATCCCCTTTTATTTATTTTATATTCATACTTTTATTTACACTCCTTTAGACACCATCTCAGAGTCAAGTATTTATCTTTTTTCTTATTGATTAGGATCTCTTTTCATCGCCTATTTCTTTCATCCTCTTTCCATACTCATATCTTTCTCCGTTACATATCCTGACATATAATTGTTAGTTTAATATTACATTATTTTAAAATTTAAAATTATTTTTTTATTCATACTGTTTCTCTTTTTCAATAACTATGTTCTTTTTATATATTACCTATGTTTTTAATATATTACCGTCATATATCACTTCAAAATTGTTAATATTTAAAATTTTAATTGTATACATATTTTTCCTTTGTCATTTTTTCATTTGCTTAGTCTCTCTTTATATATTCTTATTACAATATTATCATCTCAATTATGTTTACTTCCATACTTTATAACTATCATCTTAATTTTGTTTATTTCCATACTTTATAACTGTCACCTTATTTCCATACTTTATAACTGTCATCTTATTATCATTTTACATTTAATTTTATTTATGTTCCCATATTTTATTACTGTCATATTATTATTATATACCTAACGCATTGTTAAGTCTATAATTACATTGGTTGTTATCTTGTTTCTTTTAGCCCTGATGAAGGCCCACATTGTAGGCCGAAACGTCGGCACATAATTAAAATAGCACTTATTTTAAATGTGTGTTTCTAATTTATGACCGCACCCCAACCATCTTCCTCATCTAATTTCTCAACGGTCAACAAAACTCCATCATTATGTCATGTTTAGTTTTTAACGGAATTTTTAAGTCAAGATATATCTCTAAATCATTACGAAAACTTTCCCAGTCAATGGAATTTCAATTAATCAGGGAAGGAAGAAAGGGTTTAAGAATAGGTTGTGAATGCATGAGAAGTAGAACCGGGCTATGATCTGAAGAGAGGTCATTTAAAGATTTTATTATAGTTTGGGCGGAGGGAATTTGGGAACTAATGAAGATATCGAGGATATCAGAACGTTTTTTGAGGGAAGTTTGCCAGTACTTGGGATTCTGGGGTGACAAGATGGAATAGCTATTGAAGGTTGTGACGCTGGAAAGAATCCTGCCACGAGTGTTGAACGTTCAGCATCCCAACAGTTGGTCTTCGGCATTGTAATCACACCCAGCAATAAGGTGCGGACCAAAGGATCAGAATAAAGATTCAAGGTTGTAATAGTTTTGACACATTGCTAAAGCCTTGAAGGGTAAAAAGACTAAGCCCGTTAGGAACATCAAGGATGCGCATGGGTTGGTGACTGAGGAAAATGAAGTCCTGGAGGTTTGGAGGCAGTTCTACAAGGAAAAATTTAGTATGGAAGAACGTCAGCGTAACCACAGAAACTGCAGAAGGAGAGGGAGAGAGGATGTCGGACACCCTGAAGATAAGGACGATGCAATCGGAGAAGATGAGGTGGAGCTAGCAATCGAAAAAAATCCAACTAGGAAAAGCTCCAGGACCAGTTAACATAGTTCCAGAATATATCAAATATGGTGGTAATGGAATGACTAAATGCTTCCAACTGCTTTTCCAAAAGATTTAGGACCTCAAATTGCTGCCACGAGAATGGGAAAACAATATCATAATTCCCCTACACAAAAAAGGCAACCAAAATGTTTGTGAGAACTATAGGCCAATATGCCTCTCCACAGTTGTCTACAAAATATACACAAGGGTTCTAGAGCAGCGACTGCGGCTTGTAGTAGAGCAGGACATCGAAGAGGAACAGGCAGCATTTAGACAGGATCGACAGACACAGGACCACATTTTCTCCCTCAGAATGTTTATAGAAAAAGCTTGGGACCGGGGCAAGGCATTCTATCTAGCTTATAGACTTGAGGGCAGCTTTCGATTCAGTGCTAAGACAGGAGATATGGGACACACTGATAACAAGAAGAGTACTGGCAAACCTGGTGAGCACTATCAAATCAGTGTACCAAGATCCAAAGGGTATTGTGAGACTTAATGGCCAAATGTCACAGCCTTTCTGCTTTTATAAAGGAGTAAAGCAGGGACATAGTCTAAGGCCCCTGCTATTTATCCTTCTTATGGAAGATATATGGAAGGTGTGCAAAATGAGGACCCCAAGAGCAGTGGTGGGCTATTGGACCTAATACCAGTGCTGGCACAAGCCACGATCTATGCCGATGATATAGTCTTCATAGGTGACTCTCAGGAGGCTCTCCAGTTATCATTAGTGGAATGGGAAGAGGAACTCAAGTTAAGAGGGCTGCATATAAACTCAACTAAAAGCAAAGTGATGAGTGTTGGAAAAAAAAATGCAGAGCCTGTGATTTTATGTAATAGAGAACCCCTAGAATCAACGAATAATTATATGTACCTCGGGACCATTATATGTAATGATGGTAAAATAGATCAGGAGGTCCTAAATCGAGTGACGAAGGCCAATGGACTATATTACCAGATCTCAAAAACAATCATAGGCAAGCTGGAAGTTAGTAGGGAGGCTAAAATTAGGTTATTTAAACCTGTGTTTCTCCCAGTGCTGCTGTACAGAGCTGAAAGCTGGACAACCCTCAGCAAGCATCTGAGTAAGATCACATCTGCTGAAATGAGATTCATCAGAAGAATAGTAGGAAAGACAAGGAGGGATTGCACCAGGTATGAGAGAGTACATGAGAATTTGTGTGTCAGATCAGTCTGTGACATGCTGGAACAAAGACAACTTAAATGGTATGGACATGTCTGTAGAATGGACGACACTCGAAAAGCCAGGTGGTACTTGGAAGCCAGACGACCTCGTGGCAGACCCACATCTATGTATAATTAGACTACATTAGAAAACTTGGAGCAGCGAGAGGACGTACCATCCCGGGGATGAGAAGACTTGCCAGGGACAGAAACCAGTGGGCTCAATGGACAGAGACTGGAGGAGTTAGAGGAAGAAGAAGAAGAAGAAGGTTGTGATAGGTCAGAGAAGTACCAGAAGGGCAATATACAGCTGAGAAGGTTATGTTAAATGGTAGGAAGGATAAGGCAATAAGCAATACGAATTATTCACCATTCTTCCAAGCCTTACCGATTTGAGATATTAAATTTGATGGATCTTCCACTCATAGTGCGGAAGATTTCCTAACTTCACTGGCCGAACGCAAACAGATATATGGCATACCTCATACCACATTATTGCTTTGGCTTCCACAGCAATTAAATTAATCAGACCTCCTCTCTTGTGGTATCGGCTTCAAAAATCAGGATGGTCAACTTGGGAAGATTTTGAGAAAGAATTTTAAGAAGAAATACATATTTTCCTTTCGATTATCAAGATCGACTCAAAAGAGAAATTGAGCGACGTACCCAAGGCAACCTGGAGGACATAGTTTTATCTATCAGTTAGCATTTAATTAATCTTAAATTTGTAAAATCATTTTTTGTTAATTTTAATATCATTTTTGTTTGTATTTATTAATTTTGATTAAATTGTTTTGTTTAAAATCTGAGCAACTATTGTTTTTACGTTTATCCTTGCACAACGAGGCTAAATTCGGCGCTGTCTTCTATGCCCTGAGGATAAAAACCGTAGACACGCTACAGGTGGCTTTGGCTGTCCCGTTTATCAACGGGCAATGAAAGAGGCAGGTAATCACGCAAGATGAGATTATTGCAACTAAATCTAAACCACTGCGAAGCGGCCCAGGATCTTTGCTGGCAAACTATAAATGAGAAGGGTATTGACGTTGCTGTACTGTGTGAACAGTATAAGAACATGGAAAATTCCTGTAGCTGGAAGATGGACAAAACCAGAAAAGCAGCTCTCTGGGGAAGGAAGGGTCACTTTATTCAGCAAACCCAGAAAAATTTAACAAGTGACGTTGTTTGGGTCAAGGTGGGTGATATCTATATCTGTAGTGTCTTCACACCTCCAAGTGCTTCTCAAGTTGAATTCGAAAAAATGCTTGATGGAATTGTATAGAAACTGCGAGGCTGACACCCTCTTGTCATAGCAGGGGACTTTAACGCTTGGGCTACAGCATGGGGAGGCAAAGAGACGAATAAGAGAGGTGAGTGTGTTCTTGACGTATTCGCTACACTTGACGTTGTGCATTTAAACACAGGGTCTACCCCTACTTTTACCAGAAATGATCGCGCTTCAATTGTTGATCTGACTTTTGTTAGTCCATGCCTTGTGTCTGACAACAAATGGCACGTAAGTCAACTCTATATACTATACCCACAGTGATCACCGAGTAATTTGTTTCAAAGTCGAAGTCCCGGGTACATTAAGGAAAACATTCCAAACTAGACGATCAGTGTGGAACCATCGATCATTTGACCAAGATTGCTTTGTCACAATGATGGAGGAAGAAGTCACATTACTCGGGCAGAGGAAAGAGTCAAACAACTAATGAAACTTATCACTGACACCTGTGATGCTTCAATGACCAAAACACGGAAAACAACCCGTTACATACCGGTGTATTGGTGGAATGAAGAGATCGCCGCCCTCCGAAAAACTAGTCTCCGTACAAGGAGGCTAACCCAAAGAGCGAGAGGTTGCCCGACAGATGAAGCTCAGAAACAGGAACATCGGGATGCTAAAAAGCATCTAATAAAAGCAATCAAAGACGCAAAGCGTGACTGTTGGAGGAAACTCTGCGAAGAAGTAGATGAGGACAAGTAAGTACAAAATGGTTATGGCAAGGCTAAAAAGTTCTAGCTTATCGCCACCAAGCTCTCCTGACCTATAAGGGAAAATAGTTTTAACTCTGTTCCCAACAAGACCAGAAGTAGTCTTCGATTTAATACCACACCTAGAACAGGACCAGGTACAAGAAATCTCACTGGAAGAACTTGAGACAGCCTATTGCAAAGTAGGGGATAACAATACCTCAGGACCGGACAATGTTCCAAATGTTGCCCTAAAAACAGCAGTCAGAATCGGACCAGAACTCTTCCTGGACGTGTACAATTCCTGTCTCCATGAAGGGATATTTCCTATAGAGTGAAAAAAGCAGCAATTGGTACTCCTGCCAAAGAGAAAAGGGTCTCCTGATGGCCCTGCATCCTACCGTCCGATCTCTCTTCTAAACACAGCGGGTAAAATTCTGGAGAGGATTGTGTACAATAGAATTACAATGCATATTGAGGAAAGTCAAGGATTGTCTGAAAATCAATATGGTTTTCGGAAAGGTAGGTCAACAGTCGATGCAATAGACTTTGTGAAAAAGTCAGCCAGAGAAGCCACTGCAGGAAAAAGATGGAGAAGGGGTAGAAAAAAGTATTGCACTGAGATAACGTTAGATGTCAAGAATGCGTTTAACTCGGCAAGATGGAAGTGCATCATGGAAGAGTTGAGTAAGAAAAAAATTCCACAGTACCTCCTTAAGATCATCAGAAGTTATTTTTCTGATAGAATCCTGAGGTATAAAACAGACGCAGGACTAAAATCGTACAAAATAACAGCTGGGGTTCCTCAAGGTTCCGTATTAGGACCGTTGTTATGGAATGTTATGTACGATGCCGTACTCAAACTTCCTATGCCGGAAGGAACTACCATGGTAGGATTCGCAGACGATTTTGCTATCATTGCTCGAAGAAAGCTTTTGGAAGAGGTAACATACAAGGCCAACAAAGCAATATTTAATATTCGCCAGTGGCTTTTGTCCATGGGCCTACAACTAGCTGACCATAAGACTGAGGCTGTACTTATTATCAGCAGGAAAGTGAGGGAAAAATCAACTTGACAGTTGGAGAGATCAACATCCTCTCAAAGCCCTCCATTAAATACCAAGGTGTTCAGATTGATGCCAGGCTGCGGTTTGATGAACACCAGCAGGTACTAAGCATGAAAGCAGCGAAAGTAACAAACGCACTGGCTAAAATCATGCCAAATATCGGTGGGCCTGCGCAAAGCCGGAGGAGGCTCCTTCGGATATGAATCACAAGTTTATTATTTTTTTTAATTATCTAAGAAACCATTCAATTACTTATTCTTAATATTCATTTGTCTATATATTAAAATAACTTGTGATTAAGTTACTTTTAACATTTACCTAGAATAGCTGAATTTAATTGAGCACAAACAGTTTCTCTTTGAACTGGATCTAGTTGCCATCCTACAGGGCTATCCCATGGATTAGCATAGGCTAGTAAACTGAAGGCATCCTAAACAGACAGAAGTGAAATAAAGTGATGATAAAAATAATATACAATGATAATCTATAATATAAATAAATAAATTGTTCCAAAAGAAACAAAAATTATAACAACTAAATCAAAATAGAAATTTTAATAACACAAAAAAATTAGTTAAATCAGGAAATAAAAATAATGTATTCCATAACAACAGAAAGGTCTAATAAAATGAATACTACAGTAAAGAAATATTTTAACAATAATTATTAAATTGAAAAGTACGGAAAGTGAGCACCTGTAACATTTTCTTATTCTGCTCATGCGATCCATTTTCATGAAATAACTGCTGGCTGTAGTTATATAATTCTCTTCCAAAATCTAACATTCTTTGAATAGCAATGCGGCTACCACCGCACACTTCTCTAACACCACTTTCTAAAAAATTGAAACAATTTTTTATCAAAAACGAAAAAAAATACATCCATTTTAGCGTAAAATTTGGTAAGAGTTATGTCTTATATTAACCCCGAAAGGCATAGTTTTATATTAGTATGTATAGCATTTCCAAGTCAAATTCAACCTTTTCCGAGTCGAATTCAACATTTTCCATTTCAAACTCAACCTTTTTCCATTTCAATAAAATGATAGAAATCAAGTTAACATAATTTTATGTTTTTATGGTTATTTTAATTATACATAATGTTTTTAACACTTGTGGCTTGTTAACTGTTTCCAGGGTCCCTTTTACATACAATTACACACAATTAGGGCCAGTTGCACCAGCCCAGGTCTAAGTATGGTAAGGGTAACCTCCGTTGAAGTCAGCCATTGCCCGTTGCACCATCTAGGGTAGGGATGCTGAATCGACGGTAAACTTTGCTGGGCAAGGCTCACCGTTTAACCTCCAGTAAAGTGGTAACCTTCCTGAATAGTTTGAAATTTCTTTAGTGATTCCTAGGCCAAAACTTTTTTAAGTCAGTAAAAAATCCCACTATATTCCTATTAAAAATAAGTTGATTACATTCTGTATGTGGAGGAGGATTTTTAGTAGGTTCCATACCTGTTTTTGAAAATTTTGAACACAAATGATTGATTTTTCATTAACCAATTAATTTTATTATTAATGCATTTAAATGTAGACCAGAGACAAATATCTCCTAATTTTGTACAGTATGTTTTATATAATTAGGGTAATAATTTTCAATTAACAAGAGGAGGTATGTTGTTAATTTCATTCTTAGGACTCTATAGGAAATTACAAGTGACTAAAAACCAAAATAGATGATATTTTGTTGACTTATAAACTGATTGCTGTGGAATGAAAGTAAAAAAAATCACAAACAATCCAAACACATTTATTCACATTCAGAAAACAAATAATAAATTTACTATATTCTTTTAACAACCACGATAAATAATAATATAATAATAAATAAACGATATTCTTTTAATAACAAACTTTAAAATAGAAGAATGCATTTCTTAAAAATAAGTTCCAAAGTAGCGAAGCTGATAAGGTTAAGAATTGAAAAAAGGAAGTAAAATGGTCGACCTACCTTTCATCCTCCGTGAAATAGTAGTATAAGTAAACACCGTACCAACAACGCTCCCCGCTGAAATCGGCGGTAAACTATCTGCCGTAGTTTTACCTGGGGGTAGCTTACCTTAGGTTGAACAGAGGCTGGTGCAACTGGCCCTTATAATAATAAGTATAACCGATACTTTACTTTTCAGACATTTTCGACACAAGGGCTGGTTGAACAGATTTCTTTTTTTTTCATGGGTTCGGTTAGTAAACATATTAATGATTTGTTAGGTTCTTTTTTAAATTAAAGTGATCCATTTTTATTCAACATATTTTATTTCTTATTTCCCTGTCATGCTTGTTATCACCCACTGGTGGTATTAGGGCTGGTCAGCCTGTAATATTTTTTTTTTAAATGTGACAAAATGTAAATTTATATAAGAGCATTATGAAGGAATTTTAAAGATCCCTTGAAAATGGCAAAAAGCCGAAATGTAGGGAGAAGGAAATAAAAATATTATTATATATATATATATATATATATTTATATTAAGAATCCTTATATATAATATAACAATATATATATATATATAATATATATATATATATATATAATATATTAAGAACATAATATATAATTAAAATAACCATAAAAATATAAAATTATGTTAACTTGATTTTTATTATTTTATTGAAATTGAAAAAGGTTGAATTTCAAATGGAAAAGGTCAAATAGTGAATTTGACTTGGAAAAGGTCGAATTTTACTTTGAAGTGCTATATATAAGTCAAGAAAGAGCGTGGTCAAGTAGAGCACTAGTGTTCTCCGGATTCAAACCTTGGCTGAGGCATAATTATTTATTCAGTTATTTCAGCCATGGAGTGACCCTGGGACATGGAGACCCTTCTGGGACACACCCAGTATTTATAAAGTGGGTACCCAAATATTGGGGGGGGCCTGGTGGCAGAGTGTGATTAAGGCCTAATTATCTTTTTATATGGTCGTTTGCCAAGAAACAGTATGAGTCTCTATATGTACTGAACCCAAGACCCTTTTTTTTTTTTTGTTTACTTATGTATGTTGTCAAGACCTGGTACTAAAGGAATTGAAGGTAAGATCTTAAATTGCATGAAAAATAAATAAATTAAAAAAGTGCTTTTTAACACAATTTTAATAAAATTTTACAACGAAGGCATATTATTGTGAAAATAACAAAGTCACCTCAACTTAAAATGTCAACAGAAGCACAGGAATTTCAGAGATGCCAAAGATAAAAAATTCATCAATCTTATGTTGAAGTCAGTTAACAGCTCTTGGGGTATTCAGTAAAGAGAAGCTCTAGAAATGTAGATTGCTTGAGGCAAGTGCTCCACCCATGGAATATACTGAACAATCATACTGCAAGGGACAGGCTGAGTACTTGACAAGCACCAGATTTAAATGCTATCCGTCTTGTCTCAAAGAAAAGGATCCTTTATAAAAAAGATATGGTGTTGTCAGGATTCAATTATAACAATAATGTCAAGGGGAGAGGGTTCAGAAGTTTCTTGTTACACTTATTTGACATATTCTCTAAATATTTAACTTATAGTAGCTGAACAAGTTTTAGCAGATGAAATATGAAAAATCCAGTGACTTTTACGTCCTCATGAAAATAGTGAGAAGTTAACTTAACCTAGACTAATCAAAGAGGATTTTTAAATGCAAAAAGAGCATTAAGAAAGGTTTTTAATTCTCAGTCAACATGTAACAAATGTTTTATTTAGCTAGAAATTAACATTTATGACTTTCAGACTTCTAAAATATATATTTGATTGATATTGTACTACATTTCAGATATTTGTTATTATATATTATGTTCAATTTATATAATTTCCTTATAGAGCCCACATTTAACAATCGCATCATCAAAAGGAAGTCTTAAGGTAATGGGAGATCAATGTACGGATAAGAGTTCAAAATAAGTATTTCTTGTGAAAGGTTCCAATACATATGATAACTCTACGTTTTCCTAAGAGTTAAATTTAATTTGATCAAAAAAAAGATAACTAAGCCATACCTAAATCACATTTTTTGATTTCCTCGGAAACATAACCATTTTGCAAACCATTACAGGCATTTTTTTCATTCATACCCAAACTCTCATCTTTGATTCTAGAAATACCATTGATTTCAGCTACATTCCTAAAAATTAATCAATTAAAGTATAAGTAAAATGAAGAAAAATTGTAATATTATAACAACTTAAATTAAATAGTAAATTAAGGTAAAAGGAACAATAATTTAATAAATAGATAAGAGTACAATAATTAAAATATCAGACAGAAATAAAAAACATTATGTTTCCTACCATTTGGAATAATATTTAACCATTACAATGGTATCAGGTTGGTACAATCTCTACACTATGTGTTCACTATATACCAGGTGTAAAAGTATAAAACTGGACTTTCCCTATACATGGTGTTCGCTATCAGTTTAAAGACCATAAGAATGCTTCTGCAGCGCCATCTTCTCCCTCTAAAAGCTGAGGAAGTTTGTCAAAACACAATAACTTAAGTTCCATACACCGGTATATTTTGTTTTCTATAACCTCAAACATGTCGAGTTTCGTGCCTATGAACTATGATTTGCGGACAGCATTGGTTTTCTGATATCATTTGAAGAAAACTGCAGCAGAACTGCAAAGAATGCTTGTTGAAGCATACGGTGAACATGCTCTTAGCAAAACGGTCAACGGTCATTAGAAGACTGAGAGAGTCAAAACTCAGGTCAAGAAGGCCAGTGAAAAGTTCCTCTTCTCACTGCAGAACACCATGTAAAAGATTAAGATTTTCAAGGGAACACCAATCTTGGACTTTGGAAGAATGGAAAAAAGTTTTATTCACTGATGAGACGAGAGTGGCCTATAACAGCCCAGATGGCCGTGAAAGAGTTTGGAGAAGTCCTGGAGAATGGTATAGTCAGTGCTGCATGTTAGAAACTGAGCCATTTTGAGGGGGTTCTATCATTCTGGGGTGGCATATCTTGGGAGTTAATGGCAATCCAAGGAGGGGCTTTGAATGCTTTGAGGTAAGTATAAATGATTCTTCAAGATCATTTAGTGCCTTTTATGCTATTCATAGGCTCCGAATCATTGTTCATGCATGATAATACTCGTCCCATCAAGGCAAGATGTGTTTCTGAATACCTGAACACTACAAATATTCACACCATTGATTGGCCAGCAAGAAGTCCTGACCTTAACCCAATCGAGCACCTTTGGGATTATCTCAAAAGAAAAGTTCGGTCACGAGATTTACCTCCTACTATCCTTGAAATGCTAAAGACAGCTGTATTGGAGGAGTGGGACAAATACACCAAGATTTTCTTCAAAATCTTTTTACAAGTATGCCAAGACAGGTGGAAGCAGTCATTTAAGCCAGAGAGGGCAATACATCTTGTCTTATTAAATGTAAATTAAAAATTAAAATTATAATTTAAAAGTTAAAATAGTAAAAAACGAAAATTTAAAAAAGTAAGATTTCTAAATTTATTGAAAAAAATATTGTAATTTATTTTAATAAAACTTGTTTATTTCCAGTTTAACAATGTTTATTATTGACTTCAGAACCTTTCTTTATTATAAAAAAAAAGAACTTTTTTGTAAAATTCAAATATTTCTAAGTGTGCAATACTTTTGACGGGGAGTTTATAATGAGCTACTAAAACCTGGCGAAACCGTTTAATACTGATCGCTACCAACAAAAAATGATTGATTTGAATCGAGCAATACGTGAAAAATGACCGGAATATGCAAAAAGGCAATATAAAGTAATTTTGCTTCATGATAATGCCCTCTCCCTAATCCCTTTCTAATCTGTTATATTATCCAAAATTTTGGAGAAAAAAAATCAGTTGTTTCTCCATAAAAACACTATTCTTATAAGTATTATTAAAATGTTAAGATAGAAGCATTGTATATCTGTAGTAATAAGCACATATATATGTAAAAAATTCATTATTTTGTCTATAAGACAATAAAATCTATCTATCTCACACACAGCAAAACGGGTCACGGATACGATCAAGGTGTTCAATTGGGAAACACTACATGCGGCTTATTCTCCAGACTTGGCCCCCTCTGATTACCACCTATTCGCATCATCGGGACATGCACTTGCTGAACTACACTTCGATTTAAAAATGGCTTGACAACTGGTTCTCTTCAAAGGAAGAATGGTTTTTTCGGTGTGGCATTCATAACCTGCCGAAGAGGTGGGAAAAATGTTTAAATTTCAATGGAGACTATTTTGAATAAAATGTTTTTTATAATTTTCAAATAACAGACGTACAATTTTTACAAAAAAATTCCGGTTTTGTACTTTTACACCTGGTATACTATGTTATAACATAGTATGATACATTCATAATCAAAAATTCTATTGAAAGCATAAGGCAATTAATGTGTTCAGAGTAATATTTATTGTGAGTTCACCGTGTCACATGGCTGGGATACCCAAAATATTGATTACTCAGTGGGAAGTAAAGAGGGTCCAACTCGAGGAAGTTGAACTATTTATTTAATACTTATCACTCATTTAATTATAACCAATTCTCACAAATGTAAAATAAGGGTGATTTTTAAGGAAAATTATATTTTCAAGCCTGATTTCTTGTTCTACAAACACACATTTTATTTAATATGCAGGGGGAAAAAAATTAAATAAAAAATTGAGTTTTTTTTATATTAAAAAACATACATCCCTTAGTGACATATCCAGCCACTGAAACTAGTTTCTATTTTATCACATACATTGCTCCAAAATAAAATAACAAACCTAACAAGTACTTGTGATGGGCAAATACTCAAAAAATTTGAGTACTGATTACTGTAATCAAATGATGCTCGCTGCTGATTACAAAATCTACTCAGCTTTCCTCCTGATTACTTTCTATTTTCCTGTGTTATCAAAATTTTCGTACTTTTGAGTACTTGATTACTTTTTATACGAGGTGGCCAGAATAGATTATATTACATACATCTATTAAGTTAAATTCTATTAATAATTTCTTTAAGCCATCTTTTTTTTCATATTGTCGATTATATTAAACTTTTCATAAAAAATTGATAAGGGTAAATTATTATTATTAAGATGGTAGGTTTATAGATTATTGTAAACTCTGCAGATAAAATCGATATAGGGGCCTATTATTATGTTTTTTTACACTTGGAATTTCATTTTAACTTTTTCGTATTTACTCAATATTAGGCTCAGTAGCTGGGTTACCAATGGTTCGTTACCGATAATACTATTAATAATAACCGCGCTCACTCAAGAATAAGTTTATTTTAAATTTTTCGTATTTATTCGATACCAGGCTCGGTAGCTGGGTTCCCAAAGGTTCGTTACTGATTATACTATTAATTTTAATCGCGCTCACTCAAGAATAGGTTTATTTTAACTTTTTCGAGTTCGTTTGTTACTATTCTAAATAGCTGCGTTACCAATGGTTCTTATACTTACTATACTTTTAATTTTAAAATTGTAACATTTCTGTATTTTATTTTTTGGTGGTTTGTCTAATAAACGTTTTATTGATTTTAAGTTTGTCTACAAAAACATTTATTTGTTTTAATTTTTTTTGTGTTTTTTTTTTAATGCTAATTTTTTGTATGTGTATATGTGTTTTAGAGGGTTTAGTTAGTGAATGTGTTATTGTTTTTTTAGTCAGTTGGTTTAGTGCATGTTTATTTTAATTTTTTTTTGTAATTTTTCATTGATCGGTATAATATAGTTATATTTTTGGTTAGTATGTTGGTGATTGATAATAATCAGCTTAAAATCAGGATTTTTTTTTATAACAAATTTTCAAACAAAATCTACTCTACAGCAACTGACTGAAATCAATTATACCAATAACCAAATCCTTTAAAAAGTAAATATATTTCCTCTAAATATAAACCTCTACTTAAGCGAGTGCGATTAAAATTAATAGGATAATCGGTAACGAACCCTTGGCAATGAAGCTACCTAGCCTGGTATCGAATAAATACGAAAAAGTTAAAATAAACCTATTCTTAAGCGAGCGCGATTAAAATTAATAGTATAATCGGTAACGAACCTTTGGGAACCCAGCAACCTAGCCTGGTATCGAATAAATACGAAAAAGTTAAAATAAACCTATTCTTGAGTGAGCGCGGTTAAAATGAACTATATAATCAGTATCGAACCGTTGGGGACGCAGCTACCTAGCCTGGTATCGAATAAAAACGAAAAAGTTAGAATAAACCTATTCTTGAGCGAGAGCGATTAAAATTAATTGTATAATCAGAAAGGAACCTTTGGGAACCCAGCTACCTAGCCTTGTATCGAATAAATACGAAAAAGTTAAAATAAACCTCTACTTGAGCGAGCACGATTAAAATTAATAGTATAATCGGTAACGAACATTTGGGAACGCAGCTACCTAGCCTGGTATCGAATAAATACGAAAAAGTTAAAATAAACCTCTACTTGAGCGAGCGCGATTAAAATTAATAGTATAATCGGAAAGGAACCTTTGGGAACCCAGCTACCTAGCCTGGTATCGAATAAATACGAAAAAGTTATATGTATACGATAAGTATATATATACGATAATTAATAGTATAATTGGTAACGAACCTTTGGGAACCCAGCTACCTAGCCTGGTATCGAATAAATACGAAAAATTTATATGTATACGATAAGTATATATATACGATAATTAATAGTATAATTGGTAACGAACCTTTGGGAACCCAGCTACCTAGCCTGGTATCGAATAAATACGAAAAATTTAAAATAAACCTATTCTTGAGCGAGTGCGATTAAAATTAATAGTTTAATCGGTAACGAACCATTGGTAACCCAGCTACCGAGCCTAATATCCAGTAAATACGTAAAAGTTAATATGAAATTCTAAGTGTAAAAAAACATAATAATAGGTCTCTATATCGATTTTATCTGAAGAGTTTACAATATCTATAAACCCATCATCTTAATAATAATAATTTACCCTTATCAATTTTTTAACAAAAAGTTTAAAATAATCGACAATATGAAAAAAAAGATGGCTTAAAGAAATTATTAATAGAATTTAACTTAATAGATGTATGTAATATAATCTATTCTGGCCACCTCATATAAAAAAGTAATCAAGTACTCAAGTAATCAAGTACTCAAAAGTACGAAAATTTTGATTACACAGGAAAATAGAAAGTAATCAGGACGAAAGCTGAGTAGATTTTGTAATCAGCAGCGAGCATCATTTGATTACAGTAATCAGTACTCAAATTTTTTGAGTATTTGCCCATCACTGGTTCAGACCATATGAATCTTACATTCTTTAACATACTTCTTATAATCAAAACTTCTGGCTTAAATGAGAGTTAAATGTAGAATGGAAAAACAGATCTCACCTAAATGGTTTGGTTGACTGAATAACAGAAGTATGAGCAATATCACTTCCATTCACCATCTCTATAAATTGCCTACATTTTAATAGAAACAATAAATTAGGTCTACTTTCTAATAAGCCAGGATACAGCCTCCAGGTTAGGTCAATAGCTTCTCCCATACGGCCAGCGAGAATAAGTTTTAAAATTTCTGAAAAAAACAAACACAAACGATTTCATGAAATAAAAATGAAAATTATCCTTTATATAACAGCATTATTTGTTCATAAGCATACTATAAACAGAAATATAAATTTTAATCAAGCATATAATTTTAACAGAGGTCGTTCCATTAAAATAAAGTTTTACTAAAATAAATTAATTTAGGGGCACTCATAATCCTATTCCTTCACTAATATAATTATGCTCATTTTAAATACATATTCCTAAACATATGAACAACTAATTCACATCCTCTTAAGTTATCAACCTTTTGTTTCTGATAAGATCACTTTGAATTTTTACTGGTTTAACAAGTTTCCTCCATTTAAATGTTACAATCTCTGGCAATATGACATGCCCCAGCCAGCCCAAAGCTAGACCTTCGTGACGTTCTACATGCAATAGAGAGTGGAGGTAATAGCATTCGACTCGGATGTATAAATATTGTACTTGTAGAGGTTATGTAGCTTTCTCCAATGTGTCGAGTAAGTGTAACAAAGGCACAAACCGTTGAGCTATCTGACTTCGAGCCCTCTGTACATAACAAATAAATCTTTCCTTACTAACTTAATCTGTTCATATTAAGGTTATTCATTACTCACTAATCTATTACATAGTTTTCAGATATCTGGTTTAACCTTCATATTTATAATTCAATATAACCAAAATTCTTTCATTTTACAGCATCTTTTTCCTTAGATATATGACTTACTAAAGAAATCATCTATCCTAGAAAGTTAATTAAGACAGTCAGCCATCCTGTCATACAAATTCTTACTGCTCAACCTCGATATAACCTAATGGAATTTATATACTGCTTTCTATCAATTGAATCAATGATCCATATCCATACCTCAAATTTCCAATAATTCCGTATTTCCTCACATCTATCATCAACCCAATCCTTTTTTAAACAATCCATAATCCATGCTGAAACTCCACTGAAATAAAATGGTAAAATATAGGAGCCATTCCAACAATATACCCTTATGTAGCACAAAATTCCTCTTTAAAATTCTTTCAAAATGAAAACCAAACCTCTGTCTAAAGTGGACATCATCTTCTTACTGTATTTTCATTAATTTGATAATTTATTTTCTTCTAGTATTTATTTCTGTGGCTTTCTATTTCTTATTTAATTCTCGTTTCCAGTTTGAATTATTCATATGAGACGTAGCATGAACAAACCATATGTCTCATTCCTTCCTCCATTCTGTACTGTAGGATATTTTTATATTTTGGGATTTATTTTTTATTTTATTTTTTTTTTGTCAAATTTATATTTTCCTAGTGTTTCTATTATATATTATCAGTCCTTATATTTGTCTTCATTACATACATAGGACAAGTTAGTCAGTCGACAATTAAGTTGAATGTAATGAAGACACATGTATACTGAATAATATAAATAAATAAGGACAATTGTAAATTAGATGGACAAACAGGAATTTGAAATGACAAAGATTAGATAATGGAAGAAGGTACCATATGGAGGTATGGATTATCTTCCTAAAAGACAAAGATTAAAGAAAAAAGTTGTTCTACTTTATTACAAAAATAATAATAAACTTTGTAAAATAATTACCTCTACAAATAACTTAAAACTCCCTGAAGCTAGATTATATAAAAATCAAGAAATCTAGCATATAAATTATGTGAATCAATTCATATTTAAAAAATATTAGCTAATGAATATAAAAATATAATTCTTGTACCCCTTATGAAACATAATACTCTTTAAGGATATTCTGATAGAGCTATATTTTTTGCAGACCAACACATTTTAATGTTTTATTCAGAAAAAAATATGATCTTTTTACATAAAAGTAACAGATCAGATAATAACTACAAAAAAGAGGGGTATTTTAGGGGTTCTTAATATGTAACAAAAAGTCAGGTACTTTTTACCAAATTTCAATCTCCACAACAATTGATAAATTTATACTTTCAATCCTGATGAAAATTGTTATTTGCTAGTCAGTAAAATGTGGCAACATCATTCCAATTTCCATTTCATTTCAGCACGGAAAAAAAAAAAAAAAAAATTATATATATATATATATTTATATATATGAGTGTGAATTGTTTTAAATAATTTTATCGCTACTTTGAATTCAGGTTATTTAAAAGGTGAATTACTTAAGTTATTACCTTAAGAATCAGGAAGGAGCAGAAAGGAATAGAAGAACTATTTTCTGATCTTCATTTCACATAATAAACCAAAGCTTCACCTGTATGTCGGCCTCATCTGGGCTAAAATATAACAATTTTTTCTGTGAACATGCTACTAAATAATAAAGTACTCAAACCCATAATGAACACAGTACTAACAAAAGAATTTGAAAAAGAAAAAAAAAATCATAACCAGATTAATCTAAGACCAAGCAAGATTTATTTAGAAAAAAAAAAAAATTCACGACCAAATGAATCTGTAATCGCATTAGAGTGTATAAATAAAATTTATTGGACACCATTTTGTAAGCTTAAACTAAATTTTGAAAATAGTAAGATTTATCAAGAGCTGAAGATAAAATACTAGTAATAATTTAAATAATTTGAAGATAAATAAATATGTAGCTAGATTGTTAACGATTTTAAGTAAAATTAAATAATCACAATATCAATAAATGGGAGATCAAGATAACGACAGTTTTCTATTCATTCCTACTCCTTTATTAATTGTTGGGCAATTTTTTTGGATGTACCTGACTTAATACTAATGATAACATGATGCTTGTATGTATAAAGATAAAATAAGTATTGTATTTATCAAGAATGAACACCATTGTATGCATCAGTAATATGTTCAAAGACCAATTATATTCACCAGCAATAGAACCTATTCAACTAGGTAATAGAATTTACTTATAATTATTACCTAATTAATTTTAGTTTTTTGATCTTCCGAATAAAAATACTGCAAAAATATCCATGAGAAGTCTCACAAAGTCACCATAACTCACTTTTGCCATAAAATTCAAAGCAGTGATCAGATGGGTTGATATTAAACTGGAATAATTTGGTTGAGTTTAATAAATTAACATGGAAGTTTATGTGGATTTTTAAATTTCATTTTCTTAGCTTTCGAATATTTTTTTTTTTTAAATACATTTACTCGGGGACCAGCTCAGTAGAATACTGTCTCTATAATCCAGTCAGTTCACTTCTCTGACACACCTGCCAATTCCTGAGAGTGCTGAAAGGTTTTAATATTTAAATATCCCTGAATTTCTGTAATGAGCAGGAGACAGTACATTGCAATACCATACTATACAAAACAAATGCTAACAGTGACTGCTGAGTATCACAATGTTTGTTGCCGTACTGTTAAGCATCATATCTATCATGAATAAAAGTTGTAGCCATAGATTTTAATAATAGGAGTAATAAATATGAAAAAGTCTATGGAATTATGGGTAGGTAATTGTAATAAAAAAATTATGATACAATTTTTGAATTTTAAGTACTGCATTAATATTACAAATGAAATTTAGGATTCCAGTATTTTGGTTTGGCAAACTGGCCACTACATATGGTTGTCATATGGACAATGTAAAGTGCACTCAATGCCACTAAGTGGTCTTGAATTGAGGTTTATTATTTTCAATGATGAACCTCTGTAATAAATCCAAAAATTATACAAAAAGGGCATCAATATGCCAAGCAGGCAGAATATCAACTCTACTGCCAAATTAGGGGATAATAGTAAAATGAAGAACACTTGTACTGCACAGAAATCTAAAATAACAAAATTACTCATAGTCCAATAAAAACAAAAGAATGGTGGGAATGATAGAGACAGCATTTAATAGAGATAATATCACTGCCACTAAGGTTTATTGCTATCTATATCCGAATCCCAAAAAACGTTTTGAAATTTCAGATGAAAACATAGATCAATATCAAGATAAATTCAGTTTTGGATGAAATTTGAGATGACAGATACAGACAGTCAATAATTATAGAAGACTGCTGAAAAAGATTATTTGTTTAAATGTTTTTTCAAATTGTAGTGTAACCTATTTCGATGGACCAATGCAGTATTTGAGCAGGACCTCCAAAAAGTATATATTTTTTTAACTTAGGTAATATATAAAAGTCATGATAACAAAAACTATGAAAACCTAAAAAAAAAAAATAAAATAAAAAAAATCAAGTGGTTAAAATATATTAATCCAAGAACATGTGAGAATATTAAAAAATGTATGAAGTATTAAAAATAATTTGCATCAAAAAGACTAGTAAATACAACAATTAAGAATACCTCACTATCTATTTATATTGGGCAGGCATGTGTCAAAGTGTTTGCATGCATGTGAATGTTTATATTTTAAAATATGTGTGTGTGTGTGTGTGTGTGTGTTGTGTGTGTGTGTGTGTAAGTGGGTACCTGCTCAACATAACACATCATGAGTATGAATGAATGAAAACAAAAATGAATGTCATACTTTGTCGATTTTTTATTGAAGTTATTTCTTCATTAAACTCCTGACCTGTACTAGAAGCGAATGCTTCAGCAGTAGAACAATACCCATGATGAACTAAATAAGAAGATACCAACCTAGAAAATGAGAAAATAAATATATAAAATTCATAAAGTAACAAGAGAATTAAATTCACAAATGAAAAATTATTTATGGGAGAAGTTTGTTCAGGGTGCAGTCAATAGAACATATTCTCCCATATATACACACAGTCAACCATTCTCACAGCATGACAAATTATTTAGCTTGATTTTAATAAAGAACACCCATAGAACTTTTTATGTATGAAATTTGACCAAATATGTTTGATTAATTCAGATTATCATAAATACCTCTGTAATATTAATTGGTGTTCACCATAACTATCAGGTATAGAAAAATTTTCAATAGTCATCTTTGTCCTAGCTCTCAACTCTTTCATCATATCTTCAACATCAAATACGAATGGGGCTTGACCAAAATTGGCATCAACCACTTCACCAGGTGTCTGTAAACCAACTGTTGGGTATAGGTTACTCTAAACAGAAAAATATTAACTTAAAAAATATATCTAAATTTTTTTATACATACATTAATATATAAAATATAAATTTACGAACAGGTAAGTCTGTGAATGCAACCCCTAAATTATGACCATTTTTTGTATAAAAACAAGTATTATCAATTAAATTAACTCCACAGCCTATAACATCCCCTGTAGTAAAAGTAGGACCATATGGAAGTCCAGTTCCAGAAGAACAAAATGAATGACCATCATCCCCATGATAACCATAAGAATGTTTGTCCCAACCTAAAACATAATTATTGATTATAAAATATTATGGCATTATGATAAAATATGATTTTAACTCCTTATCAAGTTTTCAGAAATTCATTTCATAACAGACTTGAATAAGTCTACACGTTTTCTATGGGACTTGAGGTTCAGTCAATAAATAAACTATTGTGTTTAGGCTAAGTTTTGGAAATTTATTGTTCTCGTATTCATTCTCTATCAGTGGAAAAAAACAACAGAATATTGAAATTTTAAAAAAAACAATTAGCACATGATGTTATTGTTATAATAGACAGAAGACATTTATGTTGATTGATTGATATATAGTATTAAAATATACATCTTATTTGAAATTTAAATGTTTTAACCTTATAAATACTCTGCAGAAACAAGTCTAAGTACCAGACTAGTGGGGAATAATGCTCCCCTGGGCTCCTGAGTTCAGCAGTACATGGCACGGCATAACAGTATACTTCACATTTTTTTATTCTCAAGGTCATAAACAGCACTCACCTCACGGCCACTTTTCATGAGAAGACCCAAGGTTGGGGGTTTAGCCAAAGCACCAGTAGTTCTGAGGGTACAGAGCCTCTAGCAATGGGCCAATCACCCTTCTGGCGTACAGTAGATTCAGAGAAATTTACCTAGCCTCGAATGTGGACAGTCTTCACAGAATCAACTCGGCACACTTAAAGAAATTGGAACAGTAATACTTTAACTAGAAAAAAAGGTCAAGCTGGCGGAAGAAATGAGGAAGTACAGGGTGGAAATTCTGAGCAATAAGTGAGGTAAGAAAGAAAAGCAGCTGTGAAATGAAGTTACCCAGAAATTACTCTTTAATTTATGCTAGACTACCTAGAGGGATTTTCACAAAGGAAGGAGTACTTATAATTATGTTGTCAAATGTTTGATCTTTTAGAGGACTGGGAACCAATATCTCCGAATGATTGTAGCTGATTTTAAGATGTACATTGGTAAGCTGTCTATAGTCCAGGTATATGCACCAACTGAAAACGCCAGTGTCATGGACAAGGAGACATTCTACTCGGATTTACAAAGAACTGTAGATAAGATTAAGAAAGATCTATAATCCTGAGTGGAGACTTCAATGCCAGAACGGGAAATGATGTTAGATCAGAATATGGTCTTCAAGGGCTGCATGGGGGTAAGAATGTAAAGAACAATAACGGAAAACGGCTAATAGACTTATATATTTATTAATAAATATTTTATTCAAATTTACATGGATATCTTTGGGCCAGTCTCAACCCAAAATAGGTGGTACATCTCGATCAATTACGAACAATATTCCTCTAAATGTATCCGTTTTATACATAACATAAACATGGGCAACCCCTTTCAGAATTAGTATTTCACCCGTATACGTTTTTAATTTCAAACTAGTTTTAATAAGTTTAATTTTTGGACATAGTTTGTCGAAATCGCTTAGTGATATTGATGAAACTGACCCCCCAGTATCAAGTTCCATTGAACGTTGTTCCTCTTCAATGATCATTTTTAACATAATTTTATTTTCAGCTCAATTTTTATTAGTAGCAATTATATTATTAATAACAAAATCGTATGTCTTAATTTCAGAATTGGAATTTTCTGAGCATAAGTCAAATTGGTTTGCCCTCATTATATTACTTCCAGTTTTAACACCAACCCATGCTCGTTTAAGATGACCAATTTTTCCACAATTACTGCAGATTTCACTCTTTAACCTACATTCATTTACCTTGTGCTTAGAAGTGCAGCGGTAGCATTTCCCTTTTAAACTGTTGAATGTCAATTTGTTTTTCTGTTGTTTCGACGAGTGGATCCTACTGCAAATTTGATCTTACCCTTTTTCTTCACCAGAATCTACCATCAAACTTTCTCTCTTTGAAAGTTCTAAAAGTCTCGCTTTATTGAATAGTTCATCATATTCAGCTCGAACTCTGGGGTCTTTTAGGCATCGAATAAATTGTAGTTGCAGAAACAAATTTACAATAGGATGACCATATTCATAATTATAATTGCGTTTGGTAGAAATTGACTTTAAGTTGTGGCTAAAATTATGTACGTTTTCATGTTCCAAATGAATGCAAGAGATGAACTTATAATGTTGAGCCCGAATGCTAGAATGAGGATCAAAATATTCTGAGAGAGTTTATTTAAATTCATTGTAAGGAATTCCAATAGGAAGATGTGGAAAACAGATTTCTCCTAGTTTTTGGTAAATATTCGGAGGTAGATAATTTAAAAATATTAAAAATTTCTTTTAATCTTCTTTAATTTTGTTAAGTTTTAAGATATTATCAATTATTTGAGAGAAATTTGAAAACTTCTCTATTTCCTCATTAAAACTTTCGAATTTCAAGCCACATGATTTCACTGGTGCATTCAAATTTAAAGTTGCTATTTTGCGAGCTGAATTTTCAATATTTAATTCTTTTTTAAAACAACTTAATTTGAAAAATATTTTTTCAAGTACATCTTCAGAAAGATTTTCTTCACTTACTTGGACTTCCAATTCAGCTTGAACATCCTGAAATTTTCCATTTATTTCCCTTAGCCTATCATCATAGTAAGTTGTTTCCTCAATTGATAGAGATGATTCTGGAGATTCTTTTAATAACTTCTCCATTCTTGTAAGCTGACTTTTACGAGCTGCACGTTTAAATTTAAATTTATCTGTTGTCCCCAATATTATATCCTCTTATGCTTATATTACATTATGCTTAAAATTAGAACAGTTGTTTTTATTTAAACATCTGTTGTATTTAATATATCTTAATATAACAGCGTGGTTTTGGAGAATCTGCTAATAGACGAATTTGTTGCCTTCTGAATGATTAACCTCTCTGAGACTGATAGATAGCTAAGTGATGTTCGTTGCTTAATGGGGATCTCATAAAATCTATTTGGTTATGGGGAATCCTTAATAAGATCTAAGTAGCTTAAGCATCAAACCATGAGCAAGACTTAAAAAGTCTTAGTATTATAGCTGATAGAATAGCCAAAATTGGCGAAGGAAGGTTAATACTGCAAATTTGCCACAATAAAGCTATCCCATCCTCTTGTCTATGAAGCCTGTTTGCTCTCTACTGTGGAGAGATTGATGGAGAGAGTAACAATATTAGAAGACCGTAGGTCGGGCTCAGGGACAATATCAACCAAAGAGTCAGGATGGGAGTCATTGTTTTTGTCATACGAGATTAGCAGAACGGGGCCACCAAATACATAGTACTTGGAATAGTGATTCAAAACCTACAGGAAACTAGAACTAACAGTACCTGAGATGGAAACTGCTGCTTGACAAGTTAACCGCCTGATTTTCGTTTATGACCGACAGTAATGTACCTGGTACTAGTTGGACACAGGATCTGCACTTTCGGTATTCCCGGGTAGAGACCTCTGAAGGCCAAACTGAGTGAATTCCTGCTATACAAAGCAAACGGGACACCTATTCCTACCTATGGGGAATGAACGCCTTGTCGAGGATATTTGAAAAATTTTCTGCTTGCGGGCCCCGGGTGAGAGGATTCATAATGATGGAGTTTAGTTGATCGTTGAGAAATTAGATGAGGAAGATGGTTGGGGGTGCGGTCATTAAACAGAAACACGCATTAAAACTTGGTAATATTTTAATTATGTGGTGACGTTTCGGCCTACTTAGTAGATTATCATATCCTGTCAGCAGAGATCTTGATGTGTCACTTTGACTTTAGGCTGCTGTGTAGGCAACAGCAGTGATCATTCGGTTCACCGTTGGCTATCCAGGGGGCATGTGAGGTTTGATTAGTAGTATGATCTTCAAGCCTCGGACACGATCACTACTACCCCAAATTTTATAAAATCATTTAATAAAAAAAAACAAAACTTATATTATTAATTCAAACATGGCAAAACTGGAATTATCAATTTCAGGTTTAACAGTTAACAGTTATTAATTGATTTCCAAGCTAGTGGGTAATGCCAACTGTACCAGTTTTTGTGCTTCTCTCAGGGTAGAACATTGTACAGCCATTAATAGAGGTTTCACTAACTCGCCTCTAGTATGGCTATTAATGATATAATCTATTTGACATAAGAATTAAAAACGTATCCGCCCAATGCTTAATCCCTTACCTGAAGGACCTGGAGCTAAGTTAGACACAGGGGTCACTCACCTGCCTGCGACTCTCAGGTAGGATAATACGAGAGGAGGATACTATCCTTAGGTGGGAATGGGCCTGAGATGGCCAAAAGGATTAAGAAATTTCAATAGATAATCAAAGTTTAGCTTCAACCACACAGCCTGATATTCTCAAGCTGATCTTGCCACTCCCAAGTTTGTGAGGCCCATCAGCCTAATGGAAATATTCAACAAATTCCAGTAGTTTTTATATGGTCTTAATTAAAATCAAGAAAATATATATAAATACATATATCATAAAAAAAATATATTATCTAAGAATATCAAAACCAACCACCTGGAAGCCGATTCATGTTTACACCCTGAGCTGATAATCCTATTCCCATGTATCCATCACGTCCTTTACTAACAATTTTTACTTCAAAGTAATATAAACCACATGCAGCAGGAATCGGATGGGTAGCCCTAACGCTAGCAGCGTCTTTATGAGTTTTACCATGACCTAAAACAGTTAAAAAAAATAAATAAGGTAAAAATATGTTATAATATATTATAGATCTTCAAGTAACAGAGATCAATAACAAGGATTTTCAATATTTACATGGATCACTATTCTCATAAATAAATAATCTAAATAGTAGGAACAAGAATCTATTATCAAATGCAACTAACTTAATAGTGTTTTATAAAGTAATTATTGCTTAAGTTGGCAATTTTGATCAAGGCACGTACAATAATGTCTTAAATGTTTAATGTATAAATATCCTACTGATAAAAAACTTATGCAAGTTTTCTTCTTGGACCTTTGAAACCAAGTATGAAAGTCAGGGCAAACAAATGAGGCAAAGGAAATGAGATATTTCAGCAATGTTTAGGGAAAGACAAGAACATATTAAGTGAGGAAAATGACAATCAGGGTGCACCTGGAAACAAAGCTTAGTGAGAAAATACTTCTAGAATACCGTCTGAGATGGTTCAGGCATGTCCGGAATATTAGAAAATTGTGTGATTTGAAATGTTAGGTGACAAGCTAAGAATATTACCTAATAATTCACAAGAAATGAAAATTGAAGGGAAGATTGATGAAATGGTATTTAGATAAGTTATAAGTTTGAAACCAATTTACAAATACTCCTCAAATACGGTGAGAGAGAGCTCAGTCTCACTTTAATCAGAATGTCGACAGTAGCTGAGTTCATCAAAAAGTAAGAATAGGCTAACATGATTTATATTTATAGTATACAACTGGAAAGATATACATTTTCAAGATTACAAATAACCAAATCAATAGAGTTATGTCAATGACAGTGGATTTAAAGCTGAGAATTCAAATGCCCTTTAACTAAAATGAGTGGAGGGCTAAAGATTATAATTTCATAATTAGGCTATGGATAAATTTTGTCTTACTCAAACCTAACAAAGTTTTTATTAAACATTCCAAAATAATTAAAACTATATCAATCAAAACAAATATTTCATCCAGTAAATATTGTTCACACCTTTTAAAACAACATGTTAGAAAACAGAGTAATCAGACAACCAGGTACCTACCTAATAACACACAACTGCCATGAATGAATGGAACCAAACTTTCAGAAAAAAAAGTGACAGGAGATCTCTGAACAAATCAAAACAATTAAAAATAAAGATGCAGTACTTGTATAACACAGAATAATTGACTGGAGGAATTGGTTGAGGGTGTAGTCATCAAATAATTCACCTATAATAAGAAAACTTAATTTATTTTTGGGCTGACTATTCAGCCTAATGTATAGATCTTGATCAGGATAGCTGACTGAAGGAATCTCTAAGCAGTCAGACTGTTTGGAGATTCCTTCAGCCAGCCGCTCAGATAAGTTCTAAAGTCTAAGCCAAAATGTTGGCACTCAATAACATAAGTTTTCTTACTAAGTATAAATTATTTGATGACCCAAACCCCCAACCAACTCCTCCAATCATAGAAAGCTAAATATAGCTAATGATCGAGGAGCTAATTTGAGTAATATGTTATAAATACAAACAGAGATTTTCTTTCATTCAAGTTTACTCCTTTCTAAATCGTGCTTGGTTAAAACACGAAATCTTTTAAATAAAGGAACATTTTAAAAGCTTAAGGCTTCACTTAAAATTTAAGTGATCTGAGCTAAGATAAAAATATACAAAACATTAAATATAATTTTTCCCAAATTCAAATTCTAGTGACATGAATGTTCTTCATTGATTCAATTCAACAATTAATCACCTTTCAATAAACAGTACACTAGATTTTTTTTTTCATTGTTTAAGTTATAAAAATATGAAAGTGTTCTAACCTTTGTAATGAACTCTTAAATTTCCATTAGAAAGACCAATGTAATTAAATTTATCTTTTGGACTCCATGATTTTGGCAAAGGGGTTTCTTCTTCGTTCACCATAGGATAAAGAGCCTTAAGGCGCTCTTTAAAATCACTTTTGACTTCACAAATATTTTCATTCATCTCTTGCGAAGATGAAGCCATTTGAACATAAGTAAACTCTCAGTTACAAAAGATAAACTAAAAAGGTTATCATTGTAATCGATATAAGGAACACGATTAATCGTTCTTTGGTTTTAATATATACTGGATCGATAAAAAACTAAAGGCTTTCTTGAAAAACTATAAATTGTTATTAGAAATAAAATAAAGAAAGCTGTTAGGTGAAATGCAAATCATAAGCAGTTAATTAATCAAATGATAAGGAGAATGTAACACTTTCTATATTTCCTGTTAACAGTTTGTTGCTAAAAATTAGGCCCATGTCGCTCAAGGTGTGTTTACATGTATAGAGGTGGGCTCCGAGGTGTTTACATCTACTCTATTAGTAAACACCTCTATATGTTGACACCTTGGGTGGGCTCGATAGAAAGGGACAATATGGCGGGAAATACTGACCACGTCACTGGTCCTTGGTTCTTAGTTATTGCTTATAGTCTGGGTAGTAGCCTACTAAAACCTATAAAACCTACTACTAGTAGGTCAGTGCGCTGTTGAGCTCTTTAGATTGTGTGTTTTTGTGTTATTTAATTGTTCAGTTGTATTTTTAGAAAGTGTTAAACTCAAAATACATCAGTAAAACTTTGTACGCTTGCGATTGGTAAAAAAGGATGATACATTATCAAGAAGAACATTTGACTGCTGAGGTTAAAGTTGTTATAATTCGCATAAAGTAAATGTTTATATTTTATTGTGCATAATAATAGAAACTATGCACTTTTCTGATAATTTAAATAATATAATAAGATGTATGAATGAAAAAATAAAAGTAGGGTTCAGAGATTAATTTAATAACTCTCTTAAAAATGTAAACACACACCTCTATCTCTTTGTTTTATATATATATGATATTGATGGCATAAATAAGTTCATAATTTGTATATCATGCCCTATTAAATGTACACATTTTATATATTTCAATAATCACTACTTTACATGTCAAATAAAATGAAATTTATTTGTAGGTTTATTCCTTGTTAACACAATTATTTGTTCTTTTGGTAAAATCGGAATTAAAATGCTGAATTATCTAATAATTATTATTATTATATTTAACTCTTTTTTATTTATAGCTACCTAATTTCGTTTGAATTCTAGTGTACCCCATGACTTTTTCCTCATTGAACATTTAAGCAATTGGAATCGTTAAATATAATAGTCCAAGCGCTAGGACCGAAAAATTCGTTTTATAAGAAGAAAATTTTCAATGTGATTTTCACATTTTAGTCAACTTGTACTAACCTTATTTGTCTGCCACCTCAAACTGGTCGTAATAAAAAATGGCGGCCATTCAAAAGGGTACAAATCCAGGAATTGACCTCATTTTAACATTATAAAGGTAAATATTACAGAAATCAAGCATTGTACGAAAATACACATTATAAATTGATGGGCATTAAATAAGCTTCGATTCGAGAGCTGATAGACGTCTGTAGGTCTTATAGGTATCGAGATATCTTAGTCCATGTAATACATTGTGTTCTAACTACGAAAATTGATCTAATTTTAACGTAATGAAGGTAAACATTACAGAAACCAAGCATTATACGAAAATACTCATTACAATATAAATTAATGGACATTGAATAAGCTTTAGTTTTAGACCTGATAGACGTCTGTAGGTCTTATAGGTATGGAGATATCTTTGTCCATAAAATTTGTAAAAAAAAAAAAAAAAAAAATTAGAATGTTGGTGTTAGCTACCATATATAATAATAAAAATAATTGCATTTTACCAGCTTAATATTTGAAAAATTAAATTCTATTATGTTCGGAAAAAATGTAACATTAAATACGACGTTCAAGGAAAAAATATTATGAATCAAAAGCAACGATTTAAAGCCAAATGATGATTTTTTTTTTCCCTCAATAATTATGTTGTTACTAGCTACTATATATTATTATAATTTTAAGTTTCTTTTAAACTGATTTTATTGATCTGTAAAGATTAATTAAATTACACGTTATTCTATAACAGTCAACATACAATAATACAATAAGTCACCAGCTGGAAATTACACCTCCAATTTAATTTTCAAGTTTCTTTTAAACTGATTTTATTAATATGTAAAGATTAATTAAATTACACGTTATTCTATAACAGTCAACATACAATAATACAATAAGTCACCAGCTGGAAATTTCATAATATATAGTATGTAGTCAGTAACTTATCGTTTTTATTTACCTCAATACGTAACATGTTATCTTACAAAATAAATATATATTTTTTTAAATATTAACCTGGTGAAAACCCATGATCTTTATTATTCCATGTTGTAGCTCTTAACCATCATAAGTAATGTTTAAAAAATCCATTCTTTTGCTTAACTTTTTTTTGTTGTTGTTCATACTTACTTTTTTTCTTGAACATCCAGAGTTTATTTTTATTTTTTAAATTTATATCGAATATATTTTTTTTTTATTAAGCTGTCGAAATCCCATTATTTTTATTATTGTATATGATAGCTATTACAAATCTTCAGTAATATAAAAATAGATCATCTTTCTGTTTAGGATACTGATTTTGGTTTCTAATATTTTGAACATCGTATTTTATGTTACATTTTTTCCAATTATATAGAATTTTTTTTTTAATATTAAACTAGTGAAATCCCATTATCAGGCTTATTATATATGGTAGCTAGTGTCAACTTAATTCCTAAAAAAACATTGCGCTTAACTCATTGATTTTTTATTCATAATGTTTTTATCTAATAAAATCAATTTTTTTCAGAAATGTTAATAGATATTTTTTAAAATATGAACCAGGTGAAATCCCATGATTTTTATTATTATATATTATAGCTATGACCATCACAAGTACTGTAGAAAATTCATTATTTTATTTAACTTATTGCTTTTGAATATGAAATTTCCGTTTCATAGGAATTTTCGTTTTTGCGCTGGACTTACCACAAATACACGGACACACAGACACTCACTGAGAATATTTTGCGGGAATTGGTCATTTGGACCCTAAAACGTGTATTTCCGTTGAAAACTGGAATTCGAAAATTTTCACGATCGCAATACTTTCCCTTACTATATATCTCATATATAGGTAAGTGAAAGTAATCAATAAGAAAGAAAAACTGAAAAAAGAGGGGAAAAAATCTGGTGCGGGCAACACACGACTTTCACTTACCGACGTTGTTAAAATCGATTAAAGAATTTTCAAATACTGTTAGAGATAAAAATTAGTGAAACAAATAAAGAATTAATTACATTGAATTTCTATAGAAACATGTGTTTTATAAAAAAATGTATTATATTATTATCGGAAATAATCAGTTAGTTTTATCGGCTTTTCACCGCTCTTTATAAAATTTTACAAGCTTGTGTGTAACATTATATTTTTTCTAATATCTTTAGCTTTCCAACGGTATATTATATATCTATATTACATGTTATGATGAAAAATAAAAAATTGCATTAAAAAAATATTTTAGTTACATATGGGATTTATTCAAATTATACATTTACCTGTTTTTTTATCGTTATTAACAGGATTATATTGTTATTTTTTTAATATCTACAAAATTAAAGGTACTTTAGATGAAGAAATTTTGAAATATCGGCATTTAAGCTCTGTCAGACTATTTCAATCAGAATGAAACTTACACGATATTAAAGCCCATTAAATTTTACATCGATATATAGAGTTTAATCAAAATTGTTAAAGTCGTTTTTGAGAAAATCGTAAATAGGTGCTAAATGCATGGTATAAATAAAGTAGATCTTCCGGTTAGCTGATTTTGATGAAAAGGATTCTATAACATCTCGGACGTATAGTTGTCTTAAATATGAAATTTCTGTAGCATAGAACTTTTCGTTTTTGTGCTCGATTTACCACAAACACACAGACCTTTTTGCGGGACTTGGTCATTTGGACCCGGGGAGTGTGTATTTCCGTTGAAAACAGAAATTCAAAAATTATCTCGATCGCAATACCTTTTCTTACTATATATTTCATATATAGGTGAGTGAAAGTAATAAATAAGAAAGAATAAATAAAAAAAAAAAAAACGAGGAAAAAAAAAATATATAAACAAGAATACTATAAAATATCAGATGCTACGTTATGGTTATCTCAAAGTAGTTGCTATTCATTAAAAAAAAAAAAGATTATTAATTTAAAAAAGATTCATTAAAAAAAGGTATAAACATGTATAGATACGCAATCCAAAGTAAAATCACTACGCCTGAATTACTGTTGAAAAAAAAGATATGTCACAAGCCCTGACCTTGGATTGGAGACGAGCGTGGTGGGGATCAAAAGAAGCCATAACATGCTCGGTTCCCAGACTTAACAGCTAGAATTCTTCACTATTCAATTCACACTCAAGCGAATTTTTACCAGAAACGGGTGTAGGAAAAACCAACCATAAAACCGATCAAACTCGGACTAGGTGCGTACTTCCGGTTAGCCCGAGCCAGACCCCATAAAGATTAAGAACTTGTAATAAGTTTTTTATTTTCCCGCTCGGTTTTCGTCCGCCCGGTGTCTTGAACTTAATCCTATATAAGGGAACGTAAGTTGTCGCTGCCTATGATAAGTACCGATGAGATAGAGGGACCCTCCAATTTTAAGCCATTCCCGTAGGAAGCCTCTTCCCGAATACATGATGGAAGTACCGAGTACCGAAATAACCAGGAGCAGTTTGAGGCTATTCTTATCTAATTTTTGTCGTTATATTATTTTATACCCAGCGTTGGTGTTATGATAGAATTTTCTACGGTATTATATGTTTGCCGCTTGCTAAAGAAAATATACTATAGAACTTGAATAATTTTATTTATTATGAAGGATCTGGACCTGAAACCATGTCACAAACTCGGAAAGAAACAATAATTTGATAATAACTTAATACCTCCTATTGAAAAAAATTGTTTGTATAGTAATTTTTAAATTTTGTTAATAAGGGACACCTAACTTATAATATTTTTCTACAAAACATTTTTAACTATTCACTTCACTATAGTATTTTTTTTAATATAATGGAAATCGGTATTTTTACTTTGTATACTTCTGAAGATGTGAAAAGATCCCGAAACGTCATGTTGATTTAATAAAATAATTTAAGTTTTTATGGAAGAAATTCTTCTATCTAAAAACTTAAAGATTAGAATTTTTAAAACTAATATTCTGCCGACGGTTCTTTACGGATGTGAAACGTGGCTGCTTACTTTGAAGGATGAACAACGGCTTAAGGTTTTCTAAAATAAGATACTGCGTAAAATATTTGGTCCAAAGAGAGATGAGGCCACTGGGGAGTTTAGAAGGTTGCACAACGCGGAATTGCGGAGCTTGTATCCTGTGAATATAATTGAGTTGGTAGCATCGCGGAGATTAAAATGGGCGAGGAAAGTTATTGGGCTCGGTGAAGAGCGGATTCCGAGAAAGTTGATATTCGCTGATCCGACTGGTAGGCGACCGAAAGGTATTCTTACTGTTTCTCAGAAATATGCGATAGTTAATATTTATCCGAGTTTGTGACATGGTTTCATGGTTCAGGTCCTTCATAATAAATAAAATTATTTAAGTTCTATAGTATATTTTCTTTAGCAAGCGGCAAACATATAATACCGTAGAAAATTCTATCATAACACCAACGCTGGGTATTAAATAATATAACGAAAAAAAATTAGATAAGAATAGCCTCAAACTGCTCCTGGTTATTTCGGTACTCGGTACTTCCATCATGTATTCGGGAAGAGGCTTCCTACGGGAATGGCTTAAAATTGGAGGGTCCCTCTATCTCATCGGTACTTATCATAGGCATTTTATTTATTTATTATAGGCGTTTTGTGGTTGGTTTTATCTACACCCGTTTCTGGTAAAAATTCGCTTGAGCGTGAATTGAAAAGTGGAGAATTGTAGCTGTTTAGTCTGGGGACCGAGCATGTTATGACTTCTTTTGACCCCCACCACGCTCGTCTCCAATCCAAGGTCAGTATTCCTGACATCTTTTTTTTCAACAGTGATTTTACTTTGGATTGCGTATCTATACATGTGTATACCTTTTTTTTTTTTTTTTTTTAATGAATAGCAACTAATTTTAGATAACCATAACGTAGCATCAGATATTTTATAGTATTCTTATTTATACTTTTTTTTTTTTTCATTTATTCTTTCTTATTTATTACTTTCACTTACCTATATATGAAATATATAGTAAGGAAAAGTATTGTAATTAATGGACACCTAACTTATAATATTTTTCTACAAAACGTTTTTAACTATTCACTTCACTATAGTATTTTTTTAATGTAGTGGAAATTGGTAGACTATAATAATTTTAATATTTTAAGTTAGGTGTCCATTAATTACAAAATTTAAAAATTATTATACAACAAATTTTAAATTCAATAGGAGGTGTTAAGTTATTATCAAATTATTGTTTTTATTACCTCCTATTGAATTTAAAATTTGTTTATAATAATTTTTAAATTTTGTAAATAATGGACACCTAACTTATAATATTTTTCTACAAAACGTTTTTAACTGTTCACTTCACTATAGTATTTTTTTTTAATGTAATGGAAATTGGTATTTTTACTTTTTCGACTTCTGAAGATGGGAAAAGATCACGGAACGTCATGTTGATTTAATAAAAAAATTTAAGTTTTTATGGAAGAAATTATTCAGCCCGAATATCTACCTTAAGCTTTTTTTATTTTGTTGTGGTTGTTGTTTTCTTCAAATTTAAATATGTCTAGTTTATATGAGTAATTCTTCAATTGTTTATATGTATTTAAGACTCCATTATTTGTAATATACTTTAAGACTCCACACTTTAAGACACTTTGTATATTCTGTATATTTTATTCTAAAGGGACATGTTCCAGGATAATAATGAATTTATTTAAATGATATAAAGAGAAACATATTTATGTCAACGCTATTCTTCTTCTTACTATTTTTCAGAAATATGGGATATAGAATATTTCTTCGAGTTCTTTATCTTTATGGGGTCTGGCTCGGGCTAGCCGGAAGTACGCACCGAGTCCGTGTTAGATCGGTTTTATGATTGGTTTTATCTACACCCATTTCTGGTAAAAAATCGCTTGAGTGTGAATTGGGATTCGACGGATAGATGTATAATAATTTTTAAATTTTCATAATAATGGACACCTAACTTAAAAATATTTTTCTACAAAACGTTTTTAACTATTCACTTCACTATAGTATTTTTTTAAAGGTAATGGAATTTGGTATTTTTACTTTGTAGACTTCTGAACATAGGAGAAGATCCCGAAACGTCATGTTGATTTAATAAAAAAATTTAAGTTTTTATGGAAGAAATTATTCAGCCCGAATATCTACGTTAATATTTATGCGAGATTTTCCGGTGTTTTAGAATATATTGAAAAAAAAAAAAAAAAAAAAAAAAAAAAAGCTTATTTACAATTCTATTGAGCCTGGATATTCATTAAGTAGTTAAATAAGCGGGATTTGAAGGTAGAAATAGAGTTGGTGTGACGGATGGAAGGGGGATAAAATTCCATAGATTTGAGGATCGACTGAGAAAGGATTTGTCAAAATGTGCAGTTCGGTGGGCAGTACTGTATAAATCTGAAGGCCTGGAGCGTGTACAGCGGGGATGGACAGAGTATTTCAATTGTAGGAGGTCGAAAATGAATGATGGGCGGCAGGATTGGATAATTTGGTAAGTAGGCTCGTCATTTCAGTTCTGAAAATGGGGTTCACGGGAAAGTTTTGATCCAGTTTTGATTTTTTCACCTTTTATGCCTTTTGGGTCGCTGAACACGAATCTGAAATTTGCGGGCAAACATCTTTCCCGGAACATAGTTTTTTCACACTTTTTGCCAAAATTGTGGCACTATTTTTGTTTTTTTTACTATATCTCGAAAACAAAGGGTTTTTGGACAAAACATACTATGTACGCAATTCAAGTAATTAAAATTTCTTCCGTTTTTCAAATGAAAAGTTTTTTTGTGGGACCAACCGTTTTGCCGCTTGAGGGCGTCAAAGACGTAGGCTAGGCATATTAGCATTTTCATGGGAAAGTTTCGATCCTAATTTTGATTTTATCATCATATATGTTTTTTGGGTCGCTAAATACGAATCTGAAGTTTACAGGCAAAAACTATGCCCGGAACATTGTTTTTTTTCACACTTTTGGCCAAAATGATAGCACATTTTCTTATTAAGTACACGATTAAAGTTAACAAAATTTGCTACATTATTTATTCGTAACGTTTTATTGTAGGATCGGCCGTTTTGCCACTAGAACGCGTCAAAAAGTGGGCAAAATTGTCGGACGGTTTAAAATCCACGATTTTCTCGGAAACGATCCGTGTTTCAACACGATTGCCATAAATAATTTTTGAAGAATAAATGTGAATGTACATGGTAGAAGTTGTATGTAAAAATTATATTCCAGAATCGTGTATTTCCTGACAAGATATGCAAATGACTTTTATAATGTTAGAAAGTATACGAGTGAACTCTTATATGCTAATCTAAATTGTATTTCTTAGTAATTGTCTAATGCAATTTAAACCACACTACTCAAAATATATTTTGTATCTCATTTTAATATGATAAACGTTGTTTGAGCACTCGTTAGCCGTTTGCACAATAACACGAATAATAATTTAAAAACGCGTCATTTTGACGCAATTCGATATTTATAGGAATTTCGATAATAATAATATTGTTTGTTCCTAATATTCTTAATATTATAAAATATTATAACTTTATCATAATAACGTCTATGAACGGTGTGCCCTCTTATAGGAAGGGATATAGAGGGGAATGAAGAAGACGGCAAAGATCAAATGAAAAGGAAGGTATTGTGGGACACATTTTATCACTTAGTATCCATAATTTTCAAGTACTTCTTTTAGGTAAGCTGGTGGGTGAGCTGTTATGGGTAAGTCCCAGGTGTCTTGGGCAAATGTCCTTCAAGGCTATCGTAGGTAGGAAGCGGCAACCTTTGTAATGATGGTATTATGGTCAATTATTATAGTATTAATATTAATGTTAATTATTGACAATTACTATTGTACTAAAAATACAACTACATCCCTTCTTCAAAAATTATTGATGGCAATCGTGTTGAAACACGGATCGTTTCCGAGAAAATCGTGGATTTTCCACCTTCCGACAATTCTGCCCATTTTTTGACGCGTTCTATTGGCAAAACGGCCGATCCTGCAATAAAACGTTACGAATAAACAATGCAGCAAATTTTGTTAACTTTAATTGTGTACTTAATAATTTTGTCCAAAAACCCTTGGTTTTTGAGATAAAGGAAAAAACAAACAGAAAATGTGCCAACATTTTGGCCTAAAGTGTGAAAAAAAACATGTTCCGGGCAAATTTTTTCCCTGTAAACTTCAGATTCGTATTCAGCGACGCAAAAAACTTATGAGGTGAACAAATTAAAACTTTCCCGTAAAAATGCTAATATGCCTAGCCTACATTTTTGACGCGCTCTAGCGGCAAAACGGTTGGTCCCACAAAAAAACTTATCTTATGAAAAATGGAGGATATTTTAATTACTTGGATTACGTACATAGTATGTTTTGTCCAAAAACCCTTTGTTTTCTATACTTAGTAAAAAAAAAACCCAGAAAATGTGCGATAATTTTGGCAAAAATTGTGAAAAAAAAAACATGTTCCGGACAAAAGTTTTGTCCGCAAACTTCAAATTCGTATTCAGCTACCCAAAAAACATAAATAACATAAAATCAAAACTTCCTCATGAAAAAGCTAATCTGAGTAGCCTAAAAGGAATGATGCTAGGAAATACGTGCAACGATTGGAAGGGTAAAGCCACTTTAACTCGCCATAAAAATAAGATACGGAGGTGTATCTAGGGACCCCAAAGATGAATCGAACAGAGCAATTGATTAAGCCATTGATTTATTTTTACTTCGAGATCCCCAGTAAACACCGTCGTATAATGTTCAGCAATAGTCGAAGTGGGGAAATATTAGAGAGGTAACGAGAAGTTTTCGGGTTTCATGCGGGAATATGTGACGGAGGGAATACAGTCGCTTTAAGCTTGAAAAGGTACGACGAGTAATTTCAGAAATATGATTTTTAAAGGATAGAGTTTGGTCGAAGGTTACTCCCAGATCCCTAACAGTAGGGTGGAACATTATAGGATCACTATTTAGGTACAACGTTGAGATATGTGGAACAATTTTCAGGAGGTGATGAGATCCTATTACAATTGGTATTACAATTTACGACTTTATATTCCCCAATGATTTATACATAAAGTAGAGCTGTTACCCATATGGCACGAGTGGTTTTAATTAAAAACGGTCTGTAAATCATCAAAGTATTCTATTGTTAAATCGAAGTCATATTGTCAGGATCCTTATCTAAATCGATTAAGATTGAACATTATTTTCTATAATTAAAAGATTAATATAATGAAATGCCGATGAAGTGGGGGCAAAGGGAACATTAGCGAAAGCACTACTCCAATTATTTTGGTTTAAATGGCGGTCGTCTGTTTCAGCATTATACCTGCTTAAGATTTATTACCGTTTCCTTTTCCCATCTCCTTCAATGCTAATACATAATTATTTTCTAAAATGAATTAGTCCGGGTGGCGGTCAGTAAATGAAACAATTGAGTAGTATTAACCATTTATTTTTTGCCAACGTTTCGACCCCGATTCTGGGTCATCATCAGGGATAAAAAGATACAAAAGAGATATATTTAAAATAAGTAAATATACTATTTAAAAAAAACTATTGTGCTAGAGAATGTCAATATTATAACATAAAAGGAACTAGATGTGTAAAGAAATCAATTAATTAAATTACAATGACAAAGGTACAATAATGAGAGGGCTATACAAAGCAGATAATGACTAAAGATAGTTCACTCCACCTAGCGCCATATATTAAACTCTATTAAGACAGTTTCCCATGTCCATCCCACTGTATACATTTTTGGTAATTTATTGATTAATTTATTATTATTATTATATATATATATATATATATATATATATATATATATATATATATATATATATGTATTTATTTTATGTGTTTATGTACTTAAAAAATTCTTAATGGTTTTACAGTTCAATTTATCCCTACATCTAATTAATTTATTCTTTTGTATCAACTTGTATGATCTGCCAATGATTATTACTTAATTTTTTTTAAAATAATATTTTCATCTTGTTATGTCTACTGTCTATAATTATTGGAACGTTGCACAGTGGTTCCAAACGAACTTTTTCGGGACAAAAGTATGCAATTCTCGTTCTAATTAAGACATATCACCCATTTTAACATCATTTTGTTTCTTAGTAAATTCACTTTAAATGGCATGATTGGCAAATTTCTAGCTCATTTTTATATCATGAAAATTTATAAGTTTTGTCGATTATTTCAGAGAAATGTCTCTGTAACTAATTATTCTTATATAAATCTTTATATATCTATATGCCCTGCATTTCACTTTGTTCAGAATCGTTATTAGATATGTTTGAGGAAACTTTGGGTTTCATATAACGACTTGGTGATTTTTTAAGAATTTTCAAATATGTCAAAAAAATTAAAATCATTTTAAATATATCAATACATGCACAACAAAATAAAGTGCAAAATACTTTCAAAATTTTAGTTTTGTTTCTAGTTTTTACCGACAAAATTTCAAAACTGTAAATTGATTTCCACATTTTTGGTAAAGAAGAACGCACTGTTGGATATAGCAATTTCTTAAATAGAAAGACCAGAAAAAAATTTACATATAAAATTATTTTGATGTCTAACTTAATTTTTCCAAATGATAAACCATAATGAAGTACTGCCCCGAAGGGAGATACAATTATAAATGTGTTTTTGTAGGGTATTTTATATTCAATTTACCTATTGTAATGTATACAATTTAAATGATAAACTAACATTTCAGAGAGGGATCACTTGTAGCTGGGTGGCTAGCGTAACAGCCTCCCATGCTAAAGGTCACGGGTTCAAACCCGCAGGTGGTCCTAGGATTTTTTAATGGGAGTAAAAAATCCTTAGTTACGCCGTCCTTCGGAGGGGACGTTAAAAGGTGGTCCCGAGCCTGTGCGATGTCAGGTACTCGTTAAAGATCCCTATCCTAATAAAACCTGGATAGGCAAAATTTAGGACTCCCACTGTAGCATCGTCCGATTAGCCATAGTAGCATAAAGTGACGTTAAATGAATAAACAATAACATTTCAGATTAGATAGAATATATATATAAATAATAAATAACAGAAGTTCTGTTTCGAGACGCAAAACAATATCGCGTGTTGAGCTGACATCAACAAGAGGGGTCTACCTGTGTGTGGCATTAACACACCAGTTTCAGTTCTCAACATTGTATTGTTTCAGAGCAGAAATTGTCTTTCTTAATTTTTGTTAATATTCTATCTAATCTGAAATGTTGGTTTATTTTAAAATTGTATTCATTACAATAGGTAAATTTTATATAATAGAATAAAAAAAAAAAAAAAAAAAAAAACCTGAACCACTACAACCCATGAAGGGCTCAGTACATATAGAGAATCGTACTGTTTCTAGACAGGGCAATGAGGTGATTAGGCCTTAATCGCGCTCAGCCGCCAGGTTTTTCCCCAATTAATTTGGGTACCCACTTTATAGAGACTGGGTCTGCCCCAGAAGGGTCTCCATACCCTAGGGTCTCCCCTCGACTGAATTAACAGAATAAATAATATTCTGCCACAGCCGGAATTCGAACCTAGGACCCGGAGCACAGCAGACTAGCGCTCTATCCACTAGACCACGCCGCTCCCTTTATATAATAAATTTAAGGAAAATAAATAACAAAAATACCCTAAAAAAACACATTTATAATTGTATCTCGCTTCGGGGCAGTACTTCATTATAATGGCAATACTTCTCAATTCGGAAAAATTAAGTTAGGCATCAAAATAATGTTATAAAATTTTGAAAGTATTTTGCACTATATTTTGTTGTGCATGTATTGATATATGGGAGCGGCGTGGTCTAGTGGATAGAGTACTAGTCTGCTGTGCTCCGGGTCCTGGGTTCGCATCCCGGCTGTGGCAAAAATATTATTTATTCTGTTAATTCAGTCGGGGGGCGACCCTAGGGTATGGAGACCCTCCTGGGGCAGACCCAGCCTCTATAAAGTGGGTACCCAAATTAATTGGGGAAAAACCTGGCGGCTGAGCGTGATTAAGGCCTAATCACCTCATTGCACTGGCGTTGGCCTAGAAACAGTACGAATCTCTATATGTACTGAGCCCAAGACCCTTCATGGGTTGTAGTGGTACCTTTTTTTTTTTTTTTTTATGTATTGATATATTTAAAGTAATTTTAATTTCTTTGAAATTTTTTGAAAATTACTAAAAAATCACCAAGTCGTTATATAAAACCCAAAGTTTCCTTAAACTTATCTAATAACGATTCCAAACAAAGTTAAATGCATGACAGATAGATATATAAAGATTTATATAAGAATAATTAGTTACAGAGACATTTCTCTGAAATACTCGACAAAACTTGTAAATTTTCATGATATAAAAATGAGCTAGAAATTTGCCAATCATGCCATTTAAATTGAATTTACTAAGAAACAAAATGACGTTAAAATTGGTGATATATCTTAATTAGAACGAGAATTGCAGACTTTTGTCCCGAAAAAATGCGTTTGGAACCGCTGTGCGTTGATTGGGAGCTAGTCAGTATTACTCCATACACTTTATCCATTATTGTTCTTACTATTGTGTTACATATGTTTCTACGTAGACAATCTTGTTAAAACATTTTCTAGTACCATTATGATATCATTACTATTTTATGTTTAATCTGATTACTTTTTTTTATGTTAGTATTACAATTTTACTCATTGTTGTCAGATCCCGTCTACAAATGAGGTACGTATTTTCCATTTTACCTAACCTTTCGTGCGTACTTTCTTATCTACCTACCTACATTACATACTTTTTTCTTTTTTTTTTAACAACAATTTTTATTGAGTAAAATAACAATCTGTCCCAATATGGACATTAATAGTAGTGCTGAAAGATATCATACATACTACATTCATACAATATTTAAACAGGATAAAATTACAATAAAATATATACACAATAATGAATCAATACAATTAAGTCAAGAATTCACTTATACCTATATACACATACACACACTCATACATACATCACATTGAGTGGAGAATCTAGCCAGTGCTGGAACTCCAATATATTTACAAAAGGTCGCGAGGCCACTGCCGTTTCAACCTTCTTGGTGGGTTGTATGGATGAGTGGAGCTGGATAGGGATTGAGCTAGAGGATTAGGATGATGAATGAGGTTCTGGTGGAATTTAGAAAATTTGGAAGGAATTAGGTCTGAAATAAATGGAACATTAACGTCGTGGTGCAAGGTATAGTTGGAGACATAATAAGGATTATTTACTATTGTACGGGGGACTTTGGATTGAAAGGAACATTACATACTACCAAATTGTACCTAGTTTCCATTCGCCCACAATACGGTCGTATACTCTATTTTTCCATTACTCCTCTATTTACGGTAACTCTACTCTATTTTTCAATGTTTCTTATTTCATGAATTTTTTTATATATTTGTACATTATCTTTAGTCATTATCTGCTCTGTATATCCCTCTCATCATTGTACCTTTGTAATTTAATTAATTGTCCATGTAATTTAATTAATCGATTTCTTTACACATCCAGTTCCTTTTATGTTATAACATTGACATTCTCTAGCGCAATATTTTTTTAAAAATAGTATATTTAGTCTTATTTTAAATGTATCTCTTTTGAGCCCTGATGATGACCCACAATTGGGATCGAAACGTTGTCAAAAAATAAATGGTTAAAATTACTCCATTGTTTCAATCACCGACCGCCACCCGGAATAATTCCTTTTAGTAATTCTCAACGGTCAACTAATTATATCCACTATAATTTTTTTATATATATACTCCGGTCAGGAGGCCATATAAAAAATATTATTATTCGATTGAAGTTTATATATAAAAGTTTTATTGAATAGTTTTTATCACAAGCAGTAGACATAAATACAGATTCAACTTACTTTAGAGAATAAAATAGAATAGAATAGAAAATAATTTTTATTCTGGGACTGGGTCCCCTAAGAATAACAGAATTGTACAATTTAAATATACAACATATCTGGCCAACAGACAGAAGGAACATAATTAATTACTTATTACACAGATGGGTTAATTCGAGTGTTCATATCACACACGAATATCCTCACATATATATATATATAAATATGATATGATAAAATAAAATAAAAACAGTTCTTGAAAAATATTGGGTTGAACGAAATTAACATATAACAGCGTTTAAATAAAGAACATATATTACTTTTCTTTGTGTGATATATTGATGATATATCATCTTTATATATTGTATTCCACTGCTGGTTGTTATCTTTGTTTTTTTTTTCTTATAGCCCTGAAGAAGGCCTATAATTTAGGCCGAAACGTCGGCACCAATAAATTAAGTTTACGCTAAATTGTGTGTTAAATTGACTGCACCCTCAACCAACTTCTCTCATAACTATTCTTATATTTAAATCAATTCAGTTATTAGGAATTAATAAATGGTTTGATTTGCTAATAAATTAATAATACGTAAAATGATTGCAGGTATTTTTACAGCTCTTTCAAGGTACCAAAATTATTCAGTAACTGAGAAAATGTTTCTGAAGATGGTTTTGTCACTGCTGGACACCGCTGCATCCTAGGTATTCCATGACAGTTTCACCACGCGAAATTGTTATGCGTTTCGGAGCAAAACTTCTGTTATTAATTATTTTTATAGATTTTATCTAATTTGAAATGCTAGCTTGTCATTTAAATTGTATATATTACATTATTTAAATTTAAGGAAAATAAATAACAAAAATACCATATAAAAATACATTTATAATTGTATCTCTCTTCGGTGAAGTACTTCATTATGGTTTATCATTTGGATAAATTAAGTCATCCAAATAATTTTACATGTAAATTTTTTTCTGGTCTTTCCATTGAAGAAATTTCTATAGAAAACAATGCGTTTTTCTTCACCAAAAGCGTATAAATCAATTTATAGTTGTCCGTAAAAACTAGAAACAAAACTAAAATTTACAAAGCGATTTGTACTACATTATGTTGCGTATGTATTGATATATTTAAAATAATTTTAATTTTTTGAAAATTCCTAAACAATCACCAAGCCGTTATATGAAACCCAATTTTTTCTTAAACTTATCTAATAAGGATTCTAAACAAATTTGTATACAGGAAATATAGATACATAAAGATGTATGTAAGAATAATCAGTTACAGAGAAATTTCTCGATAATTATCGACAAAACCTATATATTTTCATGATATGAAAATGAGCTAAAAATATGCCAATACTTAATCACAAGTGAATTTACTGAGGAACAAAATGACGTTAAAATGGCTCGTATATCTTAAATAGAACGACCAGTGCAGACGTTGGTTCCGAAAAAGTGCGTTTGGAACCACTGTGTGGGGTGTCATTTATTAGTGAGAGTAAATACACCCATTGTGTCTCCGGATCTTCGAAATTATTTATTTATGAACTAATTTTATTTTTTTATTTATTTATTTTTTTTGTTACCTGGGGAGCGGCGTGGTCTAGTGGATAGAGCACTTGTCTGCTGTTCTCCGGGTCCTGATTTCGAATCCCGGCTGTGATAGAATATTATTTATTCTGTTAATTCAGTCGGGGGACGACACTAGGGTATGGAGACCCTCCTGGGGCAGACCCAGCCTCTATAAAGTGGGCACCTAAAATAATTGGGGAAAAACCTGGCGGCTGAGTGTGATTAAAGCCTAATCACCTCATTTGTACTGCCGTTGGCCTAGAAACAGTACAAATCTCTATATGTACTGAGCCCAAGACCCTTCCTGGGTTGTAGTGGTACAGGTTTTTTTTTTTTACATAATTTCATATTTGAACAACAGTTTTTTTCTGAACCAAAGCCACTACAACACACATTTGATAAACATTTGATGAATATATCCCCAAGGTGGTTTGTTTATCCTGTTTGTAATACATGATCAACTATATCTGTCAACTATTATCGAAACTTGCTTAGTATTGTGTTTCTTATTGCCCTGTGAATATAGTACCAAATATCATTCATAAGCGTACTGCAGAAGCACATAGAGAAATTTGCATATGGGGATGGTGCATCAACCGTACGCACCTGTAACTGGTTTGCAGTCGTGTGCTGGCCGTCGAACAGTGAAGTGCGCTGACGAGGATCAACTTTCAGATAAGCTTTCTTTAGTTACAAACTCTTTCAACATTTTACTTATTTATTTATAACATAGAAGATTCTTTATATATATGTATATATATATATATATATATATATTTTTTTTTTTTTTTAATCTTTCTTTTGTTGTTTATATCAATACTACTAGTTTAAACTTTTTTCATCATTTTATTTACAAATATATATATATATTTTACAAAAACGTGAGTCGAATTTTTTTTTCTAATTTTTTTTTCTTTAAATATTCAAAAATACTCTTTTAGTTTATGTTAGATTGGTACACCTACAATCTTTTGGTACTTTATATCATTAGACCGTGGTGCACAATATTTATTTTATTCATGTTGATCTCAAATTTACCCAGTGGAGAAAAATAAAAAACAAAACAATTTTTTTTCTCCTAGACGGATCAACCTATTTTCACGAAATAAATAATATGTTAATTGTTTTGTAAAAGAGTTTTTTAATAAAATACATTTATTTTCAAAAACCTGAGTCGAAAATTTGGTTTAGTTTTACAAAAAAACTCTTTTAGACTAAGTTGGATTTGTACACCTACAATCTTTTGCTACTTTATATTAGTCTAAGATTCGAACTTGAAACGATCTGCACCGAGCTGATAATAGAATGAAACATATTTTATAGCAAATTAGGTATATTAGAAAATATGTTAAGAATAGTTTGCCTAAAAAAATCCTGGTCAGACTATTTTTAATTAAATGTTGCAATATCATGATAATAAGAAAACTTTTACCCTGACTTAAAGTATCAAAGGTATAGAATATGCAGCCGTTGGGTTGCCTAATCTTTTCCTGGACACACTATCGGTTGTCAGGTAAAAGCGGGTATGTCGATATCAGTTAGCTGCACCGGCTTGATAATAAAAAAAAATTATATCATTATAAGCGCTGTTTTATTGCAAACACATTTAAATAAGGTTGCCTGCAAAAAATTTGGTCTGGGTGGCCGAATTTTAAAGATTAAATTTTAACGGGTGACAGAGAGATTTGAGTTGAGTATAGGGTGTAATAATAAAGAACCCAACATTGCAGCCGCACCTAATCGGGCATTAAATATAAGAAAGTTTGATATCCCATATAAGATTACAGGACCATTTTTTACACAAATACCAAATACCAAATTACAGGGTAAAAGTTTTCTTAGTATCATGATGTTGCAACATTTAATTAAAAATAATTAAAAATACAACCCATTCTTAACATATTTTCTAATATACTAAATTTGTTATAAAATATGTTTCATTCTATTATCAGCTCGGTGCAGATCGTTTCAAGTTCGGATCTTCTACTATATCATTAGACCGTACTGCACAATATTTGTTTTATTCAAACTGATCTCAAATGTACCCAGTGGTGAAAAATAAAAATAAAGCATTTTTTTTTCTCCTGAACGGATCAACCTATTTTCACGAACAAATAATATGTTACTTGTTTTATAAAAGAGTTTTAAAAAAATTAAATTTACCTTCAAAAACGTGAGTCGAATTTTTTTTATTTTTTAATTCAAATGTACTTTTTTAGGTTAATTATTTAATTATGTTTTAATTATTTATAGACTCATAACGACAGCTCCTTGGTACGTAAACAACGGAACCCTACATACGCACTTACAGCAACCAACAGTTGACCAACATATACGAACTCTCTATTCTCGTTTTCACATCAAACTTAACGGACACGACAATAGGCTGATTAACGACATGACAGTAGCTGAAATGCTGGTAAGAAGAAGGCTAAAACGAAGATGGATGAGGGACCTTCTCTGCTATTGGGGTTTGTCACATGAAATGTCCGTTTTCAAGGTAGAGGATTTTTATTAAAAATACGATATGAAAACAAGATACTTTTATTCAAAGTAATTACCTTCTTTTTCTACACATTTTTCCCAACGTGACTCCAACTTTTTTATCCCCAAACTGAAAAACTCTGAGCTTTGAAGTGAAACAAAATCTAAAAACGCACTTTTCACTTGATCATTTTCAAAAAGTTTTCCTTTGACGAAGTTGTCTAAATACCTGAACATGTGGTAATCTGTTGGAGACAAGTCGGGAGAATATGGTGGGTGCGAAAGAACTTCGTAGCCCTGTTCTTCCAATATTTGCACGGTATGTTTTGAAACATGGGGTCTTGCTGCCGCTCAGTGAGATCATGAGGTACCCATATATCGAGCTTTTTTACTTTCACAATACACTTTAAATGTCTGGAAACTTTAGATGAACTTGCATTTAGTTGTGCTGAGAGTCCTTTAACTATTTGGTAGGGGTTTCCTTCTATTGTATGTTTGAGGACATTGTTGTCTATTACGAACGGAGGTCTTCCTCGGGGCAAGTTTTCCAAGTCGGTGTCTCCAGTTGAAAACTTAGCAAACCAACGGCGAATGGTCCGTTCATTAACACTCCCTTCCCCAAACGTCTTGCAAATATTCCTAGCTGCTGAATGGCCGAGTTTAAACACGTAGTACAAAAATATTACTCGAAAATCGCGTGTTTCCATGTTCATATTTGGAGGTATACTAAAAAGAGGGTAATTGATTGGGAAGCTAATGTTTATAATACAAAGGTAGAGGATTAGTAACTGTTTACTTTAAATATGTAAACATTCGAAAGAAAACAACAGAGACCTGCAAAATCCTTTATGTATTCAAAACCCACTGTTTTCCTCAATAGGGATGACATATTATAGACATAACCACCTTTCTCTCGTTTAATGTTTTCTTTGCCAATTAAAATTTTAATAATACTTGAGACTACCTGTGAGGATCCCAAGCAGCTACCTACAAGGGACTAAGTCAGTTACGACCAATTATAACCGGTACTTAATGCACCGTACCCGCCACCGGCAAGCACTTGTTTTGACCGCCCATGCCGACACCTCGCTATATCTCCCCTCGGATCCTCATGACTAATTACTTTTGTAATAACTCTTGGAACGTTCTCTTGTAGTCACCCAAACTCCTCAACAAAGTATATTATTTTCAGAAGATCTATTATTTTCTCATAATAAGAGCAGTATCTGAATATCTTCATTGTGTGTGATTCATTAGCTTACGAATCATTGCTGATAGAGATAGGGTATTAAATCGTGTAAATGTTTCAACTAAAAAATCTCTGTAGTTCGAGCCCTTAGTGAAAATCATAGGGTAAACCAGACAGTTATTGACACCCTTACATTTCTGTGGTGAAATTAAAAAGAAACTTTTTTATTAACGGATTAAATTGAAAGTTCGTATAGCTCTTCTTCATTTATTCTTCTAAAGACAAGAGGTTTTTTGGGTCAAAAGTTCAATAATTTTACAATATGGCAATATTTAAGGTAAAAAGCTCAAAAACTAGTTATTGACACCCTGTGGATGGGTTATTGACACCCCTTGCCCCCTAAACATTTATTTTTTTAAAGATATAATAGGTCATTATAAAGATATGACATTACATATAAACGCTAAACTTTAATTTAGTATAAAAAACAATGAAAATATTCAACTTTTTTACTGAACATTATTAATGCAACTGTTTTAAATAACAAAAAAAATAAATAAAAAATTCCGGTAGGTATATGTAACATAAAATAAAATAATTAATTTACATTTCATTATCTTCATTCGTATTTTCATCTTCATTTATATCATTTGGATCAAACTCCACGATATAACACGCAGGATAAACAAATTAATCAGACTCGTTACTTTCATATGTTCATATCCTTTCAAACATTTTTTGTGGTGGACCTTATTGCATAATGAGCAATTAAAATAATACCCTTTAGAATATTGCCAAATCTGTAACATAAGGTTTTTTTTTTGTTTTTGTTTGATTGTTCATTTTTCTTTTTTTCTCCCGTTCCAACTTTTTATTTAATTTTTTTTTCTATATTGGCTTCTATCATTAGTTTCCATCGTTTACTTGTGTCGAAAAATGGAAGTCTTAGAGTATTTCTTTAAAATTTTCTTTTCAGAGATTCCGGGCCAGTATAGCTTAGCCAGTATAAAATTCTGCCATTTGTCATATGAAAAGTTTTTTTGTGGGATCAACCGTTTGGCCGTTAGAGCGCGTAAAAATGCAGGCTAGACATATTAGCATTTTCATGGGAAAGTTTTGATTCAGGTTTAAATTTTTCACCCTTTGTGTTTTTTGGGTCGCTGAACACGAATCTGAAGTTTGCAGGCAGAAATTTTGAACATGGTTTTTATCATACTTTTTGCCATAATTTTGGTACATTTTGTGTTTTGATTTTTACTTTATCTTGACAAAGGGTTTTGAGACATAACTTACTAAGTACACAAGTAAAGTTAACAAAATCTGCTACATTTTTTATTCGTAAAGTTTTATTGTAGGCGTCAAAAAATGGGCGAACAGCTAACGAGTGCGCTAACAACGTTTATCATATTAAAAAGAGATACGAAATATATTTTGAATAGTATGGTTTAAATTGCATTAGACATTTACCAAGAAATACAATTTACATTAGCATATAAGAGTTTACTTGTATACTTTCTAATATAATAAAAGTCATGGATTTATAAATAAATGGTCTTGGATTTTCCACCGTCCGACAATTTTGCCTATTTTTTGACCTGCTCTGGTTGCAAACGGCCTATCCTACAATAAAACTTTACGAATAAAAAATGTAGCAAATTTTGATAACTTTAATTGTGTACCTCGTAAGTTTTGTCCAAAAACCCTTTGATTTCGAGATAAAGTAAAAAAAAAAAAAACAGAAAATGTGCCAAAGATTTGGTAAAAAGTGTGAAAAAAAAACATGTACAAGTAGGAACTAACAGTGCCAATAATTAGACATTGAGCTCCAAAACTTGTAATTGATACCCCATGACAATAACTAGTTACACTAGAACGTAAGTTAAAATAACATTACAGATTTATTAAAAAAGTTAAATTATTAAAATTAAAACAAAGCCATCAATATTAAAAAAAAAAAAATCAAAATTTAGTTATCGACATGGGGTGTCAATAACAAAATACAAATGACCAGTTATTGTCACCCCTGATTAATAGTATTTAAATTGATTATTTTCATTTAAAATCACTCCAGACACTTAAATTATAGATTAAAAAACAAAATAAACTACTTACCTTTATCGAAAAAAATGTTGGAAGAGAGTGAGAACAAAAAAATTGGATGAGAATCCTTTTGAAAATCATAAGGTTTTAGCCTTCAACTGAACCCGCGGGGGGTATTAATTTTGAAACGTTCCCTGGGGTTAGTTTTTTAAACAATTACGTCATAAATGACTTAGAGGACCCTTCAAACATTAGTTTCATTAATATCATGATATAAAATTCGTACTTGATTACTTATTTCTTTAAGTTAAAGCTTGGGGTGTCAATAACTGTCTGGTTTACCCTAGGATCGGAGAGGCAAATTTAAGAACCGCTTAATTCCAGTTCATGTGAGTTACTAATTTTAATATTATGGTACGAATTAGTACTAAGTGGGTACTAAATATGGTATTAGTTTCAACAAGAATTCAAGAGGTGCCAGGCTAGCGAGAAGCTAGGGCTACCGGCCCGCAACTTTATGACCCAATATAACTCAGGTTCCTGTCTTAGAACCTATTTAATGCTTTTAAGAGAAAAAACACCAACAAAAAAAAAAACATGTGGTCAGAGAGGCAAATGCAAACGGCTATAACTCCGGTTCCTCAGAGGTACTAATAAATATATATATTGATTTATTTATTTCTTAGTAGGAATTAGTAAATGTTTTAGCTTAGAAATCCCTTCCATTAAAGCTATTTTATGCCTAAAGTAAAAACCTAAAGGGTTGGAGAGATAAATTAAAAAACCCCACTAATCCTGGTTACTCAGGGGTACTAATTTTATATTTCATTTTATTTTGGGTACGAATTAGTATAAGTTTTTACAGAAAAATCCCTCTCGCCCCGACTATTTCATGCTTATTGTCTAAACCACAGATTTGGAGAGACAAATACAAGAACATCTCTAACACCGGTTACTCAGGTGTACTAATTTTATTTATTTATTTTTTTTTGTTGTTTGGTACGAATAAGAATGAGTTGAAACTCAAAATCTCTCTCACTCCTGCTATTTCATGCGTATAGTCAAAACCACAGATTTGGATAGACAAATACAAAAACATCTCTAATCTCGGTTACTCAGGGGTACTAATTTTATTTATTTTTTTTGGTACTAATAAGAATGATTTGAGATTCAAAATCTCACTCGTTTCTGCTATTTCATGCGTGTAGTCAAAACCACAGATTTGGATAGACATATACGAAAACATCTCTAATCTCGGTTACTCAGGGGTACTAATTTTTATTTATTTTTTTTTGTACGAATAAGAATGAGTTGAAACTCAAAATCTCTCTCATTCCTGCTATTTCATGCGTATAGTCAAAATCACAGATTTGGATAGACAAATACAAAAACATCTCTAATCTCGGTTACTCAGGGGTACTAATTTTATTTATTTTTTTTTGGTACGAATAAGAATGAGTTGAAACTCAAAATCTCTCTCATTCCTACTATTTCATGCGTATAGTCAAAACCACAGATTTGGATAGACATATACGAAAACATCTCTAATCTCGGTTGCTCACGGGTGCTAATTTTTTTTTTTTTTTGGTACGAATAAGAATGAGTTGAAACTCAAAATCTCTCTCATTCCTGCTATTTCATGCGTATAATCAAAACCACAGATTTGGATAGACAAATACAAAAACATCTCTAATCTCGGTTACTCAGGGGTACTAATTTTTTTTTTTTTTTTTGGTACGAATAAGAATGAGTTGAAACTCAAAATCTCTCTCATTCCAACTATTTCATGCGTATAGTCAAAACCACAGATTTGGATAGACATATACGAAAACATCTCTAATCTCGGTTACTCAGGGGTACTAATTTTATTTATTTTTTTTGGTACGAATAAGAATGAGTTAAAACTCAAAATCTCTCTCATTCCTACTATTTCATGCGTATAGTCAAAACCACAGATTTGGATAGACATATACGAAAACATCTTTAATCTCGGTTGCTCACGGGTGCTAATTTTTTTTTTTTTTGTACGAATAAGAATGAGTTGAAACTCGAAATCTCTCTCATTCCTGCTATTTCATGCGTATAATCAAAACCACAGATTTGGATAGACAAATACAAAAACATCTCTAATCTCGGTTACTCAGGGGTACTAATTTTATTTATTTTTTTTTGTACGAATAAGAATGAGTTGAAACTCAAAATCTCTCTCATTCCTGCTATTTCATGCGTATAATCAAAACCACAGATTTGGATAGACAAATACAAAAACATCTCTAATCTCGGTTACTCAGGGGTACTAATTTTATTTATTTTTTTTGGTACGAATAAGAATGAGTTGAAACTCAAAATCTCTCTCATTCCTACTATTTCATGCGTATAGTCAAAACCACAGATTTGGATAGTCATATACGAAAACATCTCTAATCTCGGTTACTCAGGGGTACTAATTTTATTTATTTTTTTTGGTACGAATAAGAATGAGTTGAAACTCAAAATCTCTCTCATTCCTACTATTTCATGCGTATAGTCAAAACCACAGATTTGGATAGACATATACGAAAACATCTCTAATCTCGGTTGCTCACGGGTGCTAATTTTTTTTTTTTTTTTTGGTACGAATAAGACTGAGTTGAAACTCAAAATCTCTCTCATTCCTCTGCTATTTCATGCGTATAGTCAAAACCACAGATTTGGATAGACAAATAAAAAAACATCTCTAACACCGGTTACTCAGGGGTACTAATTTTATTATTTTTTTTTTTTGTTACGAATAAAAATGAGTTGAAACTCAAAATCTCTCTCATTCCTGCTATTTCATGCGTATAGTCAAAACCACAGACTTGGATAGACAAATACAAAACCATCTCTAATCTCGGTTACTCAGGGGTACTAATTTTATTTATTTTTTTTTTTGGTACGAATAAGAATGAGTTGAAACTCAAAATCTAGCTCATTCCTGCTATTTCATGCGTATAGTCAAAATCACAGATTTGGATAGACAAATACAAAAACATCTCTAATCTCGGTTACTCAGGGGTACTAATTTTATTTATTTTTTTTGGTACGAATAAGAATGAGTTGAAACTCAAAATCTCTCTCATTCCTACTATTTCATGCGTATAGTCAAAACCACAGATTTGGATAGACAAATACAAAAACATCTCTAATCTCGGTTACTCAGGGGTACTAATTTTATTTATTTTTTTTGGTACTAATAAGAATGAGTTGAAACTCAAATCTCTCTCATTCCTGCTATTTCATGCGTATAGTCAAAACCACAGACTTGGATAGACAAATACAAAAACATCTCTAATCTCGGTTACTCAGGGGTACTAATTTTATTTATTTTTTTTTTTGGTACGAATAAGAATGAGTTGAAACTCAAAATCTAGCTCATTCCTGCTATTTCATGCGTATAGTCAAAATCACAGATTTGGATCGACAAATACAAAAACATCTCTAATGTCGGTTACTCAGGGGTACTAATTTTATTTATTTTTTTTGGTACTAATAAGAATGATTTGAGATTCAAAATCTCACTCGTTTCTGCTATTTCATGCGTATAGTCAAAACCACAGACTTGGATAGACAAATACAAAAACATCTCTAATCTCGGTTACTCAGGGGTACTAATTTTATTTATTTTTTTTTTTTTTTACGAATAAGAATGAGTTGAAACTCAAAATCTAGCTCATTCCTGCTATTTCATGCGTATAGTCAAAATCACAGATTTGGATCGACAAATACAAAAACATCTCTAATGTCGGTTACTCAGGGGTACTAATTTTATTTATTTTTTTTGGTACTAATAAGAATGATTTGAGATTCAAAATCTCACTCGTTTCTGCTATTTCATGCGTATAGTCAAAACCACAGATTTGGATAGACATATACGAAAACATCTCTAATCTCGGTTACTCAGGGGTACTAATTTTATTTATTTTTTTTGGTACGAATAAGAATGAGTTGAAACTCAAAATCTCTCTCATTCCTACTATTTCATGCGTATAGTCAAAACCACAGATTTGGATAGACATATACGAAAACATCCCTAATCTCGGTTACTCAGGGGTACTAATTTTATTTATTTTTTTTGGTACGAATAAGAATGAGTTGAAACTCAAAATCTCTCTCATTCCTGCTATTTCATGCGTATAATCAAAACCACAGATTTGGATAGACAAATACAAAAACATCTCTAATCTCGGTTACTCAGGGGTACTAATTTTATTTATTTTTTTTTGTTACGAATAAGAATGAGTTGAAACTCAAAATCTCTCTCATTCCTGCTATTTCATGCGTATAGTCAAAACCACAGATTTGGATAGACAAATACAAAAACATCTCTAATCTCGGTTACTCAGGGGTACTAATTTTATTTATTTTTTTTGGTACTAATAAGAATGATTTGAGATTCAAAATCTCACTCGTTTCTGCTATTTCATGCGTGTAGTCAAAACCACAGATTTGGATAGACATATACGAAAACATCTCTAATCTCGGTTACTCAGGGGTACTAATTTTATTTATTTTTTTTGGTACGAATAAGAATGAGTTGAAACTCAAAATCTCTCTCATTCCTGCTATTTCATGCGTATAGTCAAAACCACAGATTTGGATAGACATATACGAAAACATCCCTAATCTCGGTTACTCAGGGGTACTAATTTTATTTATTTTTTTTTGTACGAATAAGAATGAGTTGAAACTCAAAATCTCTCTCATTCCTACTATTTCATGCGTATAGTCAAAACCACAGATTTGGATAGACATATACGAAAACATCTCTAATCTCGGTTGCTCACGGGTGCTAATTTTTTTTTTTTTTTTTGGTACGAATAAGAATGAGTTGAAACTCAAAATCTCTCTCATTCCTGCTATTTCATGCGTATAATCAAAACCACAGATTTGGATAGACAAATACAAAAACATCTCTAATCTCGGTTACTCAGGGGTACTAATTTTATTTATTTTTTTTGGTACTAATAAGAATGATTTGAGATTCAAAATCTCACTCGTTTCTGCTATTTCATGCGTGTAGTCAAAAACCACAGATTTGGATAGACATTTACGAAAACATCTCTAATCTCGGTTACTCAGGGGTACTAATTTTATTTTTTTTTTTTTGTTACGAATAAGAATGAGTTGAAACTCAAAATCTCTCTCATTCCTGCTATTTCATGCGTATAGTCAAAACCACAGATTTGGATAGACAAATAAAAAAACATCTCTAACACCGGTTACTCAGGGTACTAATTTTATTTATTTTTTTTGGTACTAATAAGAATGATTTTAGATTCAAAATCTCACTCGTTTCTGCTATTTCATGCGTGTAGTCAAAACCACAGATTTGGATAGACATATACGAAAACATCTCTAATCTCGGTTACTCAGGGGTACTAATTTTATTTATTTTTTTTGGTACGAATAAGAATGAGTTGAAACTCAAAATCTCTCTCATTCCTGCTATTTCATGCGTATAGTCAAAACCACAGATTTGGATAGACAAATAAAAAAACATCTCTAACACCGGTTACTCAGGGGTACTAATTTTATTTATTTTTTTTGGTACTAATAAGAATGATTTGAGATTCAAAATCTCACTCGTTTCTGCTATTTCATGCGTGTAGTCAAAACCACAGATTTGGATAGACATATACGAAAACATCTCTAATCTCGGTTACTCAGGGGTACTAATTTTATTTATTTTTTTTGGTACGAATAAGAATGAGTTGAAACTCAAAATCTCTCTCATTCCTGCTATTTCATGCGTATAGTCAAAACCACAGATTTGGATAGACAAATAAAAAAACATCTCTAACACCGGTTACTCAGGGGTACTAATTTTATTTATTTTTTTTTTTTTGTTACGAATAAGAATGAGTTGAAACTTAAAATCTCTCTCATTCCTACTATTTCATGCGTATAGTCAAAACCACAGATTTGGATAGACATATACGAAAACATCTCTAATCTCGGTTGCTCACGGGTGCTAATTTTTTTTTTTTTTGGTACGAATAAGAATGAGTTGAAACTCAAAATCTCTCTCATTCCTGCTATTTCATGCGTATAATCAAAACCACAGATTTGGATAGACAAATACAAAAACATCTCTAATCTCGGTTACTCAGGGGTACTAATTTTATTTATTTTTTTTTGTTACGAATAAGAATGAGTTGAAACTCAAAATCTCTCACATTCCTGCTATTTCATGCGTATAGTCAAAACCACAGATTTGGATAGACAAATAAAAAAACATCTCTAACACCGGTTACTCAGGGGTACTAATTTTATTTATTTTTTTTGGTACTAATAAGAATGATTTGAGATTCAAAATCTCACTCGTTTCTGCTATTTCATGCGTGTAGTCAAAACCACAGATTTGGATAGACATATACGAAAACATCTCTAATCTCGGTTACTCAGGGGTACTAATTTTATTTATTTTTTTTGGTACGAATAAGAATGAGTTGAAACTCAAAATCTCTCTCATTCCTGCTATTTCATGCGTATAGTCAAAACCACAGATTTGGATAGACAAATAAAAAAACATCTCTAACACCGGTTACTCAGGGGTACTAATTTTATTTTTTTTTTTTTTGTTACGAATAAGAATGAGTTGAAACTCAAAATCTCTCTCATTCCTTCTATTTCATGCGTATAGTCAAAACCACAGATTTGGATAGACAAATAAAAAAACATCTCTAACACCGGTTACTCAGGGGTACTAATTTTATTATATTTTTTTTTTTGTTACGAATAAGAATGAGTTGAAACTCAAAATCTCTCTCATTCCTGCTATTTCATGCGTATAGTCAAAACCACAGACTTGGATAGACAAATACAAAAACATCTCTAATCTCGGTTACTCAGGGGTACTAATTTTATTTATTTTTTTTTTGGTACGAATAAGAATGAGTTCAAACTCAAAATCTAGCTCATTCCTGCTATTTCATGCGTATAGTCAAAACCACAGACTTGGATAGACAAATACAAAAACATCTCTAATCTCGGTTACTCAGGGGTACTAATTTTATTTATTTTTTTTTTGGTACGAATAAGAATGAGTTCAAACTCAAAATCTAGCTCATTCCTGCTATTTCATGCGTATAGTCAAAATCACAGATTTGGATAGACAAATACAAAAACATCTCTAATCTCGGTTGCTCACGGGTGCTAATTTTTTTTTTTATTTTGGTACGAATAAGAATGAGTTGAAACTCAAAATCTCTCTCATTCCTACTATTTCATGCGTATAGTCAAAACCACAGATTTGGATAGACAAATAAAAAAACATCTCTAACACCGGTTACTCAGGGGTACTAATTTTATTTATTTTTTTTTTTTTGGTACGAATAAGAATGAGTTGAAATTTAAAATCTCTCTCATTCCTGCTATTTCATGCGTATATCCAATAAAACCACCCAGACTTATTATTTGACTAAATATACAAAAACATCTCTAATCATCGTTACTCAAGGGTACTAATTATTATTTAATTTTTTTTTTTTTGGTACGAATAAGAATGAGTTGAAATTTAAAATCTCTCTCATTCCTGCTATTTCATGCGTATAGTCAAAACCACAGACTTGGATAGACAAATACAAAAACATCTCTAATCTCGGTTACTCAGGGGTACTAATTTTATTTATTTTTTTTTTTTGGTACGAATAAGAATGAGTTGAAATTTAAAATCTCTCTCATTCCTGCTATTTCATGCGTATAGTCAAAACCACAGATTTGGATAGACATATACAAAAACATCTCTAATCTCGGTTACTCAGGGGTACTAATTTTATTTATTTTTTTTTTGGTACGAATAAGAATGAGTTCAAACTCAAAATCTAGCTCATTCCTGCTATTTCATGCGTATAGTCAAAATCACAGATTTGGATAGACAAATACAAAAACATCTCTAATCTCGGTTCTCACGGGTGCTAATTTTTTTTTTTTATTTTGGTACGAATAAGAATGAGTTGAAACTCAAAATCTCTCTCATTCCTACTATTTCATGCGTATAGTCAAAACCACAGATTTGGATAGACAAATAAAAAAACATCTCTAACACCGGTTACTCAGGGGTACTAATTTTATTTATTTTTTTTTTTTGGTACGAATAAGAATGAGTTGAAATTTAAAATCTCTCTCATTCCTGCTATTTCATGCGTATAGTCAAAACCACAGACTTGGATAGACAAATACAAAAACATCTCTAATCTCGGTTACTCAGGGGTACTAATTTTATTTTTTTTTTTTTTGGTACGAATAAGAATGAGTTGAAATTTAAAATCTCTCTCATTCCTGCTATTTCATGCGTATAGTCAAAACCACAGATTTGGATAGACAAATAAAAAAACATCTCTAACACCGGTTACTCAGGGGTACTAATTTTATTTATTTTTTTTTTTTGGTACGAATAAGAATGAGTTGAAATTTAAAATCTCTCTCATTCCTGCTATTTCATGCGTATAGTCAAAACCACAGATTTGGATAGACAAATAAAAAAACATCTCTAACACCGGTTACTCAGGGGTACTAATTTTATTTATTTTTTTTTTTTGGTACGAATAAGAATGAGTTGAAATTTAAAATCTCTCTCATTCCTACTATTTCATGCGTATAGTCAAAACCACAGATTTGGATAGACAAATAAAAAAACATCTCTAACACGGTTACTCAGGGGTACTAATTTTATTTATTTTTTTTTTTTGGTACGAATAAGAATGAGTTGAAATTTAAAATCTCTCTCATTCCTGCTATTTCATGCGTATAGTCAAAACCACAGACTTGGATAGACAAATACAAAAACATCTCTAATCTCGGTTACTCAGGGGTACTAATTTTATTTATTTTTTTTTTTGGTACGAATAAGAATGAGTTGAAATTTAAAATCTCTCTCATTCCTGCTATTTCATGCGTATAGTCAAAACCACAGATTTGGATAGACAAATAAAAAAACATCTCTAACACCGGTTACTCAGGGTACTAATTTTATTTATTTTTTTTTTTTGGTACGAATAAGAATGAGTTGAAATTTAAAATCTCTCTCATTCCTGCTATTTCATGCGTATAGTCAAAACCACAGATTTGGATAGACAAATAAAAAAACATCTCTAACACCGGTTACTCAGGGGTACTAATTTTATTTATTTTTTTTTTTTGGTACGAATAAGAATGAGTTGAAATTTAAAATCTCTCTCATTCCTACTATTTCATGCGTATAGTCAAAACCACAGATTTGGATAGACAAATAAAAAAACATCTCTAACACCGGTTACTCAGGGGTACTAATTTTATTTATTTTTTTTTTTTGGTACGAATAAGAATGAGTTGAAATTTAAAATCTCTCTCATTCCTGCTATTTCATGCGTATAGTCAAAACCACAGACTTGGATAGACAAATACAAAAACATCTCTAATCTCGGTTACTCAGGGGTACTAATTTTATTTATTTTTTTTTTGGTACGAATAAGAATGAGTTCAAACTCAAAATCTAGCTCATTCCTGCTATTTCATGCGTATAGTCAAAACCACAGACTTGGATAGACAAATACAAAAACATCTCTAATCTCGGTTACTCAGGGGTACTAATTTTATTTATTTTTTTTTTGGTACGAATAAGAATGAGTTCAAACTCAAAATCTAGCTCATTCCTGCTATTTCATGCGTATAGTCAAAACCACAGATTTGGATAGACAAATACAAAAACATCTCTAATCTCGGTTACTCAGGGTACTAATTTTATTTATTTTTTTTTTGGTACGAATAAGAATGAGTTCAAACTCAAAATCTAGTCTCATTCCTGCTATTTCATGCGTATAGTCAAAATCACAGATTTGGATAGACAAATACAAAAAACATCTCTAATCTCGGTTGCTCACGGGTGCTAATTTTTTTTTTTTATTTTGGTACGAATAAGAATGAGTTGAAACTCAAAATCTCTCTCATTCCTACTATTTCATGCGTATAGTCAAAACCACAGATTGGATAGACAAATAAAAAAACATCTCTAACACGGTTACTCAGGGGTACTAATTTTATTTATTTTTTTTTTTTGGTACGAATAAGAATGAGTTGAAATTTAAAATCTCTCTCATTCCTGCTATTTCATGCGTATAGTCAAAACCACAGACTTGGATAGACAAATACAAAAACATCTCTAATCTCGGTTACTCAGGGGTACTAATTTTATTTATTTTTTTTTTTTGGTACGAATAAGAATGAGTTGAAATTTAAAATCTCTCTCATTCCTGCTATTTCATGCGTATAGTCAAAACCACAGATTGGATAGACAAATACAAAAACATCTCTAATCTCGGTTACTCAGGGGTACTAATTTTATTTATTTTTTTTTTTTGGTACGAATAAGAATGAGTTGAAATTTAAAATCTCTCTCATTCCTGCTATTTCATGCGTATAGTCAAAACCACAGATTTGGATAGACAATACAAAAACATCTCTAATCTCGGTTACTCAGGGGTACTAATTTTATTTATTTTTTTTTTGGTACGAATAAGAATGAGTTCAAACTCAAAATCTAGCTCATTCCTGCTATTTCATGCGTATAGTCAAAATCACAGATTTGGATAGACAAATACAAAAACATCTCTAATCTCGGTTGCTCACGGGTGCTAATTTTTTTTTTTATTTTGGTACGAATAAGAATGAGTTGAAACTCAAAATCTCTCTCATTCCTACTATTTCATGCGTATAGTCAAAACCACAGATTTGGATAGACAAATAAAAAAACATCTCTAACACCGGTTACTCAGGGGTACTAATTTTATTTATTTTTTTTTTTTGGTACGAATAAGAATGAGTTGAAATTTAAAATCTCTCTCATTCCTGCTATTTCATGCGTATAGTCAAAACCACAGACTTGGATAGACAAATACAAAAACATCTCTAAATCTCGGTTACTCAGGGGTACTAATTTTATTTATTTTTTTTTTTTGGTACGAATAAGAATGAGTTGAAATTTAAAATCTCTCTCATTCCTGCTATTTCATGCGTATAGTCAAAACCACAGATTTGGATAGACAAATAAAAAAACATCTCTAACACCGGTTACTCAGGGGTACTAATTTTATTTATTTTTTTTTTTTGGTACGAATAAGAATGAGTTGAAATTTAAAATCTCTCTCATTCCTGCTATTTCATGCGTATAGTCAAAACCACAGATTTGGATAGACAAATAAAAAAACATCTCTAACACCGGTTACTCAGGGGTACTAATTTTATTTATTTTTTTTTTTTGGTACGAATAAGAATGAGTTGAAATTTAAAATCTCTCTCATTCCTACTATTTCATGCGTATAGTCAAAACCACAGATTTGGATAGACAAATAAAAAAACATCTCTAACACCGGTTACTCAGGGGTACTAATTTTATTTATTTTTTTTTTTGGTACGAATAAGAATGAGTTGAAATTTAAAATCTCTCTCATTCCTGCTATTTCATGCGTATAGTCAAAACCACAGACTTGGATAGACAAATACAAAAACATCTCTAATCTCGGTTACTCAGGGGTACTAATTTTATTTATTTTTTTTTTTTGGTACGAATAAGAATGAGTTGAAATTTAAAATCTCTCTCATTCCTGCTATTTCATGCGTATAGTCAAAACCACAGATTTGGATAGACAAATAAAAAAACATCTCTAACACCGGTTACTCAGGGGTACTAATTTTATTTATTTTTTTTTTTGGTACGAATAAGAATGAGTTGTAAATTTAAAATCTCTCTCATTCCTGCTATTTCATGCGTATAGTCAAAACCACAGATTTGGATAGACAAATAAAAAAACATCTCTAACACCGGTTACTCAGGGGTACTAATTTTATTTATTTTTTTTTTTTGGTACGAATAAGAATGAGTTGAAATTTAAAATCTCTCTCATTCCTACTATTTCATGCGTATAGTCAAAACCACAGATTTGGATAGACAAATAAAAAAACATCTCTAACACCGGTTACTCAGGGGTACTAATTTTATTTATTTTTTTTTTTTGGTACGAATAAGAATGAGTTGAAATTTAAAATCTCTCTCATTCCTGCTATTTCATGCGTATAGTCAAAACCACAGACTTGGATAGACAAATACAAAAACATCTCTAATCTCGGTTACTCAGGGGTACTAATTTTATTTATTTTTTTTTTTGGTACGAATAAGAATGAGTTGAAATTTAAAATCTCTCTCATTCCTGCTATTTCATGCGTATAGTCAAAACCACAGATTTGGATAGATAAATACATGAACCCCTATAACGCTGGTTACTCAGGGGTACTAATTTTTTTTTTTTTTTTTCTTAGAGATGAGTACAAGTTTTAACACACAATCTCTTTTATTTTATTTTCGGTACGAATGAGTAGGAGTTTAAACTAAAAAATCTCTCTCATTCCGGCTATTTAATGACTTTAGCCAAAACCACAGGGTTGGAGAGATAAATACAAGAATAAGTAAAAAGAGAGACAAATAAAGTTTTTGGTTTTCTACTATAGGCATGAAATAGCTCTAACTGAAATGATTTCTGAGCTAAAACGTTTACTAATTCTCAAAACCCGAAGCAGGAAACTTTGGGACTTTTCATCAATTTATAAGGGAAGGGTACTAAACAATTTCTGACAGAATTCAGGTTTTTATTTGGTTTTTTTGGATATTAGGGTTTTTTTGGGGAAAGATAAAAATAAAATTTGATCTGGTGAAGTATTATCTTTATCGAAAATATTACTCTACACAAAATTAAAAAAACATTAAAATAACTTTAAAAATGATTATATAAATGTTTTTGCTAAAATTAATAGTTGTGGAAATAATGTAGTTGTAATATACGAAGGTTTTCCACATTTAGTAAACATTTCTTCGAACTCCATGGAATATAGGTGTTCTAGGGTGTTTAATATTTTTGATCGTAGATATGATCAATTACAATGAAAATACGAGTCAATGTTTATTCAACTATGGCTACAAAACAAAATTAACTGTTGGCTGGATGAATTGTAATTTTTATTTTTTTAATTAGATGGCATATACTAAAAAATACAAACTCTACCCAATTTTAAGATTCTTATTAATTTCTTTTGGCCTCATTGAGGTGTAAATATACATTTTTTCCCAACTCTTAATAAAATAACTAAATTTTCAAATATACTTCTCAGATTGCACCATCATCGTCCTAGCAAAGTAAATATTAAGCCAGTTCAGGAATTTTACTTTGCCACCGAAGTTTACTTTACCTTAAAATGAACCTAAAATTTTGGAATTTTTTTCATCCAAAGCTCAATATCTAAATACATATTAACTACGAGAAAACACAGTAAATATCTTTTAAAAGCACATTAAAATTAGTAGTGGCGAAGCCTTATCAATCCTCTTTATGGTATGTAGTTTCCAATATACTTTTCAAAGTAAATTTATTTCGTGTAATATCATAGAAAATGATAACCCTAAAGAAGATTATTTTTTAATTTTATTTTACATCATCCACCAACAGGCCAAGGCCCAATCAATAATAATAATAATAGGCTTACCGAACCCACCAGTTCGATGCCGATATCACCGAATTCCGCCTACACTGACTCGTCGAATGCCCCCGAGATTAGCCTTAACGCAATCCTCCCATCGACGCTTCGGCCTACCTTTCGGACACCTACCAGTCGGATCGGCGAATACCAATTTTCTCGCAATCCGTTCCTCACCGAGCCCAACAACTTTACTCGCCCACTTGAGTCTCCGCGATGCTATCAACTCAATTATATTCACATGATACAAGTTCCCCAATTCCGCGTTGTGCAACCTTCTAAACTTTCCAGTGGCCTCATCTCTCTTCGGACCAAATATTTTACGCAATACCTTATTTTCGAAGACCTTAAGCCGTTGTTCAATCTTCAAAGTAAGCGGCCACGTTTCACATCCGTAAAGAACCGTTGGAAGAATAATAGTTTTATAAATTCTAACCTTTAAGTTTTTAGATAGAAGCCGCGAGCTAAGTTACTTAGCAACTGAATAATAACACGCATTTTCCACCTTTAACCGGGACTTTGTTTCTTCCTGGATTTAATTTTTTCTTGTTCTCATTGAACCTAAATACTTGAATTTCTCTACGAGTTTAAATGTATGCTCTGATATATCAATATCACCAAGATCACCACCGTTTCTGCTACTAATCATATATTTTGTCTTATCGGTATTTAATTCGAGTCCTATTTTTTTACCGGTTTTTATTAACACACTTGTATTTAGTTGTATGGTTTTCGTGTCTTCACCTAGCAGTACCAAATCCCGGCATACCCCATGACCGGAATCTTATCACCCATATTTAAGCCTTTCTCGGTACACATCACCTTTTCTATGACATATTCTAAAGTTATATTAAATAAAACAGATGAAAGGGAGTCACCCTGTTTCAAACCCGATCGCACCTCAAATCTCTCGGAGTAATTATGACTGATTCTAAGTTTATGGCCCAATTACAGGTGGTAAATTATACAAAAAAAAATACATTACACTACAATAATTTAAATAATAATAATTGAAATTCAAACTAATTAGTAATTTACTACATACCAGCTTAATTTTTATAGTGAAAAATAAAATAAATAAATAAATAAATAAATATATATATATATATATATATATATATATATATATATATATATATATATATATATATATGTATATGTATATATATTCCTTACAAGTATCATAATCCAACCTAAAAAAATAAATAAAACGTTAAACAATTCATCATAAATATACTCCTACAAAATTAATTATATTGAGAAAAAAACAATAAAAGATAGAAACAACAAGAAAAAGAAAAAAATAGGGAAGTAAACAGAAAACGAGAAAAAGATTATGAAGATAAATCGAATTATAACTTATCTTCTTAACTTCAATTTGAGTGGTAATAGAAATCCTTAAGGTTAATAACTACCGAGATACGATGGTCTAAGTAAAAAGTGTTTTTCTTTTAACCCGAAATATGACATTTTGTTATTTTACTGTATAAAATGTTCAATCATCATTTTCTAAGTTTATTTTGTGAAATGCCATGAAAATGTTTATCCTCACGAGAGGCGTCACCAGAGTGATTGAAGGAGGCGTTGGGAGTTGGGGTTCAGGCAGAAGTGCTACTGTCATTAAACTGCGTATATAAAACACGGGCCGTCTGGGTCTGAGACGTTGAGGTCTTTCACGCTCTGTCTCCGTATTATGAACTTCTGTCTGGGTATGTGAATTTTTTTTTTGATTGCGTGTTTATTACTTTCCCTTGTAAGCTCTCATGTTGTTAGCCTAAAAGACTAATTTCTTAACTATTTTGTTACCGTTTTTACATTTGTTACAGTTTACAGTTTGTTACAACGATTTTCATTACTTTTAAAATTAATATTTAGTTATAGTTTAAGTTTTACGAAATTTATTTTATTTTCATTTTTTTGTTAGTATTTAAAGTTTTAATTGCTCCTGTGATTAGCTGTGATTAATAACAATTTTTTTCAGTATATGAATTTATAAAATTTTAATATGGCATTATTTATCTTATTTAACAATTTATCAATGATAAAAATTAATTATTCTGTATAAATAAGGAATAATGTTTATATTAAAAAAGGGAAGGAACCAACTATACATGGTCGGTGATAAATTTTTATTGGAATAATCAGTCTAAGGATCATATTACAAATCAGAGATAAGTTTATTTTACCAAACCTAAAATATAATTTGTAATATTTCATAAATCTTATTTACCTGTTGCTGCCTAATTAATTTCGAGCTTATCATCTTAGGCTTATTTTTTACCAATATATTATATATATATATATATATATATATATATATATATATATAATAATAATAATAATATTATTATACATACCGATATGTATATATAACGTTGTATTATCCAAGCCGGTACGTATCCAGTTTGGACTATTTGAATTTTTTTTTTTTTTTTGGTCTTGATCATCCTGTTTGGCTTGATTTGTTGATACTAGTTTAAGTAGATATGAAAGGAAAATTTGACAATGAGGTAAGATAGTGTAATGAAATATAAGCGAGTTCTCCTTTAGTCGGAGTTTTATTTTTAATTGAATTATTTTTTATTTTAAAGTTTTCACTTTTTGTGATCGTTAAAATTTTCTAATTCCAGTTTTCAATGGAAATGCACGTTTTAGGGTCCCCTGAGTCAAAATGACCAAGTCCCACAAAAAGGTCTGAGTGTCCGTGTGTTTGTGGTAACTCTAGCGCGAAAAATAAAAGTCCTATAAAACTGAAACTACATATTTAAGATGACTATACGCCCAACATGTTTAGAGCAACTTCTTCATGAAAATAAACTTTTTTGAACATTAAAACAGAAATATAGATCTATAATATACCGTTGGAAAGCTAAAGATTTTTGAAAAAATATACTGATTGTCGTAGATACTAATACAATTTAATAAAACACATGTTTCTATTCAAACTCAATTTAATTATTTCTTCAACAATTTATTTTAATATCTTCTAAAAACTTCTAAAATTGATTTAACAACGGAGGTAAGTGAAGTCGTGTGTTGCGCGCCCCAAATTTTTACATTTTAAATCAATACTTTATTATACATGATCAAGAAGTCATGAAAAATATGCAATATACATAAAAATAAATTTAAAAAAATTCCAGAATCTCAATGTATGATTAACTACTTTCGATTGATTTGATTTTTTCCCCCAAACATTCAGAAGATCTCCACGAGTATTTAAGCCATCATACATAAAAATTCCTTAAAAAACATTGTTTCAAACGTTCATATAAAATATATAATGGGCTCAAATTATTTTAAAAGATTCATGGGTTCTGAATTATTAAATTTAACCTTCAAATATTAAAACTGGTAGATTTATTGACTAAACAAGTGTTGTATATGCTCTAAAGAGCAGATTATTCACAATTAATACAATAGTTTTTAGTGCCCAACTTTTTTTCAAAGTGCTTTTAGATTCTCGAAAAAGCCATCAAAATCGAAAAACCATTGTGCATTTAGACCTAAATTTGTCTCGGTAAAAATGAAAAAGCTAAGAAATGCCATATCAGCTTGTAACCACTATTCTAATGAGAATTAATTTATAAGAAAATATTTGTTTAGATGGATTCATATCATTAAAGAAAAAATTATTCATAATTGCACAGAAATATTCTTCTTAGTTTTCAACTTTTTCAAGACGCCACACATCTTTTATCTCTTGGGAAGATACAGAGTAAGAAGTCCAAAGAATTCGGTTAGCAAGAGATTTTAAGGTACATCTTAACATTTTAATAGCGTAATGATTGATAATGTCTTCCGTTTATAAGCCACCCGATAGTCTAGAGAACTTGAACCTAATTGGTCTAGGTATTATTTTTTAATCGTAACCCGACACCGACACGGCAAATTAAAAAGAATTCCTCCTCTGAATTGAATATCTAGATAAAGTTGATAAGATAAATGATTTGGTGACGTAATCAAGAACAAATACGCTAGAAATGCTGTTGTAAATCACAAGTCATATCGTGATCAGGAGACGGATGGTTCAATAATAAACAAAAAGTGATTCCGAGGCTCGTAGAGATGCTAGCTAAGAGTATTTATGTAATAACTGTCTCATTAATTAGGCAGTGACAGCAACATAAAATAAACAAGGGCCTGACCTTAAAAGTGGGCTAAGGGTCCTGAAGGCCCTAGAACCCACTTTTTTCGGATCCATGTTCAATATTTTCCTTTAGTCTTATTTTCTGAGAGCATTTGAATATTCCAGTCAAAAGCTTTTTGCAATTTATATAATAAAAAAAAAAATTATCTTACTAAACTATAAACAACATAAATATTTAAGATTATTTAATCTCTACTGTTTTTAACGTGGTTGGAATCATGACTTAAGGATATTAGTAATCAGAGAATTTATTTCCTGAAAACTTATTGGTTATGACCATTAATAAAGGACATATAAGTGAGAAAAAACTCAGGCCATTCTAATTGGTTCCAATTCCCTCCTCAGATCCTATACCACATTTCCGAGTTTCACCTTAAATAATTACCCAATCACCTTCATTTCCTCTGTCAAAAACCTGGGTATTAACATTGACCAAACTCTTTCCTGGAAACCCAAATTGCCCAAATTTCCCGAAGAACAATAATTACCCTCAAATATTTCCATCGCTCCCGCCATCTTCTTCCACTGTCCACCCGTATCCTCCTTGTATCCGCACTTATTTTCCCCTAACTTTGACTATTGCTGCTTAGTATATGGTGGCCTCTCGACTGTGCTTGGGGATAGGCTTTAAACGGAGTCATGAACATATTTTTAAGATTTGTCCTCAGACTTTTAAGAGGTCTCATTTAACCCATTTTTACGGTGAGTTAAAGTGGCTCCTCCCCCCAATCCGCAGACAATATTTCCTAGGATCATACCTTTACCAAATCATTAACTCCAACAACCTCCATACATCCACAGTCTCCTACAATTTAAATCCTCATTCCACTCACTTGAAACAAGATCGCGCCATTCCGACCTTTATTTTCCTACCCAAGGACTAAAACTTTTGATCGTTCCTTCCTTGCCCGCTCCTTTAATTTCTAGAATTCTCTACCTACTCATATCTGCCATGCTGCTCCCCTCTTCTCATTCAAATCCCAACTTTTCCAATACCTTTTATTATCCCAAAAAGATGCTTAGAAACTGTAACATTTATATTCCTGACATCACACTTTGAAACAAGGATAATTTTTGTTCATTATCTATATTTAAATGCTGTTATCTATTAATTTATTTTTAATTCCGCTAAACAAAATATTTTCTAAGCATTGTATATATTTTTATTTTATCATTGTATATATTTTTTTGATATATGTGTGTTTATGCGTTTATGATATGCACACATATATTAACCCAAAATTGTAATTAGTCATTAATTATGTCCCTTCTGTCTGTTAGCCAGACATGTATATTTCCATATACTGTACAAATCTGTTATTCTAAGGGGACCTAGTCCCAGAATAAAATTGTTTTTCTATTTCTAATTTTTTTTTTCTATTTCTAGAAAAAAATTTCTCTCGATTACTTCACCTTGGAATACGCCAAAGTCATTTGTGTTGCGAATGTTTTTTTCATTTTTATTTAATTTAATATTTTAATAAATAAAAAAAAATATCAAACATTGTAAGCACGTTAAAGAGGTGATAGCACATCCTGTCAGATTATGATAAAACTAAGATAAATTTGAAAGGTTTTTAAAGTGTTCATTTGGTTATTTGTTTAACATACATTTTGACTTAATAGAATTATTTATTCAACCTTCAGAGGACCAATTAGAAGCCTAGGGGAATTATCCCCATCCCCATGTCACTCTCTAAAAGCGGGTCTGATACGGGGTTTGTATAAGAGAAAACATATTTATTGTTGCGACTCAAAGTTCTAGTGTTGATTTCTAAGAACTAACTTGCCCTGATGATGAAATCCATGATTGGGCCGAAACGTTGGCAAAATGAAATATAAACTATCAAGACAGACTCATGAGTATTTTTCCAGTGATTATTTGATGTTTTATCGTAACCCCTAGAATTTTTTTTTCAACTTTTAAAATAATATTCAAGCAGGGAGATAAGTGAATGTTGAGTGATGCGAGCACCAGATTTTTAAATAATTTATATTATAAAGCACTTATTGGTTTATTTATTATTGATCGTCATTTTTCGATCGTCTCCTGGGTTCGAATCCCGGCTATGACAGAATATTACTTATTATTTTAATTCAGCCAGGAACTGATAAGTCCCTATTAAGATAGAACTCCACCAAGAATACACATACATATATATATATATATCTCGCAGGGTATCTTCAGGGAATGTGCCCCACTCTTGAGAGAAAAGTGGGGGAGAAAGGAGATTTGCTGGAGCTGGCTAGACTAGGGGTGGGCATAATCGAATGATCGGACTTCGATTATTTAAATAATCGAATGATGGAATGATTAATATGAAAGACAATATAGCACAATTGCCCTCTCTATTAGCTGGGCAGGTTGAGCCTAGGTGCAAATATGCATACAATTTATGTGATGAGAAAAAAAAACAACTTATAATCCCTTAATTATCGTTCAAAAATCCACTTCGAATGATCATTCGTTTCTCCAAACCGATTAATCCGATAATCGTTTAATTCGAATGATTGAAATAATCGAATGATCAGAAAATCGTCATTCAATTATGCCCACCCCTAGGCTAGACCTCCCTGAGACGTCAAACGGTGCGGAAGTCAAGTGGTGTGGATAGTTTTTTTGTATTATTTTTTTTTATGTCTTTGTTTTAGTATCAATGTATGTTTTCAAGTGCACTAGCGTCCTGCCATACGAGCTTGGAATACGTAGGTAATTATCATCATATAACTTGTTTTATTTACTTTGTATCCGTGGCGGAGACACATAGGGAGAAAAAGAGGGGAATTATCCCACTCCCCTTCTAAATCAAATAAAATCACCAAGGGAAAATATATATATATATATATATATATATATATATATATATATATATATATATATATATAAATAAAATAGGAGGCTGATGTCTACTTCACCACTATTTTATTGAAAAAAAAATATTCGCACTACGTTTCGGCTACAATGCCATCTTCAGGTGCAGTGGAACAACTTAGATTTAGTGTGGGTAGCTGCTTCCTAGTCAAAACCACATGACCAAATCAGATTTTTCAATAAAATAGTGGTGAAGTAGACATCAGCCTCCTATTTTATTTATAAAAATTTGACCTTCACCTAAAAGAATCTACACCTTATATATATATATATATATTATATATAGATCATGGATAGTTTAAAATACTACTAAAAAAAATCCTGTGGCTCTACAACCCATGAAGGATTTTGGGTCCACTACTTGTAATAATTTGTACTCATTGCTGGGCGTCGTTTCCAATTTGTTCCCATTATAAAAGACATTTTTATTTTTACGTTTTTAATAATAAAAGGCTCATCCAGTGAGGTGTCGACACTTTTAATTAGGGTTTTCAAATTTTTTCATCTGATTTTATCTACTAGTAAATTTTCTCACTTATTTATTATTTCTTCATCCAATCATGTGTGTCTAACATTACCAAAAGTATAAAAATATATCGACTTGAAAATTAAGTTCGTGAATCGAGTCTACAAGAACTCCCATAAAAAATACATTATATTGTGTAATAATACAAAATCAGTAAATAAAAAGACGTAAAATTTTATTTTATTTTTCTATTGTATTTTGCGCATTTAAGAATATTATTGTATTAAAAAAATTGTATTATAAATTTTATTTTATTCAAATCATTGTAGTTGTTTTTTTACTCTAAGACACTCAAGTTCTCTTTTAATTTACCTGATTATATTATTTAATTTAAAACAAATGTTTTATCGTAACCCCTAGAATTTTTTTTTTCAATTTTTAAAATATAATTCAAGCAGGGAGATAAGTGGAAGTTGAGTGATGCGCGCAACAGATTTTTAAATAATTTATATAAAAAATCACTTAATGGTTTATTTATTATTGATCGTCATTTTTATAATTTAATCACTTTTTTGTGTTATTATTTCCTGGGTTCCAATCCCAGCTATGTCAGAATATTACTTATTTTTTTAATTCAGCCGGGGGGTGACCCTAGGATACGGAGACTTTCCTGAGGTAAACCCAGCCACTTTAAAGTGAGTACCCAAATTGGGGAAAAACCTGGCGGCTGAGCATGATCAAGGCCTCATCACCTCATTATAGGGATGTAGGCCTAGAAACAGTACGAAGTTGAGTCACAGGTTTTTTATTTTATTTCAGACTAAGACACTCAAAGCCCACTTTTCATTTAATGTTATGTTATTCTAAAGGGACTTGTCCTTATCCTGATGGGTTAAATTATTATTATTATTATTAAACATTAATAAAATCTTACTACTGAATACAGCGCATACATGAAATGTTAATCAACCAATAACTGTTTACTTATTTTTTCCAATGCAAAAAAAAAAAAAAAAAAAAAAAAAAAGTAGATAAAGAGATTCGTACTGTTTCCAGACCAACGGCCATGTAAAGAGGTGATTAGGCCGAAGTCACACTCAGCCGCCAGGTTTTACCACATATTTGGTTACCCAGTTTCTGGAGACTGGGTGTGGCCCAGGAGGGTCTCATTATCACAGGGCCCCCCCACGGCTGAAATAACAGAATAAATTATATTCTGCAACAGCCGGGATTCTAACCCGGAACCTGGAACAGTAGATTAGTGATATATCCACCAGACGTTACAATATAATTAAAATAAATCTCGGACACAATTATCTATATTTATAAAAGAAAGTGCCATTTCACTCAATTTTCTGGTCATCGCAGTTTCTCAAAAACGACTATGGTTGTGAAGTTGAAATTTCTCCTGGAGGTTCGTCTTACCCTCTAGATGTGCAATAAAGCTGGGTTTGGGAAAATTCGTCTTTTAAGCGATTTAAAAAAATATTTTTCTAAAACGTAAAATAAAATTGGTTTTCGAATAACTCAAAAAATATACGCATTCTATAAAAACTATTTGAATGACAATCAAATTTCTAACTACCTAGAAGCAAAATCGTCTTAATCTAATCAGCAATAGCATAGATATTAAAACACTTATAACAAATATATTTAAGTATATTTCGTTTCTTAGCCATGTTTCGTGTGTATGTTTCGATCAAATTTATATGTTTCATTGTCGTTGGTTTTTAAAATGATCAATAGGTTGAAAAAGGTTTATATTTGAAAAGATAGAACTTAGTTCTGAATTCTAAAAAAAAATGCGAGCTTATTCAGTTGGAAGGGAACACCCCCGAGGGGAAAAAATACGCATTTATGTTACATAAAAGTTACGATGGTATAGAAAGATAATGTTTTAAAGCAAAAATGTCAGTATTAGATAATCACAGGTATGGATAATCCCTACTTCTGGTAAGTTATTGTAGATTAAACTAAATAAAACTAATATCTGACAATCAACAGTAATCATTTATTTGTCATACATCGAAATAGTTAAAAGTTTACCTCACTTCTCAGGTACATATATTTATATTGTATAACCTCACCTAAAGCAGTTATTATAAACAACTTCCTTAATTCACAGCAATTTAAAAAAATATGAAATAGTCGCGTGCAAAGCCCTCAGGTACAGCTAGTTATATATATTCGAAATGTTTTAAATAAAATAATTATGTCTTTTAATCTCTGTTTTTTATTCTCAACTTTATTGAAAAACTTAGGGAAGGCATTTCAGAGTTCAGTCAAATATATTGTTGAATTGAACTAATTCATCTGTAGAAAAAAAAATATATATATACCTACAAGTCAATCTTTATTATAGCATTTTCAGAAATCATTAGCGGCTTGATGTTTGTTAACAATAAGTTCCATTGTCCTATGTTTCTAATTAATAAATGATAAACAGTGGTTGTTGTTCGACTTATATATTGGTTCTCACAAAACGTACTTATTCCAGTATGCTTTTATTTACATTCACTGAAAAAATAAATAAAAACTATGTTAGTGTTAGGCATATTTTTCCCAACCAAACAGTTTATTAAAATGTCAACAAATCTCTAATGTTTGAGATACATTTTGCTGATCGAATAACTTTTTAACAAGTCTTCTTTCAAATGAAATAGTGCTTATTTAATTAACTGTGAGCCAAGCATTTCCAGACTTTTCATCTTTCGATAAACACATTAGTTGAGCCTGATCAAAATTTATGAAACCATACTCGAAACGCTAGATGAGAAAATAAACCAAAATAAATTAAAATCTTGGAATTTCTGTTCCTCGAATTTTTCCGATTCGTATTTTTATTTTTACGGTTTAAAATTAAAAAAAGGCTCATTCAGTGAGGTGTCGACTCTCTTAATTAGGGTTTTCAAAATTTTTCATCTGAGTTTATCTGCTTGTAGATTTTATAATAATATTGAATAAATAAGATGTAAAATTTTATTATTTTTTTTCTATTGTATTTTGCGCATTTAAGAATATCATTGTATTAAAAATCACGCAAGCATTATAAATTTCTTTTTTATTCAAATTATTGTTGTTGTTTTTTTACTCTAAGACATTGAAGTTCTCTTTTAATTTACCTCTAATATTATTCTAAAGGGACTTGTCCCTGAATGAATATACATTTATAATTATTATATTTTATAATTTAGATATTTTATAATTATTATATTATAATTTATATGTTAATCTATAAATACTGTATCAAGAAGTCGTTTTTTTTTTTACAAGTCTAGACTCGTTGGAAGGAAAATTGGATTATTATTTCCATGATAGCCTCTTTGTTAGTTCGAAAAAAAATAATAACTAAAAAAATAAAATAAAAGATTTACAGGGGAACTAGAACTAGCTTGTTGAAGAAACTTATTGGAACAACAGTCATCATCTAGATATTTTCCATGTTTTATTGCAATTCCTGATGTAAGTTTCTTGGTTAGATAATGGAAATACATTTTTACTATCTCACCACTCGCTGGAAGGAAATTGGATTATTATTTCCATCATAACCTCTTTGTTAGTTCAAAAAAAAAAAAAAAAAATTAATAATAAAAAATAAAATAACTTAAAAATATGAAATAAAATAAAAGATTTACAGGGGAACTAGAACTAGAACCGACGCCACCCGACAGTGAAGTAGGTAATTAGGTACTTATGGTGTAGAGGCTGGATGTGCCCCAGGAGTGCCTCCATACCCCTCGGTCGCTCCCCGCGTGAAATTACAGAATAAATAATTCTGCCACAGACGAAGTACGAACCCGGGATCTATAAACATTCTCACCTACAAGATGATAATCAGCACTGATAGGGATTATTATTATATTAAAAATCACACAAGCATTATCAATTCCTTTTGTATTCAGATTATTGTTGTTGTTATTTACTCTAAATTACAAGATGATAATCAGCACTGATAGTGACTGATAAGTCCCTATTAAGATGGAACTCCACCAAGAATACACATACATTTATATATCGCAGGGTATCCCCCACCCCTTCAGGGAATGTGCCCCACTTCTGAGAGGAAACGGGGGGAGGAAGGAGATTTGCTGGAGCAGGCTACACAAGAAGTATACAAGAACTCCCATAAAAAATACATTATATGTGAAATAATACAAAATCAGTAAATAAAAAATGATGTAAAATTTTATTTTATTTTCTATTGTATTTTGCGCATTTAAGAACATCATTATATTAAAAATCACGCAAGCATTATAAATTTCTTTTTTATTCAAATAATTTTTGTTGTTTTTTTACTCTAAGACACTGATGTTCTCTTTTTATTTACCTCTAATATTATTCTAAAGGGACTTGTCCCTGAATGAAAATACATTTATTATTATTATTATTATTATATGTTGATCTATAACTACTGTATATATAAGTCGTTTTTTTTTTATCATGTCTAGACTCGCTGAAAGGCAATTGGATTATTATTTCCATCATAGCCTCTTTGTTAGTTAAAAAAAAAAATATACAATAATAATGAAAAATAAAAATATAAAATAAAATAAAAGATTTACAGGGGAACTAGAACAAGCTTGTTCAAGAAACTTATTGGAACAGCACTCATCATATAGGTATTTTCCATGTTTTATTACAATTCCTGATGTAAGTTTCTTGGTTAGATAATGGAAATACATTTTTACTATCTCACCAATATGTTCTTGCCACAAAAAGAAAAAAAAAAAAATATTAAATTTTTGCCATAAGAATATCATCTCATAAAATTAATTCATTGAATTGACTGAATTGCGGTAAAAACTAAAAAAAACAAAAACAGAATTAAATATTCTTGACAACATTGAAATAAATTTTCATTTCGAACTTGCCGCCCTATAAACTCTACCTATCAAGCTCAATCTACAAGATGATAATCAGCACTGATAGGGATTATTATTATATTAAAAATCACACAAGCATTATCAATTCCTTTTTTATTCAGATTATTGTTTTTGTTATTTACTCTAAATTACAAGATGATAATTAGCACTGATAGTGACTGATAAGTCCCTATTAAGATGGAACTCCACCAAGAATACACATACATTTATATATCGCAGGGTATCCCCCACCCCTTCAGGGAATGTGCCCCACTCTTGAGAGGAAAGGGGGGGAGGAAGGAGATTTGCTGGAGCAGGCTAGACCTCCCTGAGACGTCAAACGGTGCGGAAGTCAAGTGGTGTGGATAGTTTTTTTGTATTATTTTTTTAAAGTTTTTGTTTTAGTATCAATGTTTGTTTTTATGTGCACTAGAGTCCTGCCATACGAGCTTGGAATACGTAGGTAATTATCATCATATAACTTGTTTTATTTACTTTGTATCCGTGGCGGAGACACATAGGGAGAAAAAGTGGGAAATTATCCCTCCCCCCTTCTAAATCAAATAAAATCACCAAGAGAAAATATATATATATAGATTATGGATACTTTAAAATACTACTAAAAAAAAATCCTGTGACTCTACAACCCATGAAGGGTTTTGGGTCCTCTACTTGTACTCTTTGCCGGGCGTCGTTTCCAATTTGTTCCCATTATAAAAGATATTTTTATTTTTACGTTTTTAATAATAAAAGGCTCATTCAGTGAGGTGTCAAGACTTTTAATTAGGGTTTTCAAATTTTTTCATCTGATTTTATCTACTAGTAAATTTTCTCACTTATTTATTATTTCTTCATCCTATCATGGGTGTCTAACATTACCCAAAAGCATAAAAATATATCGACTTGAAATTAAGTACGTGCTTTTGAATCGAGTATACAAGAACTCCCATAAAAAATACATTATTTTGTGAAATAATACAAAATCAGTAAATAAAAAATTATGTAAAATTTTATTTTATTTTCTATTGTATTTTGTGCATTTAAGAATATTATTGTATTAAAAAAAAATTATTATATTTTTTTTTTTTCAAAATTTTTGTTTTTTTTACTCTAAGACACTGAAGTTCTCTTTTAATTTACCTCTAATATTGTTCTAAAGGGACTTATTCCTGAATGAATATACATTTATTATTATTATTATTATATGTTGATCTATAAATACTGTATGTAGAAGTCGTTTTCATTTATCATGTCTAGACTCGCTGGAAGGCAATTGGATTATTATTTCCATGATAGCCTCTTTGTTAGTTCGAAAAAAAATAATAACTATAAAAAATAAAATAAAAGATTTACAGGGGAACTAGAACTAGCTTGTTGAAGAAACTTATTGGAACAACAGTCATCATCTAGATATTTTCCATGTTTTATTGCAATTCCTGATGTAAGTTTCTTGGTTAGATAATGGAAATACATTTTTACTATCTCACCACTCGCTGGAAGGAAATTGGATTATTATTTCCATCATAACCTCTTTGTTAGTTCAAAAAAAAAAAAAAAGAAAATTAATAATAAAAAATAAAATAACTTAAATATATGAAATAAAATAAAAGATTTACAGGGGAACTAGAACTAGAACCGACGCCACCCGACAGTGAAGTAGGTAATTAGGTACTTATGGTGTAGAGGCTGGATGTGCCCCAGGAGTGCCTCCATACCCCTCGGTCGCTCCACGCGTGAAATTACAGAATAAATAATTCTGCCACAGACGAAGTACGAACCCGGGACCTGGAGTATTATAGACTAGTTCTCTAACCCCTAGATCACGCCACTCCCCAAAGTAATAATGTAATACTACACATACTTAATACCTATTACTTTCTAAGGTTCGCCTCTCAAAACCTGCTTTTGAATCCGCCACTGCCTTTCGAATTTTTTCAACTAGCTAAATTTTTTTTCAAGTTTGTTTTGAATACCTCTCGTTCCATTTCACATTTTATTTATATGTCGGCTTGATTAATTTTATAAATTCTTTCCAACAAACATTTTGAGATTTATATCTCTGAATATGTAAAAAAGTCTGAAAAACCTATACCAAAAGACTTGAAACACTTTTTTTTATAAATACTTATGATCCATAAACATTCTCACCTACAAGATGATAATCAGCACTGATCATCATAATAATCATTTATAATAAAAATAATTCAAATAATTGGAAATATGTACTTTTTTTGGATAGCTTGGAGATATCTTGGAGGGCTGTTTTATTTCCCTCTTGGATATCCTTGAGGTTCTTCAAAGCCATTAAAAATTTCTTCTTCAGGCTCTTTTCTGATGGAAAATTTAGTTTCCTTTTCTTTAGGGATTCTATTTGCTCCTTTCAACAAATAATAGTTTTCAGAATATTTCTAGAAAAAATTATTAGCCTCACTATTTTCTGTATAACTCATTCACATGTTTTTCATTTTTTATTCTGTCTCTCTCTTTCCATGAATATAAAAAAAAAAAAAAACCTATACCTCTACAACCCATGAAGGGTCTCGGGTTCAGTACATATAAGATTTCTCCTCTTTCACAGACAATGGTCGTACATGGAGGTGATTAGGTTTAAATCACACCTAGCCGCCTGGTTTTCTCCCCCAATTTTGGGTACCCACTTTATAGAGGCTGGGTGTGCCCCAGGAGGGTCTCCCTATCCTAGGGTCACTCCATGGCTAAAATAACAGAATAAATAATTCTGCCTCAGCTGGGATTCGAACCTGCAATGAATAATAACCCTAAAAAACCCTCTCAGGATTTCAAAAATGTGGCTAATTATCTCTGCTTGGTGTTATGGTCAAGAAAGAAGAATTTTAACACTTTACTGTCCATAAATTTTAAAATTCACACAGGATTTTAAATATTTTCTTATCATAAACATTAATAGTATCTTATATGATCTTTCATTTTTTTTAAGAAAATGTGTTCTTGAAGGAACTAAAAGGTGAGGAGACTGGGTAGATTATGATTAAAACACCTGAGTAAAAACGCTGTAAATGTTATATATATATTTAATGAAACATAATAATCTGGTTAAAACAGAGAGATAGAGAGACAAGACAGTGATACGGGAGCATTCTGCCTAGTATGGTTGCATGGATTCTTCCACATAGAATCGAATACCAAACTGCACATAGATACACAACACTCTCCCCCCCTGATTTTTATTTTGACATCATTGGGACCAAAAGCTTCTAACTAAGTTTACAAAAATTAATATCCTAAGATCTCCATGTTAACCTTTGTTTACAATTTTTTTTTCTAACTTTACACTTTTGTATAATATTTTATAAAACATTATGATAGTTATTAACAAAATACAGACTAATTACATTTTTCTTACATATATGACATGACTGATTTGGAAATAATAATGAATAATTAACTATAATACAAAATTTTACCTTTACCCCTCATATAGACTGTGGCTAAATCTCTGTGGCCTCTTGATGACTCTACCAAACCTCGACGTTTGACCTAACCCTTCAGTTACTTCTCCCTGATTATCTGTATTTACAGACAACCCTTGCCTGACTATTGGACTTGGTTGCTCCTTTGAGCTAGTTACAGACTCGACTTGACCTTTCTGTTTCTTGTTTCAAAGGAGACTTATATGAACTAATGCCATTTGACAAAGGTATTTCTTTCAGATGATGACTTAAATGTAATTGACTTGGATGAATTTGATTTAAGTGGACTTTCCTAACAACCTCATTGACTTTGACAAGATAGACCAAATGACTTAATTTTGCACAAATTCTACCTGGTATCCATAATTTTGCATTAGGATGACGTAAATTGACTAAAACTTTCTCATTTACTTCAAATGACTGATTAAGGGCAACTTGTTGACATTTCAACTTAGGCTTCTCTGATGTATACCCATTTTGACTTCAAATTCCCATTTTTGACTGAGGGTTCTTCCACTTTGAATTCTGAGTAACACTTTGCGTTGGATTAAGTGTGGACAAAGATGTATGCGGTGTATAATTCAACATTGCTGACAAAGGTGATATATCCTTAACTGGCGATGGTACTGTTTTATAAAGTAGATCACAAGATTTTGGGAATACCTTTGTTCCTTGACCAATTTTTAACTAAAAGACGCTAAATGTCTGCACAGCACGTTCAGCTAATCCATTTAACTCTGGATTATGTAGAGGACTAAAAATGTGGTTAATTGTTAAATGTTGACAAAACACTTCAAATATCTTAGAATTAAATGGTAGTTCATTATCTGACACTAACAACTTAGGTAATGAGAATCTTGAGATTACTTCTTACAATTTCGATAATATCAAATTTATATCTGTTGATGACAAGACACATTCAATCCACTTGTAATAAGCATCTACTATAATAAGAAAATTCTTTCCCTTGAAATGAAATAAGTCTACATGAATTCTGTCCCATGGCAAGACTGCAAGATCCCAAGTACAACGCACCTTTTTATACCTATCACACTGATTTTGCTGAGCATTCAATGCCTTTATCCATATTTTTCCAATATACATATGACCTAGCGAACATTTTTGATCTTACTATTCCAAAATGAGATTCATGAATTATCTTTAAAATATTATTTATTAATGATGATGGAATAACAACTCTATCTCCAAACATAAGACAACCTTGATTAACTCACAAATGATTACAAATTGCAAAGTAGGATTTAACTGACTCATCCATTTTATTTTTCCAGTTTGATTCGACACACAATACGACCCTCCTTAAAACGTTATCCATTTTGGTATGCTCTGGGACTGTGACATGTGAAATTAATGGGGAAGAGAAATGCAAATAATTACAATCAAAATCGAGTACTGGATTTTGGCTTGAAAGACGAGTCATTACATCTACCTGAGGAATATGTTTTCCTTTTTTGACAACCATGGTATCATTGTAAGCTGATAACATAATTGACCATCTAATCAATCTCGATTGGGCTTGTACCAGAAGAGATTTTGTTTCTGACAGCAATGTCCTAAGTGGTTCATAATGGGTGTTAAGGTAAAATGTCAACCATACAAAAATTGATGAAACTTTTTATTCTATGCACTATTGCTAATGCCTCCTTATGTAACTGACAATAATTCCTTAGGGCAGAATTTAACGTAGCTGATTCAAATAGAGGTTACTCGACCCCATTAACATTGTGACTTAAAACCGCACTTACACCATATTGTGAAGGATCGACGGATAAACTTAATGTTTTCGTAGGACCAAAGAAGACTAAACGTGACTTTTCTGACAAAGCACATTTACTTTTTGCGAAGGGAATTTCACATTCAGCCGACCATATGAACGCTTCCTCTTTCTTTAAAATATTATATAAAGGTTGCAACAGATCTAGACACATAGGAATGAAATTTCTATAAAATGACAAGATTGATAAATATGAATTAAGTTGAGTAACATTAACTGGAACAGGACAATTTAATATTTGAATTATCTTTTGTTTAGACAGATGTTTACCAGTTGCTGAAATTCTAAATCCCAAAAAATCCAATGACTCGACTAAAAACTGACTTTTGGCTATGTTTAATTTTGTATTACATTCTTCTAACCTAGATAAGACAAGCATTAAGGTATTTTGACACTCTTCTCGAGTTGACCCTCCAAGCAATATATCATCAAGATAAAAAATATTGCTGTACTAGAAGCTAATCCAAATACTAATCTTATTATAAGCAAAAAGGCCATGGATGGTGATAATTGTCAGCAAATGCTTACTATTCTGACTTACTTCTAATTGCAGGTATGCATTGGTAAGATCTAAACAGCAAAAAAATGTATAACCAGTAAAATTATTAAATAACTCATCAATCCTAGGTAATGGGTATTGATTAACTTCTATCTGCGGATTGACTGACTTCTTTAGATCTACACATAAACGAATATTTCCATCCTTTTTTAGTACAACCACAACTGGAGAAGCCCACTGACTTGACTCGACTCAAGAAATTATTCCTGAAGACTCTAATTTTTCCTATTCCTTTTTTACTTGATCTCGTAACGCATAGGGGACAAGCTTTTTGAAAGAGTGGACAGGGGTTTTGTTTTAATTTAATATCGGCTTTTAAACCTTTAATGGGAGCATACTATTTTTTTTTTTTTTTAAACACACTAGGAAATTTCTGTTCTAAATTTTTAATAGATATTGACAAAGACTTTTCCTTTGATCTATTCTCACACACCACCAATGACTCAGAATGACTCATAGACTCAAGCCTTGATTCAATATTCAAAATGTCATATTTCCAGCTAGAATTCATCACATCAAACCAAGACCTTCCAATAATGGCAGGACAAGACAAATTATCCACAAGTGGCAAATGAAACAACCCTTTGTTATACAATACCTCTGCCTGAAAATAACCCTTAACCTTCAGACTTTTTCCATCAGCAGCTGTCAGTTTCCATAAGAAAGGCTTTAGACTAGTAATAGAGAAATATTTTTCATACATTTTCAATGAGATGTGGCTAGCCCCAGATCCAGTACCTATAAGAAAATTCAAATAAGTCATGTTAACAGTTTATAAAACCTATTTACCTTTCTGAATTACATGACCACCCACAGAGCAATGGGTATCTAAACTATTTGTGTGAAATATGGACATCAAAGAACCAAAATTTCTTCCTTCTTCATGACCAACCTTAATTATTTGATTACTTCAGCTCATATTAATCTTGAAGACATTTAACACAGTCCTCTTAAAATGCCTGTCTTAAAGATTTTGGAAATAGGCCATCCTTCATGGTTTTAAAAATCTCAGTGTGTAAAACGATCCCTAAGTAGTCTACTTTCTCATCTTCCTGATCTTTCGTCAACCGAAAATACATGTCCAGTTTTTCAATGAACGGCATAATCTTCTCTGAATTTTCCAATGTAGGACATTTGACATTGATTGTTGACATCTTCGATCAACTCAACTACCTTTTCTTGTTCTTAAGATAGTTGGTTTGTCATTTGACAAATTCGTCTTAAATTTATACTTGAACTTATTAACCAAATTGAATTACCTTATTCTTTTTTCACACTTTGACCTCGCCAACAATAGTGGACAAAACAGGAAGACATAACCATGTAATTCTGTTCAATCTTTAACCTTTAAGATGATTTTCTATCCTCGTTACCAAATGTTGTGTTCCTATAGGAACTACAAGGTCTGGGCAGATTATGATTAAGACACCTGAGTGAAAACATTGTAAATTAAGTATATTTAATAAAGCATAATAACCTGGTTACCACAGAGAGAGAGAGAGACAAACTAGTGATATGGGAGCATTCTGCCTAGCAACCACACATGGATCCCTTCCGCATGGAATTGAATATCAAATCTCATATCGATACATAACAGAGTAAAGAGTTCCATAAGAAAAATATATCATTAATTGCCAAAGTTTAAAAAAAAGTAATAATGATATAATTAAGTAATGGCAAGTGTATTTAGCTATGTCAAATATCAACATTAAGTTTTGGATTAGAAACAGAACTTATTATTAATTTAACTTATTATTTTTATAATTTAACTTATTATTTTTACTTTAAGGCTTATAAAATTTCTATAATTTAATGCACCTCTAATTTGTGTCTTTTTTTTGTTGTTTTTTTTTCAGGCAGCTGTTGATCCTGAATTAACTATTAGGTTCTGCAACTAAAGTTTATCATCAATTTATTATAGTTTTTTTAATATAAATTATAAGTGATACCTTTATAAGTTCTTTTTAAACATGGATAAAATATCAAATAACCTTTCCACTGAAAGAAGAGATGTGCAGAGTAAGGCTAAAAACAAGAAAAGCACGCTTGCAGATGATGCTTCACAATTGCTGATAAATGCTTCTCATCCTTTATTACCCATGGAGAGTCATTCATCTGAATTACAACCTGATCCTCTGTTGACTAATCAAAATAATTCTGAAAATACTATTACAGTGCTTGAGAAATATGATTTAAGTAACATAAATAAAAAAGTGAACTTTTTCCTTGACAAGCGTTTCCAAAATAAATCAGAAATGAAAGTGAATCGCGAGGTGCTTGAGACTACTGTTGCTGAAATAGTAGGACAGTTGTTCTCCACAGGTAATACACTTGAGCACATTGGAGAGGCAAAACTTCTGACAGAGAAATATAAAGCTCTTCGAGATGCACAATCCAAGTTGAACACGCTAAGATATACCTTGGAAAAACAGGTCAATGAATCAAAGCGAGTAATCAAATCAATGATTGATCAAAAGAATAAATATACTGCTGAGATTGCCAGGAGAATGCAGAAGCATGTCCGTACAGTAGGAACACAAGTATGCTTTGTTAGTTTACCTAAGTTTATTGGTAAACCACTTACACAAAACAGTGCTTCTGTTTCTAAGCATTACATGGGAAGTATTTTATCACCTGAAGAACCCTGTTCAAGCAAAACACTAACTATTAACAAAGAAGTTGATGTTAAGAATAATAATAAACCATCTACTTCAAAGTATGTCAAAGTCAATTTGTCAATAGTAGAGGATGCAAGGAAAAAGAAACTCAAGATAGAAGTAAATCAAATATTACTACTAGAAGCATGTCCACACGGCATACAAAGGTAGAAGAATTTGAATATATTAAGCCAAAATTGCCTGAAAAAGTTGAGCCTGTAAAAGAAATGAATAAAGACAAAAAAAATGTGAAAAAAGGTAGGAAACTTACAGAAGTAGATAAAAATAAAAGTAGTAGAAATGGCATCCCTGCAGTAAGTGAACAAGAGAAATATCAAGAAATTATTACCAAGAAAGAAAAAATGGATGAGGCTGTTCCTGGAAGCTCAAGTAAAATTAAATCTATCATTATGACTAGAAGCATGTCAAAAAAATCAGCCAATAACAGAACATGTGCAAAAAAAGAAACTTACCAAAGTGAATCAAACATTTTTACAAATAGAATGCCCACAAGCCAAAAACAGGTAGAAGAAATTGAATACATAAAGCCAAAATCACCAGTCTCAGTTAAATCTATAAAAGAATTGAATACAGAAAAAAAAATGTTAAAAAAGTTAGGAAACTTACAGAAGTAGATAAAAATAAAAGTAGTAGAAATGGCATCCCTGCAGTAAGTGAACAAGAGAAATATCAAGAAATTATTACCAAGAAAGAAAAAATGGATGAGGCTGTTCCTGGAAGCTCAAGTAAAATTAAATCTATCATTATGACTAGAAGCATGTCAAAAAAATCAGCCAATAACAGAACATGTGCAAAAAAAGAAACTCCTTGCCAAAGTAAATCAAACCTTATTACTAGAAAAATGTCTACTGGACAAATAAATAACTCCTTAAATGAATCGAAAAAAGAAAATAAAAGTGGAAGGATCACAAAAGTACATAATAAAGGATTTGTGATTGGTATCTCTACAGTAATTAAAAAAGATAGATGTGACAAAATAAGTAACAAGAACGTAATAATAGATGAAGGAGCTCGTGACATAAAAATATCACAGGATGAAACCATTGAAATATCAGATGATGAAGTTATCATAATATCTGATGATGAAGTGATCGAAATATCTGATGATGAAGTTATCGAAATATCAGATGATGAACTTATCCAATTATCAGAAAATGAATTAACAGGAGTATCAAGAAATGAAGGTACCAGAATATCAGCAGATATTATCGAAATATCAGAAGTCGACATTATGGAATTTTTCGAAGATGACTCTTTAGAAGATACCATCACTGTGGTAAAAAAAGGCATTGAGGAGTATGATAAAAAAGAAGCAGAGGTTCAAGTCAATATGGAAGTTGATATTCCAGATCATTCTTATTCTGAAGGTAATGAGCCATCTTCAAGCCAAGCTATTGAACCATTGATTAAAGTACGGTCCCCAGATGTTATTAATGAACTATACACCAAATCCATAAAACTGCTAGTAATATAGGGGATGAAAATACATTTTTTTGTCAAATACCTAAATACCCTCTATCTCCTCAGCATCCACCTAATGTTTCTAAACCTCCTGCGCCAATACTGCAGGTTGAAAAATATAATTATGCAGAAACAATGTTTATCAAGTTGAAATGGAGTTATAGTTGCAAAATCCCTGAAAATATTTTAATGTACCAAGTATTTTTCTATCAAGCAAGTAGTAATGATGACTGGATGAAAATTGGAGAGATAAAGGCTTCGAAACTGCCTATGAAATGTAGTCTTTCTGTTGCTGAGAATGGAATTTACTATTTCATTATACGTGCAGTTGATAGTAAAAATATTGTGGGAGATTTCAGTAACCTTGCTAGTATCAAACTGTAAAACTAGACCCTTTATTAAGCACCTTTGCTGGATCTACCTATAAGGTTTCATCCCATCAGAACAAATTTGAATTTTATGATACTACAAAACTATAATCTGTGATCTGTTTTATACCTTGATTTCCTATGTGTTTTATTTGATATTATCTAATTGTTCTTTTATACATACATATATTATTCATATAAACCAAATTTTGTTTTATGCAAATTTTATTTATTTCAATTTCCATGAAATAAGTGATAATTATTTTCTGGCTGGAAAATAGCCTTGTTATAATTTTATATTTATAAAAATAGATTGAGTAAACTTGTGAATTTATATATTTTACATATAACATAAATTATTATAAAATATAAAAGAGTTTAATTATATTTCTTTTTTCTCAATCCTTCTTTGATATTAAAGTTTATTAACATTGTTATGTTTTTTAAACAATAAATTGTTTTTTTACTATTTTCTTATATTTTCTTTTACTGTTACCCTAAAAAATATGATTTGAATTACTTACAACAGCGATTAATAAATTTAATAACTTAATCTTCTAAAAACTCAAATTATTCAAACTTAATTTATAACCAACACAGTCAAAGGCTAATGAAAAATTAAAGAGAATAAGAATTGTGATTTCCTTTTGGTTTCTAGAGGATTAAAGATCTTGGATAATTTTTAATAAATCCGAATGACTGCTTTAACTGAAACAGAAACTTGACTGTTAAGGAATAAGGATGGCATTTTCCTCCAGGAAGGATGTGATTTGAGAATGAATCATCCTTTCCAAAGGTTTTGATAATATAGAGATTGGTCTAAAATGAGAAGTTCTGGGGAGAAGGTACCTTTTTACAAGCCAAAAAAAAATATAATTTTGAAGTGAGAAGTTATAGATGTGCAAAAAGGCTGCTTGGGTGGCTGGAACACTGTGTTTTGTCATTTTTAGGGGGCTTTGTTGTGGACCATAGTTGCTTGTTTGGGATTTCAGAGCTGATAAAATTCATTTGTCTGGTGAAATGTGATGGAACTAAAATTGATCGGAATTAAATTGAATTTCAGGAATAGAAAAGGATAAGCATAAGGAAGGGGATCTACAAAAACTCATGTTACCATGTAAAACCAAGAAATGAGAACTGAATGCGGACGTAGTGCCAATACATTTTCTCAAGATTTTCCACTTACTTCAAGGATTTGGAGCTTGGGGTGTAATGGCTCATTATGAGGTTGACTGGACATGAGTTGGGACTTGTTGAATAATCATAAAAAATTTATTTACACCCAATCATCTCCTGGAGGTATCTCTTCTCCTCATTAAATTTCTAATTTCAGGAAAGTTCTAGAAATTCTTGGGAACCTCAAAAAGTATAGGTTTGGAGAGGGACAAGTTGATTTAGAAATGTTAGGTGATTGTATGAGAGAGGCATTCAACCATCTTATCTACAGAATGGGGGAATAGATGGGTTTTAATGTTTTGGCTAATGAATCAAGGATTGGGTTCATAGTTTTTGTAGTTAATTTAATGAGTTGAGATTTCTCCAAGAGACCTGTTGAGAAATGAAGGTGGGAGTGTGAAAATTATAGGAGATTGAAATCAGACTATGATCTGATAAATGATAGAATCAAACCATGATATGACAAAAGTAGCCCTGGAATTTGAGAGGTTCAGTTGTGAAAAAAAAAAAAGGAAAGTAGGTATATTTGTGTTTTCAGTTGATTCATAGAAAGTCTTAGATATTGCTAGGTGGTGTATTGAAGGTTGTGACAGAGAATGCAGTAATTAAAAAAATTCCTTCTTCCTTTGACACTACCGACCAAATTGATCCTTGGTCTGCCTCAACATAGCCTGTCACATGCAGCTGTCCTTCACCAAACAGATGCCCAGGCGCTACATATCATCCAGTACTTTGTCCTACCATTCCAATCAATCGAATTCCAAGGTCATCCCTTGTTTACATATGGCTAAGATAATTTCTTGGTAGGTCTCTTTACCTGTAGATCATTACTACGCCCATACCCTTCAGACAGTAAGAGAATATGAACCGGATAGCTTCACGTGCCCTTATTACTATCTCAACCTATTCATTCTTATGGTTTCAGATTAGCACAAATTGTTAAATAATTCATACATTTCTTTATTTTTCCAAATGCGTCCTATCTCCATCACACACACACCACCGTAGATTCTTTGCAATACTTTTATTTCAAGCCTTTCAGCTGTTACATTGTTTAGAGTCCAAGTTATGCTTCTATAGGTTACCACTGTTCTTATTAGGATTTAATATATGTAAGTGTTTGTTATGTGAGGTAGCAGGTAACTCCTCACCAAGTTTCTTAATGCATAGCATTCATGCTCTTTAAACTATTACAATCCTTTTTCTACTTTGTTGGCTTCTAGTGTCATTAAGGATTCAAGATATGGGAAGGCCGATACTACTTCAATTTTTTCCCACCATTTCATTAAATGATTGATGTTTTAAAGAAAGAGAGGATATCTACACTCTATTTAATTATTTGTAACTATCTCTGCTCTTTAAAATAACAATTCTGTTATAGTAAAATAACTGCTTCTAAAATTCTGTTTACAGAAGAAATTGATAATTATTATTATTAAAATTCCTTTCTTAAATGCTCGTTTCACAAAATAACTAAACATGTATTTTAATATAAACAGATGTATAGAACATTCTCTTCTTAACAATAATTAATTAATAAGAAATTTTACATTTTCTTACAATATTTAAAATTTGTTATTAAACGTTTCGAAGTTAAAAAAAAAATTATAAAATATTAGAAGAAAATTGTTATACAAAAAGATTAATTAATAAAATCTGATACAAAAATCAAAATAATAATTTTTTTTTTTTTTTAATTCTTTTATTGATATTTACAACTGTACACAGTACAAGTAAATGAGCTATTTACAGAACATTGGCTTGGAAAAGTCTTGAGAAGAATCTACCCAGTGGTAGCACTTCAGAGTTTATTTGGTAAGCAGGTCTCGAGGCCACCGTCTTTTCAGACACCTCAGAGGATTATCGGGAATATATGCCGATGAGAGGATACGGACAAGCGGGTTTGTATAGGCGGGTAATTTGGAATGAAAGAAGGAGTATCTTTTTTGGGCAATTTATGCAACGAGTGGGATATTCAGGTCTCTATGGATGAGTTTGTTGGTAACAAAGTACGGAGCGTCTAGTATTTGTCGAAGGATTTTGGATTGCAAGGATTGGATGCGGAAGGAATTCGATGGTTTAGTGGAGCCCCATAGCTCTATGCCATAAGTCCAGATAGGTCTAATAATTGTTGTGTAAATGAGTGTTTTGAAGTATAGAGGGAGTTGTGATCGTTTGTCAAGTAAGTGTTTTAATAGTCGATATCTACGAGCAGTTTCTTGTCGTTTAAGTCTTTTATAAGGATTCCATGTAAGACGTTTGTCAAGATGAAGTCCAAGGTATCGTATTTGTTCTACAGTGATGAGTGGGGTATGATTGAAGGAAACAACTGGACAGGAAGTCATAGGTTTACGGCGTAGAGTGAAGGTGATTTGGTGGGATTTATTAGGATTTATTTTGATTCTCCAATTGTGACACCATTATGCAATGGCGGATACATGGTTCTGTAGGAATTGGGAAGCAACAATAGGATCGTTATTCAGGGATAGCACGCAAGTGTCATCAGCATAAGTAGAGAGGACAGTGCTTGGATGGATAGGGATGTCAGCTGTATACACCGTGTAGAGGATTGGACCTAGGATACTACCTTGAGGTACGCCGGCTGACTGGGTGAATACTGAGGAGGAGGAGAGATTATGATTAACTTTAAAGGTTCTATCTGTAAGGTAGGAACGGATTATCAGGAAATATGTCGGGAAGAGGAATTTGCGGAGTTTGTAGAGCAGTCCTAGGTGCCAAACAATAAAACTATAAATGATCATATCGATTGAAATCGATAAAACTATAAATAAATAAATGTAATATAAATAATAAAAATGGACAAAGTACGATTAATGAATTCTATAAAAGGAACAAAATAAATAAAAATGATGATGTAATAAATCAAATAAATATTTTGGTTGAAACAAATTAAAAAACAAATTATTTGTTTAAAGAAATTACATATCAGATCTTACAGAAAAAGCAACAAAAATACTATGCAATATGGCCATAATAATATACGATTTGGACTATATAATAATAATAAGTTAAATACATATCTTACAAATATGAAAGACAAAAAATAAAACATTATTTATATATTAAATTATGAAAATCGCCAAAAATGTTATGTAGCAGAAACATCTAAGAAATTAATAACAAGGATAAAACAACATATAAGCAACATTAAAAACATAAGTAGTACAGCTTTATCCAATCATAGCATAGTTAATAAATATTATTTTAATTTTAAAGAAGCACAAATTTTAAAAAATGAGCAAAAGATTTTGGAAGCAATATATGTTACTAAAAATATAAAGAAAAACGTAAATTATAAATTAGACTCAACAGTTATAAAATATTAATAGTTTCTATGCAGATATTATAAATTAATTTAAATGAATAAAAATAATTAATTAATTAAAATTAGAACAATTCTCTTCCAAAACATTTATTTATATTCAAAATATTAAAATTTTATCATTTTAATGTTTCAAAGTCTAAATGCTTCAGTTTCAAATATTTTAATATGCATAAAAAGAAGTTATATCTATTATAATTTTTTAAAAATTATTGTGACATTTTAATAATGCTAAAGTAGTTACAAATATGAATTTAGATAGTAAACAAAGTTTGAAGTAAAATATTTAATTCCTTAGTAAATTAGTAATGCAATAATGTTTCAATAGGTGACAGTGAAAGAAGTGGAAATAAATATGAAAAGTAAGTGTATAATGGGAGTGTTATATTTATTATAATGGGAGCGGTGTGTTCAAGTGGATAAAGCACTACTGTTCTCCGGATCCTGTCCAGGTCCTGAAATTGTCCCCTGGCTAAGGCTGAACTTATAAATTGACCCATGCTTGAATTATTATTATAATATAATTTTAATATTTATTATTGTTTTTATTTTATCAATCTTTGAAAATTAAGAAAAATTTCGGACTGTTAGAAAATAAATTTTAAATATTGTTAGAAAATGTAAACTTTTTTATAAATTAATTCTTGTTAAGAAGATAATGTTTTAACATTTATTTATATACTTACATATATATTTTAATATTCATTATATTGATTTCAAAACATGTATTGTTAACGTAATTGGCTCATTTACTTCTTATTATTTAAATTTTGAACAGATTTTTTTTTTGTTCGATCGAAAACCATTATTAAGTTTTTGCCATTAACTGGAAAGAAAAATTAAATTAAATGAATTCAGAGGAATTAAAAACTTGGACCACATATGTTAGATCTCTCACTTGAATTGAAGTGATTGAGGGAAAATTGATTAAGAAAAAAACTCAAGCTGCTCAACTTCATACTTTATTAATTCACATCATACTGAATCAATCCAGCAGAAAATTTAAAGAAACAAAAAAGGGAGATATAATATTTCTATTTATATATTTGGATTATAATAAAATAAGATAAAATAATTCATATTTTTTTATTTTAAACAATGCATCACCTCTTTTTATTTGTAGCCAAAAAAAATTGCAAATATGAAAAATTTTGATAATCATTTAAAGAAGAAAGAAAAATATGTTTTCAGGTTACATTTTTTTTTCCTAGCGATAGAATCTGTTGTTCTTACATATAAAAATTGTACAATTTTTGTTCACTAGAGAATGAGCCCTAATGTGTGTGGTAATGCCCTTAAATAGGTATGCATGGAGAATTAAAGAACCTTTTCTCCCACTTATCGTAACTATGGACGTCATAAAATTCACGAACCCGGCAATCCCCTTCGCGGGGAACGGTTTAGAGTGGTGTGAGGTCCAATGGAAGACCAATTATCTGCAACTAAGGACAGGGCTTTATCTATTTGGATGTTGGTAAATAAACTTTCTACATCAGGAGATGTAGTGATTTGGAATGGTAAAGGAAATTAATTGTTGATGGGGTTGAAAGGAGTTGTTGATATCATAAGGATTGTAACGACTGAGAATTTTTAAGGAAGGTAGAAGGAATGTGATAAGTTATACAGAGGGAGAATTAATATCGGAGGTGATAGGGCGAAGTGGATTGCAGTTATTCCTCTTAGATTGGGGAGACAAAAAAACCTCCTCAAGGACCGTATCTCCCAACACAAATATTCCGTTTCCTCAATAAAACCCACTGCATCTAAGCTGTCAGAACATTCTTTATTGTTAAACCACTCCTTCGACTTTAAAAAAACTTCCATCCTTGCCACCGTTCTTAACCATGACAAAAAACTCATAACCGAATGTATATATATTCAATTAAAACCTCTTCCAGTCAATCAAAAAACAGACATACGCAACTTTTCCTTGGCTTATTCCTAAATACTCAACCTTTTAAAACGTTCCTAAGGTTTCAAACACTCCTAATCTTTATTCTTTATTTCCTTTTCCTCCCTTTTCTTTCTCATCATTTGTCTTTCCTTTTGCATTATTACAGATTTCATATTAGTAGTCCCTATACTTTTATCAGAATATACTCTACTATCTTCTTATCTTATGAATTTTCTTTATAGTAACTCATTCTTTATATTAATTATATCAACTTGTTTCATTCGTTTTATTGTCGTTCCGTGCATTAAGGAGAAATAATAAATAACTTTGTAAACTCGTTCCTTTCGTTTCTTGTCGTTACGATTTACATCACATATTTTTTTCTCGATATTATGGGTTCTATATTAGGTTGTCCCAACACGTTTAACATTATATACTTTCTTATTTTCATTTGAATTTCTAAGATATAATGGATTACTCCAGAAGTTTCTTTCTACCTGTCGTTTATTACGGGTGGCACTACTTTTAAGATTATAGAATCCATGATTTTACTCAGTATTTAATGTTTTGACCTCAGTTACAATGTAACCATTTTTTTTTTGTTTTGTTTTTTAACCATGTCAAAAATTTCGATAAATAAATAAAATAAAAAGAAAAGAAAAAATAATTTTTAATATTCATTTGTTTAATGTTTACTTTGATTTCCATTGTTACCGCCAATTTAAGTTCTTCATTTCCCCACCTCGGGCGCCATAATTACTTAATAACATTAGTACCATATTGTTGTGACGCCTGCTCAGCTCATTTAATCAGTAAGTACACATATCTGATTTAAATATCTTTCACCTCTTTACCCATCCACTTCTAAAATCTCAACCTTTCCAACTTTTTGTTCTCTTAAAAATTTAAAGGAAAAAACAAATATATATATGTATGCTGTGTGTGTGTGTGTGTGTGTATTTCACAGAGAGATTTGTATACACACGTATTCACTATATTTTATATTATAATGTTTCACACTTTATGAAAGTATGGACATTTTGTACGTCATAGATTTATGACTCTTTTTTCTCTTACTATTAAAAGTATGTTTTAACTTTAAAATGTTTCACTTTTTTCATACTGTTAAAAAAAATATATTTATCAATTGTCATAACTACTATTTCACTTTGTTTGTAATTATCAATATAATTTATGTTTCTTATCATCTTTATATATTTTATTCCACAGCTGGTTGTTATATTTTTTTTCTTATTTATTTTCATTTGAATTTCTAAGATATAATGGATTACTCCAGAAGTTTCTTTCTACCTGTCGTTTATTACGGGTGGCACTACTTTTAAGATTATAGAATCCATGATTTTACTCAGTATTTAATGTTTTGACCTCAGTTCCAATGTAACCATTTTTTTTTTTTTTTTTAACCATGTCAAAAATTTCGATAAATAAATAAAATAAAAAGAAAAGAAAAAATAATTTTTAATATTCATTTGTTTAATGTTTACTTTGATTACATTGTTACCGCCAATTTAAGTTCTTCATTTCCCCACCTCGGGCGCCATAATTACTTAATAACATTATTACCATATTGTTGTGACGCCTGCTCAGCTCATTTAATCAGTAAGTACACATATCTGATTTAAATATCTTTCACCTCTTTACCCATCCACTTCTAAAATCTCAACCTTTCCAACTTTTTGTTCTCTTAAAAATTTAAAGGAAAAAACAAATATATGTGTGTGTGTGTGTGTGTTTGTGTGTGTGTGTGTGTGTGTGTGTGTGTGTGTGTGTGTGTGTGTGTGTATTTCACAGAGAGATTTGTATACACACGTATTCACTATATTTTATATTATATTGTTTCACACTTTATGAAAGTATGGACATTTTGTACGTCATAGATTTATGACTCTTTTTTCTCTTACTATTAAAAGTATGTTTTAACTTTAAAATGTTTCACTTTTTTCATACTGTTAAAAAAAATATATTTATCAATTGTCATAACTACTATTTCACTTTGTTTGTAATTATCAATATAATTTATGCTTCTTATCATCTTTATATATTTTATTCCACAGCTGGTTGTTATATATATTTTTTCTTATTGCCCTGAAGAAGACCTATATATAATTTAGGCACCAATAAATTAAGTTTATACTTAATTGTGTGTTATATTGACTTACTTTGGCAAATTTTAAAATCGAAACCTTTCAGTTGTTCGATTATTACAGTGCTGTAATTGGTTCTATTAGTTGTGCTCTGTTCGCAAATTAAGCTTTTTTTTTTGCTGGATTTAAATTTTGTTTAGTAACCAACTATAAATTTCTAGATAAGGTGATATATTATAACTTTTATCATTTATATTCTTTGTAACTGTTTAGTTTGGTATAATTTTATTATTTATCGACATGATTTTCAAATATTAGGTTTTGTTATTTATAAATACCATTTTTTAATCAAAATAAAATCTGTTAAAAATATTTTAATACTTTTTACCGATACATGTATATTAGACGCGGTTTCATTTCTTAAGATAATATTACTGTATCACTTCTAACTGACATTTGCTCTGGTTTGAAAACGGAACCTCCTCGCGGTTATTTGATTTCCCTTGTACCGTATTTATTTTATGTTGGATTCAGTTTAGTTAAAGTCTTTCCTTTTTTTAATTTGCGGAGTGTATATTTATGTGATAAATATTAGATATTCTGGGTAAGCCGAGAGCTATTTTGTTGTTTTTATAATATTATTTAAACAATTAAGTTTAGTTCCATAATTCTCTCATTGTTGTCAATTATTACTTACTGATATAAATAAAATCTCATAAACAATAGAAAAAGTGTAATAATGAAACACATGCTGCCAAATGGGCATTATCTATTGTGATTAAGGTTTTATAAATTACCTCATAGGAATGTTTCTTATTATTTTAGTAATACAATTATTAGGGTTTTAAATGAAAACTGTATTAAATAGTGTTAGGCATTATTCTAGTTACAATATTTTGCCATCCTTTTGATTAAATAAATGTTTATATTTTGCTGAAAATTAACAACATCCAATCAGTTGAAAAGAAATCTTGGCGTTTTGGTTTGTAAACCAATGCCCCTCTGTTTAAATTATTTGTAATATTCAACATTTTGACTCACAGTTCTGTCATTTTAAGATGTTTGTTGACTAAATTTAAGTTATAATCAAATGATACAATTTCTTAATAATGAATTAATTAATTTAAAGTTGGACATTTACATATCTATTTCTCATTTCCTTTACATTAAGCTGATAGAGTGGCATTAATAAACACTTTTTTTTGTTCTAGTTATCATCATAGAAGTTAGTTAATCTAAAAAAATAAAAAGAGGGATACAAATGTTACTACTTTTCCGGTAACCCAAGTTTACTGCGTACAATAAAACTTACTTGTTAAGATGCCAAGGCTATAATGTCTTTCCTTAGGCCTATTTTCAATTATAGATTTTTTTATGAAATACAAATCATTATAACAATCCAGTTTTCCTGAATGCTATGAATGAATTTTCTTTAAAATTATTGCCTTAGTAAATTAGTATCATGGATCATATAAAGATTTATGATTTTGATGAGGATCTTGTCATATACTAAGTTTGAAGCATTGATTGATGATCATAGCTTATTGAATGAGCTAGGAAATCAAGAAGATGAAATGTAATCAGTAAAAGTCTATGTTTTAAATGTGCTGGAAACCGTTGCAATTGAGATGTTGATTTACAAAAGATACTAAAGGACATTTTTTATGTAATTGATATCTTGACATTTGTATTTCATTGTTTAGTTTTATCCGAATCTTCTATTCGATTTTATCTAATGAACTCTCAAGTCTTTCAAAAACTTGATTTAGAAATATATTTCTTTTCTCATCATAGTCTTATCCTCTCTATCGCAGCGCAGTGTGAGGATTTTTATTTCTTTTCTAAAGTGACTAATTCCCCATTTAGTTATGATCCAAATCATACTAAAACATTTTATTCCATAACTTTAATATAGTGCTATTAAGACGGTAAAAAAAATTATAGATTTTAATGTGAAAAGAATCGAATAAGTTGGTTTAATAGTATAGTAATTAGTGGGTTTTGTGCTTTCTGTAAAATGTCGTAGAATGGATATAGTACCTTTTGGAAATCTACGTCTCAATTGTTCCATGGTTTTCTAAAGTCAGGACTAACTTTTTGAATATATATATATAAAAAGATTAAAAAATACTGTCTATAAAATTATGCTAAGAAAAAAATTGATGATTTTGTTAATTCATGAAGGTCAAAAATTATATTTCATTGTGCTCTTTTTATATGTTGTTTCAGTAATTTAAAATTTGAAAGTTAAATTGTTTACAATGTCCCTGTTATAGTACTATTTTTCTGTGGGGTCTAAGAGAATATTAGGATAATGTTTCAATCAATTATAACTATAAGTACTACCTCATACTGTGGCATTTAGCTCCAATTTACGATTTGTTTTCTTAAATAGCTCCAACCATTTTGATTAAACTCTTTAAATCTGTGTGAAATTCATTGAGGATTTAATTTCATGTCAATTTAATTCTGATCGAAATTGTGTTAAAACATTTAATTGCCACATTTTCAAAATTGCTTCTTCAAAGTACCTTAAATTTTGTTGCTAAGAAATAATCATTTCTACTTGTTATCATTGATAAAAATTATGTGTTAATTTGAAATATGAAAGAATTTGATAACCAAGTGAATGAGAAAACTGCAGAAATATTTTTCTAGGTTAAATGTTTTTCTCTATAAGTAAGAATAGTAATACAGATGTATAATGTACTGTTGAAAAGTTAAAGAAAGTTTCCTAACATACAGAGCTGTAGAAGATAATGGGGAATGACAATAAAGGGTATATAATTCAGTGATTGTTGTATGTATTAATTCCTATTTTTATATTATTTAATATAATATGAATGTTACCATCAAAACTTGATGCGATTCTTTTTTTATCAGTTTTGACTTTATTGTAAAGCTCTAAAATTTATTTTGACAATAGAGATAAGTGATGTACACACCAGATTTTAATGCAACTTCTGATTTTTTAATATATTCAAAACTGTGTGACTTATTTTCAACATATGATATTTATTTACTTTCTACACATATTGGGTTTAATTCAGTATTATTTTATTTATTTATTTATTTTTTTTATTAGTCATTATGGTGGAGCATATTATTTCTTATTTTTTTTGTTTTTCAGGAATGGTTCGTAAAAGGCGCACCCTGAAACATAAGCAGTCAGGTGATTATTTATTTGATATTTAGCTTATTGTGTTTATTTTGTTTATTTACATTTTTAGTTTTTATTTTCAATAGTACACTACTTACTCAATCACCCCCTTGCTGCATCTTGGTCTCATATTATTTTTTATAAGATTTTTAAGGAAGGCTTGTTATCAGCCCATTTCTGTTTAAGAATTTCGGTGGAGTAGCTGTCTCCTTAGGGCACCTCAATACTCTCATCTATACAGGTCAGCTACCTAGATAAAATCTTGAATTTACTGTTTCTCCAGCCTGGAGAAATAGTTGCTATCTGCGGCACTGTAAACGGGTATTAGGGCCACTACCTCCCTACACTAAAATATTTTTAACTTATTATTTTTGTTGTAAATGTCCCACATATTGTATCAACATGTAGTATAACATATTTTTTACCTCTATAAATATCATGATTCTTGGGATCCGCGGACTCCTAAACCACTCGAAGGATTTTGATACGGTTTTCAATATCATTTAGGATATTGTTTCCTGATGATTATAAGTAAAAAACTTTGCAATTAAGTTTGTTTTTAGAAGGGAAAATTAAATTTTCGTTAATCAATTCATCAAAAAATTATTTATTCCTAAATAATGAGTTGTAATTAGATGTATAAATTACCATTGGAAAGTGCAAGATTTTAGAAAAGTTTTGTTTTTTTATTTATTTAACGTCACTTTATGCTACTATGCTATCGGACGATGCTACAATGGGAGTCCTAAATTTTGCCTATCCAGGTTTTATTAGGATAGGGATCATTAACGAGTACCTGACATCGTAACTTTTAGAAAAGTTAATATGAAATGAAATAAGTTGTAAAAGCTAATAGAAACTTGTTATGAGCCCACCAACTTAGGAACATATGTTGTGTTTAATGTAGCAATGAGGGAGGTTATGATGATTCAGTGTTACCACCGTACAGTTTTGTACAACTTGTGTTCTTCCATACAGTAATCAAGATTTTAGAATAAATATTATGCACCATATTATATTGTGTGTATGTTGTAAAAATAATGGAATGTTGTAAATCCATAACTAAGATTGTTGATAATTATACTTTTAGATCATTTCGTAGAAACAGACATTCCACTGTAAATTTAATGGGACTCCCATGGAAAATAAATTAAACTTTTAAACTGTATTTTAAAAAAGTTCAACTGAAGTATAAAATAGTAATAAGTTGAACAAATTAGGAACTGTTTAACATAACTAACAAGAAAATTACCCAATTTGGATTTTTTACCAATTTATGTTTCTGATTTCTGCCAATAATTAAATGAATAATATGTGAATATAAATAAAAACATAATAATTTCTTGCTAAGTGCACTTTTCATTATGATGAACTCATAATTCCAAACTGCTTAACTCTTAATTGGTGAAACTGAACTTTTTTAAACCTAAATGATACCATATGTCAATTGTACCCATGCAAAGCAGGGGTTGTTCGCTAGTAATCTTTATTCAAGATACTTCTAAAATTGGGGTACTCACTACGTTTGCTATTAAGATTTTTCGTGTTATTTGACAACAAGTAGCATAATAGCAAAGTTCTGTCGTTCACGATAACCCAATTTTAAGTCTATACGTATATTGCTAAACAGACAGATGCGCTACCTACAGGTTGTATTTGGCAACTTTATGGGTTTGTTCCCACCTAGTCTGTTTCTCCTGTTGAGCATGCACAGTCTAGCTTTTCCGCCTTCGACATGTAGTACGCAAGCGCAGTATGCCACATGATATCGGAAGACCTTATTTTATTTTTATAACCTCATGTGCTTGTAACCTGTTGGTTGATAAAACTTTATATATATATATATATATATATATATAAGTAGTGTTAAACTTCTATTACCTTATTTTTCAATAATTTATTGAAATATAATATTATGCCTAAAAGTTGTTAAAAAAAAAAAAAAAAAAAAAAAAAAGATTATTGAACTTTTGGCATATGATTGCTTAGTAGAACTTTTAGATTGTGATTTTGTGGAAGAATAGAGTGAGATTATAGAAGACTGTGTTGATAATATTATGCTTTAGGTCTTCTTTACCTTTCAAATTGGCTTCTATATTAAAACATAAAGATTGGTACAATTCAGGTTTACCAAATTTAGATGACATTTTGTATAAAGCTCTCTTACAAGTGAATTACTTTCACCATTTAGTGATACATTAAAAACAACCAAGTGTTCATTCTAAAATTGCCAATTGCTTGGTTTTATTGATGGACAGACAATTAGTAAAGTCACTAGACGTGTATTGTAAGCAAGTGTGCAAGCCTTAAAAAGTGAAGGTGTTTCAGTTCAACAAATCAACATGCCAGCAAACACACCATCGTAGATTTTCCAGCTAGAGGAGTTTCCACTGTAGAAAAAGAATTATAGTATGATAGGGCACTGGAGCAACTGGGCCAGCAATAGCAATAGCAAAATCGGAGTAGCAAACCTCAGCGTATGCTACTGGAGAGTGCTATGGCCACCATATTTCTATAACTTAAGCAATAGTTTTATAATTTTCATTATATTAAGGTTTCTTTTTTTTTTTTTTTTCTTTTCATTTTTGTTTAAAGGATTTTAAACAATAACATAAAATATTTTTTAAAATGATTTTATTCTCGTTGAAATAATTATAAACCATCCCTCCCTATGAAGATGTCGATAAAATTCACAAAACAATACATCATTGTTCTCTATCAGCCTCTTAAAGAGGAAAAAGTTATTTATTTTTAAAGAAACTCTCAGTAGTTGAGAGAATTTCTTTTCTAACCTAATAATTATTATTGTCTTTACTAAGAGCTTAGAAATTTTATTGTGAAATAAAAATACAGAAAGGTAATAAAACCTTGATAGAGGAAGATAGTAAATAAATACGTAAATATTACAAAAATACAAAACAAAAATATTGCTCAAATTATTAAGGTTTTATTTTAGAAAAATAGAAAATAATTTTTATTCTGGGACTGGGTGGGTCCCTTTAGAATAACAGGTTTGTATAGTTTAAATATACAATATGTCTGGCCAACAGACAAGATGAACATGATTAACTACTATTTACAATAATTGATGAATTTGTATACAACACAAAATAAATAAAATAAAACAATTTTCAGAAGCTAATTATGTTGGGAAAAAAAAAGAGAAATATATGAATTGATAACAGAATTCAAATAAAAAAAAAAAAGAAAAAAAAATTAAATAAAATAAAAATAATTAGTAACATTATTCCAGTACTTAGTATTCTTAAAATAATATTAGCTCTGAAATTATTAAAGTGTCTATATCTGACCAAGAATTAATGAAAGATAAAACAATTAAAACATAAATACAAATAAAAAATATAATTATAAGAAATGAAATCTTCTAGTGACAAAATAACAATATAAAAAACTAAACTAATACTGTAACGATTGAACCAAAGGGAAAAAAAAAACATAAATATATTGAATACAATCAAACTAAAATTATTTGATTGTCAGGCAGCTTCATTTTGGGATGCTAGAAGGTGCTGGAAAAGAAGGAATTTAAATGTAGAAAGGGAAGGACCATGACGGATGTTTGATGGAAGGGAATTCAAGAAACTAGTGGAACGGGCGAGGAAGGAACATTCGTATTTTTTCGTTCTGTGGGAAGGGATATAAAGGTTGGATAAACGGGATCTAGTCTCTAGTGGGCGAATTGAGGGTTTAAACTGTAGGAGATTGTAGATACGATATATGGAGGGTGTTGTAAATTGATGGTTTGGTATAGGAAGGATCCAAGGAAATACTGCCTACGGGTATGAGGAAAGAGCCATTTTGATTCGGTAAAAAGATGGGATACATGAGACCGCCTCGATGTGCCGAAGACAAATCTTATAAAACAGTTCATAATTAACTTTAATCGTTTCTCAAGCATCATCAAGAGGCCATCATATACCATACATCCATAATCAAACTGGAAAATTAGAGAGGATACATGGAGCTTACGAGTGGGATATGGGAGAACATGGCGGAAACGATGGAATAGTTTAAGAGTACTGATTGACCTTCGGAAGATTTGTGCCACATGTGGTTTCTAGGATAAGGTTTGGTCAATATGGATGCCTAAATTTTTATTTTTTTAAAAATTAAACAGAGGAACTGAATGTGATGTGATGGGCGTTCGGAAATAAGGTAGGAAGTGAGGGAATTGAATCCAATAATGATTGCCTGAGTAAACATGGCTAATAACTCGGAGGGAGGAAAGGATACGTAACTCTGAACGTCATTGGCATATAGGTGGTAGCAGCAGTGGAGGATTGAATTAGGAAGGTCATTTATAAAGGTATTGAAAAGGATAGGAGAAACACTTAAACCCTGGGCAACCCCTAAAGAAACAGTAAGAAAAGAAGATAAAGGTTTGTTGGGAATGTAAACTGGTTTTTATAGACTATAGTTTTTTTATTGTATAGACTATTAATATTTTTTATTTCGTTTTTCTAGTATTAACCTTTTTAGGTTACAATTCCATCAGGGTGGGTTCCTCTTCTACCAGTTTTCTACAAAAAATTTGTGCTGAAGATTTCTATAACAATAAAAAACATAAAATTAGTTTGTTTACTGTCAGAAATTGTAATTTGAACTACAGATAAATTTATCAGGATAGATTAAACTAATGAATAAAGTTTTTAAATTACATACTACTAATTTTTGTATTACTATTCTAAAGAGGAAATATTATCATTGATTCGTAAGTTTTTCTCATAAGCTCATGAGTAAAAAAATGAAATTGGCATACTAATTATAAAAACGGCAAAAATACAAGGTATGCCGAAATAAGAAAAAAATATCTCCTTATCTCACATTATCATAATTTACTATCCTAATTTTGTTTAAAATAAGTCAAGTAGTGAAAGTTAATAAATCAATTGTCATATAAAATGCTTATTAACTACAAGTAAAAAGTTACTAACCTCAATTTTGTCTCCGTTTTCTATCATTTTTTTGCAACAAAAGTTGAATGTCTTCATTTGAACTATTTTTCTTAACTTTAGTCCTTATTCTGTTTTGTTAACATCTTGGTGAATTTGAAGAAATAAAAAAATCACGATAAACACAGAGATTTGTTGCGAGGTTTAGGTTTTTATAAATCAAAGTCATATGCAGATAAAATGGCGGCCAATAGCATTATAGCGCAGCCTGTAGCATGCTACTGTAGAAACTCTACGGGTTTAGCAAATTAGCGCAAAACATATGCTATAGCAAACGTAGTGAGTACCCCTAAAGTTCCAGTGATTTTAACACGTTCACGCCTAGGCGAATATCTACGTTTTTTCCCGTAAGGCGGGACTATCTTAACTGCTACGCTTCGTGGGGGCGGAGCAATTCTGTTGCAAGTTCCAACGTGTTAAATCCAACAGTTCGAGGTCACAATAGTTCGGGACTTCGAACGCAGTGAATGCGAGGTTGTAAAAGTTTTCGTATGGTGTTTTCTTGGGCGCACATTTTTTGCATTAATACATCAATACAAGTGTAAAGGTAGGTACAATTATCAAATGAAATTAACCGATAAGAGTCCTTTGAGGGGGGGGGGGTTGAAGGTTATAAAATATTAAATAAACCATTATTCTTGTTAATTTCTACAACATATGATGTTGAGAAAAAGTAAAATAAACTTATTGTTTAAGGACTTATTTTCTGAATAAGCACGTCTGTGATGCACGTCGCGGAAATTATATTTATTAAAAAAATACGTTGACGATCTCTTCCTAATAATAAACCCAGACAAAATTTCCGATATCCTAAAATCCTTTAATTCCTATTGTCCACGCCCCGTTTTACTGTTGACAAAGAAAATAACTCACCAATCCTTTTTTTTAGACCTACTTATCATAAGAAATACATATGGTTCTATTTCCACTGACTGGTACAACAAATCCACCTATTCTGGTAGACTTCTCAATTTTTTCTCCTAACACCTTATACCATCAAAAAATAAATGTTTCCATAAATTTCATCCACCATTGTCTCTCCTTGTCTGATCCACAGTACCATACTACTAATATCCAATGCATTAAGAAAATCCTAACCTTAAACAACTTCCCACTTAATTTCATAAAAAAAACTTATGTATTCATGTAATAACCTAAATACCATGTTTAGGTTGCAATGTATCCTATGTGGGTGAAACCAAAAACTACTTAAAAACTCGCATATCACAACTTAAAGTCTCTGAAACCCTCTAGCCTTAAAACTCCCCAAACACTCCATGACTTTCAATCATTCTTTTAACTTTGACGACTGATCCGTTATGGATTCTGTTCCTTACCATAAGAAAAGACTCATCACTGAATCTGTCCACATCCACCTCCAATCTAATCCTATTAATCTCAAAGCCAATAAACAATGTATCTCCTCCACATATTTAACTCAATTAAGTAACATAGTTTCTCTGTCCATCCCACTGTATATAATTTTTTGTTTTTTATCTATGATTGTATTTTACAATTTTTCATTGTTATGTTTATTGTTTTAATATATTTTATCATAATTAGGGAGAAGTTGGTTGGGAGGTACAGTCAGTTTTACTCCATATAAGTCTTCAATCATTCTTTCAACTACTGTTCCATTTTAGATTCTGTTCCTAACCATAAAAAAAAAACTCATCACTGTATCCATTCTATGGCGCATGGTGGGAGAATGGAAACTGAGTTCAGTTTCCATTCTCCCACCATGCGCCCTGATGATGACCCACAATGGGGGTCGAAACGTTGGCAAACAATAAAATAGTTGAAACTATTTAGTTGTTTCATTTAATGACCGCCACCCGGACTAATTCCTTCCAGTACAATATTATACTTTCCATATGGGTCAATGAGAAACTGCTGAAGCGGTAGAGGAAAGACCTTATATTCCCTATACATAAAAAGGGAGACATACTTGAGTGTGCGAATTATCAAGGTATTACCTTACTTCAGTGTGCATGTAAGGTATTGTCTAGTATTCTTTACCAGAGGCTCATACCATTTGCCGAAAGAGATGTAGGAGACCACCAGGCAGATTTTCGCAGTGGGAGGTCAATGGTAAACCAGATTTTCAGCCTTAGGACCATCCTCAAGAAAGCGATAGAATATAAAATGCTCACACATCACCTCTTCATTAAATTCAGAATGGCATATGATCAACGAAATAAACTCTATAAGGCTATGAGGGAGTTAGGAGTACCCTTTAAGTTGATCTGTCTGGATGCAATAACCAATGGTGTCGTCCAAATGCAGTGGAAACTCTCCCCTTCAGTTCAAGATTTTGAGAGGCTTAGGAAGGGGGGATGCCCTACCGTGCATATTGTTCAATTTGGTTTTAGAAAGGATTGTTTGGCAGTCAAAAATCCAAACAAATGACACAATTTATAACAGACTTGTACAATTGTTAGGATATGCAGATGACTTGGATATTGTCAGGCATTCATTTTCAGCATTGAAAGAAGCATTTTTATCATTGATGGAGTCGGCAGATGCGATAGGACTGTACATAAATGAAGAGAAGGCTAAATATATGAGGACCGGTGAATCTGCCAACAATGGAATCTAGGAGTTTTTAGAAATGGGTCCTTATAAATTTCAGAAAGTGGATATTTTCACTTATCTAGGAAGTATTATAAGCGATTCTAATGATGTGTTCCTCAAAATACAGAAAATAATAGTCAATGCCAATAGATGCTATTTTGGGTTGCGGAGACTTCCGAGGAGCTCATTTTTATCTAATAATAATAATAGGCTTACCGAACCCGAAGGTTCGATGCCGATACCACCAAACTTCACCTGCACAGACTCGTCCAATGTTCACCGGTCAAGCCCAAGCCCCCGAGATCAGCCTTAATGCAATCCTCCCATCGACTCTTCGGCCTACCTTTCGGACGCCTACCAGTCGGTTCAGCGAATACCAACTTTCTCGGAATCCGTTCCTCACTAAGCCCAACAACTTTACGCGCCCATTTGAGTCTCCGCGATGCTATCAACTCAATTATATTCACAGGGTACAAACTCCGCAATTCCGCGTTGTGCAACCTTCTAAACTCCCCAGTGGCCTCATCTCTCTTCAGACCAAATATTTTACGCAGTACCTTATTCTCGAAAACCTTAAGCCGTTGTTCATCCTTCAAAGTAAGCGGCCACGTTTTGCATCCGTAAAGAACCGTTGGAAGAATAATAGTTTTTATAAATTCTAACCTTTAAGTTTTTAGACAGAAGCCGCGAGCAATGGGCAATGGAGAAGGCGTACCAATAGAGAAGTGTACGAGATATTGTGGAAACCCACAATGGGGGGTCAAAACGGCAGAAAATAAATAGTTGAAACTACTTAATTGTTTCATTCACTGACCGCCACCCGGATCAATTCCTTCCAGTAAGTCTTAACAGTCAACTAATTATATTCACTATAAACTAAACTGACTGACATTAAAAGCATTAACGCTAGCCCAATATAGGCAAGCTCTGTACGATCCAAGGACCAGGCAGATTCTTTGAAACATGTATTTAAGGTTGTTTATGAGATAAAGGAACCTTCTAGGAGTTGCTTCTCAGCTATCAATTAAACTTTTATCTTATATTATTTTAAAACTAACATTAATTCTTACAGGGAGCGGAAAGAACCTTTCAGAAGAATTTACTGTAGGTGAGGAAGTTGTTGGAACTACGACCTTTACATCTATTACTGGTGATTTATCATTCCTTTTATTATCTACAATCAATAACATTTATAACCTTTAAAAATATTTTGATTTTAAAAGGCTAATTATGAGTAGTGAATTAGTTTTTGTAGGTTATCTGGTTAGTATAGAGTTGGTTTTGGACTGCTAACATTGAAATGATCCTTTCAGGATTGATAAAGTGGAAAATAATTTGTTATCTTTCTTGAGGCTGTTTACTGAACTCTGATTTTCTAAACTATAAGTAGGTTTTTATTTTTGAAATTTTTAACTACATTTTTTTTATGGTAGCGATGCTTTTTTCATACCAACTCCCTTTGTTAGTAGTAGTCGATTAAAAATATTTTAATAAAAACTGAAAGAATTCGAATATTAACTAATGGAGAAAAAGAAATGTTTTCTCACATTGAAAATATTTTTCTAGAAATAACTGTACTAATTTACCTTTTTTAATTGAAAGTTTGTTTTTATCATAAATTTGTTGTTTTAGACATGGGTCAATCAAGTAGCAAACCACATTTGCAAGTATCTCATCCTGCAACTTGCTTAACTGAAAAGACTGATGAAGAGAACGTTTTTTATGGCATATATATTCCTCCAGAAAGTGAACATGTTAAAACTGCAGGTTCAATTTTTTTTTCAGACTGAAAAAAGAGATTTTTAAATATTTTTTTATCTAATAACTTTTTAAATTTTTTTTTTAGAAGTTCTTGTTTACACGGATAAAACTGAGGCACTTCGTGTTCTTAAACAAAATAAAAAGGCGAGGATGAAATCTTTTGCATGTAAAGAAGATGCTGTTCAGTTTTCAACATTTGGAGGCATCAGATGTACCATTGATAATTCAAATAACCATGAGAAGACATTTTATAAAGGTCCCAAATCTCAGGATTTGGTGAAGTTCAGAAAAGCTATTGAAAGCTCAGATATTGATTTAGTCAAGAAATTGATTGATGAAAATCCCCGTTATTTGATCAGCAGTGGTGATACTCCTTCCATTCTTCAGGTTTATTGTTATTAATTAATTTTCACAAAAGTGATGAATAATCTCAATTTTAATGTGTTTGTTTCAAATTCTATTAATAATGAAATTATTTGCGAATTCGTATGTGTAAAATTTTCACACCAAAAACATTTACTAGTCTTTTTCAAGTTTTCCAGTGCTATATTACTTACTCATTTAATTAAATTTAAAATCAATTATCTATGTTAATATACTGTAATGTGTGACAATATTTTTTAAAAGAAAGGGAAATAACGCCAGTGATTGTGCCAAGTCCTCTAATACATACATAATCCTCGGCGCTACAGCCCACTTCGGACCCTGGCCTCCAGAAGAAACCTTCCCCATTCTTCTCTATTCCTGGCCATCCTCCAACAGCCTGACGTCCCCAGCTGCACTGCATCCTTTCCAACCTGGTCCAACCATCTCATTCGGGGTCTCCCTCTTTTCCTTTTGCCCCCCGGCGCATAGCTCATTATTCTCTTGGGGATACTATCATCTGCCATCCTTTGAACGTGGCCAGCCCAACGAAGCCTGCTTATCTTTATAAATCTCACCGCTGGGACATCCTTATAGTTTTCATAAAGTTCTCGACTGTGTCTAATTCTCCAAAGACCATTTTTGCATATAAGCCCATAAATCCTTCTCAGTATTCTTCACTCGAAAACAGTAATCTTTTGTTCATCTGTTTTCCGTAACACCCAGGATTCAAGCCATAAGCCAGTATGGGTCTAATCAGGGTTTTGTAGAGCGTGGCCTTTGTTTCCTTATTAATTTCTTTAGTTTTAAATATTCTTGTTAGACCATAATAACCCCTCGTATCAGTTAAAATTCTCTTCTCTATTTCTTTGGAGGAATTATTTTCGGCATCTACAAACGACCCGAGGTATACAAATCCCTGAACTGTTTCAAATTTGTATCCTTGTATCTCAATACATGGTTCTCGTACCTTAGTCCCTGCAACCATATACTTGGCCTTGGATTAATTTATGACAAGTCCCATTGTCTTAGCAGATTGCCCTAAAGCTTTAAAAGCCTCTCTTATGCCCGATTCTGATCTACTGACTATATCTATGTCATCTGCATAAGCTAGTAGCTGAACACTTTTATTAAAGATATGTCCGCCTGTTTGTATTTGAGAATCCCTTATCACTTTCTCCAGGGCTATGTTGATAGTAGGCATGCCAGGGCTTCTCCCTGCTTCAGTCCATTCCATGTTTGTATGGGGTCTGACAGGTTGGATTGGATCCTAATTAGACATTTAGTGTGGAGATGGCTACTCTCACCATACAGACCAATTTGGGCGGTATATTCATCTCTCTCATAGCTTTATAAAGCATCTCTCTATTTATGGAGTTATACACAGCTTCAAAGTCCACGAATAAATGGTGCATTGTAATTCCGAATTCTAATGTCTTTTCCAGGATTAGTCTTAGCATGAAGATCTGATCAGTGGTTGATTTACCTCGCATGAAGCCACATTGGTAGTCCTTTATAATCATTTCTGCATATGGAAGTAATCGGGTGAATATTATATTGGATAATATTTTGTATGCTGTATTCAGCAGATAAATGCCTCTGTAGTTTTTACAGAAAAACGGATCGCTTTCTTGTGTAGTAGGCAGATCATTCCATTATTCCAGTCTTTAGGCATTTCCTCCTCTGTCCAAATCCGCTCCATGAGATGTGTTAATTCCTTAACAAAGTTCTGACCTGCGCTCTTAAAAAATTCTTCTAGAAGACCATCCGTTCCTCCGGACTTATTATTGTTCAGCTTCTCTATTGCTTCGCATACCTCGTCATAGGAAGGGAGCAGCTCTTCCCTGTCATCTGCTAGCTCTTCTTCCCCCTGATCCGTTCTTCTTTCTTCTGCACTATATTCTTCATTCCTACCTATAAGTTTACTGAAGTGTTCAGTCCATCTTCTAATAACATCTTCTGTGTTATTGAGGAGCTTTCACTTTTATCTCTGCAGGCAATAGGTCGAGGCTGGAATTCCCGTCTCATGTTGTTGACTTTTCTATATATGTCTCGTCTTAATTTCTTGCTTTTGAACTCCTCTATGCTTTGCAGCTGCTCTGTCATATGCTTTCTTTTTTTCTCTCTATGGACTTTCTTTTAATTTTTTCTGGCATTTTTATATTCTTCCAGTGCGGCCCTAGTATTTTTCTTTGGATTATCATTTGATATGCCTTATTCTTTATATCTGTTAATTCCTTACACTCATTATCGAACCACTCACTCCTTTGGATTTTCTGTCTCACGCCTATAGTTTCCTCTGCAGCGGCAGACAAAATACCCTTTAGGCCATCCCAATGGCTCTGTACTCCCTGTAACACGCTATCAGACCGCTTCATGCTACCATTTTCTGATCAGTACAATCTCCGAATTTCTTAGTCAAATCCTCTTTCTTAAGCTTCTCTGTGTTGTATCTAATTGTCCTTATGCCCTTCACATTCCTACAATTAATATTCTTGCTCTCAATTTAGCAACTAAGAGGAAATGATCACTATCAATGTTTGCACTTCTAAATACCCTAACGTCCTGTAGATCCGATCTATGGTGTCCCTCAATTAAGATAGGGTCTATTTGGTTTACTGTGTTACCATCTGGAGAGGTCCATGTACCCTTGTGGATGTCTTTGTGATCAAACAATGTTCCTCCTATTACCAGGTTGTGGCCAACAGTAAAATTCAGAAGACGGAAACCGTTGTCAGAGTGATCTGAGTGTAGTCCATATTTACTAATGTTATTGCATAGATGATCCTTTCCTACTTTTGCGTTTAGATCACCTATTATTATTTTAATATCATGCCTAGTGCTTCCAGAGCGAACCCTTTCCATTAAGTCGTAAAATTTGTCTTTTTACTTCTTCGGGCTTATCTTCAGTTAGTGTGTGCACATTTATTATTGTGTAGTTAAAAAAAGTACCCCTCACTCTAATTTTACAGATCCTAGGAGTAAATGTTTTAAAGTCCATTATTCTTTGTTTGATCTTGCGGCTTACAAGGAAGCCAATACCGAATGTATGGTCTCAACCATGACAACTATAAAAGACCGAATAATCCCTCCGGTCCATCAAGTCCTCTAATACTTCTGATAATATCTTCTTGCCTTCATTTTGAATCTCAGTGTGATGTGTTGATTTGATAAATTTTGTTATATTACACATTTCTGAGCTTCAGGCGAGGACTGGGCGAATCAGCATCTTATAGATTTTTATCTTCAGCCGCCTCCAAATTTTCATATAAATTACTTAAAAGATTTACACTTTTATTTGATATCCAAGTATTCACTCAATGTGGCAGTGAAATCTACAAAAAAAATAAAAACGCATACACATACACATTTTTTATTTATTTTTTTTTCTCTATGACACAATTTTATGATCCTTATCAAAACTAAGTATATAATCCACTGTTGTATGATGTTTCCTAAATCCAGACTGGAATTCATTTATTTTGTGGTACTTTTCTGCCCAATCTTCTTCTGCCTCGATTGTATTAGTTTGTTTAAGATTTTTGCCACTGAATTTATATATGTAATCCCTCTATCATTTTCAGGGTTATTTAGATCATCCTTCATGTGTATGGGATAAAGAATTGATTTTTCGAAGGATTATGGAGCAGCTGATGTTTCAAAAATAGTAAATGCTTTAAGTAACTCATTTAGACAATTCTCGGTAACATTTTTATTAAACTTCTATTGATTACATTGTGTGATTCCTTAAGGCTGAAGGTTCTGTTTAAAAAACAATTATTGATGTCTGGCTCAGTACTCTGTACACTTACTGCAGTTAAAGATTTATTTTAGATATTATAGAAATATGTTTTCCATTGGGTTTTGTTTGTTTTTTCTCCTGCGACAAAGCTTCTGTTCCTAAATTTGTTTACCAGCCCAATAGTTTGTAGCATTAGCCCCTATTTGCAAATTGTTCACTGAATGATTATAATATTGTTTTCTCATTAATAAATGTAATTTTTTTTAATTCTGTATTTAATTAATAAATGTTATTTTACCCTTCTATAAAAGGGATTTCCTATATTTATTTAATAGCTCAGAGGATTTTTTCCTCTCCTTTCTACGTTCCCCGTTAAACCTAACCATATATCCTTACTCTTAATGCTTTTTTTAATCTTGTAATTAACGTTTGCAGATTTTACTAAAATATTTGAAAGTTTCTGTATAAATATATTAATTAATTATTTCCCCATTACATTAATTATGTTTTTTTATTTGTATATAAAGTTTCTACCTATTGTTTCAAGTTTTCTCTGATAACATTTTTTTGATTTTTGGTTTTAAATTGACCAATTAATTTTTGATGAGAGGGCCAAAACATCCTGACTATTGCTTATCCTAATATTATAAGTAATTGTGAGCATGTGATCTGAAAAGATGTGTACATTTATTTTAACGGATCTAACAAGGTCGACGATTTTCCTAGACATGCAGACATAATCAATGGTCAATGTAATAGAGACTATTTTGATTAATAAAAACAGGTTTAATTATTTTTTTTTCTTTTAACACCTTAATCCTGCATTAGTTTCCGGACAATCCATTATATTAATTGCTCAAATTTGAGGATTTATTAGTTTTTATGTATTTGATTATTTACTTAAGCAAAGATAAACTATAGATACTTAAGATGTGCATTGTTCATTATTTTTAGTGGACTTAATGTTGTTAAATACAAAAGAATTTTCATTTCATTGTCATTGAGATTTTTTAAAACAATGTTTGCTACCATAATTTCATTTTTTCTGTCAATGATTTGATGTGTTCTTAACTTGATGAAACTTTATTATGGGTAAGAATTGCTCTTATCTTGTTAATTGAATTTAGGATTTGTTTGTTTGTTGCAGGAAGGATCTCGTTATAATGCTTTGCATGTAGCTGCCAAATCGTACTCTGCTGTTATGTGCTATTATATTCTTTCCGTTATTTCAAATGTTGAATTCTTCCAACGTTTGTATGGAAAGAGTAATTCAAACAATGTGGAAAGAATCAATGTTTTGCTTGATCTCTATTTGAACATGCCTGATAAAGGGTGTAACGAAACTCCATTACATTTTGCTAGCAAGCTTGGAGCCCTAGAAGTGGTTAAAGTTCTAGTGTGCTATCCACAGTGTGACAAAACGCGACGTAACAAGGATGGATTAATGGCAGTTGATGTAACTTATACATATTTAATTTTTTTTTTTTTTTTTAGAAGTTTTAATTAAGTTGAATTAAATAAATTTATATTTTGAAGTACTCCATTTTTTCTTGTTTGTATAAGATTTTATTCTATATCAAATATGAAAAGCAGTCATGTTATTTTTAAAATATTTAATTGTTTTTCTAATATTTTCTATTGTAGTTGCTTTGTTCAATTAAGTGATTGTTGTAACTATTCATTTTATTATTTGTTTAAAAAACAGTTATTTATTTATTATTTTATTTAGTATTTTGTTTGGTATAACTATTATTGATTATAAAGAAAATTGCAAAATTGAGGTGTTGAGTAACATTAGAAGATCCATTGTGTAGAGTTATTATTAGTTACTATTCTTTCAATGTTGGTAGTTACTAATTGTTTAATGGGAGAAGAGGTGTCACTGGGGTTTCATTGTATATATTATAATATGCTTATTTTTAAAATAATATTCTTTTAAGAAAAAATCAATTAACACAAATATTTACTTAATTATTACTCAATTTACTCTCAGGGTATGGTATGGGTTCTTGACAATCAGGCACACAATCTTTTATATAACTTTTTTAATCATAATAATAACTTACAAAGTAACACAAACAATATGCAGCCAGGCTAACAATGATTCTTCATATCCATACAGCAGTTCCTCCTCTTACAAGTTTTCCCTGAAAACTGACTATCCCCAGGTATCTTTCTTCTACCTGGGCTTTTACCTGGGTTGTCCCTTGCATCCAAAATGGAAATTATGTTTACAAACAAACATTCATATTGGAGCTGTTAATTTTTATTTTAATTCTATTTTTTTTTTTAATGGGGAGCTGCCAATGGGTAGTATCCCTACATATGAATCATGTCAACTTATCTTGTATCACATTTACTAAATGTATTTTATTATACAGTTGTAAATACCAATAAATATATTTAAAAAAAAAAAAAATTCTATTTTGAATCTAATTGTTAGCCTGCCTAACATAATATTTAAATAATAAATAAATAAATAATTGTATAATTTATATAAAAAATGGGTATATTACAATATATCTTCTTTTTTTTTAATTCAGTTTAAATTTGTTATATTACCTAAAGTTTGTTACTTTTTTTAATTTTAGTTTTATCATTTTAGATTGCCTGCAGCCGGGCTTCAGAACATTTAATGTGTAACAAGGCTGAAATCATTAGGGCCCTTGGGACTTTATATTATGTTCCTATTCTGAGGTCTGATGATAATGTTTTACAACCATTAGTAGGAGAACCATTACACCTTGTAATCCTCCTGTAAGTTTCATTTTTACAAATTTTAATTATACACCATGTTGTAGTTTTATGATATATGCAAGGTAGCACTTGCATTTTAAAACGACAGAATTATGATATATACTTCAGATTTGCTTATAAGAGGAAAATATAATTTGAATAAAAAGGAAGTTAATTGAGTTTCAATAATAATAACAGGCCTCGAAAACTTCGAACCCGAAGTTTCTTCGATGCCGATACCACTAAATACCGCCTTCACAAATTCATCCAATGATCACCGTTCAAGCCCAAGCCCCCAAGATCAGCCTTAACACAATCTTCCCATCGACGCTTCGGCCTACCTTTCGGATGCCAACCAGTCGGTTTTTTTTGGAATCCGTTCTTCACTGAATCCAACAACTTTACACGCTCATTTGAGTCTCAGCGATGCTTTCACCTCAATTATATTCACAGAGTACAAGTTCCGCAATTCCGTGTTGTGCAACCTTCTAAACTCTCCAGTCGCCTCACTCATCTCTCTTTAGACCAAATATTTTATGCAGTACCTTATTTTCGAAAACCCTAAGATGTTGTTCATCCTTTTAAGTAAGCGGCCACGTTTCACATTCGTAAAGAACCGTCGGAAGAATAATAGTTTTTTAAATTCTAACCTTTAAGTTTTTAGACAGAGGCCGCTAGCTAATTAATTTTGCAGCTGAATAATAACACACTTTCTCCGACTTTAACCAGAACTTTATTTCCTCCTGGATTTTATTTTTTCTAGTTATCATTGAACCTAAATACTTAAATTTCTCTACTGTTCAAAAGTATGTCTTGATATATCAGTATCATCAAGATTCTCACCGTTTCTACTACTAATCGTATATTTCATCTTATCTTTATTTATTTCGAGTCCTATTTCTTTACCTGTTTTCATTAACGCACCTGTGTGTCACCCAACATTGTATATTCTTCAGAAATCAAACCTTTCTCGGCACATGTCACCTTTTTTATGACATATTTTAATGCTTTATTAAATAAAACAGGTGAAAGGGAGCCATCTTGTTTCAAACCCGATCGCACCTCAGCTAGAGATTCACGAGAGCGGAATAATTATGACCGATTCTGAATTTATAGAATGTTTCTGACAAGCACATCTCTACTAGGTTTACTAACTTTCTAGTTATTCCCTATTCAATCATGATGTTATACAGCTTCTGACGGTCTATGGAAGTATAAGCTTTTTTAAAATCGATATGAAGTTGATGGACTGCACCGTTTTATTCCAACTTTTGCTCTAATATTTGATGTAGAAATATTGGATCATTAGTCAAGCGATTTCATCTAAAACCACATTGCTAGTCTCCGATAATTTCCTCAGCGTATTCCATGATTTGGCTAGTTAGTATTGATGTGAATATTTTATAACATACTGGGAGAAGAGAGATCTCACGATATTGTTACAATCCGTCCTCGGCCCTTTTTTGTGAATCCAAAGTATTGATTCTTTTCATTCTTCGGGTAATTTTTTCATTTTTTCCAGATCTTTTTTACTTAAACATGTATTTTGGAAATGCCAGCTTTTCCACACTCCTTGATTAATTCACTCGTTATTATTATAATTTCCTGCAGCTTTATAAGTTTTAATTTTCCTATTGCCATTTCGACTTCCTCCTTACTGGAAGAGTCTATCCATTTCTCAGCGCTCAGATATTCAGAGTGAAGAAATGGTCTATTTTCCGTATTTATAATTCTGTAAAAGTGTTGTTTAAATTTATTTAATATCTCTGATCCATAATTATATTGTTATTTGCATCTTCAACCCCATTCAGTAGGGGTTCAAATTGTTTACATGATTTGTTTATACCTTTGTACATCTCTCTTACGTTATTGTCACTTCTGTTTTTTTCTATTTCTATTATTTTGCTTTTAAGATTCTCTAATTTTTTACTTTCTGAAAGTAAACCGCGTTATTATTGCTTGGATTATTTAAGGAATTTAGTTTAGCCGGTTTTTCTTTTATTACACATATTTTGACAAGCCCCGTCGAACCAGGGTTTTTCTTTTTCTTTTCCCAAGAAACAAATTACTGACCTCTTTAATATTATCCCTGATCTCTTCCCATAATTTGTTTATATCTTTGTGTTCCTCAGCCAAAGATTCCAAATCTTTGAATCTATTACTTTCACTTACCTATCTATGGAATATATAGTAAGGGAAAGTATTGCGATCGTGAAAATTTTCGAATTTCAGTTTTCAACGGAAATACACGTTTTAGGGTTCCCTGAGTCTAAATGACCAAGCCCCGAAAAAAGTCTGCATGCCTCTGTGTGTGTGTGTTTATGTGAAAATTTATTGAAAAACCCTTCTGCTATTAGATTGTCACCTGTCTTGAAAAGTGGGTTTACTGGTTAAATCCAAATATCCATGAGCAATGGCTAGGTTGCGGTCAAACTGCTTTTCTGGTTGCTGCAGGGGAACAATTTAAAAACAAAATTCCATGCTTTGTGTTTTTGAAATTTTTAAGGTGTTATTCATCACAAATTGGTTTCTGATGGATGCTCTTTGGATTCTGAACCCTACTGCGGACAACTGGAATGATTGTACGCAAAGGTGTTGGAGCGTTATTCTTCTTTGATGAACTGAAAAGGAGTTACATTCGTCTTCACTCTTACTGTCAAACCAAAGATGTTATTAAAGTATTTATTTTTTTAATTAATAAATTAATTGATAGGTTTTTTTTTTTTTTTTTTTTTTTTTTTTATAACTTTGTTAAGTCTTAGCTAAGATTATTTAGTTATATTTAATTTGAACATATTAAACAATATATATAAAAAAATTAATTTTATTATCAAATTAAAAAATACAAAACTTGTTGTTTATTATTGGCCATTCGTTTCTTTTTAGTTCCGCCTTTCTTTCTTCTTTAACGGTTGTATTCATTTTCCTTTGATTCTAATATCACTGTTCCTTATGAGTTCGGAGCTCTATTCTCGTGCACTGCTGCTGCCAAAAGATGCCATTCCTGAAAATACGTATGGTTATTCCCGCTCAACTGCGCCATTTCCATTCTCATATCTGATTGGCTATCAACTTCGCCCCTCCTTGATCTTTATTTCTATTTATTTTTTCATTCTTAATATATCACAACATTCGGGTCCGCTGTGATTTAAAAAATTTGTATGCTTGTCAAAAACAAATCGCTATGTTTCACTCTATATCTATACCTTTCACTTAATCTAATTTACAATAATCAAATATGTTACATTTATTTTACAACAATATTATTATTTTTAAGTGTCACCAATTAATCATAAATGTTATCAACTAAGTCTATGCTGCTAAACATTTTTAACATGTTTACATAAAATCAAAAACTTATTTATTTTTAAAACTAATATAGTAATAATTATAAAACAAATTATATACCAACACAAAACATAAATTATTAAACAAGAAACAATAAACAAGAGTGTATATCATTTACTCTCAATAATATATGAACCAATGACTATATTTAAAAGAGACATATGACTAATTATTTATTTATTTTTTAAAAACCAAATATAAAAATAGACTGTTATGGTTTGTGATATCAAAATAAAATTAAGTTTTTCTGAATTAAGTTTACCAAATTCTATCTGTAATAAAATATAAATTTTCCTACCGTTCTAAGTACCTCCTGGCATCCTTTCTTTACCAAGTTCTCCGATCTCAACGTCCATCTTACATCTCAGATATATTTTCATTTAAATCCTCCGTTCACACCTGCAACACTCGTTCACGACCTTCGGACCTGTATGTAACGCCTCTCGAACCGCAGCTTTCAACAGATCTTTCCTTATGCGATCCTCGTCCTTATGGAATTCTATTCCTTCTTATATCCGTCACTCCAATACTCTTCCGGCCTTCAAATCCCATTTGTTCAAACACTTTTTGTCTTAAAATTTAAAAAAAAATTTTTTTTAAATTTCATTGTTTTCCTTTGAATGTTCATCAATTTTGTTAGATAATTATGCAGATGTTAGTTCTGGTTGTTTATTACATTAGAATAGAATAGAAAATAATCTTTATTCTGGGACATAGTCATCCCTTAAGAAAACAAATATGTACAATTAAGGTATATAATGTATCTGGCCTAAAAACCAAATGATCATGATTAATACTTATTTACAGTGGTGTAAGAAGTAAGAAAAGTATTGGGTACAGTTGGGACTTGAATGATGATAGACAAGAAGCATGGCTGATATGAGTAGGTAGAGAATTCCAGAGATAAGCAGAGCGGACAAGAAAGGAATGATCAAAAATAGTTGTTCTATGGGTTGGAATGTAAAGGTCAGAATGGCGAGACCTTGTTTCGAGGGAGTTGATTGACGGTTTAAATTGTAGAAGACTGTGGATATAAGGAGGGAGCTGGGTGTTAATGTTTTGGTAAAGGAATGATCCTAGGAAATATTGTCTGTGAATGGGGGGGGGGAGAGGAGGAGCCACTTAAACTCGCCTTATGAATGGGTCACACGAGACCGCTTTGGAGTGTTGAGGAAAAATTTATAAATATGTTCATAATTCGCTTTAGCCTGTCCTCAAGCGCTGTCGGGAGGCCACCATATACTAAGCATTAATAATCAAAGTGGGGAAAAATAAGTGAGGAGGTTACGGATGTATAGTGGAAGATCATGGGAGCTATGAAAATATTTGAGGGTATTTATGGTTCTGCGAGAAATTTGGGCAATATGGGATTTCCTGGAAAGGGTTTGATCAATTGTAATACCCAGGTTTTGACTGAGGAACTGAAGGTGATTGGGTGACGATTTAGGATTAGATTCGGAATGTATTATATGTTTATGTATATATGTAGTGGATTCTATGGCTAATGATGAAAATTACTAATAATGTATCATAAGTTTTTCTAAAAAATACAAAATCTATATTATTAACCTGATACATTTTATTAATTTACAAAAAAACTTTTTGTTATTTGTCTTAATGATAATTGTATTATTGCTCACAACCTATCAAATTAAATAAAAAATATATATTTTTATCAATCTTTTTTTAAAGGAAATACTGTCGCCTACTAAAGTTGTGCCTTCTCTGGAGGTTAGAGCTCTTGCAGGCCCAATGACTGAAGATGAAGCAAAAACTTTCCGTAAAATGTGGAAAACACCTCCACGTACTTCCAGAGACATTTCCAAAATTCGACCAGAGCTTTCTGACCCAGAAAAAGGATTAGAGAGAGTTGGAAGGTGGGTAAAGCTACAGCCTATTGTCATTAATTTATTATTTTGAGATTTTTTTGATTATTTTCTTTTAATGAATAACATATGGTATATAATTTATTAAATGTTTGCTGCTATAAATCTATTTTTCATCACTTGGCCTTATTGGCAAAAGTTTCTTATGAGAGATAATTTATACTTTCCATAACTTTTTGTAATATATTAGCTCTTTATATATTTGTCATGAATATGTACTATGCTTTCTTCATTGTTAAGATTTAAAAACCTTTGAAGATTTAAGGAATGTTGATGAACCTTGTTCTTCCTTGAGTAACTGATTTTATTTTTCAAATATATGTATAATTTTTAAAACTTATACATGGTGCTGTGATTGATTTGTGAAAGTGCCATCACCAAGAAACCATCAGCAATTTGAGCTGTAGCCATTGGTGGATAATTTTTCATGGCAGATGATGAAGATTTAGAGGTTCTGATAACTAAAAAAAAAAAAAACTGCAAAAAGTGTGATCAGGTAAGAAAGACCAATCTATGTAATGAAAAATCACCTAGTCCACAGATGAGATTGCCGAAATGTTGGCAGCTGATTTTCTCACTGCATCAAACCGTCTCAGTGCTGATGTAAACAAGGAGATCAAAAGCTTATCACTTGTGAAATGCGGCAAACTCAGTTATGTGTTGAAGGACAGGCTTTCCATAATATAACAATACCTTCAGTTCATAGGACCATTATTGCAAGATGAACAGGTAGAGAGAAGAAATATAAAGAGAGACTATCCCACAGGAGATATAACCTGGCAGGAGAATGACTATAGATATCACCCTAAAACATTATACTTTTTCATCTCGTGTCTGTCTTGTTTAGTATCCTGACCACCTGTCATATTTAAACCCAGTGTTTATCAGCTCTTTCTGATTATTTATGGGAATTTGTAGCAAAAAATTACAAATTTTTGCAAGGATCGTTGTTTACCAATGATTTAGAGATTAAAAATGCTATTCTTGAATTTCTTTTAACATCTGACTCAATGTTTCTCACATCTGGGATATAAAAATTAGTAAGCTGAGGTTTAAGGATTGATTTTCACTATTCTCAGATTTTATAGAACTTGTCTTTTCGTCTGTTTTATGTTTTCAATGACATAACTATAAATATTTACATAAACCTCTTCTTTATATGAGAAGTTTGCCTTATGTTTTGAGATTTTTTTTAGGCTTGTCTTTAAGCAGGAAAGGTTTTTTAGGAAACACTTTCAACATTGTCAGTAATATTTCAGCCCACTGTATCTTAGTTGGACCTTTACAGCTAACCCTTCTACAGTGGCTGAGAAGGACCTTTTTCTCTTGACACAACTTTTCCTGTATATTTTGTCAGACAATTCATATTTAGATGATGTTATTTCAATTATATAATATCTGGGTATTGTTTCCCAATGAGCGTAAAGTCTAGATTGTGGTATTAGCTCATTTCCTAGTTGTGGGAGCACCCTCCATCTGACTGGGTATCTATGGAGAGATTCCAACTAAACATTTAATAGGATTGATGAAACATAACTCTATTATATCGGGGTATTTCACATGAAATGTCCGTTTTTATAGTTTCTGAAATACATAAAGGATTTTGCAGGTCTTTGTTGTTTTCTTCCGAATGTTTACATATTAAAAGTAAACAGTTACTAATCCTCTACCTTTATGTTTTAAACATTAGCTTCCCAATCAATTACCCACTTTTTAGTATACCTCCAAATATGAATATGGAAACACGCGATTTTCGAGTAATATTTTTGTACGAGTTTAAACTCGGCCATTCAGCAGCTGAAGCCGCTAGAAATATTTGCAAGGCGTTTGGGGAAGGGAGTGTTAATGAACGGACCATTCGCCGTTGGTTTGCTAAGTTTTCAGCTGGGGATACCGACTTGGAAAACTTGCCCCGAGGAAGACCTCCGTCCGTAATAGACAACGATGTCCTCAAACATACAGTAGAAGGAAACCGCTACCAAACAGTTAAAGGACTCTCAGCACAACTAAATGCAAGTGCATCTACCGTTTCCAGGCATTTAAAGTGTATTGGGAAAGTAAAAAAGCTCGATATATGGGTACCTCATGATCTCACTGAGCAGCAGCAAGACCCCATGTTTCAAAACATACTGTGCAAAAATTGAAAGAACTGGGCGACAAAGTTCTTCCGCACCCACCATATTCTCCCGACTTGTCTCCAACAGATTACAACCTGTTCAGGAATTTAGACTACTTCGTCAAAGGAAAACTTTTTGAAAATTATGATCAAGTGAAAAGTGCGTTTTTTTTCAAGATTTTGTTTCACTTCAAAGCTCAGAGTTTTTCAGTTCGGGGATAAAAAAGTTGGTGTCACGTTGGGAAAAATGTGTGGAAAAAGAAGGTAAATACTTCAAATAAAATTATCTTGTTTTCATATCGTATTTTCAATAAAACTCCTTTACCTTGAAAGAGGGCAGCGTGGTCTAGTAGTGGTGGGTCTAGTGGTCTAGTGGTGGGTAGAGCGCTAGTCTACTATGGTCTAGGTCCGATGTTCGAATCCCGGCTGTGGCAGAATATAAATTATTCTGTTATTTCAGCTGGGGGGCGATCCTGGGGTATGGAGACCCTCCTGGGGCACACCCAGCCTCAATCAAGTGGGTACCCAAAATGAGGAAAATACCTGGGGGCTGAGCGTGATCTCGGCTGAATCACCTCATTGCACGGCCGTTGGCCTAGAAACAGTACCAATCTCTACATGTACTGAGCCCAAAACTCTTCATGGGTTGTAAAGGTACGTTTTTTTTTTTGTTTTATTTATTTATTTATTTTTTATTTATTTATTTATTTTTTTTTAACCTTGAAAACGGACATTTCATGTGACACAACCCAATATAAAGATCTAATCTCTGTCATGTGCTTACTTGGGTAGATTCTGCTTGCTTTAAAGCATTATGTTTATGAGTTCAACGTTTTCTTTTTTGGTTGGTGAGTTAGATAAACCCTTTTAATATGATAATAATATTTACTTATTTTTATATTTATTAGATGGCTTGTGACTATATAATTTCTGCATTTCAATTGGGACATGACCCTTTTTGAATATATTATTAATTTATTTACTTTATGTTTTAAAATAAAAAGTTGATCAGTGTGTGTGAATAGGTTTATGAAGGTTTGATAAAATATAAATGGCTACCCTGCAGCTATATCTTAAAAAAAAAAAAAAAGTTATATTGAAAGCTTATCAATAAAATAAACCTATTTGTTTTATAATTTTTCAGGAAATTGGCACATGAATTCCATGTCGACTGGAAAGAATATTGGCATTTCTTAAACAGTTTTGTTGATTTATCTTCCCCTGAGGGCCTTAGTTTGTTGGAGAATCATTTAAAGAGGGAATTTAAGAAGGTATAGTATTTTTACATTTTACCAAAGGCTATGATTCTTAAAGACTGTTAGATAGATGGCTGTTAAATGAGATTATGTCTGTTCCAGCAATACAATATTTATTTTATTTTGTTCTGCATTGCTATTTATATACTTCCTATTTCAGGAATAGCTCTCTAATCTGTGTCATGCATTAGTTTAGAAAATACTTGTTTGTGTTTATTCTCGTTTTGCCTAGCACACCCATTTGATATATTGGAATATGTCCTGTATCTTTGTGTAAAGTCTTTACATTTTGCATTTGTTCTTCAAATTTAATTTTTATATTGTTTTTCATTAATTTTACATTAGGCCATTCCTTTTGTAACATATTTTTTTATATGAGATTTTTTTTTTTTTTTAATAATATGTATTAGTTCATTTTTTATGCATTGTACTTTAGGCATTCTATTCTATTATTCATATCACTCTTTATACTAGTTCTTCATTAGTATAATACTTATTTTATTTTTCTTTATTTTGTAATATTCCTTATTGGTAACTTTACACAGCTGGTTCCAACATACGACTATATGGTCCATAGTTATTGATTGAATTTTATATAAATAAGAAAGAAAAGCTACAGTGGTCAGAAAGTCAATTTTGTCTTTCTCTATTAAGTAAGAAAAAACTATCTGTTAGTTTCTATGTTTAAAATTGGTATATTCACTTGTACAGATATCTTTTTGTTTCTTTTTTAAACAAAAATGACTTCAGGAAGGATATTAATCTCCTATTAGTACAGTAAAATTAGGTTTTAACCTGAACATTCAAAAAAAAATAAAAATAAATAAAATTAGCTGAAATCTATCAAACATTGTTCAGTAACCTTCTATTATTAACTTGTAAAAAGTCCCTGAGTTTTCTGCATTGGGTTTTGTTGGGAGGAGGGCGAGAATCAGAAAAATCTAATTTTTTTGTGAATACCTCAAAAATTATTATCTTTATTTAAAATACCATTCTATACAAAATTTAAGTACTCAAAATTATCTTCAGAAATCATTATATACATTTTTTGTCTAAAATGAATAGTTGTGGAGATAATGAAGAGACAATATACGGCATATATTTGGCAAAATAAAGTAATAAAATATGGAATTATGATTTTTAGTGAAAACAGTTTTTTTCTCAAACATCTGTTTCTCAAAAACTATTAAACATACAGATGTCCATTACCACACAATTCAAAGGTAATTAATTGGACTATGATTTACTTTATCTTCATAATTTTCTTAAGAAGTGCAGTTTTTATGATATATTACACCATTTCATTAAATAACAAAAGGTCGTATTCCCAGTATTAAAAAAAAAAAGTTTTTAGTTGTAAAGCTTTATCTTGGAAACTATAAAAAAAAAAAACTATTACCACTCAAATTGAAGCTCATTAAATATGCCATAATGCATTTTATCTTCATAATTTTCATAGGAAGAACAAGTTCTATAAAATTTTTCATACTAAAGCAGCGAAATGTTGATTTCTGATTTTTAAATAATAGTTTTTACTTAAAATTATCTTATCTTGGTAGTTGTTAAACTCAAGGATTTCTATTACCACTCAAATTGAAGTTAAGAAGATCAGTCATAATTCGATTTATCAGTCATAATTTTCGTAGGGATTGGGAGCCTGTGGCTGAGTGGCTAGCGCGCTAGTCTCGCACACTAAAGGTTGTAAGCTCGAATCCCAGTCCTGCCCAGATTTTTATACGTAAATAATTTAATTGGGATTCACTCACAGCCTCTCTCCCGGGTATGTGAGACCCTTAATATTCTGGTGTGAAATAGAGGTTGGTAGTGATGACCCCACCCTATAAAATTTCATCGAGAAACGTGGTGAGTATATTGTCCCAGGAGATTATACCATGCGGCCAAGGGCCTACATTTCCTGTCGCACCAGAGAAAAGTGAAAAAAAAAATTTCATAGGTATAATAATTTTTATGATATTTGACAAAATATGTTTTGCCTTTTTTTTACACGATTTTACTGTACTATAATACTCTTATATACAATTGAGCAAATTGTCTTTATCTGTGCCTTATTTGTGGTAATGAGGACTTATCTGAAAAGAGAAATCAGTCTCCAGTTTAATTTCTCTGATTAAGTCTGTAAGGACATTAATTTACTGTGTTATGAAAAAAACCTGTATGTGTACAATCTATGGGTCTTGGTCCAGTACATATAGAGATTCATACTGTTTGTAGGTAATCGTTTTGCATTAAATAGACTAAGGCTGTGTAATCAGGTAGAAATCATGGTCAACCACCAGGTTCTTCCACCCCTCTCCCCAATTTTAGAATACCCACTTTATGGAGACAGGGTGTGCCCACAGCCAGTGCCAGGATCACCTCACAGCTAAAATAACAGAATAAATAATTATTCTGCCACAATGGAGAGTCGAAACGTGGGACCTAGAGAACAGCAGACTGTATCCACTAGAACACCCTGCTCCCTGTGTACAATTTGGGGGCCCGGTAAGTGTTTTACCACCGGGAGCCCTTTATTGTGCCTTGACAAAAAAAGAAATACGTTCGTTTAAAGTATTTATTGATTTACAATGTTTATAATTAATGGGTCAGGTCCCTGTTAATATTTACGACTGGCGGGCGGCGTCCTCAGTCTCGTCTTCCCGGAAGTCCTCGGTCCGTGCTCCGTCGGTCCTGTTCTCGATACAGTGGCTGCTGCGTCTAACTCGGGACGGTGATCCATTGAGGGCGGCTACTCTATCTGGCCCGGGATGTAGATCCGTTCAGAGCTGCAGTCAGATGAGGAAGAGAGAAACTCCGGGGGAGCCCCACAGAAGTAAATTCTGTAAATGGTGGGGCTAATTCCGTCTGGAGCGTGCTTGCCCGCCTTTCCTGTATGGAAATAGAGACCCTGACCCGGGTAGCATTAGTTGCAAAATATTATGTACACAATAGTTATCTTTATAATAATCCCGGAGGAGGCTTAAATCCGACACCCTGAACCTGTAATATGAAGCTTTCCTATTTGGGTGGAATAGGTACTAGATTGCTTTAATTACTTACAATAATCTATAATGAAAAAGATGATGAAAGAAGATTATAACGAGATGATACTTATAAGTAAATAATGAAGGAAGATTAATGCCTATTAACAATTTTCACAATCGCAATACTTCCCCCAATTATATATTTTGTATATAGAAATGTGAAAGTCTCCCGAGGTCTGCTTTTCTCTTGATATGTGGAAGGATAAGCCTGGTCTGGGGTTCCTCTGGCTGATTATAATTGTTGTGTATAGGTGTGTGCATGTATTATTTGCTTTTTAAGATGTTCATTTATTTGTTAACTTTTTATTTATTGATTATGGAGTGTTATTATTATTATTTTATTGGCTATTATTGGGTTGTCTGGAAAATAATGCTGAGTTTTGAGATTTCTTTAAAATATCCCTCTACATAACGAACTGTTTATGTTATAACTGTATTATTAATTTTTATGAATTTCAACACTTATTAACACTAGAAAGACAAGAGCTTAGTATATACCTATATTGCCTGAAAGCAGTCAAAATGACTGCATTGGGAAAAAATAACTAATGCGCAAAGAAATTTGTTCAACAGCAATAAAATGCCAATAAATGCGCGTATTCCCGGAGGTGTAGTTGTCCAATCGTAATCCAAAATTAAGCAGGCTTCTTCTTCTGTGCACTTTTTTAAATGTTTGATAATATAATCATTTATTATCAACGAAAATGCACTGACGAGATTATTTGCCATAACGTTTCTTCTTGTGTAGCCTGTTGGTCCTGTCACACCCTTGAAAATGCATGTAGATGGTAGCCTTCCAGGAATACCGCCTTCGTCAAATTTCGACCAAACAGTACCATCTGCAGCTGTTTCGGTCTCCAGAGGGGTATTTCCAGTTTCTTCATCTGAACTAATTAGCAGCCTACGCCTTTTCCTGATCACATTGATGACATCTTCATTTTCATCATTAGTGATCACCTCTTCATCGCTCTCTTCAGCATCAGATGACTCACTTAGAACGTCTGACAGTGCGTAAAGTAGGCCTGACCAAAGTCAACACATGAGCAGCCTTATTGTTTAGAGTATGAGATTATATACTCAGTAATCCTCCTTTCTATCTGCGTTACATTACAGCGCGTTTAAAGGGAACAAAGCCTGTGACCAGGCCTTGCATACAGATTCAATAACAAGTACGAATTACAATAAGAATAACTTTAGTTATCGAACAACTGCAACTTATCAAGTATATGTTGAAATCGACAATTTATCATGAACTTGTATGTTATCGTGTTATTCCAGAGCCGAACTATTCTTTTCCAAGCAGTCAAAATGACTGCTTTTCGGCAGCATAGGTATAATATATATACCGGAAGTGAAGGAGAGGGGGGCAACAACAATGATTATTTAACCCATTTATATGTTGTAGAAAAAGTCACACAATTATAAGAAGCTGTGTCATTATTTAAATCATAGTTTTTTTAATTGGAATTCAAAAGCAGTCAAAATGACTTGCTTAGGCAATCTAGCGTTAATCCTCTTCTAAATGATAATATTTGTTTACCTCTGTAGCATTTCACTGCTTAAAAATAATTCAGCCTTTACTATGATGTCAACTCATGATATTTGTAAAATTTTGTTTAACAATTTTTAACTTCCCAGAATAGGGTCCAGATGGCCAGAAACGTCAAGATTGGGGCAAGGGTAGTATTAATGAGTGCATTGTTCAATGGTGGTTCAAACATTTTTGGATGGGAGACTTCAGCCAGACACAGCCTCTCTTGATGACGATGTTCTGTGGGCTTTGGTGGTAAAAAAACCCGGAACAACTGTTTAAGAACTTGCAGGGAAACAAACAACCATACCAAATCGGCTGTTGATGACAATTTCAAGGTTATTAGAAAGGTAAAAGCTTAAAAGTTGGGTTCCACACACATTAAACGGAAAAAAAACCTAGCGTTGTGGAGTTTGTAATACACTTCTTTGCCAAAAAAAAAGCGACCCTTTTCTGTCCAGAATTGTTACTTGTTATGAAAAGTGGATACTTAACGATAACAGTAGCCATTCTGGACAATGGCTTGACAAAGGAGAAACAGCACAACACTATCCAAAGCCCCCAACTCATCAATAAAAGGTGATGGTTAATGTTTGGTGGGCTGCATTTGGTTTCATATTCTGCATCTTCTTAAATACTGTAATAACCATCAATGCCAAATCGTATTGTAACCAAATTAATACAATTCATCAGAAAATGGTATTAATGAAGCCATCTTTGGTCAATCGGAAGAGACCCATTATGTTGCATGACAACACCTGGCCACATGTCTCATGTGTGATATCACAAAAACTGTTAGAGCTTGGATTCAAAACTCTGACATATCCGCCCTACTCCCTGTACCTCTTGTCTATGGATTATCTTTTTTTTCTTTTTTTTTTTTGACATCTGGACCACTACATATCTGACCAAAAGTTTAATAGACATAGGGAATTGGAGTTTATTCTCAAGTGGGGAATAATACTTTGAGGGAAGGAACAGTTGCCAACATGTTACCTGAAATGTAATTGATATTAGTGGAGTCTATTTTGATTAAATAAAACAGTTGTAAATTTTTCTTTCTTCAATTTTTTTTTTCTTACCAAAATTCTGTATTATTTTGTAGGAAACCCAATATTATTATATTTTCTTATAATTTTACTTTACTTTTTTTTTGTTAATATTGTGTGAATATAGTTTCAAAGCATTATTACTATATTCCGTGAAGAGACAGATTGTAACATTACTGAATAAAATTGTTTTATTATGTACAAAAAAGGAATGTAAAAGTAATTAAATCTCCTTCCTGAAGGAGTTAAAATATGTTGCTAAAACTGGTAAAGTATCTGTAAAGACTATTGAATGACAAAATGCATCCTGATGGGTAAGTAGGTGAAAGTTATTAAATTAATCACAATCTATTGTTTAGAAAACCCCCTATCAAAGCCAAATTATTAGGTTTACATATGAAGGTATTGTTTTAGACTGTTATTTAAGTATTTTTTGCTGTGAATCCTTTGCTAAAATTAAGAAATTATCGCGTTGTTTCACATGAAATGTCTGTTTTTACAGTTTCTGAAATACATAAAGGATTTTGCAGGTCTCTGTTGTTTTCTTCCGAATGTTTACATATTTAAAGTAAACAGTTTCTAATCCTCTACCTTCGCTAGAGTAATCGCTAATGTATTATGAACATTAGCTTCCCAATCAATTACCCACTTTTTAGTATACCTCCAAATATGAACATGGAAACACGAGTTTTTCGAGTAATATTTTTGTACGAGTTTCAACTCGGCCATTGAGCATCTGAGGCCGCTAGAAATATTTGCTAGGCGCTTGGGGAAGGGAGTGTTAATGAACGGACCATTCCCCGTTGGTTTGCTAAGTTTTCAGCTGGGGATACCGACTTGAAAAACTTGCCCCGAGGAAGACCTCCGTCCGTAATAGACAACGATGTCCTCAAACATACAGTAGAGGAAACCCTACCAAACAGTTAAAGGACTCTCAGCACAACTAAATGCAAGTGCATCTACCGTTTCCAGACATTTAAAGTGTATTGGGAAAGTAAAAAAGCTCGATACATGGGTACCTCATGATCTCACTGTGCGCAGCAATTGAAACGCCTTGAGACCTGCATTTCTTTGCTTGCGAGGCAAAAAACCGAGCCTTTCCTTGAAAGAATAATTACCTGCGATGAAAAATGGATCGAATATGACAATCAGCGTCGGTCAGGGCAGTGGTTGAACATCGACGAAACCCCGGGGCAAATGCCAAAACCGAATTTGCATCCCAAAAAATTGATGGTTACAGTATGGTGGTCCATGGCTGGGATAATTCATTATTCCAGATTTTACTATCTATCTTTTATCCACCTTTTCGTTTCATCCATTTTCCACAAGCATATGTCTCTTAGCATTCTACCTTCTGGTCTTCTTTTCAAATGTCAAATATCTACACCACTGGCATAATTTTTTTGTCTACTAATATATTTTCTGTTGCACTCTTGACTTTTTATATTCTGGATATTCCTCATCGCAAGTTGTCGATTTCTGTGGCCAGGAGTTTCTTGTGAAGATTGTCTTCTACAGTTCAAGGTTTTCTCCAGATCTCATAATACTCCGTAATATTATTTCATGGCACTTCTTCCCAGTTACAAGTCTTAGTCTTCTCCGACTCTTTCCTCCAACTGTCACGATCTTGGGCTAATACCGTCCAGTTCCTAACTCCCAATGTGCTGCGAGCATCACCTATTACACCATCTGACCATCTCAGCTTTGGTCTTTCTTTCTGGTTTCATGGATTGGCTGTGTAAGCAATATTTTGGGTATTTCTCCATCTTCCATTCTGGTAATATGCCTTGTATACTTTCAACACTTCAACTTCATTACTTTGATGTCAGCTTCCCCAAAAGCATTGTAGAGGTCCTGGTGTGTGTGCCGCTTCTGCTTCTCTCCAAATTTTACTCCAAAAACACAGTGAAGAACTTATGTTTCAGAAATGAGTATTTTTTTCTGAGTAGCCTTTAAAGTTGTCCAACACTTCGATCCATAATATATTCATAACACTAAATAATGAACTTGTTTAAATATAACTCTGAATAATATGATTTTGTTAATTATTGATGTATTTCTTTCATTGTTGATCTTTTAACTGTTAAATATTTAATAGTAAACTAAATATTTGGGACAACCAGGTTTTTAGTAATGGCTCATTGAAAATTTAATTGACATTGAATTAAAATTTAATTTCAATATAGGATTTTTCTATTATATTTTACTTTTATCTATTTCTTTGAAACTAGATTTTCTTAAATATTCCAAAAGAATAATATTTGTGACTTCTATTTCATAGGTTTATGAGGGTCAGGTCAGGGCTTCAGCAACATCTACTGCGAGGATTGACTCTGAATTAGATAAAGTTGCTAAGCGACTTTCCTTTTTATCTCTTTATGATAATGTTAAAACATCACCTGAATCTCCAAAAAGTCCTGAAACAAAGCCTTTTGAGAATGGCAATGGTGTGGTAAGTAGAAATGTACCTTCCTCTTTTATTTGTAGAATTTTTTACTCTTCCTTTTTTGAAGGTATATTCTTCAGTGTTATATTCTTAATTTTTCATGTTCAATAAAAATGGAGTTTCTAAAAAATGAATGTGTAATGAAGAAGATTGAAAAAATAAAATTAATATAGATGAAATTAAAAAAAGTTAAATACATCATAAACTTGGGTCAAACTATTATTTTCTACATTTTTGTATGTCACATCTCCTGTATAGTCATTCAATATTATTCTTCTTATGAAGTAATTAATTATGAGTTATATTGTTGTTCTTACCATTGTTGTAAAGATAGTCTACAAAACTTATCATAGAAAATCAATTTACTTGTGTGTGATGTGGTTACAAAAATAAATAAAATAATATATTAAAAGGGCATTACCAAGTATGAGGAAGAGAATTACCTAGCAGCTATATTTTAGCTTTATTGAAGGAGCTCTCTTATCCAGCAGCTTCTCAGAGCCTTCTGCAGTTATAGTCATGTCTTGAATGAGTTTATTAGAATGACCTCAAACCTTTTGTAGTGAGTCTGTGTTTGTTGTTTGACTACCAGCTTGTGTAAATTGGTGTTAAATTATGTTACTTTCATTTTAGGAAACAGTAGGTATCTCAATCCATTGTATTGAAAATTGTAGTTAATCCACAGGAGGGAATAAGGGAGCTAATTTTGAAACCGGTCTTAGGTATTCTCCAGTAGCTGTTCTGACTTGCCACTCTAGTTAGTTACCCCATTGTCTCCAGGAAACACACCAATGAAACGACCCTTTGGCCATCTATTCAATTGCATGTTTGGATCCTTCAACAATACCATGGTGCCAGTTGTTACATTAGGTGTATCTGTAGTCCATTTTCCACGTTGTTGTAGGCAGTTCAAGTAGTCTTGTCTCCAGCGATTCCAGAAATCTTTGATGCTACGTTTTAAGAGTTGCCATCGAGTGAGACGATTAGATAAAATGTCATGAAGGTCTTGGTCTGGTAATGCCAGCAATGGTGCACCAATAAGAAAATGTCCTGGTGTCAATACGTCAAAGTCCTCAGGAGAGGAAGATATTGGATGTAGAGGTCTGGGATTGAGAATAGCTTCGATACCCGCTGTTATAGTTGTCATTTCCTCTCAAGTTAGATTTTGGTCTTTTACAACCCGGGTGAGGTGAAACTTTAGCGATTTTACTCCTGCTTCCCAAATACCACCAAAATGAAGGAGGGATAAAACATTGAATGCCACATGTTGTAAGATGGTCTTCAATTTTCTGCTTGGCAGACTGAAGATTTCACCACACATATAACTCTTTTAAGCGTCGATAAGCTCCTATGAAATTGGTCCCATGATCAGACATGATTTTCTGCGGTAAACCGTGTCGAGCAATGAAGAGATCTAATCCCGCTAGGAAGGCTTCTGTTGTCAGTTGAGAAATAATCTCCACGTGTATTGTATTGCCTTTGTACTGAGTTAAACAAAGAGAGCTACATATGCTTTCTGAACTGCAGCTTTGTGCTTGAGCGATTCTCTTAACAGAAATGGACCAGCGAAATCTACTACTATTACGAGGAATGGTCGTCCTTGCTGGAAACGAGATGGTGGTAAGTCAGCCATGCGATAAGTGTAATTCTTCGCCGACAATTCGTGACATCTTAAACACTGGTGAACTTGTTGTCGGACTAAACGCCGACCTGATAATATCTAAAATTTTCTTCTGAGTAATGACTGCAAAATTTGAGGACCTGAATGTAGATATGTCAAATGGTAATAGTCTACAAGCAAATTTCAAAGTGGGATTTACGAGGGAGTAGTATTGGATATTTAGAATCTTCAGATAGTGATTGCGCTCATTTTGCAATCTACCGCCCATCCTAAGGATACCCACCGAATCAACAAATGGAGACAATGATCGCAGACTTATTCTGTCAGACTTCTCAGTAGGTATGGCATTAGAGAAATGGTAAGTTTGAATAATTTTATCAGCATAGTAGCGGTGTCTCTAATCTCGTTTAACTTTAATGAACCAATTTTTCTTTCATTCTTGTTGGGTCTGATGTTATTACAGAATCTGTGAATATAGCTGAAAACTCTAATTAGTTTGCTATAAGAAGAAAACTTGTTAATTTCTTCTATGATTTCCAGGGTATTCTTACTATGTGTTAACATAACCCTTACTTCTGATTTGATTTCTGGTAGTGGTGGAGTATTACAAATATCTATTTGATCTAAAGGCCATTCTGCCTTAGGAAGTCGCAGCCAATCAGGTCCTATCCACCAAGATGTATCATGAATGAGGTCTGTAAAATCGACACCACGAGAGGTGACATCGGCTGCATTATATTGGGAGCGAATATGGTGCCAGGAAGCCGACTCAGTTAGATCCAGAATTTTTGCAACCCTATTAGCTATGAATGTCTTCATTTGATGGAATGGCATTTGAAGCCAAGCTAACACTGTTGCTGAATCAGACAGTAAAATTACTGGCATGTCCTGCAATTGTGATAAAAATTCTTGAAGGGCCTTTAAGGTTTTCACTAATAGTACTGCAGCGCAAAGTTCCAGCCTCGGAATGGTGACTGGTTTTAAGGGAGCCAATTTCGTTTTGGAAAAAACAAGATTTGTTGTGACATGGCCAGTTTTACTCTCACTTCTAAAATAAATGACTGCTGCATATCCAAGCGATGAAGCATATCAGAAACCCAACTAGGCAGTTCTGTGATTGTCCATTTGAAATTATTCTCCTGGGAATGCTTATTTCGGCCAACTTAGGTAATTCCATGAAAAACGTGTGCCATCTTTTCTGGATGTTCATAGGAATCTGATCGTCTCAACCAATCTTTAAGCCTCCACAGTTGTTGCCAAAGTGTTTTCGCTCTGAAAACAACAGGTGCCAAATATCCCAATGGATCATACACACGGGCTATAGTAGACATGAGACCTCTTTTTGTATTGGGTTGTGTCACATGAAATGTCCGTTTTCAAGGTAAAGGATTTTTATTAAAAATACGATAGGAAAACAAGATAATTATATTCGAAGTATTTACCTTCTTTTTCTACACATTTTTCCCAATGTGACACCAACTTTTTTATCCCCGAACTGAAAAAACTCTGAGCTTTGAAGTGAAACAAAATCTGAAAATGCACTTTTCACTTGATCACCATTTTCAAAAAGTTTTCCTCTGACGAAGTTGTCTAAATTCCTGAACAGGTGGTAATCTGTTGGAGACAAGTCGGGAGAATATGGTGGGTGCGGAAGAACTTCGTAGCCCAGTTCTTTCAATTTTTGAAAGTATGTTTTGAAACATGGGGTCTTGCTGCCGCTCAGTGAGATCATGAGGTACCCATGTATCGAGCTTTTTTACTTTCCCAATACACTTTAAATGTCTGGAAACGGTAGATGCACTTGCATTTAGTTATGCTTAGAGTCCTTTAACTGTTTGGTAGAGGTTTCCTCCTACTGTATGTTTGGGGACATCGTTGTCTATTACGGACGGAGGTCTTCCTCGGGGCAAGTTTTCCAAGTCGGTATCCCCAGCTGAAAACTTAGCAAACAAACAGGGAATGGTCCGTTCATTAACACTCCCTTCCCCAAACACCTTGCAAATATTTCTAGCGGCCTCAGCTGCTCAATGGCCGAGTTGAAACTCGTACAAAAATATTACTCAAAAATCGCGTGTTTCCATGTTCATATTTGGAGGTATACTGAAAAATGGGTAATTGATTGGGAAGCTAATGTTTATAATAAAAAGGTAGATGATTAGTAACTGTTTACTTTAAATATGTAAACATTCGGAAGAAAACAACTGAGACCTGCAAAATCCTTTATGTATTTCAGAAACTATAAAAACGGACATTTCATGTGAAACAACCCAATATAGACAATGTCTCTTGGTGTTACACGGTACGATAACCGATCATGGTTTGGTTCCCACTGTATACCCAGGATTTTAATTGCTTTGTCTTCCATGTTACTAAATGATACAGTGGAATCAATCCCTTCAGATGAGACATTTCTTGTGAGCTGACATTGCTAAATGACTTCTTCAGTGTGAAACCACCTTTATTTAGCAGGTCAATAAGCTCTTTTTGTAGTTTCAAGGCCTCTTCTAGTGTTTCAGCACCAGTCAACAGATCTAAAGCTTGTGAAGTGAGAGGATAGTTATGTCCTTCTTCTATGACAAGTTGGTAGGTTACCCTTATGGCTAGGAAAGGAGAACACGATAATCCAAAGGGCAAGAGATTAAATTCATATTCCTGAATGGCATCAGCCTGGTTGAATCGAAAAAATAGGTGTTGGAACAATCGATCTTCGGGGTGGATCAAAATTTGTAGAAACATTTGGCATATATCTGCGGATATTACATACATTAAGAGGTAAACGGAATTTCAACAAGATATCCTTTATGTCGTGCTGTAATTTAGGCCCTGTTAGAAGATGACTGTTTAATGACCCAGATGCAATGGTTGCAGAAGCATCAAAGACAATTCGCAGATGTGTGGAAGAGCTATCCATATAAATTCCATGATGCGGAAGGAAGAATTTTCCTGGTCGAGATGTAGGCGAAAGGTATTGTTTGCTGTGGTACTCTTGAAATACACTATCATATTCATGTCTCAGGTTAGGGTTCTTGGTCAACTTCTCCTCTAACTTTAAGAAACAATGGATGGCAATTTATATGGAAGCTTGTAAATTGAATGATTCGCTTTTCATTCAGATATATAGTTAGTCTACCATTGAAAAGCGAATCAAATATCTGCCATGATCATCCCTCGTGTGAGACCTTTTAAAATGTTCCTCAGCCTCAATATCTTCAGGGTTCAACTGTGGAACAGTAGAGACTTCCTCGATTTCCCAAAATTTATTCATAACCCTCAGTAATGTTTCCTCTTCAATATCTGTTTCGGCTACAGTAAACATCGCTGTAGAGTATGAGTTTGGCGGCCGATTAGGAATTGGTCCAACTAATATCCAACCAAATGCCGTATTAAGAGCATTAGGGAGGTCTTCTGAGGTCTTTTGCATTTTACCCGTTAGTACATCACCAAATAGATTGGCCCCCAATAAAAAATCGGGAATAGGATTAGAGGGCATGTTTGAGCTGATCTGGTCAATTACAATAGTGCAAGTTTCCATCTCCGGACCATCTTCTGTTTCAGGTATAAGTGAACATGAAACCCGGTATTTTCCTCCTGAAATTGGTTGGTTCCCGAAACCTACTATTTGATGAGGGCTTCTAAATTTTGGTAGCCCCAATTTCTTTACAAGTTGTGAGGTGATAAATGACCTTTGGGACCCACTATCTATTAGTATTCTCAAAGGATGATATTGTCCAAAATTATCCTTTATTCTTTCTTGAGCTGTTCCAAGTAGAACATTAAGGTTGCCAGAAGTTGATGACAAAAGAATAGTGGTATTATTTGATAGTGAAGGTTCATTAGAGTTTGTCCGAAGCTGAGGCGGCTGGTGGGAAATAAGTGGAACGGAAGAATGATTGGCAGTTTCTTTGCTTGGTCCAGGGTAATTTGTTTTCCTACTATTTTGATTATTATGGGTAGATGTTTCAAAGGTCGAAAAATGGAGCAAGCTATGATACCAGCGGCTACAATACTTACATGAATGTTTCGATGGACACTTGGCATGAGAATGACCTAATCCAAAGCAGTTCAAGCAACGATTCAAAATCTTCATCTGATCGAATCTTTGTTTTGGATTCATTTTTCGAAACGAAGAACAGTCAGCAATGCGATGAGAGCTGTTACACATTGGACAAACAATATTATAATTTATATTGGACATGAGGACTCGTTTTGGAATTATCCTGTCATCAGTGTACGACGGAGACCATCTGGAGGTCGAGGTTAAAGCTGTCAATTGCAGCTCCACTATTTGTTGAGTAATAAATTCAGAAAATTCTTGAAATGTGGGTAATTCTGGTTTTGAACTAAATTTCATCTCGAAACGCTCTCTAGTTTTATGATCCAGCAATCAAAGAATGTAAGTATACAATATAAAACCAGATGGATCTGGGAGCTGCAATTTAAGAAATGCCGTCGTGCTCTCTAAAACAGTCGATGACAAATTTTCTAAAGAAGACAACGACTGTTTGGTCAGCATTGGAAAATTAAAAATATATTACTAAATGATGGGTTGCCTGAATTCTTAGACTGTCAAAACGCTTAGTAAGGGCCTCTCAAGCTGTGGTATATACTTGTTGTGATATTCGAATAGCCGATATTGTTTGTGCTGCAGCGCCTTTTAAATTCGATTTTAGATAGTCAAATTTTTGGACTTCACTTAGATCCTCATTTTCATGAATTAGCGAGACAAAAGTGTCTTTCAATGCAGGCCATTCCGATTTATTTTCTGAAAACGAAGGGATATTAATTATGGGAAGTGTCTCTAATGAAAACAAGTGTCTCGCGCATGCTTATCATGGAGAGATGCATCAGTAATGGCAGATTCATTATTAGACCCAGACGAAACATCAAAAATTTGTTTTTTATTTTATCATTTAAGTCTTTGTACTCTCCAATAGCTTCCCACATTACTTTTGATATTTTCCTAATTTCATTATATTTATCAATAAATTTCTCGTGGGTAGAATCTAGTCGAGAAAGTTTTGTCCTAAATAATCCCTTTTTACTAGGATCGGAACTCGATGCGCGCCCCAATGTACAAGTTTCTAATAAATCATCGGCGAGATCGTTAAATTCCTCAACTAAAAGTTCTAAGTCAAACTCCCCCTTAGAGGATGCTGTTTTAGGTGGCATTATAAAGCTGTTGATAAAAAAATGGTATTTGAACGAATAATAAAATAGTTAAGCCTGAAAATAACACCAAAAATTTTAAAGAAAATTAATCTAATATTTCAATAAATAATAATTAAATAAATGGTTAAATTTATTTGGTTAATATACGATTAAACTAACAATTAAGTACTCAAAATCCGGTCCGGAGGACCAAACTTATGTTGGGATGAGTGACGTTAAAACAAAATAAACGAAAGATGGGCTAACGTATACTCGATCCCGTTTCGAAAAGAGCTGGTCTTGAGTACTTAACATTAAAATAAAAAAATAGGTAATATTAAATAAAAACATGAAATTGAATGTAAACAAAATAAATAAAAGTTAAATAAAAAAATGAGGAAAATTTACAGTAAAATAAAAATCATTTGATTTATAAAAAAATTCTTCGACTAACCAAACTATAAAACAAATAAGTTTAAAAATTGGATTAGTGTGTTAGTAATACAAAGAATGGTACAAAAAAAATGAACAAATATAATGAGAAAAAAATTATCAAGGATAGTTAACTGTCCATAAATTCTTCGGTTCCGCACGACGGGTAGGCGACTCTAGAAGGACGGCGATCTTCAAGAAGACGAGACGAAGTCCTGATCAAAAAATGGTTTGAAGGTGCCAATCGAGAAAAGCGTGCTCTCAGCTTACTAGTACGAACGGTACTGGTTTGAAGGCAAGGGGGGCACTCTTATCTGACTAATCCTTAACTACACTATTGAATAGAAACACTAGATGTAAATAGAACACATAAACTAACAAAAAATAAAAATATTTTCCTCATTAAAAAAAAACTATTTTTAATTTAATTTAATTTTTTAAATTCAAAACAAAATATACAGGTAACAAAAAATATATAAATAATTTTCAGGCTCAAACAGATACTGTTTATGAGATATGGTTGTTTCATTGCCTCATGTGGCTCATCAGGAAATTTATAAGGGAATATGTTGTGAACCATATGTTAATGTGTTCTAGTTCTCGGTACTCACTTGTATTGAAGAGCTCTAATTTCTAGTGCTGGAAGATATGTATTGCATTGATTATCCATTTCTTTTGTTTAAGACTATTTATTTTGGTAATATTTATTTTATAGTTTTAATTTTCTTTCTATTCCCATAACTTTAGAAAGTTTAAATAAATTTTTTTACAAAGGAGCACTTCTAATTGCCAATATCAGTTTAACGTCTACGTTTCGAGGTCTTTTGTCCACATTATCAAAACTAAAAATAAAAGATTCACAAAATATATTAAATCAACATCCATTAAATAAATTACATAATAAAGATGTTCACATTTTTTATACATATATTTTTAAAATATAGACTAAAGAGAGAAATGCTTTATTTATTTGGTAATGCTGCCCAAATACATCGGGTTGCTTACATAACACAGCATACTGTATCAATCCCTTGGACATATTCACGTACATTTTCAATTTTTTTTTTTTTTTTTTTTTTGCTATCTTAATACAATTTTATAATTTTTTTTTTTCCTCTTTTAGCTATTTACATTATTTTATTTTATTTCTCTCTTCCACTATATTTGAAACTTATATCTCTGGTGCGCACATTACATAATCAACATATAATCAAATTCACCGTTTAATCGCCATACAGGTGATGGTGGATAATCCCCAGGGAGTCCAAAATCACGTTTTCTGCTAACACCGCTATATCTTTTTTATCGACACCCAGGTCTTCCAGGGATCGCTCCGCGAGATCCAAACCATAGACCTTTAACGGAGAACTGTCACTCGCCTAATGTCTCGCGGAACTTTTCTTTTAGGAAAGGGATGCATTTCTCGTAGATTGCTCTCTTCTCCCTTTCCACTACACCTGCTTGATCGAGGTCATTAGTCTCATATCGAACGGTAGGGTCCAGGATCATTGTAGAAGTTCCTTTCTTCGGGAATGCGACGATGTCTGTGTACCTAACTGATCCGTCCGTATCAATGCAGTAGACCTCATCAAAACAGGTGAAATCTTTTTCCCTGAGGAGTTTTGCTAACTCGTTCTTAACCCTGTGGTGCCGACGCGTGATGAGGAGGGTGTTGTTGGGGCAATTTCTCAGCACATGGGCTGGTGTTTCAGACTCTCTGCCACATTTGGGACAGAGGGACCCAACTTCTCTCATTTGTCCGCTGGCTCCTGGGACTCCACGCAGGGGAGCATAGTTTATGTTCAGTTTCAGGGCATTGGACCATTCTGACCCTGAGAGAACTTGCTTCTCTCGTAGATATCTGTTGGCTCTCGGAGTATCTTTGAAGTGTCGAACGCTATTGCCCTGCCACCTGCAATTGGCTTCTTCTTCAAACGCCTTTTCCCGAAGCGACTGTCGTAGAGCTTTCACACTTCTGTCGTCCCGCTCAACCTCCAGTCTTTCAGCGCATTCAGCGATTTCTTCATCATACCGAAATATAGACTGGAAAAGGGCATCCGGGACATTAGACAGTTGCTGGGCAACGGACCAATGTTGTAGTGGAGCCTCCCATTGACAGCTGACCAGTCCTAGACCTCGATATCTCTGCGGTGCATGCAACATTGCTGTGGTATCTTTGTAAGGAGCGCAGTCTGGAGAGGATATACAAGCCCCGGGAACAAATATTGATTGACAATGTTGAGCTTCTGTTCCGGTTTTAGGAGGGGAGAGGTAACCAACTTATCCAAATTGGCATTAAATTTAGTCACCGAATCTTCATCAAATACCTAGCTCTCCCGAGAACGTCAGATAGTTGATTTTATCTCCTTCTTTTACTGTTCAGATGACATCTCCGTTCTCAAGAGAGAGCGTCATCGACCGCAGCTCCCCCTTATCTAACACGACACCTATACTTTTTTGTGGGTTTATGGCCAGACCAATCTCCGCAAGCATTCTTTGTGTGCCACTGACGATTCTTTCTGCAGCACCCTTGTCGCGCGCAGAGACAGCCTGATCGTCCGTGTACCCTGTAAGGACCACACTTTCTTGGTTTCCTCTTAAAACATAACCAAATCTTTTGGCAAATTCTGCCTCGGACAGGTCGTGGTACAGATGATCTATGGCCAGGTTGAATAGCGATGGCAGCAAGGGCCCTCCTTGTGGTAGCCTCGCAGCACTTTGATCCGGCCAGTCGAATTGACTCCCACACTTATCTTGATCTCATTGGTGCCCAGAAGAGCTGCAATTACATTCCTCAGATCCGGTGACACCCCCCTCGCCTCTAGTGAGCTAATGATGTGCTCATGCCCAACATTGTCAAAAACGCCAATCACATCGAGGAAGACCACTGCGCAATAATTTTTCTTGTTTTTGGCGTCCTTAATGATCATGTCAATGATCCTCGCGCTTACGTGTGCTCCCGGTAGGCCCCTGATAAAGCCTCTTTGATTTTTGCTGAAGGTGATCTGTTTTCTTAATTCCTGGTCCAGAACCTTCTCAATAATTTGGCGCACAATAGAATATATAGTTATGGGTCTCCATGATGAAATATGTTTAATATCCCCTTTTCCTTTATAGATGAGTATTGTGCGCCCTTGACGAAGTGGTTCTGGTACATAACTCACCTTCAGCATGATCTCTGCAATTACCTTGATTATGTGTGAAACATCAAAATATTTAATTGTGCGGACTAACACTCCGTCGGGCCCCGGCAATGTGTCCAATGATGTTGATTTGATTGATTTTGTTATTACCTGAATATCAATGGACATCATATTTGGTATCGGGGCACATTTTTTGTAGTCCGCACGTTTGTGGAGTTTTTCACGTTCAAAGAGGCTTTTGAAGTGTTGTTCGATGTCAGCCACCTTTATCGGGCACTGCTTAGGAGTGTCGGCATTCATAACAGTTTGTACAACTTTTTTCTTTCTGTTGTAATAGTTGTACTGAGCAACTTCGTATTGGTACTGCTCCTGCCGACGACTCCTGTCTGCCTTATTCGCTCACTGAGGATTCGAAACTTTTCTAGCATCCTTATCCGGCATGATAGTTGTATTCTTTTTTCTCATTTTATAGAATTTAACGTCAGGGTGCTGTGGGCCAGGTAATTCTGAATTTATATTCTTTAGAAAATTTAGGAAGTTAGCCACTGCTTTATCGAATTCCTCAGTGTTAAAGTAATTTCCATTTTGAATGTCTCGGAAGGTGGCCAACCATTTATTGATCTCATTCTTCACTCCTTCATCCTCTCCAGTTGCATTATTAAATTTGTTTCGAATTAGGCCCCTTAATTTATAGTTATTTGCCTCCCTGGGTTCCCTATGTGGGTTGCTAGACCCCTGTCGCCTTTGAACAACATACCACAAATAGGACAGACCTTATCATCAGTTCTGGGGGGGGGGGAGGAGTGATCATTGCTTCTTGATACCTTATTGGTCGCTTCTGTTGTCTGGGGTAGCTTGGACAAATTAAGAAATATATCATCCACCGATACATTTTTGCCCAGCACTTGTCCTCCGTCCTCTTGCCATTCTACCTTAACAATTTGATTTTCACCTCCTGCGGTAGCTACAGTTACCATAGAGCGGGCCACTATTTCTTGAGCTTGACCTTCCGATCTTAAAATCCATACTGTCTGTCCTATATCCACTCTGTTACATTTATTTGAATCCATTGCTTCAATGTTCGTTATGATACCAAGCCACGCAATACACCCGTATGGCAAAAATTCATCAACCTATATTGGCAAACAACGCCCAGCCAAGTAAAACATAAATATAACTTGGCTTTATCATTCAATAAAATATTAAAATACAGAGCAATCACATAAATATATGTACTAATGGATAAAGCTAAAAAGTTTGAATATATGGTTAAATTATAAAACGATAATAAATAAATAAAACTTATAAATAGATAAAACTTAAAAAAATTAAACAAATATGTTAAAATTTAGTACAACAGTTAAAATTTAAGAATATAATATATGGGTTAGTAAGATAGATATAAATAAGTTAAAGATATTAAAAAATTATATGCTATGTTATTAAATTTAAAAGGTATATAAATACGTTAAAATTATTAAAAAATATATATTTATATATCAAAAACTATGCTAAAAAAAAAAGATTCAATAAATTTAAAAAAGCACATAAATAAATAGATTAAAATATATAAATATGTTAAAAAAATTACGAAATAAAATAATTAATAGAGAGATAAATAGTTGAAAAAAGAAAAAATTAGGTTGATAGTGATTAAACCATTTAAAAAATATATACTCTATGTGCGCACCATATAGCTATGCTACCAATACTGATATAATTCTTGATTAATTATTAATAATAGATAATAATAATAGGCCTAGCGAACCCAAGGTTCGATGTCGATACCACCAAATTCCGCCTACACAGACTCGTCCAATGTTCACCATTCAAGCCCAAGCCCCCGAGATCAGCCTTAACGCAATCCTCCCATCGACGCTTCGGCCTGCCTTTCGGACGCCTACCAGTCGGTTCAGCGAATACCAATTTGATTCTCCGAGATGCTATCAAATCACTTATATTCACAGGATACAAGTCCCGCAATTCCGCGTTGTGCAACCTTCTAAACTCCCCAGTGGCCTAATCTCTCTTCGGACCAAATATTTTACGCAGTACCTTATTTTCGAACACCTTAAGTCGTTGTTCATCCTTCAAAGTAAGCGGTCATGTTTCACATCCGTATAGAACCGTCGAAGAATAATAGTTTTATAAATTCTAATCTTTAAGTTTTTAGATAGAAGCCTCGAACTAAGTAACTTAGCAACTGAATAATAACACGCATTTCCCACCTTTAACCGGGACTTTATTTCTTCCTGGATTTCATTTTTCTTGTTATCATTGAACCTAAATACTTGAATTTCTCAACGTGTTCAAAAGTATGCCCTGATACATCAATATCACCATGATCGCCACCGTTTCTGCTACTAATCATATATTTCGTCTTATCGGTATTCAATTCGAGTCCTATTTCTTTACCGGTTTTTATTAACACACTTGTATTAAGCTGTATGGTTTCCATGTCTTCACCTAGCAGTACCAGATCATCGGCATACCCCAAATCCGGAATCTTGCAACCCATATTTAAACCTTTCTCGGTACACATCACCTTTTCTATGACATATTCTAAAGCTATATTAAATTAATAATAATAATTAAATAATATTAAATTAATATTAATAATTAAAATATTAAATATTAAAATATATATATATATATATTATTATTATTAATAGATAATTATTGTAAATTACTCTATATCAAAAGACGTTGGGCTCGTGGGATGACACTTGAAGGATGGATAAGCTGACAGTGACCATGAGGCCAGCTGGAGCTGTGGGGTGGGGGACTACAGGTCTCAACTCCACGGCTGATAAGGGTTCAATGCTTGTTGAAATGCCACTTCGTTCATCTTTGATTCCTAGCGACGATCTCGGTCCGACATTCACCAAAATTTTGAAGACAGGCACTAGCCTCTTGCTCTGCAATTACTCGATCACTGATAAGGCTGACGAAGAACCGATGTGTCTCTGTCAGTGACCCGAGCCGAACTCCCCCCAAAAAAAAAAAAAATATGTTTTAACCTAATAAATAGATATTGCAAGTTAGAAGTGGTCATTTGTAAAAAAAATAATTGATTTTTTAATGAATTAACCTCTTATATTTTTTATTTCAAATATTACCCATATAGCCTTTGAATCAGCCAGGAGGATGTACAGTTGAAGAGCTTGACCCAATGGAGCTTTCATTAAGATCTGAATCGCCCATGTTTTTTGAAGGATACCACCATGTCTTTCGCAGAAAGAAAAAGGCATTTAAATCTATTACAAATGCAATGGAACATACCTGCAAGGTATATCACTTAAAATACCTAGATATATATTTTAATATACATTTTTAATATATGTTCTATGATGATTACTTATTTTTTAGATATTTGCTAATCGGATTGGACCTGCTCTACTTCAGGAGAATTTCCCAGCCATTTTGGTGGATTTTAATTCCTTTCAAGTGTTCTTGGCTGGGTGTTCAGCAGATCGGAGATTTGTGGATATAGATTTGTCTAAATCCCATTATAGACTTTCTGTGCTATTAAAAGAAACCATAGTTTCCATTCCTGAGGCCAGAGGAAAAGCCATTGATTTCCTTAGTGAATTAATTAGGTGAAATTAAGTTGATCATTTTTAACTTTCCCTTAAATTACTATTAATCATAGAAAAACCATTATTATTCTAGGTTAAGTAGGAAAGAATAAGTTTAGATAATCAAAATGCATGTTAGTAACAAGCAAAGTTATATTGGAGATGACCTATATTGGAATCTTAACTCATTTTTGAAGATCATACGATATATCAACCTATTGGCTGTTTGTTTCTTTCCTTTATCTTCACATTACATAGAAATAATATTATTATGAATATGAATTTCATATGTACTTGTAGTTAATAGGAATCAACTGATAAAGAAATTTTATGTATTGACACCTAAATCTCCAAAATTGATATCCCATTATCCAGGCCTATGACCCCTTTTTTAAACATATAGAATGCAGCAATTTCTTCATTTTTTTTTTTCTCAGCACATAGGGCCCATTAGATATAATTGAAAATTATGAGTAAACTTTTTTCAATAAAAAGAATCACCCTTGCAAATTTCATGAAAAGTGTACCGGTTTTTCAATGACTCACTATTTCATGACTGTATTACTATTTTTCTCTATTCATAACTCGAATTTGTGCTTTGTTTCATTTTAGCCTTGATGAAGTGAAGACCTGCAATGAGGGTTGGAACATTGGTTTCACTATAAGCCATTTAAACTATTTTTGTAAAATCATTTATCACCCAAACTATCCAATCCATCATTTGTGTTAAATATGATCAACTATTTTTTTTAAATATAATTAATTTAAAATAATTTTTTCTGCATGGATGTGAATATATTCTTGTTATTTAGTAGAACCCCAATAATTCGTTTAGTCAAGGGACCTAGGGTTAAACTAATTAAAACTTATTATATTATTAAGGGTTAAATATGATTCCCAATTATCAGTTGTGACAAAATAATTACATGAGCTAACAGCATTAACAGAAAATGTGATTAATATGTATATGTTTTTATGCTTTTTACGAATATGGGACAATTATATTATAACAAAGTTCATAAAAATTTACTTTTTCTCCAAACTTGGGTTAAACCTGTTATGAGTTGTAAAGAATGTACTTACACACTGTTTTCATTATCATCTCACTGAATTAGTAGAAGATATATTTTCTATTTTAAAAAACATATAGCCATATATAATGTGCCATATATAGCCATATAAAACATATAGTGTAGTATACACCTCATCGATCACACAAAAATAAATTTTTATTTGGCACCGTTATGTCATGTTCTCCATATATCTCACTTTCTGTTATCAATTTATATTTTCCTTTATTACAATAACTAACCACAAACAATGCTGTATAGACATCCTCACTCATTACATGATAACTTCATTTAATTTTAATTGTGCACTATTTAAAATGAAACAACTTGTAATTACATGTTTAAGTTAACTACATTTTTTGAATGTTATTCAAGTTATGGCTTCTAAAGTTTTCCTAGTGCTTAACTGAGCTGTTTAAATTGTGGGGTCAGTTAATTTAAAAAAAATAAAAATGCTGGGAGGATACATTGCTAATAAATGAACATATCAGTTTGTTTCTCCTAACTGACTGTGGCTTTAATGATTTATTTAATTGAAAGACTTTTTGTACATTCTTGGAGACAATGTATTGAATGGCCTAAAAGAAACATCACAAAAATGTAAACATAAAAAAATTTATTAAAACTATTTCCTTTTGCTCCATCTCCTCCTTGCCTCCTTGAATTATCCCACAATATGAATTATTTAAAATTGTTTACCTCAACTACAGAGTTGAAGGCTCTTACCTTACTAAAGGATGAAAATATAAATTCTGAATTTCTAACAATACTTAGATGTTTTTATAAATTATAAAGATTTTGTTCTTGGGTCTAGTGAATTCATAGAAATAATCAGGATATAAGAATTATTTCTGTAAATAAAATATCATGATTCTCATGTATTTAAATTGTTAATCACACTAAATTGATCCTTTTTTAGACTAAATTTTGTGCATGTGCTAATTTTGTGTAATCTTTGACATATTTGTTATTCTAGCTCTAAACTTGATGATATGATTGAGAGTGACAAAATCCCGAGGCAAAACTTAAAAGGTGCTATGCTCTGCGTCTTTAGATTTACAGTTGCCTCTTATCATGTACATCTATTGAAAATATGCCTACTGGAGCTAATGCAGACATTTTATGGACAGCTGCTGAATCTTGTCAATGTATTATTCCTACCACCAAGGTTCCCAGAAGATTTCCATTAACAAATATGTGCCCAAGAACTCTGTTTAGTGGTAATGACTTCACTATCTAAGTTTTGTTAATTGCCTATGATGTAATTATTTTTTTAGCATCCGAATACTGCCGAGGTAGAGCGGGCTTGCTGGACCAGCTGGTAGTGAGGCAACTGTGCCTGCTGGACCGACTACTTTTTGACTCAGATATTTTTCGAATTTTAATTAGTTTTTTTTCAGTTTTATTTTATTCTTTCTCTTAAAACTTATTGTTACAATCAGATATATTGCGTGAAATATTCGATATGTGTTTGTAAAAATTCTTTAATTATGCAAATTTCTTCAAATATGCAATATACAATTTAACCAGTAGTATCCTAGATACATGATTCGGATAGGAAATTGATTTCCGGGATGCCTAGAGGCTCTAAACAAAATACACAATTGCATAGAAATTTGCTCCCAGTATTATAGCCTCAATCTCAATAATATTGCCAAAAGTGGATTCTTAAACATCTATTATCAAGGAAACGTTTTTCACATTGTCAACCACACCACTAGATGGCTCTAGAAACAGAGCTACTAAAGTAGCTAACGGACTTGAAACGTTGGTGAATCAAAGCTACTATAGTAGTCCATGGTTCGTGGTGCCCACCTTTCACCGGACTACTATAGTAGTCCACGGATGCTAAAGGGTTAATGTTCAACTTTAGGTATTAGAGCATTTATTTAAGCAGAAGAAATTATAAATTTAACAAGTCTTAACTTATGAAATTTACTAAACTGTATTTAAACTTATTATTTAAATTTATTTTAAGTTTTTGACTACACCAAAATATGGTTATAACCATATTTTGAGTAGTCAAAAAATTAAATTTATGTAATAACAAACCCAAAATTTGCTAAATTGTGAAGTAACAATTGAAAAAATGTATACAATGTCTTAAGTAGCATTTCAAATATGCAAAAATCTAATATTCATTGTTTTATCCTTCCATTGCGATTTTTATCTCTCTTAACTTTGAAAGCAATGCAGGGCCTAAGACCTTGATGAATTCAAATAATATACAGGTAATATTTTTATGAATATGGTACATAACGATTTCAGCTATTTAGCATTTTATTTATGAATAAATTTAAGCTTTTTCAGCTATACATAACATTTTTGTGGTATATCTGAAATAATGACAAGTTGAAAAAAAAAAAAATATTATAAATGTGAAATTTTGCTGTTTTTGGAGGATATTTTATTTATTATAATGAAATAAATAAATAAAATTTCTTATAAATATTTACTTTCTTTGAGAAGAATATAAAATATTGTAAAAAGTAATTAACCAATAAGAAAAGATGTTTCTCTGAGGGAGAATAAGGAAATATACATTGGGTGTAGATAGATTATTTAAGGCGAAGGTCAAAGTTTAATATAAAATTGTAGGTTGATAATTATACTTCACCACTATAATATATATACATATACATATTAAAAATATAGAATATACATTGTTTAGTTATTAACATATTAAAGACAATAGATTTTAGTTATGTTGTAATAAGTGTTGCCATCATGTGGCATTCTTCCATAAAGTACTTTTTTTCAATTCAAATCAATCGATGAAATCTATGCCCATAGAGTATTGTATACACATTCCTTTTCAAACAGTACTATACTTATTTTATACTGTTCAAATGTCATGGGAAAAGTGCATTATCTTGAAAAAATAACATATGAACAGAGTAAAAAACAACTCAGTAATTTTATTTAAAAAAAACTAAGAAAATTTGTCCAATAATAAATAAATGACAGATATTTGTGTTTCTTGTAAAATTCACTAAATTGGATGTAGTACCTTTTGGAAAACAGTGTCTCAATTGTGAATTAGATAATTAGTTTGTTTAAATGGTATTACATGCAAGAGGGTAAATACACAATAATAGGAAATTGTAACTCTAATCATAAGTATAAAATTATAAAACAAATTTTTAAACATTTGATTTTTTTTTTACTGTTAAAAATAATTAGGATATTATCATTGTATTTTAGATGACAGTGATTCATCTGAAGAATGCTCACAAGCTCGGAAATTATCCACAAGCAGTAGCTGTTCATCAGGGTCATCAGGTAACCAAGACGTTTTGCTTATTTTATAGTTTTCTTAATATGTGAACCAAAATAAAATTTTATTAAGTTCAGTCTTGAAAGAATTTTCAATGTGCGATAATATTTTCTTAAAATATTTCAAGGGTTTTATGTATTATCCTTTGATTACTAAAGTACTGGCATCTTCGGTTCCACAGACACCATTTTGCAGTTTAAAGCATGAAAACTTCACTTTATCATTCACTGGTACATCAAGGTCAGATAGTTTAATTTAATATTATAAACCTGATAATCTTGGGTATTGAAATTTTCTTAAACCTTTAATTAATATCATGTTTGTGTTACTGTTGAATATTTAACTATTGTCTGTGAAAGATTGGATGTATTTTTCAGCTGTGAAAGGATTTAGTTTTTGCTTGGATAATCAATGCATTGAAAAGCCAATTGATCATAGTATTCTCTCCTGTCCTAATAACTAATTTGGCATGTGATAACCAATGTAGTTAGGCTTATCTAAGTATCATTTAGATTAAATGGTGTATGTTTTTAAATAGAATATTTAATACCAAGTTGAAATGCTCCTTCCCCCACACATAGACAATATTTCCTTAGGTCATATCTGTATCAAACCATTAACCACCAGCACCTTTCCTACATTCACAGGTTCCTACAGTTTAATCCTCTGTTCTCTTGAAACTAGAACATGCCATTCAGACCTTTTAGTCCAAGAGCTGAGGGGGAGAGGCGATACGATAAGAAGAAATTTTTCAATGTGTTTTTCACATTTTAGCCAACTTGTACAACATTTTTTTTGTCTGCCACCTCAAACTGGTCGGAATAAAAAATGGCGGCCATCCAAAACGGTCCAAATCCATGATTGACCTCATTTTAACATATAAAGGTATTTGTAATACATTTATACACACACACACACACACATATATATATATATATATATATATATATATATATTATAATATATATATATATGTATAAACCATGTATTATACAAAAATACTTATTCAATATCCATTAATTTATATTATAATGAGTGTTATTATAAAAATCAGCTTTAAAATTGAATCTTAGTAATTGTCCATTAATGTATATTATGATGCGTGGTTTCTGTAGCATTTACCTTCATAATGTTAAAATAAGGTAAATTCCTGTATTGAGGACTCAATGTATTACATGGAAAAAGATATCTCCCCGGTACCTATAAGACCTACAGCCGTCTATTAGGTCTGAAATTAAAGCTTGGTCAATGTCCATTAATTTATTTTATAATGAGTATTTTCGTACAATGATTGGTTTCTGTAATATTTACCTTTATAATGTTAAAATGAGGTAAATTCCTGGATTTGGACCATTTTGGATGGCCACCATTTTAGGATCTGATCAGTTTGAGGTGGCAGACAAAGAAATGTACAAGTTAGCTAAAATGTGAAAATCACATTGAAAATTTTCTTCTTATAATATGTATTTTTCGGCCCCAACTCTGGGACTATTTACATTCTTACCCCCAGAACCAGAATTTATGATCGTTCCCTTCTTGTCCTCTCTGCTACTCTTACTATATCCTCCATGTTGGTTTATCCTTATTCAAATCACATTCTTCATCATCCCAAAGAGATGTTCACATCAATTATTAAATTTTAATTCAGTTATCGGATTGTGTGTTAAAAGATAAATATTTATATTGTCCAAATTCAAGCTTAATAAATTTATTTTTAAAATTTTCTTTACAATAATTTTCTTCTAGAAGATTTTTATCATGTTTGTTCTATATTTTTCTTTTTACATCATTGTAAATCAAACTTGATTTTGTTGGTCTCTGTATAAACATATTGTGTTGTACATTTTAATTGCACATGCTTGTTATTATTAAGAGACTTACTCCCAGAACAAAGTAATTTTTATATTTATATATCTTTGATTAGTTGTAATATTAATACATTTGTGGGTGAAATCAAAATAATAAAAATAAAATCCTTTTCTTGCACTGTTTGGCCAAATATGTGTAGTGGTTGTACCTGAATGCTTTTTCTATATTTTAGGAAATTAGACAGAACACTACTTGAAATGACCCTTGGGTAGCAGTTCACAGTTCCAATAAATGGCTTACCTAAGAAAATGTACTAAATTAGAATATATTTTAAATTAAATAAATTTAATTTGCATTATTACATCACAAAATTAAGATCATTGAGACTATGCCATGCCAATATTTACCATTTGATTAATTAATGACAAAATTAATTGTTATTCCAAACATGATTATTCTTATTATACTGTAACTTGCTTATATGTAGGATTTTATTGAAAAAATCACTCATGTGTACAATATTTGTCTTTTTACTTCATTATTAAAAGTCATTTAGTTAAGTTGGTGGGAGGCCAGTTCTATGATAAGGCTAACTTCAAATCTCTAGCCATTGGCGATTCAGAACAGAGAAATCTTCTCTGTAAGTAGTAAATTCCACCTTTACTGCCAGCCGCTGTGATGGGGTAAGCGAAGGGGACTGAATGGATTTCTTGTATATCCATCTCATGTGGAGTGGATACTTCTCCCTTGACAGTCTTGTTCCTGATTAAGAAGGCTAAATCCAGAAACACTTCTTTATATTAGAGGTTTATTATTGGGCTAACCTCTCAACCAGAGAAAAAAATTTAAATTGCTAAAAGACCTAAAAGAAACTTTTGGTCAATGAAAACCGAATTAGTGGAAAATTTCTTTAAAAAAAAAAAAAAAATTGTAATCTCTAGGCATTGACCATTGTTATTCTTCATAGATAAAATAAGTGGTATACCTCTCTTATATTATTTCCTTACAATTTGTCCAATGAATTATTGGATTAATTTGAAAATAAACTGTATGCTGTTTACTGTTTTCTTTTAAGTTATATCAAATATTATTTGTTTGTTTTAGAAGAGTTTCACACAGCCCCAGCTTCCCCTCTTGGGAGTGACATAATGACAGATGATAAGGAAGAAGAAGAAGAATTCATGGTAATGTCGGAAACAGGACCTGATGTATTTCTAACTGGAAATATTCCTACAAAATTGGACAAAGATGTTTTGGAGGCCATTGATAACTGTGATATACCACCTTTTAAGTATCCCTACATTTTACTTTGGAAACTAGCATGTGTGCAGAGATCAAATGTTGAACCACGTGAAAGGTGGCCTACTCCTAAAGCTTCACATAGGTTTCGCATTGGAGTATTATAGTTGTCTATTGATATATTTTTCATAATAGAGTTCACAATAATATTACTGTATTTTAACATAAAGACAATTTAAAAATAATAATAAGCTCTAAATGTTAATCTATATAAATATTTTTCTAATTTTCTAATTGCTATTTTCTATTTACATGTTTGATAGCGTTTAAGACTGGACTGAATCAGTTAAACGTTTGACATAAATATATTACTAAAATGTGTTTGTCATTCGATTTGTTATCATTTTGTCTTTATTGCACAATTTATTTTACTCAAAGAGTTATGTTAAGTCTATTTCATATTCCTGTTCTCTCCTCTTTTTTTTTATTAATTAAACCATTTATATGTATTTTTAAAATCAACTTTTTCAATTATTTACTTTGATGTTCAGTTAATTTTATTTATTTGTTTTTTAATCTTTTACTCAGGATAAATTATAATATTTTGTTATTGTTACATTGTATATTGTCCCAGTATTTGTTCCTATTATAAATACCCCTTCAACAATTTTGTGGGAGTTATTTCAACACTATTTGGTTATTATTATGTTAAGTAAACATTACTGTAAGTGATAGTTTTTATCTTTTGATAAATTTTGTTCTAAGGTTTTAAAATTCTTATAATATAGGGGTTCAAGACTGACTTTTGTAAACCAGGGACTGATAAAATGTATTACACAACACATACACACACACACACTAACACTCACACATGTGTGTGGTATTCACTATCTATAATTTTGTATAAATTATATTTACTGTACAAAAATTTGACTAAGTTGAAAAAAATAATTACTTTTCACATTATTTCCTCATAATTGTGAACATTTTTATTGTGCTTTGTTTACCATATATTTGAAACTGATATAACATTGATGTCTCTTTGTATGACATTGGTTTACCTTATTTGTTTCTCATGATTTGATCTCTGATAGTTTTTATGGTGAAAGATTTTTCTTGTAATATCTTGTTAAAAAAACTTTAGAACTTATGATAAGCTCATTTCACAACATTAATGTTGATATTCTGTTAATGGAGTTCAGAAAAAAAAATATTAAGATTGGTGACAAATATTTATTCCAATTCCAGGACTAATAAATTTTCTTAATTTTATGGGTTTAACTAATCAATTGTGATAATTTTATTAATGTTATTCAATAGCTATAGCCATTGTAGTGTTTTCATTAAAAGGTTACATGTTATATTCAAATTTAGACAATTTAGATTATTTATTGTGTAACATGTTATAATTCATCTCTTTTCTTTTTCTTTTTTTTTTTATACTAATTTTGTTCCCTTTATTACTTAAGTTACTAGTATAATAATTTTATGTTTTTTTATACTTTCAACTTCATATTTTAAAGTTATTCTGTTTTTATTCATTATTCATATTATTTTATACTTTCAGTTACCAGCTTAAATACCTGTTTTTATTTTATTTAAGCCTATAATTTTGTTTGTTTTCAGCTCTGTCAATTTTAGATATTTCTGTGATGTTATAAAAAAGAAAATTTCTGTGATGTAAAATGAAAGGCACACTTGTGTATGTGCATGTGATTGTTTTTTAATAAATTTTTTAATAATTGTTAAAATATTTTGATTCATTTTTATAAAACCATGAAGTTTTAATTATTTTCTAACTGTAAGTTTAGGACGAAGAAAATATTATTTTATTTAAATTAAATTGACCAAAATTCATTCAGGTAGACTTGATAACACAATATTTCTTTTCATACATTCAAAAGTAATATTTCTAAAAGTTATATTTTTGAAACATCTGTGTTTTTAAATGATTCTTTTCATGTTCCTAGTTAAATTTTATTATCATTCTAACTAGCTCTTAAAATTCAGACCCAATTGAATATTTTGAGAAGGCTTTGGTAATAAACCTATTCAAATTATATGAAGATGGTACTAAATCTGGCATGTATCTTTTGTTGTGTACACCGAATACCTATAAGGGATCAACATTTATGCTCTGATTTCACATATTTTTTTCAGTTTTAAATTTAGGATCCTTTGATGCATCAGTTAGTATATATTCATTCATATTACATTTAATTTAAACCCCTCTCAAGTAATCCTTTTGATTAATAAATAACTTTTTATCTATCGTTGATACCAAGATATCTCAAAATATTATTTCCCAAATCTTTCATTCAGAAATTAGAACATAAAAATAGTTTGATTGAATTAATATCACCTTTATCTTTGCCCAAATGGTGCACATACAAAAGAACATATATTCTACCTTAACCATTTCCTCTTCCTTTTTAATTTTTCACACTCCCACCTGGGTCATAACCCTTTATTCTAATTTAGATTGATCTAGGTAATGAATCGTTCAGGTAGACTCATCACAACAATATTTTTATTCCATGAAGATGAGATAGTTGATGTTGCAGCAAATAAATTATATGAACAACTAGTGAAAACTATTTATTTTGAAACCAACATTTCAACCCAAATTGCAGAACTTCATCAGGGCAGAGATGAATATTAAGAAGTAAATCAATGAATATTGTTATTCTTATATTCATAAGTAATATTTTAAAGATTTTCTCTCTCAAGCATCTGTGTTTAAATACTTAAATAAATACTTACAAGTAACGTAGTTAAATGTTGTTATCGTCTCAACTCATTTAAAAACTAATTGATTATTGATTATTAAAATTAAACAATACTGATTTAACAGAAACTTGTAATCATTCTTACTTGGAAACAAAACACTTAAAAGCATTTTAATTCTTCCTTGTCGAACAGCTTTCAGAAGGTGACAAGGAAGCTAACAACAAAGATTGAAGTGGAATCTGGGATTATAACTCTAAGAATCCTATACATATTGGCGTGTATAAAGACATTGATTGTAATACCTGATTCTCTGATAAGTAGGCTTGGAGAGGTTAAAAAAAAGAATATATGCTATTTTGTGATTAGTGGCACTTCGTGTCTTAGTAGTCTTCTTACTTTTTCTTGAGAATCTTATACATTTTTGGTCATTTTATGCTATTATTAAGGAGCGGCGTGGTCTAGCGGGTAGAGCACTAGTCTAATATTCCCCCAGGTTTGGACCTACACGAAGGCAGAATTATTTCTTCTGTAATTTCAGCTGTATAGGGTATGGAGACCCTCCTGGGGCATAACCTGGAGGCTGAGCGTGATCAAGGCTGATTTACCTCCTTGTATAGCCATTTGGCCATGAACAGTACGAATCTATAAGTACTGAACCTTAGACCCTTCATGGGTTGTAGAGGTACAGGTTTTTTTATTATTAGAATACAAGCTAAAGTTTATCCTTTTAGTTGAAGTCAGTTTACTCAGGTTTCTTTCCAAGGGCGTGGGCAGGATTTTCTTTGTGGGGAGGCATTTCGGTTGAATATCATTGGGGTAGGGGTGGGTGCAAATTGGTCGAAAATGTAAGTTATTTTTTTCAAACACTGTCTATATGAATATTTATTTGAGAAATAAGTATGAGTTTGGAAGTAAAAACAATCTCTAACTACACCTTTTGTCCTACTTAATACCTTATTTTGGTTTATCTTTTCCATTTTCATTCGTCCCACTAACATTTAGAAAGTATGTTTTTAGTTCCAAGGACGAGCTTAGTTTTTAAATTAATATGCGTGTACAGTGTTTGGAAAGAAATACTTATATTTTCGACTGACTTGTTTCCGTTCTTACGATTTTCAACCTACTTTGCCCTCCTATGGAAAATCCTGCCTACACCCTTTTGCTTTAAATGTATCTGTAACTGTTAAATGCAAAGCTACCAACCATTTAAATATAAAGTACTCACCGTCACATACTATGAACTGATATGTATTGAGAATACTGAGGGCTCTGAATTCGTTATTGAATAATTAATACATTAATCAGATAATTATTAATAAGCCTTTGTCTGCAAAAGTTAAAAGGCTTGTACCTACCCCCCTGATATTTCCCATGGGCAGCCCGTGATACCCCAAGAACATTCTAGATAGACCTCAGCTACAAGACTGGACTGGGCACTTCCCATAATCATCAGCCCCGCCTCCCTTTGTCCCATAAGAGATCGTCAATTTCCAAAATATGGGACTCTTGAAAAGAAGAGGGGAGAGAAGTGACGAGGGTGTTCCACCCACACGAAGAGTCAGTTGAAATCCAGAGAGAGAAAAGAAGTTCTATCCTTATTCTATCGGCCACCACCAATTATCGTACGTTTCGTCCGTCAAACCACTAGAGATGAGGTGATCCGTCTCAGAAAAATAAAACGTGATTTTACCACAAGACATCTAGGATGGGAGAGTGACGAGAGAATATATGTTGGTGAAGAGATGTCGCCTGGGAACCGACATTTATACTGGTTGGCTAGGCAGATGAGAACCTCGGGGAAAATCAAATATGTCTGGTTCTCTCGAGGAAGGGTTCGATGCAGGCGTGATGATGGCCAGCCGGTGATCATCATTAACAAAGCGGAAGACCTCGAGGCCTTCCAATAGCAGCTAATCGCCCGTCACATCAAACTTGAAAATTCGTCCATATTACGCTTTCAATGGTCACCTACTTTACTCTCGATTGTCTTCATTCATTTCTATCTTAAACATTCGATATATAATCATTTTGAAATTTTATTTTTTTATTCATTCATTTATATTTACTATTATATAATCCTAGGTAACCTCCTCATTTTATTAATTGTAATCGTTAGCTTAAAATGTTATTTTCTCTTTTCTGTAGTAAACTTTATATTATTAGCTATAACCACTACAATTCTTCACATTTTAATCTCTTACTTTCCAATTTTATCATTGTCAGGTATCTTTTACTCATGTAATAGTATTTGTTCCTTCCTATTCAAATTTTTTCTGATAAAGTTACCTTTTCTATCCCAATATGACTAATATTCTATTAACCTGCCACGTTAACGCTCAATCCATTTCAGCTCATTTTGATGAGTTCCTCGATTATTTCCTACATAACTTCCGTCATATCATTGCCGTTTCAGAAACCTGGCTCAAACCGACCGTTCCTTCCTCCTCCGTATCCATACCTAATTACGCACTCATTCGTCATGATCGGGTGGACCGAACAGGTGGGGGTGTTGGTCTATACGTTCATGAAAGTTTGAGGAAAAAAATCCTATTCGAATCTCCATCTTCCGATATACCTCACCCTGAATATTTATTTGTGGAAATTTCCTCAAATTTATTTTCCCTCCTTTATATCATAATATATCGCCCTCCACATGTCCGATTCGATCCTACACTGGAATCCTCTCTTTTCACATATGTTCCCTTATACAACAATATAATAATAACCGGTGACCTCAATACCAATTTATCTTCCGACTCCCCTGACAAATCATACTTAATTGACCTTATTCACTCTCTAGACCTTTTCATCGTTCCGTTTAATCCTACTCATCAAACACGGTTGTCAAGCACCTGGCTTGACCTCTTCATAGTGGATTCTCCTCAAAACCTGTTGTCTTCTTCTCAAAACCCAGTATCTTTCCTATCTCACCAGGATCTCATCGAGATTTCTTACAACGTTCCAATACCTAAATTCACTCCTAAACAAATCTCATGGCGCGACTTCGACTCTTTGAATCCAGAAACTTTAAATCCTCATCTAGAAGCCCTTGACCGATCCTTAGAACCAATCTTCTCCTATTCTTCTATTGATGAAAAAGTAAAGTGTTTATGCTCCAATCTCCTTTTATTTCTAAATCGTCACGCACCACTAAAAACCTCAACTTTCAGAAGACCCTCTGCTCCCTGGATCAACCCCGAAATCAGAGAGATGATGAGGGGAAGGGACGCAGCTAGGAGACGCTTCCGGCGTACACGAAATCCCGATGACTATTCCTCCTTTAAAATCCTGAGAAACCTTACCCAGTCATCCCTACGCCGTGCTAAAGCACTGTTCTTCCACACTTCACTATCGCAAGCCCCGGATCATAAGTCTCGATGGAAAATCCTCAAAAATCACTCCATTGTGAAGACAAAGGCATGTATCTCCTACCCTGTTTCCTCCGACCAATTAAACTCCTACTTTACCAATCCTATCCAAACGTCTTCAACCTTTTCATACTCCATTCCAAAAATATCTTTCAACCCCGAAAAATTCTATCTCTCAAATATATACCCTGAAGACCTATTCACCTCCGTATTGAAATCCAGAACCACAGACCATGGACCGGATCAAATTCCCGTTAAATTAATCAAATTGTGCTTACCTATCATATTTCCAATCCTTTTGCATATTTATAACTACTCTCTACAGAATTCTACCTTTCCAACAGCTTGGAAAAAAACTATAATCCGTCCTATTAGCAAAGTTTCAGTTCCAACCAGAGCTTCTGATTTCCGACCGATTTCCATCCTCTCCAATCTCTCAAAGCCGTTAGAAAGAATAGTACATTCACAGCTCAACACAATCCGCCTTGTTGAAAATTACTCAAGATATCCAATCCTCCATAGATAAACGCAAAATCACAATCCTTGTTCTATTTGACTTTTCCAAAGCGTTCGACCTAGTGAACCATGATATCCTGCTTTCAAAACTCGAAAATCTATCCCTATCAAACAGTGTCTTAAAGTGGTTCCAATCCTACCTATCTCATCATTATAGGTGGAATAGTCAGGAATCAGTCATTTTTAAAAAGTTTTTAATTTTGCCAACGTTTCGGCTCAAGCTTGTGAGCCATCATCAGGGCATTACTGAGCCATGTCCAAGCATAAACTCACCTATCTCATCGTACCTATCTCATCGTTCCCAAACAGTTATTATTCCTGATAAACCTACTTCTTCTCCACTCTTACTAACTCGCGGTGTTCCACAAGGATCCTTACTCTCTCGGACTCTATTCTCTTTATACATAAATGATCTACCTGACTCTATCCATCATTCAAAATATCATTTATATGCCGATGATCTTCAGATCTACCTTTCCTTTTATCCCAGCGAGATGTTTGAGGCGATTCGTAAGATGCAGGAAGACATAGATAATATTAACGCATGGGCATTAAAGAATGATTTAAGACTGAACGTCGATAAAACTAAGGCCATAATTATAGGTTCCAAACATCTCGTTAATTCCCTTCCTTATTATCACTTACTATACCTTAACGGACTACCTATCCATTTCCATACTACCGTTAGAAATCTTGGTGTCGTCTTTGACCAAAATCTTTCTTGGAATAATCATGTATCCCATATCATTCGTAATTCCATCTCTACTCTTAAACTGTTCTCAAGATTGCGTGATTCACTGCCTTTCGATGTTCGTCGGTTCCTTGTTTCGTCCCTTGTCTTCCCCCACTTCGATTACTGCTGCCTGGTGTTCGGTGGATTGTCTGGTGGACTCGAAATGAGACTGGAAAGACTTATGAAATGTTTCATTAGATTCATCTTCGGGGTCCCTAGGCGCTCCAGCGTTTCTGACAGGTATGCCGAGTTGAAGTGGCTCAATCCTGTTTCCCGGCGAAAGTATTTCTTGGGAGTTTTTCTATTCCGTACTTTCAATACCAAAAATCCATCCTACATTCTTGACCTACTCATCCCTTGTTCATCGGTACATTCGTTTAATACAAGATCCCAGTCCAGTAACCTATATATTCCTTTTCATCAAACATCATCCTTTAAAAAATCATTTAGTTTGCGTGCCACATCGTTCTGGAATTCCATACCTACCTCTATACGCAAAGCACCTTCTTTAACCTCATTTAAAAGCAAACTGTTCCTTCATCTCCTCAACCATCCATCTACAGATTAATTGTAAACAAAACGCTAGAATAGTGGTCATGTCACATTCTAAAATGAGGACCACAACAAATATGTAAACAATGTTTCAGATATATATTCACCTTTCTCTTTCTTTCTTCTGTTTTTCTCGGTGACCTTATTATACCATAAAAAGCACAATATTAATATATCTTTAGATACACATTAATGATTATATAACTATAAACATATATGCATACTAAGTAATCGTAGTTATTTATTTAATTTTATTTATTCTTATTTTTAAATAATATTATATCTTAAGTTTGTATTTCTTTTATGTTTTTGTTTCTGTGCCAGACACAAGCCAAAGTTTTGTACTTTTCTGTTATTCTTAGGGGACTGAAGGTCCCAGAATAAAATTTACTTTCTTTCTTTCTTTCTTTCTTTCTTTAAAAAGAGGTCGAGTTCCATCTACAAGAAGAGGAGAGGTCCGTCGGGGTTCTGAGAGCTTAGAAGGGACGCTTAAGACTGATTTCACTTTCGCCAGCCGACTAAGTATTTAAAGGTATTTCTCTTATTGTAATATTGTATGGCAAGGTTAAAGGTAATGTCCCTCAGTATTCTCAGACATAGTGTAAATAGATTGTATATGTGTAAGTTGTTTTTAAATAATAATATCATTTATTGAAACTTGTTTACTTTAATCTTCTCCTGAATGCCACCTATTATGATTGGTAAACACGATACCTTTGGAAAAGAAATCCAATGGTTTCAGTAATATTAATCTATTAAATATATCAAGTAAGCTACTTTACGAAGCTACCGCTGCCTTAAAAAAGCAGCTGGTCAAAAACATAAGAGAACTCACGTCAGATATTCCACACCAGACTTCCACGTCCACAGTTTGAATTCAAGACGTCAAACTTATACCGAGAGATATAAGAAACCATTTACGTACAGGCTAACTTATTATTTAAATGGGAATAACTGACGTTTTTAAAAGTGATCGACCCAAAAATTCTGCAACACCGAGAGATAAGTGCACAAGATGTTTTGTCGATTAAACTCTTAACAACCCTATTTGATTATATAAATTTAATGCCTTGTTAAAACGATGATTTAAAATAATAAATGAGCAGTAATAGTCAAAATGTGATAATGAAATGAGTTAAAATATTTATGAAGATTGTGTTAAAGGTGTCAAATTATTCATTGGTTTATTCAGATTCATCCAACCATCGAGGAAGAAAGTCGCTTATTTTGAAATCGATGACGTTTTTTCAATAAATGAAATAATAAGAAATTAACTAGTAATTGACCTATATTCAATTAATAAATATGGAATCTTCTAACCTTTGAGGATGTAGTAATACTTCGAAACATAAAAAAAAAAAAAAAAAAAAAAAATGATTAGAAAACGTAAAATCTCTAATAAATTAATATATTGAAAGAAGAGATTGTTCCAACATTTATTTATATTAAAATAATAAAAAAACGCCTGAAATACTATTCTTATATTAATCGCGTTTATACTGGGTGCGTTTTGGGGCTGGAGCGGTAGCGGGTTCTATATAATTCTGAAAAACCCGCCACCGATAATCATGTCGTCAGTAACACACTAATAGAGAACAATTGAGACGTTGATTTCCAAAAGGTACTATATCCACTTTAGAAAATTTTACAGGAAACGCAAAAATCTGTCATTTATTTATTATTGGACCAATTTACGTGATTCTTTTTTTTTATTAAAATCAAAAGTTGTTTTGTAAGTGTGTTGCCAACTCATTTTTCCAAATTATTGATCTTTTCCGATAATTTTAAACAATATAATATGGATATAGTACTTTTTAGAAAGAATTAAAAGGGGTATAGTACTTTTTGGAAAAGTATAACGCGAGATAAGTTAGTAACAGTCACTGTAACCTTCCTTATATAATATTACCGATAACTACCGTCTTTATATCGTTAATTACTAAGTTATGTATATTTCCTTATTCTCCCTCTGAGTAATATCTTTCTTTGTTGGTTAATTACATTGATTATCTATTATTCATAAAGAAAGTGAATATTCAAAGGACAATTTACCTATTTATGGCACTATAATAAGAAAGTATGTAATTATGAAGTTTGTTTTGAACTTGTATTTACTATTTGTGTGAATTTAGCATATTTAACTATATTATTAACGACGTGTAAATAATATTTAACCATAGATACTGATACATAATAACTTTTGAGCTTTTATTTTACATAAAAAAAAATCGACTACTAACTACTAAGTTAGATCAGGCACGGATTTTCTTCACATATTTAGCAAGTTCGTAGAATGTTAATTTCAGCTATTTGCTGCATCAAATACCATTATTCTATTAAAATGTTAGTTTCTGAAAAATTTTAAACCAAATTTATGTTGCTGCAAGAAGAAATACTATGAAAAAACTTAATTTAATTTACAACCTAAAAGAACCAAAGCGACGCAACTAAGTAGTTTCGAATAGCCTAAAAACGGATTATTAGGCTAAAACCAGTGATCAAAATAATAGTGGTGATTCAAGACGTGCTAAATGAACCAATAAAAATGCATAAAATGGTGAAAACAATAAATTAATGGTGATATATTACAAGATTAGGTGCTTCTGCAGTATAGTAGGAAATACAGTACCTTTTGGAAGGAAATGAAAGGAAAGGCTATATCTGTTTGCATAGTATATATTGTAGTACGTTTTGGAACGAAACATGGATATAGTACCTTTTGGAATGAAATGCAATTTTTAAATACTTTTTTAAAGGATTTTTGGATAAAATTTGATGATGGATTTAGATAAAACTAAACAATTAGAATACAAATATGTGAAAATATCAACTTTGAAAAAAATTTCCTTTAGTACCTTTTGGAAATCAACGTCTCAATTATTGGATATTTGACCCGACGTTTCGGCCTACATCGTGGGCCTTCATCAAGGCTAAGAGAAACAAGACCACCACCAATATAATTCTTTTAATTGTATTAGTTGATATCTTGTTTCTGTTAGACCTGATGAAGGCCCACAATTTAGGCGTAACAAATACATTAAGCATTCCTTATTAGTGTGTTATTTCTTGATTACCGCACCCCCAACAAACTTATCCATCGTATGAAATAGTTTTCGATTGCCATATTGCGGAAAATGTGGTTATGAGGTACATAATTTTCAAACCTTTTGCTTGGGGACCCTTTTTCAGTCGATAGTTCAAGAGCTGCGGCGAAGGCAGATCGAACCTGTATGTAATCATAATTAATATGTCGGACGATTCCGATGAGGAGGGTATAGAGGAGCAGAAACTATCTTGGCGGACTAGAAGAGCCACCCCTCACACTACCCTGCATTTTGCATCATACGATTCTCTCAAAAAAAGGCTTTTACGATTTTAATTCATTAATTCCCTTAGTTGATGTAAATTTATAGGCCTTTATTTACATTTTTATTGATACATAAAGTTTATATATTTATTTTTATTTTAAAACACTTTTAACCCTTAACAGGCCAGAGTGGACTTACGTACACCTTTTTATGGCCTGATTTAAAAATGCCCGGCAAGTTACAAGCAAAACCAATGCTACTAACATGAAAAATAGAATGTTGTTGTGCCAAGGGAAGGTTTTGGGAAAGGTTAGCCCAGTTTCTTTGTGTTTTGTGCCAGCTAAGCCAAAAAAATTTAAAACAATTTTTAAACCCATTTTTGTTTTATTCTAGCCTAAAATAAACAAAAAAAAAAAAAGAAAGGATAAAAAAATCTTCCAAATTTGATATTGTGGCCAGTTAAGGGTTAATAATTGATATAAATAAAAAGAAACAATGTTTGCCCAAATATTATATACAACTTTTTTAAAAAATTTACTAATATCTTTTTAATAAAATTGCAAAAAAACTTGTTTAAATAAAAATTGTATGATTAAATAAATAAAAATATTCTATTGATGTGATTCTATTGACCTCTCCTGAAGGAGGAATAGTCTTGATCGGGGACCAGCCGTACCTTTTGTGTTATGAGTTCGCTGCTTGTTTTTCAATTTCTTGGCATTTTAATTCCCAATATTTTCGATCTTCTTGTTTTTCAATTTCGTCCGACCATCTCTTGAATTGCCCTCCTTGCTTGCGTTTCTTTCCGAGAGGTGCCCATTCGGTAACTGCCTTGCTCTACGTGTGGTCCTTTATTCGCATTAAATGTCCAGCCCATTCCCATTTTAGCTTCTTTATACAACCCACAGCATCACTCACCAAAGTGGCCTCTCTCAGAGTAGTATTTTTGACTCTATGCTTTAAATTAACATTTTTCACGAACTGTAAATTTAAATTTAAATGAACTTCAATAATCAGTTGATTTAATCCTTATCGAAATAATCTGACAGAGTTTAAACGTCGAATTTATTTTTTTAAAACACGTTTAATATTGTTTATTCAAAATTTGAAACATGTAAGAATTTGATGATCAACTGGAGGAGAAAACAGCAGAAGTATTGTTCAAGGTTTAATTTTCTTAGATTAATAATACAAATGTATACTAAACCGTTGGAAAGCTTGAGACATTTGATTTTTAATAATTTAAGTGGATGTTGCTGATAATAATTTATATTTAATCTAAAATAAATGTTTCTATCATAGGCGAAGGCAGGGAGAAGCTGGGGAGGGCTGCTCCTCCTCCACCCCCCAAAAAACCACATTATTTGGAAAAAGAAAAAGAATAAAAATGAAAGATATAAATTAAATTAAGGTATTAGGATATCAGGTGTGGTTATAAACTGTTTTTACTTCTAAATCCCTACAATATTTTCTAATTTACATGTAATTAGAAAGTGTTTGAAAAAATAACTCAAATTTTCAACCCATTTGGTTTCTCCCGAATGATGTTTAAACTAACCTCCTAAAGAAAATTCTGCATACGCCATGGTTTCTATCGATACATACTAAATTTTCTGTTTTACCATTTTTCAATATGAAATTTTATCATCAATAGAATAGCGTTATATTCTTATAATTTTCAGCAAATAGATCATCATACATGTAAGAAGTTCATGTCTAACACCGAGTCGATCGAATTACCTGTTCAGAATTTTGAAAACCTCAAAAATTATCATAAAAGCACATTATAGCCAATCTTTGGTCTTTTTTTATAATCCCATTGAATGTAGCGTGGGATATTAATCGCCACCAAGGCAGACCAATTGTCATTAGACTATGAGGGCAAGAACACCTAAATCGGAATTACAAAGCGTCCTATTGTTACAATAGTCTAGGCTAAAACCTCATTTGACAGTAGGGTAGAACTTTTGGATTTATAGATCTCTCTTTGTGGCACACAAAGAGAAGGGCACAAATGAAGCAAACTGTAAAGATCAAATGCCTTAGAATGCAATGAAACAGTGTTTAAAGGTGCGCGTCAGAGACAAAAGCTTCAGGAGCCTTTCATTGAGGCTATGATTTATGTTGGGCCATTGTCGGAGCTGTAATAGTGAACGTGAGATACAAAACTCCATTTTCCTCTCAGACAATATCTAGCCAACAATATAGGATAGAAGATTTTTTGATGGCACACCATCGCTGTTTACGTTGAACAATGCTTTCGACACAATACATATTTACTGAAGAATACTTGGAATATTTTGGTTGCTATTTTGCCACTAACCTCAGAGACGAGTATAGTCCGAGAGTCAGCAACGAAAATTGCAACCCATTTTACCAATTTTTTTAGTATGTTTTATGCATAGAATCTATCATGATAAAGCAAAAAATCTGGTGCGGGCAAGACACGACTTTCACTTACCTCCCTTTTTAAAATCGATTAAAGAATTTCCAAATACATTTAGATATAAAAATGAGTAAAACGATTAAAGAATTAATTAAATTGAATTTATATAGAAACATGTGCTTTATTAAAAACTCTATTATATTATTATCTAAAATAATCAGTTAGTTTTATCGGCCTTTTATCACTCTTTATTCAATTTTACAAGCTTGTGTATAAGATAATATATTTTCTAAAGTCTTTCTCTTTCTTTCAAACGGTATATTATACGTCTATATTACTGTTCTTATGTTAAAAAACGAAATTGGCGCGCTGTGCTTCATTGACAAGCCGCCAGGTTGCAGCACCGTCAACATGAATTTTCCTTTTCGGGAACCCAAAAAAACTGTTAGTTTTATCGGCTTTTCATCACTCTCCATTACCCTTTACGATTCCGTGAATCAGTTAATATTTGTTTCTAAAATCTTCAGCTATCCAAAGGTATATTATACATCTTTATTACTCTTGTTGTTTTAAAAAACACAAAGAATGCAACAAAAAAAAATTCTTCAGTTTTCTCCTTTAGCTGTTTATCAAATTTGCTCAACGTGCATATTTAGCTGTTAATTACAATGGTAACAAGGTAATATAATTATTTTTATAGAATCTACAAAATTAAAGGTAATTTAGAGGAAGAAAATTTAAAATACCTGCATTTGAGCCTCATCAGACTATTTCAATCAGAATGAAACCTACATGATATTAAATTTTACATCAATATAGCGAGTTTAATTAAAATCGTTAGAGCCGTTTTAGAGGAAATCGTAAAAAGGTGCAAAATGCATGGTATAAAGTGGCTCTTCCGGGTTAGCCGATTTTAACGAAAATGTTGCTGTAACATCTCGGGTGTATAGATGTCCTAAATATGAAATTTCAGTTTCGTACGACTTACCGTTTTGTCGCTAGACTTACCACACAAAAAAACGCACACAGAAACACAGACCTTTTTATGGGACGTGGTTATTTGGACTTAGGAGACCCTAAAACGTGTATTTCCGTCGAAAACTGGAAGTCGACAATTTTCACAATACTTTCCCTTACTATATTATAGTAAGTGAAAGTAAAAATACACGTCTGCCAACTCAAAACGGGTGGATTACAAAATGGTGGCCATTCTAAAAGGGAATCACGGAATATCACTCTTTTTCAACATAATTATGGATACTATCATGAAACGGCTCATCCTTTGAAGATAGTTGTTATAAAGTAAATCATTCAGAATTTAATAAGCTTTCATTTGGGTGGTGAAAAACATTTTCATGTCTAATATTAAACGATATAGAGGTGATAAAAAATAAATAAAAAAGAGTTTGAGAAAAATGAGATATCACTTTTTTCTATCATGATTATGGTTACTACCATGAAAACGACTTATGCTATTAGGATAATCGTTATAAAGTAAATCAAGTATTTAATAAGCTTTCATTTAAGTGGTAAAAGACATTTTTATGTTCAATATTCAATAAGATAGAGGTATTGCAAAAAAAAATATAATAATAATTTGCAGGCATTAGTGCTACATTACGGGATTATATTAATTTATTTGTTTTAAAAAATCTTGTTATTAGGATTTTTAAGACAGACAATACTTATCTTCTATCTTATCAAGCTATCTTCAACATCTATTCTCTATGGTTAACATCATTATAAAATAATTAATAATTTACTCTAGCATCTCGACAAATAAATAAAGTTCATTTTCCTGAAAATAGTTCAAAGTTTCCAAATACACTGCTCCTCAAAAAAAGTGGCGCACTTTGAAAAATCATTTTTTTTTTTCTTTTTCCTGTGAAATTAATATTCATTACATCAACATTTTTATAAAATAGTATTCTTTTGGGATGATTCAGAGGTAAAATTAAGAGTAAGAAAAAAAAAATAAATTCATTCATTTTCATTCTACAATATGTGCTCTCGAGCAAACTCTAAACGTGCCCTTCGATGATTTACAGTGAGCTGTGGGCCTGTGGCTACCCTCCTGGGATGTAACTCATTTCAACAAGTCTTCTTCTGACAGTTTCGGCATTAATTGGATCATCACGAACCACCTTTGAGCAATCTCAGAAGCAGTAGAAAAGCGATTTCGAAGGGTATGTATTAAAATAAACCTATCATCTCCATGCTGTGTAGCTCTTAGGCGCTCTGAACCTGGCCTGCGTCTGTAGAGTCTGATGTCGCATTGGATCGCTCTACGCAAAATGTTTGTTGTCACTTTTTGCTAACATGGCTAATTGGACAATGCTACAGTAAGAGTCCTAAATTTTGCCTATCCAGGTTTTATTAGGATGGAATAGAATAGAATAAATTTTATTATTGACCTGTTACATTTAGGACCAAACTGGTCCTCTCTTACAATGAACAGGAATTGTATATTCATTTATATTTTACCTTGAGTCAGGTCTTTTAATTCAGTATTTATTATATATAGATATTCCTAGTATTAATTCTATCTAATGGTTACAACATTATCAAAACAAAATAAAATATCCAATTTGAGATTAAAATAAAAATAAATAAACATAAAAGGAAATTTAACTCTCCATTATTCTTTTCACATAAACGTTTCTAATACTCTTATGTAAGCTATATACATTACAGACTTTAACAACACAAAATTTAAAATATATTATTTACATATATTAGTTAAGTCTTTCTAGCATAATAATATATTGTTATCAAACTTAAAATTATTTCACATTTATTATTTCCCTTATATATTTTTTTAATAGTTTCTAATTTATTGAAAATCGATGTTTTATGTTTTGGTATCGGTAATGTATATTTAGATGCTTTATTATTTCTGTTATGAATGTCATGTAAAAAGATCATATTTTCGTAAAGATAGCTCGGGGTTTTGGACTTTAATATTTTACATGTCATTCATTCATTCAGTGGCGCGACAGGCCATGCAGGCCCTGGGCCTCGCGGTGTGATCTGGGAGATCACACTCGCGTTTCTCGATGCTATTTTTAGTGTAGGGTCATCACTCCCTACGACTAATTTTGTGAGTGGCCACCCTTTGGCTGACGGGTCTCACATACCCGGGGGAGAGGTTGTGAGTGAACCCCTATTTTTTTACATCCTTATAAAAGCCCCGCCGGGACTGGGATTCGAACTCAAAACCTGCAGTATGAGAGACTAGCGCGCTAGCCATTCAGCTACGGGCTCCCCATATATATTTTACATGTAATGGTTAATAAATTGAATAGTCTTCTTGACCTTATCTTCATCCAGTTTAACTGTTTGTAGTAAGGTGTGATATCTTGATTCTGGGTCCTTTGAAGTCTACTTAATAATTTTTCTGTGATGTCTGTATAGGTCATACTTACATAATTCAGGTAGGGTATAACCATATTACTTACTAGGATTTTTCTAATTGAAAATTTAGTTTTCTGAGTCGGAGCAGTACTTTATAAATTTTACTGCATATGTGTTGAGTTTGTACGTTCCAAGTCAGATTATTATTTATGAAAATGCCTAATTTTTTTATTTCTGTTTCATACATCAACTCTGTGTTGATTATTGATACTTTTATTATTTCGTTTATATTTATTTTTTGTTGTTGTGTTCGGAATCCTATTAATATTGCCTTTGATTTGTGTGGGTTTATACTTAATCCGTGATCACCACACCATTTTTCCAGTCTCTTCAAATCTTCATTCATTTTATCAATGTTATCATTTATGTAGTTCACATCGGCCTCAATATATGTCTGCAAATCATCCACATATAGCATATATTTACAATGCCTGATGTTTTTACCTATTGTGTTCAAAAATAATGTAAACAATAAGCCGGATAAATTAGAGCCTTGAGGTGTACCACTAACTTGTATTGCCTGTATGTATGCATTATTTTGTACTGATTTAATTATCAAATTTCTATTGTTCAGGTATGATTTAATAAGATTTAACATATTATCATTCATACTATAATACTTCAATATGGCTAATAATAATTTATGATCTATGGAATCAAATGCTCTGCTAAAATCAATCAGTACCAGAACCGTTACTTTTTTATCTTCCATGTTTCGCCTTATATCATCTATGACCTTGATAAGTGCCGTTTCGGTGCTCACTCCTTCCTTATAACTCGACTGTAATTCATCAATTATTTCTTTATCTGAGATATATTTATACAGTTTTTTGTAAATTATTTTATCGAGCATTTTACCAGGGATGCATAGAATATTGATTGCGCTATAATCTTTCACTTCTCTGGCTTGGACTTTTTTAGATAAGGGCTTAATTATGGCCGTTTTCCATAAATCAGGATAAATTCCTTGCTGAATTATTTGGTTATATATATGTGACAGAATTTGGCATATTGAATCACATATTATATTCAACATAAATAGTTCAATTCCATCATACCGGTTGCTTTTGATTTTAATTCGGCGAGTGTATCTTTGACCAAATTCCCTTCTATTGTTTCAAAATTCATTTCATTGACCTCATTTCTAAATTTCCTATAACTGCAATATGAAATGGCCGCATCACAATTTGGTCTGGAAAAGACTTCCCCGCTGAAATACGCAAGTAGATTATTTATATCAACCTCCGGATCTTCTATTTTCAATGATTTGCCAATTCCGTAATTTTTCAAATTTGGGTGGGAGAAGAAGCATTTGATAAGATTTTGCCCATATATCGATTTTTATCATTTCTTAATCCCTGTTTAGTATGATTCCTTAAAAATCGATACTTTTCTCAATAATTTAATGTCTTGTATTTTTTAAATTTATTATATGCTGCATTTCTTATCTTCATCAATTCCTTTACTTCTTTTGTAATCCAGGGAGCAGGTGAATTTTTAACAATAATTTTTTTTTATGGGGCAATGTTTATTATATAAAATAAATAAATAAATCTCTTTATTTGTTTTCGGGCTAGCCCATACAAATGGAGTTGAGTTGTACAAAACAGTTAAACATAAATCAAAGAAATCTATTACAACTGTACTAAACAAAATACGCTTCAAAAACAAATATAATAAAAGGCAAAATAAATTGTAACTGTATAAATATTAAACAAATACATAATAAAAGGCAAAATAATTGTAACTGTATAAATATTAAACAAATAAATCAATTATAAATAGTTTAACAAATTCAATTATTGTTATTTTAGTAATGTGCTTAAATTATTCTTGAATAGACAGATACAAATTTCTTAGCTTTAAACACTCTGTTACATAATAAAATAAATTTTCAAATTGCTTTTTATTTTCTATTTGCAACAAAAGTTGTACTTTGAGGTCATTGTCAGACATATTTCCAATATACGTCCTCAAGTACTTATTTCTGGACAGGGACTAAACAGGGCATTGCAACAAAAAATGATTTAAATCTTCTGGTTCGCCTGAATTACAAATAGGGCATTCAACGCTATTATCTGAATAACCATTTTAGAATCCGTAACTGGTAACTTTCAGTTTATTGGGTTGACATAGTCTTAGTTGACTGATCAATCTATGTTTCCTGATAGGCCCCTTTAATTTCAAATAATATTCCCCCATATTTAAGCTACTAATTTTCCTAAAATTAGGATTAAACTTTGAATGAAAAATAGCCTGAATATCTAGGGAAAGATTATGATTATTGAATTTTTCAACAGCGTTATTTAATTCTCTTTCAAATAAGGCTTTACTTTTGATATTTAATATGTCAGCCGCGTCTATAATTAACAATTTATTAGTAAGTTGCCTATACCAATTGTACCTCACATCGAACCTCTGATTCAAGGAATATTTTTTTAAAATGTTTAAACATATTTTCGGTAACCGATCATCTTTCATTAAGTCTACCTTTCGGTACCAGCGAATCATTCTTTTTAGAACATCTGTTTCTATTGATTTCAGACCAGTTTCTATACGAACATAATGGTTAGGTGTATTCCGTACCAATGATATATTGCTTTAAAATAACTGAAAGCAACCCGCTCTAATTGTTGACAATGTAATGTTTATTATATATATTTAGGACCTTATTTGTAAATATTTCTACTTTTAAATTTATATCCGGATTATTTAATACGTCATTCCAATCGATTGATCTTGCTTCTGCCTGGAGCTGAACTATATCCAGATGTTTTTTAGATCTAACAGATATTGTTTTCTTTACATTTTTTTTAATAATTTGATCAATTATGCAAAAAATGATATCATGCCGAGATAGACCAGGAGCACTTATTTTTCCATATTTTTGCACAATGTTCAAATTATTCTCGATGATTATATCGATTTCCGCGGCTGATGTCGATGTGAAATGAGTTGGACCTAATTGTAATATTTTCAAGTTCAATTCTCTTGCCTGGCTTTTTATATATTTAGAGTAACTGTTTTCTGTTTAACTTCAGAATTCATCTCACCGATCAATATAATATTGTCAAAAGTGGCTTGGGCGTCAGCTACAATATTGAACACAATATCCATACCACCAATTTTGGGCGGACGGTATACCACTCCAATAAGTATTTTATTTTTAACGAAATTTATTTCAACAAAAATAAATTCAGGCGTTCTATCACATATGTTACTTGATGTATATTTTATATTAAAATTTAATCTTTTACTAATATACATAGCAACACCCACCTCCTTCTTTACCAGTTCTATCATTTCTAACTAAATCATAGTTTTGTAAATTAAAGACACTTGAATCTATATCTGGTTTTAAAAACGTCTTGCTAATAGCTATGATATCAAATGCTTCTTTGGTAGTGAATATGGATTTGAATTCATCCAGATTAGAAATAAGTGATTGGACATTAGCGTGTGCAATTTTTAAATTTTTGCTATGGTTATTTAATATTAAATTTAGTTTTGTAATGAAAATAATTAATTAAAGACATTGTAAACACAATTTATAATAATGCCAAGTCATTATTATTATCTATATTAATAATTTTTGCCGATTCGTCTTTTCTCATACATAACGTTGCTTTTTTTATTGAATCAGACGAATTTATAATTTTTTTCTTTTTTTACTAATTTTGCATCACGCAATAATTTTCTATTAGCGAATGTTAAATACTTATTAACATATATTTTATTTGGGTCGCCTTCTATTATTCCTATGTCAGTAACAGTAGGGTGCCTCGTTTCTTAATCCTTGCCATAAACTTGTCACGTAATCCCTTCCTAGTGAACTTAGATATTATTATACCTGGCCTAGGAGAGTCTGCGGCTGGTTTTACCCTGAAGCTTTCACTAATGTCTAAATTTTTGATTTCCAGATCGACGGTTTTGCCAAAGTTTTTAATTATTTCTGCAGTTATTTCACCTTTTTGAAACGTAACGCCATGGATTTCAACGTTATTTTGTAGTGAAGCTTGTTCAAGTTCATTATTCGTTGATTCAAAAATTTTCTTCATAGAGTCTATTGACATACGTAACTTATTAATTACCATTATCAATTGTTTATTATCCCCAGATGAAAGAGCCTTATAATTGTTCTTTTCTGCTTCGACCTCCTCAGAACACGGTGGACAGATCCATTTCTTTTTTTCCTCTTTATCTTTCAAATAATCACTCTTAGACACTTTCATGCAATCTAAATGAAACACTTTTGCACAAACACTGCACTCAAGACGATTCGCATTTCTTATAACTTTCAAACACGCGGAGCACTGACATGATGTTAACTGTACGATAGCTGACAGGCTCGTGACCACCTTTTAACGTCCCCTCCGAAGGACGGCATAAATAAGGATTTTTTACTTCCATTAAAAATCCTAGGACCACTTGCGGGTTTGAACCCATGACCTTTGGCATAGGAGGCTGTTATGCTAACCATCCAGCCACAAGTGATCCCAGTGGTTTCATGGTGTGATGAAATGATTTTTCAGAGTGCGCTACTCTATTTGTGGAGCAGTGCATTTAGTGCAGATGTGTAGAATTATAATAAATAAATAAGCGTTTCTATAAGTTTCTCTATTTACAAATGTTGATTTTGATGTACTTCTTTTGGATCCTGAAGGAATTGGATACACAGGACATGATTGAATATTCGGGACTGGAAGGTTTGAAGGGTGTAGTAATATAGATGAAGATCATAATTGGATCAATCTGTCAATAGCTGCGGTTCGTAAACAAGTAAATAAAAATAAACTTTAGGTCAAAAATTGCATGAGATCACCGCGATTTAATGATTTGGTTGTGGTGAGATGGCAGGAAGCTCTGACAAAGGTAGGAACAGTAAAACCACATCAACACTTTCTAATATCAGAATATCAGTAGATGCTCCTTGGTTCATCAGGAACAATCAACTGCATCGTGAGCTTCAAATCAAAATTATCGATGGCTACATCAAAGATCGCTTCACTAAATACTCACAGCTCCCAGCAGTAAGAGGTGCTGTAGCTTACAACTTAAGGGTCCGAACGAACAATCTAAGGCTCAAACCCATACTTCTGCAAGACCTTCTGTGAATCTTGATATAAGCTTTCTTTCTATATTGTCCACAAACCTCAATTTTTTTTTTTTTTTTTTTTTTTTTCATGAGCATTATTACTATTAATTACCAAATTATATTTTTGTGGAACATCCATCTCTTATGTCATTATATGTTGCATCAATTATGTTTTATATCTTTATTTTACTATTATTATCTTAATGTATTATTATTATTATTTTATTTAATTTACTTATTTTTATTTATTACGTTTCATGTACTTTATTTTCTTAATTGAATTCCTTTATATATCATGTTTTAAATGAATTGTTAACTTCTTTCTTCATTTCTTTTTCGAGTGTTCAATTCGATTTCAAGTAAAGATTTAAATTAATCATTATTATTTAACTCTTCAATATAATTATAAACATAAAATAGTTAGGAGTGTCTTTGCATGAGACGATACCCCCACTTTGTGAATTGTTAAAAATTATAATGACTGTTTTAACATAAAGCCGAACTGGAAATAAGGAAATAAATAAAAAACACTTTCTAAAATCATGTAGTAATGTACCAAGAGATCCAAAAAGTGCAAACGAAGGGTTGCAGAATTATTTCAGTTTTCTCTCGAGATCCCAAAAGGCATATACTAAATACATAAGCAAGAGATCCATACAACAATAGTCAAAGAACCTGCATGTTTTGAAAGGAAATGGTTGACAAAATTAGTACAAGTGGTCCAGTGTGCGAGAGGAGATGATTGTTTTTAAACAGGGGGTTCGATCGAACTGTATTTTTCTATATATTAGCTTATAAAGATATTTCGCAACGAATCCACTTCTTTACACCATTTATTTAATTTTCATAAAATTATAATAATCCAAATTTTTGGATTGAGTTGTGTATTGTGTTGAAAATAATAATGTTATATTATTAGTTTATGTTATTTTTCCTATTGAAAAAAAATAAGACTAAAAAAAAAAAAAAAAGAAATATATGATACATCCTGAAGGTTTATAAATAAAATGCACAACAATTAAGTTTTTCTTCAGATGGGAAAATGAAATTTTCTTTAATAATATAATGACATAATGTCGTTATAAGCCCATAAACTTATGATCTTTTAAATTTTTGTAACGAAGGAGGCTATGGAATTAGGTGTGGCTTCCGCACAAGTTATATTCTTCCATGTAGTACGCAAGATTTCAGAAAAATATTACGCATCAAATTGTAAGTTGTTAAAATAAATGGAAAGGTGTTATAAATCCATTTGACTTTAAACTAAATGGGAATTTTCTGGAAACTAAATTAAACTTTTTATATGTATTTTAAATAGTTTATTTGAAAAATAAAATAATAATTAACCGAATAAAATGGAAACATTTGTTAATTCTGTTTAAAAAAAATAAAAAATTTTCATTAAAAAAAAAAATTATTATAAACTCAGCCTAAGTCTAATTTTTACTTTCACTTACCTATATTTGGAATATATAGTAAGGGAAAGTATTGCGATCGTGAAAATTTTCGAATTTCAGTTTTCATTGGGGTTCCCTGAGTCTATATGACCAAGTCATTTGCACTTATTTACGTTTTTCTCAAAAACGGCCATATCGATGTAAAATTGGACGGGCTTTAATATTATGTAGGTTCCATTTTGATTAAAATAGTCTGACAGGGCTTAAGTGCCAATATTTCAAAATTTCTTTCTTTGAAGTACCTTTAATTTTGTAGATTTAAAAAGATTAACCATATCTTCTGATTAGCATTGCTAAAAAACAGGTAAATATATAAGTTAAACAAATTCGATACCCAACTAAAGGGGAAAACTGAAAAAATATTTTTTAAATTAATTTTTTTGTTTTTGAAATTAAGAACAGTAATATAGATGTATAATATACCGTTGGAATGCTGAAGATTTAAGAAAAAATATTGTCTTTTAAAAGTTAACGGAGAGTGATGAAAAGCTGATAAAGAAAACTGATAATCGTAGATAATAATACGATAGATTATTTAACAAAGACATGTTTCTATTAAAATCAAATTTAAATAATTCTTTAACAATTTATTTTCGTTTCTAGCATTTATTTGTTTAGCTTTAGAAATGTCTTCTGAGAGGAAACCGCTGTGTTCCCATTCACCACACACTACAGAAAATGTGGATACCATAACCTGAAAAATCTGTTGCTAAGAAACTGTTGCAAATAATATACTAAGCAAGGAATTTTATGCAAAAAGACAACTCTATGAACAGTAAACAGATAGTAAATAAGCTATATAGATACCAGTTGCATACTTGCAGGTTTGTGGGAGAGAAAAAAATCGTAGAAACTAGCACTATTTTTCACAGGTTGAACTGATAGGTTCAAAGTACTACGAACGAAACAAAACATACAATCGAATTATTGGGTTGTGTCACATAAAATGTCCGTTTTCAAGGTAAAGGATTTTTATTAAAAATACGATATGAAAACAAGATTATTTTATTCGAAGTATTTACCTTCTTTTTCTACACATTTTTCCCAACGTGACACAAACTTTTTTATCCCCGAACTGAAAAACTCTGAGCTTTGAAGTGAAACAAAATCTGAAGAAGCACTTTTGACTTGATCATCATTTTCAAAAAGTTTCCTTTGATAAAGTTGTCTAAATTCCTGAACAGGTGGTAATCTATTGGAGACATTTCGGGAGAATTTCGTAGCCCAGTTCTTTCAATTTTTGCACGGTATGTTTTGAAACATGGGGTCTTGCTGCCGCTCAGTGAGATCATGAGGTATCCATGTATCGAGTTTTTTTACTTTCCCAATACACTTTAAATGTCTGGAAACGGTAGATGCACTTGCATTTAGTTGTGCTGAGAGTCCTATAATTGTTTGATAAGGTTTCCTTCTATTATATGTTTGAGGACATTGTTGTCTATCACGGACGGAGGTCTTCCTCGGGGCTAGTTTTCCAAGTCGGTATCCACAGCTGAAAACTTAGCAAACCAACGGCGAATGGTCAGTTCATTAACACTCCCTTCCCAAACGCTTTGCAAATATTTCTAGCGGCCTCAGCTGCTGAATGGCCGAGTTTAAACTCGTACAAAAATATTACTCGAAAATCGCGTGTTTCCGTGTTCATATTTGGAGATATACTAAAAAGTGGGTGATTGATTGGGAAGCTAATGTTTATAATAGAAAGGTAGAGGATTAGTTACTGTTTACTTTAAATATGTAAACATTAATAACAACAGAGACCTGCAAAATCCTTTATGTATTTCAGAAACTATAAAAACGGACATTTCATGTGAAACAACCCAATATTTACAGATTGGCCAACCAATTACAACAACATTAATTCCTATACGGTAAATTAAGTGGCTTTCACGCAACTTTGAGATAATATCGAAGTTTTGTTCCGTTTCACTCCACTGTCGCTATTTACCCCATTTTACGGTTATTATAATGAAGTAATCGGTCATAATCACCCATAAAAACTAGAAAAAATTGAATAGTGCGATTATGACTGAAGCCGCGTCCGTTCTATTCCGATCGCTAAACTTCGTTCGTTCAAATCCGATGATTCGATTCGTATCCTTTTAAAAGATGACTCGAGTTATGGCAAAATATTATATGTATTGAAAAAATCTGTGTTGTTAAAGACGGAGGAAGAGAGGGGATTAAGAAAACAATGTAGGTATTAGAAGGACACGAAGACACAATCAAAGGAGGTAGGGGGAGGTGGAAGAGAATCAGCAAAAATACCCCCACACCAATGAGCGTTTGATTCTTTTGTAAAACAAACCGATGTATCCTTTATCATTAGGTTCTAAAACCTTACAAACATAAGTAAAACGTCGCCAACTGAAATGTCATAATTTGTGGATAATGATTCAAGTCCAGATTCATCTTTAGATGTGCATGACAAAAACAATCAGCATCACTGTCTTGCAAAGAATATTCATCTGATCTGTCTTCTGACAGAAAACAGCTGTGTTCCCATTTACCCCACACTCCATAAAATTTGGTTGCCATAACCTAAAAAATCTGTTGCTAAGAAACTGTTGCAAATAATATATTGAGCAAGGAAATGGTTTAAACAATTCTCGAAGATGAATAAAAAACGGAACTTTTAGCGGGACAAAAGTATATATAAAAAATCTGGTGCGGGCAACACACGACTTTCACTTACATCAATTTGAAAAATCAATGAAAGAATTTTCAAATAGAGTTAGAGTTAAAAATACGTGAAACTATTAAAGAATTAAATAAATTAAATTTCTATAGAAACATGTGTTTGATTCAAAAATCTATTATATTATTATCTAAAATAATCAGTTAGTTTTATGTTCATTTCATCACTCTCTATTAACTTTTAAAAGCTTGTGTATGAGATGATAATTTTTCTAAAATCTTTAGCTTTCCAATGGTATATCATACATGTATATTATTGCTCTTATGTTCAAAAATGAAAAATTGCATTAAAAAAATATTTTTTCTGTTTTCTCCTTTAGTTGGGTATCGAATTTATTCAATTTATATATTTACCAGTTTTTCATCAGCGTTAACAAGATAATCTAGAAATTATTATTGAATCTACAAAATTAAAGGTACTTTAGGGGAAGAAAATTTAAAATATCGGCATTTAAGCCCTGTCAGACCATTTTTATCTTAATAAAACCTACATGATATTAAAGCCCATTAAATTTTACATCAATATAGCGAGTTTAATCAAAATCGTCGGAACCGTTTTTGAGAAAATCGAAGAAAGGTGAAAAATGCATGATATAAAGTGCCTCTTCTGGTAGGCTCATTTTGATGAAAAAAGTTTTGTCACGTCTCGGGCGTATAGTTGTCTTAAATATGAAATTTCAGTTTCATAGGACTTACCGTTTCCGCCCGGGAGTTACCACACACACACACACAGACACACACACACACACAGACACACACACACACACACACACACAGACCTTTTTGCGGGACTTGGTTATTTGGACTCAGGGGACCCTAAAACGTGTATTTCCGTTGAAAACTGGAATTCGAAAATTTTCACGATCGCAATACTTCCCCTTACTATATATAGTAAGTAAAGTAAAAAAGAGACTCACCAATGAGTATTTTTTCCTATATAACACTAGAACCAGTTGGGTCTCAGCCACTAAATTTTATCCTATAGTACTCATCGTATTGAAGTATACTCTGAGTTTCACCATTTTTCACTCAGTCCTTTTTGAGATATTTCCTTGTAAACATCGCCAAAATTATAGGATTATATATATTGAAAAAATCTGTGTTGTTAAAGACGGAGGAAGAGAGGGGATTAGGAAAACAATGCAGGAATTAGCCGGACAAGAAGACACAATCAGAGGAGGTGGAGGGAGGTGGAAGAGAATCAGCAAAAATGCCCACACGCCAATGAAAGGAGCTAGTCAGTAAACACAATAAGCCGAGGGGACCCGGCCCACTGTTAAATTGCGAGTATTGTTCTGTCGACCCCTTGGAGGAGAAAAAGGAAACAGAAGAAATAATAACATAGGCAGGGGTGGAGAAATAGTAATTACCAACTTGTCCAAAACAGTTACCTCCTACCTCCTTAGTCTGATCTTCCATTAGGAGTTTTTTTTCTCCTCGTCTCCGCTTGGCATATAGGCACTCCTCCCCTAAATAGCTTCTTATAGTTGCTCGCCGATGACTTTAGCAGTGTGATGTCAACTTCATTAAAAAACAAAATAACCTTCAGGTTCGACATTCCCTTTGTAAAGGGACCAGCTGAGCTGATGGGAATCGATAACCTTAACCGTCAAGGTTTTCATAATCTTACTCCTGAACACACATTTACTTTCTCTAACCTCATTGATGATCTCTGTAAGAAATGCTTGGTATTGTTCATAGGTGCTTAAAAGACATTTCTGATATCAATGTTGTAAAATATTTATACTGTTCGATACTAAGGTACTTGATCGAGATAGTGATTTCTAAAAAGTACGAAAGAACATTTTATTTAAAAATTGATATTTTGACATATTTGTATTCTCATGGTTTAGTTTTATCTAAAGCCGTCATTAGTAAAAATGTGAAAAATTACATTTAATTCCTAAAGGTACTAAATACACAGTTCATTTTACTTCAAAAGGTACTAAAAACATTTCCTTCCAAAAGGTACTATATCCTCTGTAAACACATAACCTTTCCTTTCATTTCGTTCCAAAAAGGTACTATACAGCAGGAGCACCTAACCTTGTAATATATTAAGATTAATTTATTGTTTTCTTCATTTTTATTAGTTCATTTAGCACGTCTTGAATCACTGCTGTTATTTTGATCAATAGTTTTAACCTAATAATCAGTAATTAGGTTGTTCTAAACAACTTAGTTGCTTCGCTTTGGTTCTTGAATTAAGAAAAATTAAATTAAGTATTTCTTCTTGCAGCACCATAAATTTGGTTTGAAAATTTATATAAACTCACATTTTAATAGAATAATAGTATTTGATCCAGCAAATAGTTGGAATTAGCATTCCACGAACTTGCTAAATATGAAAAGAAAATCGCGCCTGATCTAACCTAGTAATAAGATGAGGAATGACGATAAGGAGTTGTCACGGATTTCTGTTTGCAATATTATATCCAATCATCTCCAACACCCACCTTCCTTACCTTCAAATATTTCACCTCAATGACTTTAGACACCGTCTCAGAGTCAACCCTGATGAAGGCTCATAATGTAGGCCGAAACGTCGGCACATGATTAAAATATCACCAGTTTTAATGTGTGTTTCTCGTTAATGACCTCACCCCCAACCATCTTCCTCATCTAATTTCTCAACGGTCAACAAAAACACCATCATTATAACCTAATAAAATATTTTTTTAAATTTAGAATAAAAGCTTAGTTTATTTATCAGTCTGTATAGTTAAATACTGTTTACACGTAGGTAATGATATAGATAAATCTGCTAAATTCACACAAATAGCAAATACAAGTTCTGAACAAACTTCATAATTACATACTTTCTTATTATAGTGCCATAAATAGATAAATTGTCCTTTGAATATTCACTTTCTTTATGAAGAATAGATAATCAATGTAATTAATCAACAAAGAAAGATATTTCTCAGAAGGATAATAAGGAAATTTATATAACTTAGTAATTAACAATATAAAGACGTTAGTTATCGGTAATGTTGTATTAGGAAGGTTATACTTACGGTTACCAAGTTATTGCGGGTTATATTCTTCTAAAAAGCACTATTCTCCTTTTAATTCTTTCCAAAAAGTATTATATCCACGTATCATTCCAATAAGTACTTTATCCATATTATATTGTTTAAAAGTCATGGGAAAGTACAATAATTTGGATAAAAAGTTAGTAACACGCTTAAACATCAACTATAGATTTTGATAAAAAAATCTGGTGCGGGCAACACACGACTTTCACTTACCTCCGTTTTTAAAATCGATAAAAGAATTTGAAATACAGTTAGAGATAAAAATGTACGAAGCCATTAGAGAATTAACTAAATTAAATTTCTATAGAAACATGTGTTTCACTTTTATTGTTTTTTTCGGTTGGCGCGACAGGCCTTGGAGGCCCTTGGCCGCGCGGTATGGTTTATATTCCACACCGCGATACTCGATGACATTTTTGATAGGGTTGGGTCATCACTCCCTACGCCTATTTTTGTGGGTGGCTATCAATTAGCTGACGGGTCCCACATACCCGGGGGAGATCGTGAGTGAATCCCCATTTATTTGTATACTTCAAAAAAGTCCTCCTGGGACTGGGATTCGAACTCACAACTTCAGCGTGACAGGCTAGCGCGCTAACCACTCAGCCACGGGCTCCCAACGCTTAAACATCAACTATAGATTTTGATAAAAAAAATCTGGTGCGGGCAACACACTACTTTCACTTACCTCCGTTTTTAAAATCGATAAAAGAATTTGAAATACAGTTAGAGATAAAAATGAACGAAGCCATTAGAGAATTAATTAAATTAAAAGAAACATGCGTTTTATTAAAAAACCTATTATATTATTATCTAAAATAATCAGTTAGTTTTATCGGCTTTTCATCACTTTTCATTAACTTTTACAAGCTTGTGTATACGATAGTATATTTTATAAAATATTTCTCTTTCCAACGGTATATTATACGTCTATGTTACTGTTCTTATGTTCAAAAATAAAAAATTGCATTAAAAAAATATTTTTTCAGTTTTATCCTTTAGTTCTTAATCAAATTTCCTCAACGTGCATATTTAGCTGTTAATTAATAATGCTAACAAGATAATATAGTTATTTTTACAGAATCTACATAATTAAAGGTACTTTAGATGAAGAAAATTTAAAATATCGGTCATGCTATTTCAATCAGAATGAAACCTACATGATATTAAAGTCCATTAAATTTTACATCGATATAAGGAGTTTAATCAAAGTCGTTAGAGCCATTTTTGAGAAAATTGTTAAAAGGTGCAAAATGCATGGTATAAAGTACATCTTCCGGTCAGCTGATTTTGATGAAAAAGATTTTGTCACATACTGGGCGTATAGTTGTCTTAAATAATGAAATTTCAGTTTCATAGGACTTGTCGTTTTCGCCCGGGAGTTACCACACACATACGCACACACATAGACCTTTTTTCGCGACTTGGCTATTAGGACTCAGGGGACCCTAAAACGTGTATTTCCGTTGATAACTGGAATTCGAAAATGTTTACGATCGTAATACTTTCCCTTACTATATATAGTATGTGAAAGTAAAAAACAATCACGTAAATCAGTCCAATTTTATCCTGCAAAATCGTCTAAAGTGGATATAGTACCTTTTGGAAATCAACGTCTCGATTGATTATGCTTCTTGTTTGTGGTCTCCCCATTGTGCTACCTACATTGATAGACTACAAAGAATACAAAACAAATTTCTCAGATTTGTCTCTTATCGCCTTAATATACCTTTAAATAATATCGAATTTTATTGAGTTGAATCTACCAACTCTAATTAATCTAATTTATATTATGCACCTATCCCACGTATGATAGGAACCACTAATGGGCTGCCTAATAACATTGATATCTTGTGAAACAATGCTCATGTTTTCAAAACTAAATGTTAAAAGCTTTCGCTTGTCACATTTGGTTTGTACAGGTCTCTTTTAATTTATTTTGTTGTAATATACTTGTTTGTTGGTATATTGTATCATTTTGTACTCAAGAGGATTATTTTGTTATTTGTATTACCTAATTTTTATGTAACATATTCAAAGCTTGATTATTTGTTATATTATATTTATTTATTGGAATTTACAACTGTATAATGGAATACAACAAGTCAATTTGAATGAAAAATAAAAAGGCATGAAACACATTTAGAGAAGCTTCCCAATGTAAGCACTGAAAATATTCTAAACTGGAAGGTCCCGGGGCCATCTCCTTTTCAGGATTGTCAGGAATTGAAGAGGAAGAAAGGATTGAAACGAGAGGATTAGGGTGGGAATGGAGTTCGTCATGAAATGAATGGTATCTAGATCGGGCCAAATCAGGAACATATGGAACATTAAGGTCTTTATGGATGAGTTTATTCGTGACAAAGTAAGGAGCATTGAGGATTTTACGAAGGATTTTGGATTGTAGGGATTGTATACGAGAAGAATTCGATGGTTTAGTAGAGCCCCAAATCTCTACTCCGTAAGTCCATATCGGCCTTATGATAGTCATGTAGATGAGTCCTTTGTAGTTAAGTGGAAGATTAGAACGTTTTTCGAGTAAGTGTTGAAGTAGTCGGTTTCAGTCTTGTATTAGGGTTCCAAGTAAGGCGTTTGTCAAGGTCCTAGATATCGGATCTGTTTAACCGGGACAAGAGGAGTATTATTGAAAGAGACAGTAGAGCAGGATGTCTTAGGTTTACGACGAAGGGTAACGGTAATTTGGTTGGATTTGTTGAAATTTATTTCAATTCTCTAGTTCTGATACCACACTTCGAGGTCTCTGATGTGGGATTTGAGAGTTTGAGAGGCAATAGTTGGATCAGTATTGACTGATAACACGCAAGTGTCATCAGCATAGGTAGAAAGGAAGGTGTTGGGATATAAGCTGTATAGACTGTGTAATCTAGGATAATACCTTGAGGGACACCAGCAGACTGATTAAAAATGGATGAATAGGAATTATTATGATTTACTTTGAAGGATCTGACAGTGAGGTAGGACTGGATGAGCTTCATTATGAATATTATATTCTGTTAATGCTTAAATGTTATTGTTAATCATTTTTACTTTGTCTTTAAAATTCTATCAATGTTTACCCTTATAGTTCTCTTGATTATTGTATTATTAATGTTTACTGTAATTGTTATCCTCATTATTGTAATTTCTTTCTTCTTTTTCTGAAGGTTATAATTATGCCTACTTATCTGTATTGTAAAGTTCATTGCCCGTGTGTATCAATGAAAATTAAAATAAAATAAAATAATCCTCACACAAGACTGAAACGACAAGAAACTGCTCGAAGATACCGATTACTACAACACTTACAAGACAAACGTTCAAAACTTCCAGGATATTACAAAAGACTCATTTACATCACTATTATCAGACCTATTTGGATATATGGAATCGAGCTTCGAGGCTCTACTAAACCATTTAATTCCTCCCGTATCCAATCCTTACAATCCAAAACCCTTCGCAAAATCCTGAATGCCTCTTGTTTTGTCAAAAATCAACTCCTCCATAAAGACCTAAACATCCCATTTGTTGCAGACACAGCCCGTGATAGATACACCTCTTTTCATTCTAAACTCCCTGTCCACACAAAATCACTTGTGCGTAATCTATCTTCCTTAGATATTCCTGATAACCCACCGTGGCGATTTAGAAGAAGGTTGCCTCGGCACCTACTGCCGGGTCCACTTAAAATAGTGGAGTGCTACCCCTGGGTAGTTCTTTCTCAAGACTTTTGTGAACTGAACTGAAAATGACTTTTCTTCACTCTGCATATTTACTCATTGTGTTATGTAATACAGTTGTAAATTACAATAAATAAATAAATTGATTTAAAAAAAAATAGCTGATTTCCTAAGGAGATAGGAATTTGATGTAACAATCTCGGAAGAATTTAATTTTCCTCATATGAGAGAGCGGGGTTCAACGCTCCAATTTCACTAAAATGCAAGATAGCACCTACACTAAGAACGTCATACTTTTGTTTTATAAGGTAGGGGTAGCCCAAGAAACCCCCGTATAGACTTCATAGACGAGGTGAAAAAAAAAAAAAAAAAATAAATAAAAAGTTAAATGTGATTTAAAGGTTTTTAACTTTTTTTTTTTTTTAAGGTAAAGGGGCTTTATTGGGAAGGCCAAGGGGTAGTATGTTTCATTGACGACTGGAAACATCAAGGTCAAAGAGAGAACTATCGCGGGGAAGGTTAAAAATAACTTTGAGCGGTGAGCAAATACGATTTGGTTTATGGATCATCAGACTTGCCTGGCTACTTGGGAGAAGAGGCAGTCGAGTATTGATTCGGACGAGTACAATGTAGCATGACAAAGCCCTTATTAACATAATGAATAAAATATGCTGTATAAAGGTGGCGAGTCAAGTGGGCGCTAACTAGTCTTCAAGGGCCTAGCCAAACATTTTCCTCTTTTGTTGCTTTTGTTTGGACAATAATGCTATTTACTTACATCTCGCTCCCCACTCTAAGTGTGCCTACCCGTCACCTGGATGGAACGACCGGCTAAATGGAACGATATCTCCTTTTTTCATTAAATTACTTCCGCGCTGTAAAACCGTAAATCGACAGTTATGCGATGAGGAAATAACAATACCTCTCTTGATTGAAATTAAACTACGGCGCGATCTAAAACTATAAAATACAATGTGTTAAAATACAACAAGTAAACTTTTATTTACTTTACTTTATGCTTTTTCTTTTCTTTTGTACATAGATGTACATACATCCCAAACAAACGCGGAACTACAAGCCTGATATTTCAAATCAAATTTCAATTCATACAGAAAATTTATTATTTATTGTTTATATTAAACTCAGTTAATGAATATGTTATTATGAACCAGTTTCAATGTTTTATTTTATTCAACACTTTAATCTATAAGATGTTGTGTATATTACTCTTTTATTTTATTTACTCTTTTATATACTTTAATCCACTTTTTTTTTCTGATACCATTGTAAATAAAAATTAATTATAATCCTTTGGTCTTTTGGCCAGACACATCGTATATCTTAATTGTACACATCAATTGTTCTTAAGGGACCCTGTCCCAGAATAAAAAAAATTTTCTATTTCTATTTCTACATTTATATAAATTTCATTCTTTACCTCTTTTACCTATGTAAATAATTTAATCGATCTAATGTTTTCTGGCCAGATGTGCTGTTTTTATTTGTGAATTTTATGTTATACTTAAGGGACTAAGTCCCCGAATAAAAGTTTTTTTCTATTCTAAAAAATCTGGTGCGGGCAACACACGACTTTCTCTTACCTCCGTTTTTAAAATCGATGAAAGAATTTTGAAATACAGTTAGAGATAAAAATGAGTGAAACCATTAAAGAATTAATTAAATTGGATTAATATAGAACCATGTGTTTTATTAAAATATATATTATATTTATTACTAATATATTATTATCTAAAATAATCAGTTACATTTATCGGCTTTTATTCAATTTTACAGACTTGTGTATACGATAATATATTTTATAAAATATTTCTCTTTCCAACAGTATATTATACGTCTATACTACTGTTCTTATGTTCAAAAACGAAATTGGCGAGCTGTGCTTCATTGACAAGCCGCCAGGTTGCAGCACCGTCAACATTTTTTTTCATTTTTCTCCTTTGGTTGTTTATCAAATTCGCTCAACTTGCATATTTAGCTGCTAATTATCAATGGTAACAGGATAACATAGTTATTTTTATAGAATCTACAGAATCAAAGGTACTTTAGGTGAAAATTTAAAATATTGGCATTTAAGCCCTGTCATACTATTTCAATTAGAATGAAACCTACGTCATATTAGAGCCCATTAAATTTTACATCGATATAGGGAGTTTAATCAAAATCGTTAGAGCCGTTTTTGAAAAAATCGTAAAAAGGTGCAAAATGCAAACTGCAAATGACCGGAAGATCAGCATTTTACACCAGACTTGTACCTCCCAAGGGAGATGTTTATTGTTCTATTAAGGATGAAATAAAGCTATTATTATTATATCTTGATTAATCACTAGAATATATTATGAACCGAATGCTATTCAGGATAGTTATTTTAGAGCTATAGCATTGTTCACTTAAAGTTCTTTATGCTAAATTTCTATGGGCGCTATATGAATTCGACCCCTAAACTGACAGGCAGCAAACAAGCGATAAAAAAGAAAACCGTATCCCTCCTGTTAGCCAGTAAGTGTGGACTTCGACAAGACAGCCTGCAATTGTCTGCCTTCCTAAATTCAATATTGTTATCCCAACAAAACGCAAGAGAACCTTAACGCAACGATAGAGCCTTCAAAGGATTGTCAATAAGGGAACTATAAATTAATGAATGTAAATAGGGATGGCCTCTTGTTTGTTTAGGCCTCGTGAACAATCATCTCATGTTTGCCCATCTTCATCGATTAACTCCCTTCAGGCACAACCCTCTATTCTTTACACGCTGTTAAGGATAGCGACGTAGGTGGAACTTTGTTAGCGCGACTACAAAGAAAGGGAAATCATGGGGTTCCACTCTCTTTTTACTATTTAATACACCATCCTGCACAAACAGAAAAAGAGATACATGTATAGATTTAGAGCATATTATTTTATTTTTGATAAAATCAGACATTTATATTTTATAATAATAAATCAGACTTACAAGAGACAAAGTACAGGAGAATTAAAAAAAACAACAAATTAAAAAAACAAAGTACTTACGGGAAATTATATGTAGCAATGGATCGGAAAAAGAAAGCATAAAAGAGAAAATTACTAAATTGGAAAGACTAAGCTTCGCGACAAGCAATTTATAAGGAGTCTGTCAACAAACGCGAGAATAGGACACTACAATACGGTCGTCAAGCGGGTGCACACTTGGGCGAAACACCAAATTATTGGACATTAATTTTATGGCCAGACTGTTGCCCGTACGAAAAAAAAGGTTAAATGTGGACCCCCATTATTTTTTAACGAGGAATCGATTTCTGTATTCAGATTTTAATTTTTATGTACAGGGTGACCAGAAGACACTTTTTTTCGTTTTTTTTTTTTTTTTTTTTTAATTGGAATCCTATGATTTGACGTCGTAAATTAATTCCACACCCTGTTTCCAGCAACTTTTACTTACAATACTTTTTTTGATAGAAGCAACCGTATAAAAGGATTAGGTTGTTTTTCGGCAAACCCAAACCTCCCTTTTCCATATATGAGGAGTAGGGACCATTCAATTGACAATATTAAAAACATGAACGAAATCCATAAAAAAATGTATTCAAAATATTACAATTAGTTACTTTTACTAATTATCTTTGTACATGTTTTCGGCTACTCAACCACTTACAAGACAGACGCTCTTACATTTCACTTAACTACAAAAGACACATTTACATGACAATCATAAGGCCTATCTGGACCTACGGAGTTGAGCTATGGGGCTCTACTAAACCAAATCCTTCGTTCCTGTATCCAATCCTTACAATCCAAAATCCTTCGTGAATACCACGCTCCTTATTTTGTCACTAATAAAATCATTCATAAAGACCTCATGTTCCATACGTAGCTGATTTGGTCCATACCAAGTATCATTCCTTCCATGTCAAACTCCATTGAAGTGATTGAATAGGCGGGATTTGAAGGTGGAAAAGGTATAGCAGCAACGGATTAAAGGATTTTATAGATTAGACCTAGGGTTCCCAACTAGTGGTCTGTTGACGATCCCAAGGGGTCCGCGAAATGTCATTATTTTAAATTAATCTGTTGATAAATATCAATGAAGCTCTCGACAAGAACCACCCACGCTTTGCACAGACATATTAAATTTCCTGCGCTAACAGACAAATAATATAAGTTAATAGGTATCTATATTTTATTGACAAATTATAGTAACTCACAGCCACTAAATCGTCAGTCCATTATTTCAATAAGAAAAGGTTTCTGTTAGTCAGATTATTCTCAATATTAAGACGTTGATTTGCAAAAGCTATACCCATTTTTATTAATTATTCAGTAATTTTTTTATTGAACCAATTTACTTGATTCTTTTTGGAATAAAATCTAAATAGTTTTTTACTATGTTAATATACACTGCAAAAGTTTAAGACCGCTTATGGTTTACATTAATCAGTTTGAATTTTTTTGTTGGGCGGTACTTTAGTGCTCGGATTTTTTCTCATTGTGTATTATGTGGTTCGTAGTACGCAATTCAACGGGAAATTCATTATTTTTAACCGTTCATTAATGATATAACCGAAAATTACCTGTGCCGTGAACTTACTTTATCAGTCGATAAATCAATAAATCAAATTAAGAATAAAATGTATCTTCTCTATTCCCTTCAGGGGATTACTAGACTGAAACTAAAGCTCCAGACACAAAAATCACTAATTTTATATTATTGAATAATGTAGGGAATATCAAAATAGCGGTGCCCCCATTGCCCTCTAGAGATTACCTAACCTTCTACCTGGAAGCAAGCATTTTTATCGCCAGGCGTCTTCTTCAACCATTTTTTTTTCTTTTTATCAGAACATTGTTTCGTAGATTAATTGGAGTTCGTCTTCCTATCAGAGATTGTCACTAGAGATCGTCGCCTATCCGTCGTATTGAAGCAACATTTTTGTATGGACCAGAATTCGAGCATCAGTGATTAGCAGATCACGGAAATTTATATATATATATATATATATATATATATATATATATATATATATATATATATATATATATATATATATATATATATATACCTCGTTATCGTTGTATATAAATTGTATAATTCTTAGTTTGTAGAAACTAAACCCACTGACATAATTGTTTTTATTTTTTTTTTAATTTATGTTTGTCTGTTATAAATTCAATGATTTTTTTTTTAGTTGTAAACCTTTCTCGTTTCAAGATTGAAATTTACCTCATTATCTATAGTAAAAATGATTCCTAAACCCAAAAAGTCACCTGAAAATCTTCCTACTCTGAAACGTATATACCCAATCCTTGATTACCATCATATTATTCCCGATCATTTATTTGGATTCCGTACATCTCACTCCACTATCTAACAATGTATTCGTGTGGTGGACGTTGTCCCCCTGGACATGACCTCATAACTTCCCGTATCCTAAAACTACTTCCTCGAAAAGCCATCCTATATCTTATTTACATCTGTAATACCGCTTTCCACTCCACATATTTTCCCGCTTCCTGGAAATTATCCATCATTAAAATGATCCCCGAACCCAAAAAGCCTCCAGAATACCCATCCTCCTACCGCCCATCTCTCTCATATGCATCATGGGTAAAATCCTTGAAAAACTTCTGCTTAAACGCATATATCCTATCCTTGATTCAACAATCAAGTGAACATCCCACTCCACTATCCAGCAATGCCATCGTGTGTTGGACGTTGTCTCGTCTTCATTGGAGCGCGGATTGTACTGCACGGGTGCCTTTATCAACGTAGAATAGGCCTTTGACCGAGTCTGGCACCCGTGATTGCTTTACCAACTCCGTCTATTCCTCCCTCCAACATATTATCTTATTATGTCGAGTTTACGTTCACCTAATATATTTTCGGTTATAACGTTCTCATCCCACCAGAAACCGTCATAAAACTCCGAAAGTTTCATTTTCAGATGCAAGACCTAAATTTGAAGCTAAAATCAAAGAGGAAGGAGCTAATCTCTCTGAGATAGTTACAAGTACACTTCCGGTGTTGGCAAAAAGGTTGCCCTGCCAAGCTATCCTCCCATCTTTTTCCACCTTCCTTTTGCCTAATGAAATATGGAATACTTCTTCCCAGTGGAATATATTTAAATTGATGCAAAGTTATTCGAGAAGCCGTCGAGGCTTAGGGTAGGTTAGGGATTTATTTACATAACTTAACAATTGCATTAAACACCCCTCCTCTCCACCGTATTCCCGGCTAAGCCCACACCTCTACCGGTGATTAGTGATACTGGAAACTTCCTTTCATTTAAAACAGAAACAGCTTCATTAATAAAACTGACTAATATAATTATCGAGTACCACTTGATATATCAGTTTGAGATAAGAAAAATAAAATAGAATCATTATCCATTATTAATTCAAATTTAGCAATTATTAATTGAGGATCATTGATTACAATAGAAATTAGCCTAAGGGACAAAAAGTATTTTGGCCTTACCTTTAACATTTTTTAAATTGAAAAAAATCCCGATTAAAAGTATGTAATTTTGATTTAACACATTTTGAATCAAACAAATATCATATATTATAGCCTTTATCATCATTTAAATTAATTAAAAAGAATGATGTTTATACATACTTTTAAAAAACATGCTACATTTACACTTGATGGCCAGGTTTTAATCTATTGGATCAGTAGGTTAGTAATGTTGAAACTATTGACAATTATATAAATGGGTAAATCGACTTAAGTGGCTGCATGGTAGAAATCTGAGATGGTGAAGTTATTGTCTCTGGCTGTGGAATGGTGATCATGAACCTTCTCTTATTTTCTCTTCCTCCCCTTGGCCAGGGGATCTTAATTTATTCTACTACATAGTAGTGGGAAATAACTGAATTCAGGAACTAGAAAAATTGATGTGGCACATAGAGCCAGAACCTGCAACATCTCGGTTTTCTTTTTCGGCCACTAGGGGCGCTCTGCTTCTTTAACAGGTCGCCATGTGGCAGAACGGTCTACGTAAATATCTCTTTTCAGAGCCCGAAACAATATTTATTTAAAGAAAACAGTCTTATCCCTCCTTCGTTATTCTGAATCGAACAAGAACCTTCGACTAAAGCTTCACATCTCCTCTGCTTAACTCCCACATTTCAGTAATATTCTTAGTTTAGGCTCAAACCTTAATAACCAACTAAACCCATCGTCTTTCCTGGCCTCGAACACAACCTTCAGGAAACCAACTTGATTACAAATGAAGAAGACTGATTTTTTAAAATCCAAAATCCGTACTTGATTTTTCATGCCTGTGCTTCATTATTTTCCCGACCCATTTTTCCGTTAAATCCAAAGGTAAATCATTATCATTCATGCAGAAAAAGAAAACCAGGCGTTCCTATTACCAACCATGAATACTCCTTTCTGATCATACCACCAAAATTCAATCATCATCTCAAATATTTTCATACAAACAAATTAAACTTTCTGGTCCTGAAAAAAATTCTGTGTGTTTGTGAGCAGATAAGAAATGAGGCTTCTGGTGCACTTTTTTTCGCACCAATCAGATTGCAGGATTCAGGCACGTGACCAGTCGACCTAACCTTAACCAGCCCGTTTCGCGCCATCAACTAACCTAAACTACTAGATCATGCCCATTTTTAGGTGGGGACCACTAGACCAACCGTGACCCCTCCCCCCTCCCATCGACCTAACCTAAACCACCTGTGGTGGACTTATGCTCTAGAAAGAGTTAGTAACCTCAAACCGTTGAAAAACAATGTGGCGGAGGGATAGAATCATCCTCTATAAAGACTTAATACTCTTAAACATCAGTAAAATGTGGTCACATGACTGAAAAGGGGCGTGGCCAGGTGGTTTAGGTTAGGTCGAATGGTCAGGTGACTGAATCCTGCTATCTGACTGGTGCCAAAAAATTGCACTAGAAGCCTCATTTCTTATCTACTTGTGTGTGATAAGTCAAGCTCAAAAGCGAAAAGTTGTAGAAAACTGAAATTTCATATTTTCAAGGCGTATATACAAGAGTTGTTTCATTGATTTTCACATCAAAATCGGCGAACCAGAAGAAAAACTTTATTTTGCACCTTCTTAATATTTTCTCTTTCTTCTTCTTGAGTAATCTCTTCGTTATTCATCACTATTACCTTACGGGGGAGTTAAAATAATGGTAAATACTGCTTTTGGCACTAAAGAGTACTTATTTTTACAGATTTAAAAGGACAACCTTATCAGTGTTTGGCATCCAACATGGCGATTTCTTGATTTAAAAAATGAGCGAAAACAGAGAACCCAGATTTAATGCAAAAGACACTAATGTCATTTTAAGGGCGTTATTTAAAAAAGGGACAAGTATGGAACATGCAAAGGCGCTAGATTTAAATATTAAGCATGTTTAAATCTATATGCTTACTACATTTATGACAACAACAAAAAAAAACAAAAAAAAACTTGCTTATAGTCATATAGTTGTCAGACACCTTGCTATTGCCATAACATTTATTTAAAAATTCTGGTACACGAATTTCACTTACCTCCGTTGTTAAAAACAATTAAAGAATTTTCACAATAATTAGATACAAGTAAATGGTTTAAGAATTAATTATTTTGAATTTCAGTAGAAACATGTGTTTTATTAAATAATCTATTATATTTCTATCTACAAAATAAGTTAGTTTTATCGGCGTTTAATCACTCTTCATTAACCTTTAAAATTCCGTGCATTAAATAATATTTTTTCTAAAATCTTTAGCTATCCAACGGTACATTATAAATCTATATTAGTATTCTTTTGTTCAAAAACACATAAATTGCATAAAAAAATATGTTTGTACTTTTCTCGTTTAGTTGTTTATCAAATTCGGTCAACTTGCATATTTTACCGTTATTTTTCAACGCTAATAAGATGATGTTTTTTTTTTAATCTACAAAATTAAAGGTACTTTAGAGGAAGAAAATCTAAAATATCGGCATTTAAGCCCTGTCAGACTATTTCAATCAGAATGAAATCTACATCATATTAAAGCCCGTTAAATTTTACATCGACATATATAGTTTAATGAAAATCGTTAGAGCCGTTTTTGAGAAAATCGTAAAAAGGTACAAAATGCATGGTATAAAGTAGATCTTCCGGTCAACTGATTTTTATGAAAACGTTTCTGTAACATCTCGGACGTATGAAATTTCATTTTCATAGGACTTTTCGTTTTCGCCCGGGAGTTACCACACACAACAGACCTTTTCGCGGGACTTGGTTATTTGGATTCAGGGACCCTAAAACGTATATTTCCGTTGAAAACTGGAATTCGAAAATTTTCACGATCGCAATACTTTTCCTTACTATATATTTCATATATAGGTAAGTGAAAGTAAAAAATGAAAATTCATTTATGTAAATAATGTTGTTTATAATTCTGTATTTTCTTTCTTCATTATGTTCTGTTTAAATACCAAACATATGGGTTCTCAAGAACCTGGTTTGGCATTATAAAAAATCAAATAATAAGAATCTATTGTATTGTAGGCTTTATGAAAACCGATTAAAATAAAATGGGATTTATTTGGTTGTGTACTTCAAATAGCTATTTGTGTGTTGGATTCGGGCTTGAAAAATAAATGATTTCCTTCGGTTCTAAAGTTTGAAAGGGAAAAAGAAAAGGCGAAGGAAAAAAAAAAATGAGTGCACGGGAACATGCTCCATTTAGGCTAAGGAGTATGTATTTGTATGTTATTTCTTTCTCTTTTTTTCGGCGGAAAAGTTAATGGAATGAGGGTAGGTAATATATAAAAGGTAGGGGGTGAGGCGGTGGAAGGCTTTTATCGGGAAGGAATGAATTGGATTTATTGGGAGCTTGAGGAGCAGGGACAAAAGAATCAATAAGGTTTACTCAATGGGACAAAGAGTACTTAGCCAGCTGCCTTTTCCTCACCGTTCCTCCATTATTTGCCAATGAGAGGGCAAATCGTCTCTTTGCCCCCCTCCTACCGACTTTTGTCACTACAACGCTTTCTTATCCCAAATATTTTTTTAACCTTTTATAATATACAAGGGATCCAACAGGATTGGATTTAGAGCTTCCTTTAATTCGACTTTTTCGATAGGTAGAATAGAATAGAAAAATAATTTTTATTTTGGGACAGGGTTCCTTATGAACAATTGATATGTACTGCTATGTTTTTGACCGGCTGCTTCTCTAAGGCAGCGGTATATAAACTATATTAATGAAACCACTGGATTTCCTTTCCAAACGTATCTTTTTACCAATCCAAGTACGTGGCATTCAGGTGAAGATTAAAATAAACAAGTTTCGATAAATTATATTATTATTTACACATATACAATCCATGTAAGCTATGTCTGAAAATACTGAGGGACATTTTATTTAAATTTGCCATACAATATTACTATCAAAGAAAATACCTTTAAAATACTTAGTCGGCTGACGAAGGAGGGATCAGTCTTCGGCGCTCCTTCTCGGCTTCATCCTCCAGCTGCTCTGACCCCCGAAGGACCTCTCGTCTTCTTCAGCTGGAACTGGACTTCTTGAGGATCGAACTCGACTGTTCTCTCCCTGGACTTTGACTCTCGAGGCTGGAATAAGACGGACCACCTCTGATTCTAAAATCGCACCCTCATCACCTCACCCCCTCTTCTTTCCAAAAATACTCTTATTTGGAAAATGCCTATCTGCTATCAGACAAAGGAAGGCGATAGCTGATATGGGAAGTGCCTCTGGGGTCTAGGAAGTTTCCCGAGCTATCGCTTGGGGGCTCAATGGAGGTAAACGCCTTTTGATGTTTTGCTGACAAAGGATTCTTATTATCAAGGATATTTCCTTGATTAATATTAAAATTATTTAATAATGAACTCCCCTCAGTATCCTCAATAAATAACAGTACAATTAAGATATACATGTCTGGCCACAAGGCTAAAGGATTATAATTGATTCTTATCCACAATGATATATTAAAATATACAATAAAACAAAAGAGTGAAATAAATAATAACTAAACATTGAAACTGATTCATAATAATTGATCCATATAAAAATATGAACAATAAATAATAAATTTTCTTTTTTAATCGATATTTTATCCAAAATATCAGGATTATTGAGCGTCTGTTTGGGGTGACTGTAGACACTGGAACAGCTGGGACTTGAATGATGGCAGAATAGAAGCATGGTAGATATGTTTAGGTAGGGAATTCCAGAGAGTAGTAGAGCGGGCAAGAAAGGAATGATCAGAAGTTGCTGTTCTGTGGGAAGGAATATAAATGTCAGAATGGCGCGATCTTGTTCGGAGGGAGTGGACTGACAATTTAAATTGTAGAAGTCTGTGGGTATGAAAAAAATCCTTAGTTATGCCGTTCTTCGGAGGAAACGTTAAAAGGTTGTCCCGAACCTGTGCGATGTCAGGTACTCGTTAAAGATTCCTATCCTAATTCAACCTGGATAGGTGAAATTTAGGACTCCCACTGTAGCACCGTCCGACTACCCACAGCAGTCTGTGGATATAGGGAGTTAGCTGGGAGTTGATGGTTTAGTAAAGATATGATCCTAGGAAATAGTGTCTGCGGATAGAGGGAAGGAGCCACTTTAACTCACTGTATAAATGAACGATAAAATTGAAAAAAATATATATTACGGAGAATCGTCCAATGAAATAATGTAGTAAAAAATTGAAGGAGATGCAGGTACATAGTGCACATACCGTGGTTTGATTTGAGTCGAGAGAAATTTTGACGATGTCTTTTGATAGGCTCATGTTTCATTTCAAACGACGACTTGTCCAGGAAACGTTTTACATTCGATTTATAGATTCTTCCTCTGACGGACTCCTCATCATGTTCTGCCTGCTTCTTTAATAAATCTTTTTTAATCATATAGAAATAGTCGGAGTACGGGAGTCGGATGTCTGTGATAAGATTTAGGGTATCGGTGATTTTTACTAAACGGTCTAGCTAATCATTTCGGAGATTCCTACATGTGCCTTGATCCAAAAAAATATTTTTTGTTTTTTGTCGCTTATTGCTAAGAAGTGCTCATCAAGCACATTGGCTAAGATTTTATCATTATCAATTAAAAATAATGTAAATATATCTAAAATAATTCACTGTTTAAAATTGTTATTAATTTTTATAAATACATATAACATTTATACACTAAAAACAAATGAAATACAAAAAGTAATTGTTCTATAAAAAAATATAAACTTACTGATTATTATGTATATGTACTTTACTCAAATCTGTGATTTATGATTTAATGTGATTTATTTATTTTGTTACTATTTGGATTTCTGTCTTGATAATAAGACAAGACCCCGAAGCATAGACTAAAATACAACATTTGTCAACCATATTTCGGAAGTTAAAGTACTTAATGTAAATAGGTAATATGTATGTTGATAGGACAATTAGACTCTGAAATGAGAAACGAGAATAAATTATAAAATAAAAGCGAATCATTTGTTATGACCATGTCAGTTGGGCCCATCTGCTACACACGTTCAATTTCATCCCCTGATTTGCAAATTAGGCGCTTTAACAGTTTTAACGTGCTTACAGGGTGGATGTTGGTGTAGGGTAAACGCTTTAAAGGTAAATCAGATTTTTTTTTTTAATGACTTCTTTATTTAAATCAAAATAGAGACATTTTACAGTGCAGGTAGAAGTCACTATCCCACTAAGGCAAGCCCGTGTCTGGGAAAGTTCACCTGCGGCAATTCAATAAAAGTACAATAACAAACAGTAACACAGCTCACAGTAAGAAACAATATAATACTTAAATAATATTATTAAATATAATACAATTTTTTACAAAGAAACATTAACACACTACACAGTAAGAAACAATATAGTAATTAAAAAATATAAAAATACACTTATAAAGAAACAGTGACATAGTACACAGTAAGAAGCAGCAACTGACAAAGCTAAAAAGCTATAAGGATTACATATACATATATCCAAGATATAAAATTTAGGCATGTAAATACAAAATTGAATTATATAATACCCAATTAATAAAAAAACAAAAATTATAAGGAACAGTAAAAAAGTACACAGTAATAAACAGAAATTGACTAAACCAAAAAGCAATAAAGAATACAAATTCATATGTACAAGATATAAACTTAAGGCATGTAAATACAAAATTGAATTACACAATAAGCAATTCAAATTAACAAACCTTTAATATTAAGAAAAGAAATAATTAATAAATAATAATAATAATTTTTCAAATCACTAAAAATTACCATGTTTGTATCCACTTGGTATTGAAACTCATTGATTTAATACCTATATAAACCTGAATAATTCAAACCGTGACTTTTTCTGGTTATGTTGGAACTAAACAATCAGTATTATTATCTAAGCACTCTCCTCTTCAAGTGTTTGGAAATTTAAAAACAACCAAGTAGATTATGAAAAACTATTAACGATGGAATCATTAGTGCTCAAGGTAAATTTTCAATGCAAAAAACGAGCCAGTGGTATAATTACGGATAAAAAGAGATGAATTATAGTTGGCATTTGATTGAGTGGCTCAATTATTGTTGACCATCGCCATGAGGAAGGTTGGCGATCCAATCACGAGTAGAAGAATTGGATTCCATACTAACCTTTTAAAACTTAAAACTTCAGAGGATTATCATGTCATTTTCTGACCATCCTGAATGAAACGAAATGAAAGACAACTTTTTTTTCTGGGAGAGCACAATTGAGACGTTGATTTCCAAAAGGTACTAAAGGACATTTTTTTTTTAATTGATATTTTGACATATTTGCATTCTAATGGTTTAGTTTTATCAAGATTCGTTATTAGATTTTATCCAAAAAACATAAAAATCGTTCAAAAACGTATTTGAAAATTGCATTTCATTCCAAAAGGTACTAAATCCACATTTAATTTCATTCCAAAAGGTACTAAAAACGTTTCATTTAATTCCAAAAGGTACTAAAAACGTTTCATCTCATTCCAAAAGGTACTAAAAACGTTTCATTTCATTCCAAAAGGTACTCTATCCTCTGTAAGCAGATATAACCTTTCCTTTCCTTTCATTCCAAAAGGTACTATATTTCTTACTATACAGCAGAAGCACCTAACCTCGTAATATATTAAGATTAATTTATTGTTTTCTTCATTTTGTGCATTTTTATTAGTTCATTTAGCACCGTCTTAATCAAGTAAAAACGTTTTATTTCATTCCAAAAGTGTTACTAAGAACGTTTCATTTCATTCCAAAAGGTACTAAAAACGTTTCATTTCATTCCAAAAGGTACTAAAAACGTTTCATTTCATTCCAAAAGGTACTCTATCCTCTGTAAGCAGATATAACCTTTCCTTTCCTTTCATTCCAAAAGGTACTATATTTCTTACTATACAGCAGAAGCACCTAACCTCGTAATATATTAAGATTAATTTATTGTTTTTCTTCATTTTGTGCATTTTTATTAGTTCATTTAGCACGTCTTGAATCAGTAAAAACGTTTTATTTCATTCCAAAAGGTACTAAAAACGTTTCATTTAATTCCAAAAGGTACTAAAAAACGTTTTATTTCATTCCAAAAGGTACTAAGAACGTTTCATTTCATTCCAAAAGGTACTAAAAACGTTTCATTTCATTCCAAAAGGTACTAAAAACGTTTCATTTCATTCCAAAAGGTACTCTATCCTCTGTAAGCAGATATAACCTTTCCTTTCCTTTCATTCCAAAAGGTACTATATTTCTTACTATACAGCAGAAGCACCTAACCTCGTAATATATTAAGATTAATTTATTGTTTTCTTCATTTTGTGCATTTTTATTAGTTCATTTAGCACGTCTTGAATCACTGCTATTATTTTGATCATTAGTTTTAACCTAATAATCAGTTTTTAGGCTGTTTTAAACAACTTAATTGCATTGCTTCTGTTCTCGTAGGTTCCCAATTAAATTAATTTTTTTCATACTATTTCTTATTGCAGCAACATAAATTTAGTTTAAACAATTTCAGAAACTCACATTTTAATAGAATAATAGTATTTGATCCACTAAATAGTTGGAATTAGCATTCCACGAACTTGCTAAATATGAGAGAAGAACCTTACTAACTTAATAGTAGATTTTTTAATGTAAAATAAAAGCTCAAAAGTTATTTATTTATCAGTCTCTGTAGTTAAATATTGTTTACACGTAGTTAATAATATAGATAAATTTTCTAAATTCACACAAATAGTAATACTAGTTCAAAACAAACGTCATAACTACAAACTTTCTTATTATAGAGCCATAAATAGATAAATTGTCCTTTGAATATTTAATTTCTTCATGAAGAATAGATAATCAATGTAATTGACCAACAAAGAAAGATATTTCTCTGAGGAAGAATAAGGAAATATACATAACTTAGTAATTAACAATATAAAGACGCTAGTTATCGGTAAAGTATCATAAAGGTTGTAGTGACTATTATCAACTTATCGCGCGTTATATTCTTCCAAAAAGTACTATATCCCTTTCAATTCTTTCCAAAAAGTACTATATCCACGTTTCATTCTCTAAAGTAGATATAGTACCTTTTGGAATTCAACGTCTCAATTTAAGATTCTTCTTCTGGCTACAAATATTGCAGAATATAATGTACATAGTTTAATGGAAACCAAATTATACTCTATATTACGGATTTCTATATACACACATATATACATACGCGCGCACACATACACACACAACTCACAAATATATATTTACATATATACGAGGTACTATTACTACCTTAAAGAATTACAAAAAATAAACATAATAATACAGTGAAAAATAAAAATTGAAAATCAATAAAAAAAATTGGGAAAAATGTCGAACTTAAAAAGGCGTGGAAGTTTGGTATGCAAGGATATGGATAAATAGTGTGCTTAAAGGAAGTTAAGGATTGGGATGTACGAATGGACATGGAAATTTAAAGGAAGCTATTCTATGGGAGGGAATGGGCTGGTTCATGGGCTGGGATCTTGTGTTGATAGAGTGGACATAGGAGAGTGGGGTGAACATGTAGATATGGAGTGGTTTTCTGGTTCTAAAGGATTGATAAAGGTAGATTCCTAAAAAGTATTGCCGTCGAAATTTCGGGTTAAGCCACTTCAACTGGCATACCAGGTGGAGACATTGAAGATTCCTGTGGGTTACGAGAGCAACTCGTGGTGCACATGTGGAGGAGCGGCCTGTACCAACATGAAGTGTTATAACCAGATACGCCGACCGCCGTTCTAAAGATGACAAGGGACCTCTACTACCTTGCTCTGGACCGAAACATACCCACTCCTTTGCAGGCTAAGGTCGTTTTGAAGGTCCGTGCCACCACCCAGCAGTACAAGTACCATTTTTGGCCTAAGCCCCGAAGCCTAGAATGGTCGCAGGCCCGAAAGGATTCCCCGAAAGAAATCCCTCCTTCGGTTCGGGTAGCGGTAGTAAATGAATGGGAGGATCATCCACAAACCGGCCCGCGGAGACATGAGAGCGCCTGGGAATTCCGAAGATGAATCTAATGAAGCAGTTCATTAGTCTCTTCAGCCTCATCTCAAGTATCTCTTGAGTAAAAGGCTATGAATTTTCTGAAAATTTGAGAGATATGATTATTCCAGGTTATGTTTAGGTCGAAGAAAACTCCAAGCTTATAGCAGATGTCTGGAGGATTATAGGTCTATGGTTGAGGTAGGGTAAGAGGTTACCTCAAATAGGGAGTGAAGATGTTTGGAACCAATGATGATGGCTTCGGTTTTATCAACATTAAGCTTTATACCATTCTTGATAACTTATGAATTGTAGCTTTTGGACCTTCATTGACATCTCGTTGGGATGGAAGGAAAGATAAATTTGTAGGTCATCTGTATAAACGTGATATTTACAGTAATGTGAATGGATAATTACTTGAGAAAACAAAACCAACAGACACTAAGAGGAAGAAAGTGGGATTATATTCGTTCGTAAAACTGAAAATTTATTATTCCAATCGTTTCAGATAACTGGAACTCCCAAAACAGGGAAAACCTCACCATAGGGCAGCACAAGTTCTGATGGATTAGTAGTTTGCAGAGGGATGCACATCAAGTAAATACATTTGAATAAATTAAATTTATTAATACATATCACTTGGTTGCCCCATAAAGGGTATAGCAGGTTAAGGATGGTAAATCTGCCCCCGTGGCTTTTTTGACTCAAACTTGGGGGATCAATTTGGAGTCAATTAAAAATAACTTACCTAAATTTTTAGCTTTTTAATTAAAACGGTTTTACAGATTTTTTTAAAAACCTCTTTTTTCGATTTTATTTTATTTCTAATAGTAAAATTTGAAATTAATTATTTATGATTTTTTCCCTGATTCTTGGAAGTCAACGGCATTAAATAATGATATGGTCATGATTCTTAAACGAAAACCAATTTTTAGCGAAAGAAGGAAAATCAAAATATGCATTTTTAAAACCTTTTTGAAAAGCGACAACCACCGTTTTTTTTTCAGAAATTGTCTTTTATACTCCTCTATATACAGGATTTGTTTCGAATTTTTCGAAGTGGTGGAACATTATGAAAAAAATATATAAACTCATTTCTTCTGAAAACTTGCTTTACTTATATTTCTCATTATTATTAACATATATGTAAACGATTATTTCTCACCTAAAATTCAGAACTACATTACTTATAAAACATTTTCAATCAATTTACTAAAATATTTTTGGGTAAAAGCTATGTTTTTCCAAACGGGCGCCAGGCTAGAGTGCTCTATAACGCCATCTATTTAGCCTCTATCAAACATTTGTTCTTAGGCTCGCTTGTTCAGGTATTCTCTATGGCTTTCTCTAGCAAGGATGTATTTTTGGTTAAAAAAAATAATTTTCTACACATTTTTCGATAATCTAAAAACTATAAGTTTCTTAAAACGCAGATTTCGGGGGTAATATTTTAATTTTTTTTCTTATTCTTCCACCACTTCGAAAAAATTCTTTGGTACAAATGAGCATACAAAATATAATCTGAAGAAAATCAGTGATTGAAACTTTTCAAAAAGGTTTAAAAAATGCATATTTTGGTTTTATTTCTTCTGCTAAAAATGGGCTGTTCGTTGACTATTAAAAATAAAATAAAATCGAAAAAAGAGGTTTTCAAAAAAATCTCTAAAATCGTTTGAATTAAAAAGCTAAAAATTTAGGTAAATTATTTTTATTTGACTCCAAATTGATCCCCCAAGTTTGAGTCAAAAAAGTCAAGGGGGCTGATTTACCATCCTTACCCGGCTATACCCTTTAATTTTCCTATTCAAAGATAAACTTTATTGCAATGTATTTTACCTATGGAGCTTCAGGAAAGAATGCCCTGCGAAAACCATATCAAAATTCTTCGCAGTGTTTAGAAGGAGTTCGCGGAAACCGAGAATTGCGATAAAATTTTATGTGTATGGAGATTTGATTTTGTAAATTCTTCGGTCAGCCTATGATGGTGCTCATAAATTTCTTAACTGAAAGTGTTGATTGTACAATAGAATATTATCGGTTACATTAATGGTTATAAATCTTAAAAACACTTTTAGAGGACAAGAACCCGGGCAGTTGTAAAAAGGTTTATCTTTACATTTCCGCATTACAGGAGAGGAATATAAAAGGGGAGTACTATTCATGAGAAAGGAACGGGTATAAAAAAAAAGGAAAACTTATTTTTCAAGATGCAGTGTAATGGGATAAAGGAGGCACTAGGTGTAGGGGCTGGGGAAATTCTTAAGGGCGCTTTCTTTCTAACATAAATCAATTGAGGATGGTTGGTGAATAGGGCCGGCTACTCAATCAATCAGACAAAGCTCCTCAACAAGGCATTAGTCTTCTGACAACAATCCCATATTCCACCCTTCTAGCCCTTCTTCCTCTTTCTAAGGGCTTCCATACGTCTCTCTTTTTTTCTCCTTTTTCCAATAATTATTGTGGGTACGGAGTACATCGATTTTGTAAAATGTTATATTGAATGGATTGTTAACCGCTATGTTTTTGAACGGCTGCTTTTCTAAGGCAGCGGTGCCATCAAAAACTATATTAATTGATGTCTCTAATCCATATATAGACTATATTTAGTGAAACCATTGGATTTCTTTTCTAAAGGTATCGTGTTTACCTATCCCAGTAGGTGGGATGCAGGATAAATTAGACAAGTTTTAATAAGTGACATTATCATTTAAATTAACTTAAACTTATACAATCTATTTACGCAATGCCTGAAAATACTGAGGGACATTACAGTTGACCTTGCCTTTCAATATTACAAATAACGAGATACCTTTAAAGCACTTAGTCGGCTGGTGAAGGTGGAATCAGTCTTAGGCGCCCCTTCTAGGCTTCATCCTCCAGCTGCTCTTTAGCCCCCGACGGACCCCTCCTCGATGTCTGATTCTTCTCTTCTCGTGGATAGATCTCGACTCTACTCTTACTGGACTACAACTCCCGTGGCTAGAATAACAATGACCTATGATTCTAAAATCTCACCCTAATCACCTCCCACCCTCTTCTTTCCAAATGTACTATTTTTCGGAAATTGTCGATCTGCTATCAGACTAAGGAAGGCAGGGCTAATATGGAAAGTGCCCCTAGGGTATAGGAAGTTTCTCGAGGTATCGCTGGGGGGCCCCATGGAGGTAAACGCCTTTTGAAGTTTTGCTGACAAAGGCTTATTAACATTTACTTGATTGGTATTACAATTATTTAATAATTAACTTACTCCCGCCAGTATTCTCAATACATAACATAACATTAGTGATATTGATAGTAACCAGATACGTTCCATTTTCTCAAGATTCGAGCGGTAGAAATAAAAGATTCCTTTTATTCCATCCTGGAGCCTAACCTAAAAGCAGAAGAGCCAACGCGATGGAAATATTTAAGAAGAAAGGTGCAATATGCAATGAATGTGGTGTTATTGATGGTTAAAAAAAGCACTGTTTGACCGATTTAGAGTATGTCGTTCTGGGATCAAAAGTTTATCCTAACAAAAAGTGCACTTCGTAAGAAAATATTATGGACATGCAATAAGGTCTATTCATTATTATATTTAATTATGATTATGAAATGAGAAACATTGATTGGTTTATAAATCAAAAAGGGTTCAGTTTATTATTTTAAATTGAAACATGCATGCAAATTTGTTTCTAACAACTTTGGGTGATTTAAAATGCCATTGTAAAAGTTTTGTTGTTACAGAGAATTATTACCTTTCTGTACTCTGAATTATTATAATGAGCATTATTCTGACCTTTATATTCCTACCCATAGAACAACTATTTTTGATCATTGCTTTCTTGTCCAGAGCGGAGCAGAGCGCTAATATTTGCAATGCCTATCCCCTATACCTATCTGTATCCGCCATGCTTCTTCTCTATCATCATTTAAGTCCCTACTGTTCTAATACCTCCTGTATTCCCAAACAGACGCTCAACAATACTGACGTTTTTATATCAAATATCAGATTTTGAATATAAAAAAGAAATATTATTTATTTCTCAAACCTAACTTAGTTAATTATTTAATTTTTAAGTTTAGTTTTGTTCGGCTTGGAGTTCTACCAATGGGTAGTTTCTCCACAGGACAATCATGTGTCTTAATCTCAAATCTGTCCCATTTACTTGTTGTATTTAATAAATAAAGTTGTAAATTTCTCTGAATAAATAAAAAAAAAAAAGTTTTGTTCGGCAAATGTATGTTTCTGAAGAAGTTCATTAATTTTATTCTTTTGTTTTATTGTACAGATACATTCATTTTTTCTTTTTATCTTTTCTTACTTCTTACACCATTGTAAATAAAAAATAATCATGACCATTTGGTCTTTAGGCCAGATACATTGTATACCTTAATTATACATATTTGTTGTTCTTAAGAGACTCTGTCCCAGAATAAAAAATATTCTCTATTCTATTCTATTATGAAATGACTTTAAGTAAAATGTCAACAGATGACTTTACAAAAGTAGAAATAATTAATAATCAAGTTGGCTCATGGATTTATAACAACTACGTGCGATATTTTTTTCTAAAATATTATATACTGAATTGAAGAATTTTTATTGTACAATACTGTACGATGACAAAATTGACTGACTATAAACTCGCTCATTAAAGCATTACAAATAACATATGTTGATAATTATATGGGCTTATTACAACTTTCTATTAACGTGTACGATTTATTTTGTTGTATATTAATTTTTTTTAATTATTTCAGCTTTCCAATGGTATGTTTTACGTCTATACTATCACTTCTATACTATCACACCACTATAGATCGACATATCACACCTTAATACAAGCAGTTAAACTGGATGAAAATTAGGTCAAGAAGAATATTTAATTTATTAACAATTACATGTAAAATATTAAAGTGCAATACCCCGAGTTATCTTTACTCAAATATAATCTTATTACACGACATTCATAATAGAAATAATAAAGCCTCTAAATACGAGGCATGTTTTTTAAGTAAGTACCGTTTTGGAATTAAAAAAAGACGTGCAAAGATATCGCAATAATTTTATTTTTACATGAAAGCCTGTACCTTAATCTACTTTTCTACATAATTTCCATGAATTTTGAGGCACTTGTCATAACGCGGCACCAGTTTTTGAATACTCTCCTCAAAAATTTCTGCCGCCTGACTTGTTGAACGACGTTGAAGAAACATGGGTGGCCCACTTGCATTTAAATAGCAGTATAAATGTTGAAACAATTTTAGTTTATGTGATAGTGAAATAAAAAAAAAATTAAGAATCATAGACGAAATTATTTTTATATAAATGATATATATAAATAAAGAGATGATATATATGACCAATATTTACCTCTAATCTCACTCCATTCCTATACTAGTTAATGTTTATATATATATCTACTAGAAATATTATCCAGGATAGAAATTAATAAATATATCTTTAACAAATTAAAATCAGAAATTCAATTTATTTATGATATAATATATCTGCATAATTTTGATATATTTTTAAAAAATCTATTTTGTAATTGACTGTATTTTTTAAATTTTTGGTTATATAAATTGACTTAAACATCTTTTTATTTTTGTTTTTTTGTTCGGTATTAAGCATTTGTATGTTTTCAAAATTAAATTCATGTTTATTAGCTATACTTTGGTTAGAGAGTGCTATAAGATTTATATTTTTGCAATTGGAAATGTGCAGTTTTATTATAGTCTTTATCATTTTGGATGTTTCCCCAATATATTTTTTTTGGCAATTTTTACAATCTATTTTATAAATAGCATTAAGTTTATTTTCTTTTTCTATTTTGTCCTTCATATTGGCGATATATGTATTTATTTTATTATTATTGTATAGTCCAAATTTTATGTTATTATGGTCATATTGTTTAAATGTCTTTTTTATGTTTTCCGTTAAGTCTGGTATGTCGTTTGTATTGAAAAAAAATGACCTGTTTTTTATTTATTTCATTTATATTAATTATTTGTTATAATTAATTATTTATAAAACCTTTACCTCTACAACCCATGAAGGGTCTTGGGCTCAGTACATTTAGAGATTCGTACTGTTTCTTGGCCAACGGTAGTGTAATGAGATGATTAGGCCTTGATCACACTCAGCCGCCAGGTTTTTCCCCAAATTTATTGGTTACCCACTTTATAGAAGCTGGGTCTGCCCCAGGAAAGTCTCCACACCCTAGGGTCGTCCCCCGACTAAATTAACAGAATAAATGATATTCTGTTACAGCCGGGATTCGAACCCAGAACCCGGAGAACTGTAGACTAGTGCTCTATCCACTAGAACATCCTTTACATATAATTCATTAATTGTACTTTGTCTATTTCCTCTCTTAATTACATCCCGTGTATCATATATTTTATTATCCTTATTGTAATTCATCATTCTATTACTTTTTTCACTACCATTTCCAATTTTTAGATTTTTATACCATATTTTATTTATTAATTCTTCAAGCTATAGATTTTCTATTAACATGTTATAAATAATTCCTTTTATTTCCAATATATATTCATTATCCCTTAATTTTTGTGCTGTGTTGATTATGTTTTTAACTATATTATTTTTTGATAGTAGGGGTATATATATATTTTTTTTCACTATTTTGAAAGGAAGTTTAGCAATGTCTTGGGATCCAAGCAAAGCCACCCCCCTCTCACTCAATAAATCTGACAGAGTGGGATCTCACGCCCGAAAGGAGATCCACTAAGCTAGAGGCGCAGGTGAACCGCCATTGTTTTGACAGCCTGTTTGACAGTGTGAATAATTACAGGGAGCCAGCTCTCCCCATTGTCCCACCACTGGCTTTAGATTTGTGCCCCCTTTCAGCATTCACTGATTGTCATGCCATTGACTCTATTCCCAACAAGTGGATTATATTATTTCTCATTTGTACGACTCCTGGCTTCATTAATTGCTGCCCGCTTCCATACGCGCCCCTTAATTAAACGTAATTGTATTGTCGTGTTCAACCTCCTCTACTCGCGAGGTTGTTGTGATGCGGATTAGTCTTGGCTGAGATGCGCCCCTACAATAACCCTTAGCTCAGATATCCTCTTGTCGGTTGAATCAAGAAAAAATAAAAACTTCAGTAGAGTGTTAAGAACAAGAAAATCAAGGGCCTCAGGCCAATAAGGGCTCATTCATTTGTCTTATATGTTACAAGTGCACGCTAATGATAATTAGTTAATTGATAAATAATCAAGCTACTCAATATACAGTCGGCTGTTTCAAGACTGTTTGAAGTGAACTGTCAACAGACTAGGATCAGTCCAAATTGTATGCTGATAAAAGTATGTAAGAAAATAATGACGGTATAAAAATTATGTAAGTGAGTCGGATATTGATTAGAAATAATTGGAAAATGGTGAGTTTTTATAGAAAAAATAAACGGATCACAAACAATTAATAATCTCTTTTTATTATAGAGGGCAGCGTTTCATCTCTTCTACTAACGCCGTACACTGGGCAAAATCACCAATTAAGGTGGACAAAAGTCATGTCAAAAGTTTATAATTTTCTAGTGCTTCACCTTTTTATTATTAGTTGGTAAGACCCTTAATACTAATATTTCCCGCCATACCGTGTTTACAAATAAATAATAAATTAGTGAATCATTCCGCTTCGCACAAGTGCCTAATAACTGGCGGTGGGATTATCTTTATTCGATAATCATTTATTGTGTTCAAGGTGAGTTTGCTCAAAGTCTTTTTGCTTTTATTTAACAATGGATAATGCTGAGCCAGGTAAGACATTATATTATATATACTTACTATATTTAGTCAATATATAAACTATATTTAATGATACCATGGATCTCCTTTCCAGAGGTATCGTGTTTACCAATCCAATAGGTGGCATGTAGGGTAAGATTAAAGTAAACAAGATTCAATTAATACATTACTATAATTATTAATTTACACATATCATTATATTCACATATTGCCTAAAACTCTGATTGAGAATACTGAGGGACATTTTCACTACTACCTTTGCCATACAATATTACAAATAACAAGACACCTTTAACACACTGTCGGCTGGCGAAGGTGGAATCATCTTAAGACGTCCATTCTCTGCTTCATCCTCCAGCTGCTCTCAGAACCCCGAAGGCCACCTCCTCTTCTTGTAGATGGAACCCGACTCACTCTTCTTGAGGATAAAACTTGACTAACTCTTCGGTTCTTCTCTCTTATTCTCCTCACCTCGGGTTGGCCGAGATGGGAAGTGCCCCGGTTGGCGGTATAGCCTTTGTGCTATTATTCTTATCTTTTCACCAATCTTAATATTCTTGTTGGCCGCCGCTGAGGGGAAACTACCAGAGGTTTCTGGTACCGCTAGAGGGCCCATACCGATGGGAAATCTAGGGGTCTAGGTAAACACCTTTTGATGTTTTGCCGACAAAGGTTCGTTATCATTAATTGTTTAATATTAAAATTATTTAATTATGAACTCCCCTCAGTATCCTCAATACATTACAATGTGAAGAAACTCCGATGGAGATTATTCACATCAGCAAGATTATTGTGTTCCATTGTTGGAAATCGGGCCGATATTTATACCGTAGATGTTATACATATCAAGCAGTAAATCATAATTTTCACTTTGTTGATCCTCAAACCTCTGGAAATACTAAAAGGATATAAAAGCTGAGGGTATCTGCCAAGTTGGGGAATAAGAAAAGAAGAGGGATGAGACGAGACTTCTTGGCTTCATATAAATATGACTATAGCAAAATTCATGTGGATTAGAAATAATTGGAAAAAGGTCAGTTGTTATTATGGAAAGAATAAACAGGGCTCAAGCAATTAATAATCTATTTTTATCATAGAGGCCAGCGTTTCATCTCTTAGGGCGCGTTTATAGTGCACGTGATTTCGCGATCTAGATCATCAGAGAATGTGAAGAAACTTTAATGGAGATTATTTACAGATGAATAAACATTGGCAGGATTATTGTGTTCCATTGTTGGAAATCGGGTAGAAATTTATACCACAGAGCTTATACAAATCAAACAGTAAATCATAATTTTCACTTTGTTGATCCTCAAACCCTTGGAAATACTCAAAGGATATAAAATCCGAGGGGATCTGCCAAGTTGGGGAATAAGAAAAGAAGAGGGATGAATCGAGACTTCTTGGCGTCATAAAAATATGGCTATAGCGAAATGCATGTGGTTGCAAGAAAATAAAAATCAAGATTAACTTATAAATTATTGATTATTTTTATGTCTGAAATAAAATAAAATAAATACAGTTCACTTATTTTTACTTTCACTTACTATATATAGTAAGGGGAAGTATTGCGATCGTGAAAATTTTTGAATTCCAGTTGTCAACGGAAATACACGTTTTAGGGTCCCCTGAGTCCAAATAACTAAGTTCCGCAAAAAGGTCTGTGCGTGTGTGTGTGTGTGTGTGTGTGTGTGGTAACTCCCGGGCGGAAACGGTTAGTCCTATGAAACTGAAATTTCATATTTAAGCCAACTATACGCCCGAGACGTGACTAAACTTTTTTCATCAAAATGAGCTTACCAGAAGAGGCACTTAATACCATGCACTTTGCACCTTTTTTCGATTTTCTCAAAAACAGCTCTAACGATTTTGATTAAACTCCCTATATACATGTAAAATTCAATAGGCTTTATTATCATGTAGGTTTCATTCTGATTAAAATAATCTGACAGGGCTTAAATGCCGATATTTTAAATTTTCTTCTTCTAAAGTACCTTTAATTTTGTAGATTCGATAAAAATAACTATATTATCTTGTTAACGCTGATGAAAAACAGGTAAATATATAAATTGAATAAATTCGATACTAAACTAAAGGAGAAAATGGAAAAAATATTTTTTTAATGCAATTTTTCGTTTTTGAACATAAGAACAATAATATGCATGTATGATATACCGTTGCAAAGCTAAAGATTTTAGAAAAAATATTATCTCATACACAAGCTTTTAAAAGGTTATAGAGAGTGATGAAATGAACATAAAACTAACTGATTATTTTAGATAATAATATAATAGATTTTTTAATAAAACACATGTTTCTATATACATTCAATTTAATTAATTCCTTAATAGTTTCACGTATTTGTATCTCTAACTTTTGAAAATTCTTTCAATGATTTTAAAAATGGAGGTAACTGAAAGTCGTTTGTTGCCCGCACCAGATTTTTTACTATGTAAATACATTTCTGTATTGGTATAACCATATTGAATCTAGTTGGTTAATCGTTCATATGATCGATTTTGCAAGAGCGAATTCGATGTGGCCCGTTTAACCGACTAAAGCCGAAACGGGACCTTGTTTTGAAAACATGCAGAAGTATCCTACTTAGATTAGGCTTAGTAGAACCTTGATGAGGGAGCAACAGATCCTCCCGCATTCTTGGAGAACCTCGGACGGGACCGAATATCGCAGTGGCAGGTGTCCAATGAGCTGGTCGCCTAAATGTCGAGCGGCCATTGTGTTGTGGAGATAAGAACAGGATTTACTAGGGGCTTCAACCGACCGGCTCGTAACAAATTTAGCGGGGCTTGTTACCGCAGCACGAAGGGACCTTATCGGGCCCCGTCACTCAGGGACTCACTCACAATAGATAATTACCCGCTCTCTCCTCTTGTTAAATATCCAAGAGGCCCTATCATTTCATACTCCTACAACCTAGCTTCTAGGTTCCTACGCTAATTCATACACCAACGCTAAGCTCTGTGTAGCTAGAGCACTGCGGTCTAAATGACAACTAAAATAATAAAGGGAGTTCTTGTAATATTTAAAAAAAAATCTCTTATTGGAATTTACAACTGTATATAATACAATTAGTAATTAATAATTATAATAAATAAATTCTATATTATCCTGGGACATGTCCCTTTAGAATAAAATATACAGAATTAACAAAGTGTACAATGTAAATACAATCGTAATTGTGTAAATAAAAACAACCACAAAAAAAAAAAAAAAAAGGTTATTTACAATTCTATTGAGCCTGGATATTCATTAAGTGATTAAATATGCTGGATTTGAAGGTAGAGAGTTGGAGTGACGGATGGAATGAGGGATTGAATTCCATAGGATTGAGGATCGAATGAGAAAGGATCTGTCGAAATGTGCAGTTCGGTGGGCCGTACTATATAAATCCGAAGGCCTGGAGCGCGTACAACGGGGATGGACAGAGGATTTGAATTGTTGGAGGTCAAAAATGTATGATGGACAGCGGGATTGGGTAACTTGGTAAAGGAATGATGCGAGGAAATACTTGCGACGATCGGAAGGGTAAAGCCATTCCAACTCACCATAAAATTGGGATACGGTGGTGAATATAGGGACCCCGAAGATGAATCGAACAGAGCAATTAATTAAGCGTTTTATTTTTACCTTGAGATCCCCAGAAACACCATCGTATACCGTACAGCAATATTCGAAATGGGGAAATATTAGAGAGGTAACAAGGAGCTTTCGGGTTTCACGCAGGAATATATGACGGAGGGAATACAGTCGCTTTATACAGGTCCGACGAGAGATTTCGAAAATATGATTTTTGAAGATAGAGTTTGGTCAAAGGTTACTCCCAGATTCCTGACAGTTGGGTGGAACTTTATAGAATTACTATTTAGGTATAGGGTTGGGATATGTGGAACAGTTTTCAAGAGGTGATAGATTACAATTGCTTTTGTTTTTTCAGCATTTAGTTTTAATTTATTGACTACAGCCCAGTGACTTATTCGATAAATAATTAATGAGGTATTTAGAGAAATATGGCTAGAAAAAGTCATGAAAAATAGAGAAGAATCTACCCAGCGGTAGCACTTCAAGGTTTATTTGATCAGCAGGTCTCGAGGCCACCATCTTTTCAGGCGGCTCAGAGGATTATCGAGAATAGATGTAGATGAGAGGTTACAGACATGCGGGTTTGTATGGGCGGATAGTTTCGGATGACAATTTTATCTTTACTGGGCTATTTTTGCAACTAATGGGATATTCGGGTATCTATGGATGAGTTCATTGGTAACAAAGTAAGGAGCGTCGAGGGTTTTGGATTGGAAGGTCTAGTGGACCCCCATATCTCAATGCCACAAGTCCAAATAGGTCTGATAATGGTTGTAATATTTAAATTATTGTTTCTAAAACCAATGACAAAAAAAAAAAAAAATAATATGGCAGAAAGCAACTCAGCAGGAGTAACGGATTTGTAAACTGAATTCCAAAGAGCTTGCACGTCTAATAAAACTACAGAAAGAATAATGTGATATAGGGAATTTAAATTATGTTTTACTATACTCGTTCAAATGCCAAAGTTTACGATCTCATTTCTCTGACCTTCATGATAAAGTGTTACAAAGATTTAAATTTTCATTAATTTCCGAAACTTGGGATAAAAAAAGAAGAATTGATACTCAGAAGTACGCCCTAAATTAAAAAAAAATTTGTTTATTCATTTATTGCACTTTAAAACTGTATTACGGAATACAAGAAGTAAATGTGAGGAAAATAGAAAAGACGTGAATCATATGTCGAGCACTCTGATTTAAAAATCTAAATTCAAAATATTAGATATATCTTTAGATTTTTAATGGGTTACACCCTATCACTTATAGTTCAATATCACTATTGAAACTCAGTAATGGTATAGTTGTCTAATGGAAATAAAGAAAACAAAATCAGACTCTAAGGGCCTGTTTCAGTCCGTGATAATAGTGTTAGGTCTTTCATCAAATAATCATAAAAAATGGAATATTGTTCATTATCCGACCTCTACACTCCTTATCATAGAACCAAAAAATATGTTTGCTCCTTTTTAGCCCGTTCCACTGTCTTATGGAATACTCTCCCGTCAAACATCCGTCATGCTCCTTCCCTATCATCGTTTAAATACCTCCTCTTTCAATACTTTCCTTCTCTCCAGTCAGATGTAAACTAATTTTTATTATGCCAACTTACGTGAGGCGAATAGAGTATTTACTTTAATGAGATGTAAAAGTCAAATTTTATGTTTATTCCCGGCATCCGGGATTGCTTTACAAACTCCGAACATTCCTCCCTCCTACACATTTTCTTATTATCCAGTCATACCTCAGTAATAGATCCTTTATAATAAATCACAATGGTTCCTACTCCTCATCCTTTTCTCAGTCTGCTGGTGTTCCTCAGGGCAGCATCCTGGGACCCATTCTTTATACAGTCTATACAGCTGATGTCCCAACCCATCCTGACACTTTCCTTTCTACATATGCCGATGACACTTGTGTGTTATCAGTCAATAACGATCCAACTGCTGCTTCTCAAACTCTCTAATCCCACATCAGAGACCTTGAGGTATGGTGTCAGAATTGGCGAATTAAAATAAATTCCAACAAATCCCACCAAAAAAACCTTTACCCTTCGTCGTAAACCTATGACATCCTGCCCTACAGTATCCTTTAATAGTATTCCGCTTGTTCCGGTTGAACAGATCCAATACCTGGGACTTCTACTTGACAAACGGCTAACATGGAATCCCCACACTAGACTGAAACGACAAGAAACTGCTCGACGCTTTCGGTTACTTCAACACTTACTTGACAAACGGTCAAAGCTTCCTCTTAGCTACAAAAGAATCATCTACATGACCATCATAAGACCTATCTGGACTTACGGAGTAGAGCTATGGGGGTCTACTAAACCATCGAATTCCTCTCGTATCCAATCCTTACAATCCAAAATCCTTCGTAAAATCCTCAATGCTCCATATTTTGTCACTAATAAACTTATCCATAAAGACCTTAATGTTCCATATGTTACTGATTTAGCCCGAACCAGGTATCATTCATTCCATGAAAAACTCCATTCCCACTCTAATCCACTGGTTTCCATTTTGTCTTCTTCCTCAATTCCTGATAACCCTCCGAGGCGTCTAAAAAGAAGATGTCCCCGAGATCTTCTAGTTTAGGATATATTTAGAGTGCTGCCAATGGGTGGTGTCTCTACATGTATTTCATGTCACTTTACCATATGTCCATCACATTTACTTGATGTATTTTGTATACAGTTGTAAATATCAATAAATATGTTTAAAATGAAATGAAATGTTTATTCTTATTTATTTATTTTTAGAATTTGTAAACAGAGATGGTACTATGATCTTATCTTCCTTTTAATTTTTTCATTCTTGTGTTATTTAATTGTAGTTATATATTGTTTTTGGCCAGTTAAAATTTTTTATTTTGTTCATTAATGTTATTATTAAGGGACATTGTCCCAAAATAAAGTTTCTTATTCTATTCTGTTCTATATTATTCTCCATATATTCGAAATATCAGAAAATGACAAATTTTAATAGTATTATTGTTTAGTATTAGTCATTTGTCAGCGATCACTAGTTGGGAACCTCTGATCTACAGATAGATACACTTCATTATATAACTACCATGTGTCGCACAACGTCATGTAGAAAATAAAATTTTAATATTTTTAAGAATAATCGGACATTTCAAGCAGCTATTTCTCTTTCACCGTTAGGTTTTAAATTTCCCAGATCTAACAAAAAAACATCTTCATTTAATTAGCTTTAAAATAGTACAAAACAAACTTACCTTCATTGGCCATAAAAAAAAAAATAAATAAATAATAAAAAGAAAATTTGTGCTAAATATGTGTTTTATAAATGTCATAAATGACTAATGCTATGGAAGCATATACTATATACTCATAAGAAAAGTTAATTTGAGCCGTTGTCCGATTCTCAACGGTTAGGGAAGAAAATTAAATTTTGAGATTTTTGCTGTGATCTATGGTGTCTGTTAGGGATAATCTGACAGATGAATTGCGCCCTATTGCGTAAGTATTGTTAATTTAATCATTCTCAATCTTTATTCTATGTTTTATATTACATATTGACAATAGCTCATAGTACTCATCAAATTCACAAAAAATCTGTTATTATTCAAGATGGAGAAAAATCGAAAATACTTTTAAGATCAAGACAACGCGGCGATGAAAAAAGAGAAGAAGAAGAAAAAAAATATTATATTTTCAAGCCACAACTTATAAGAGATTTGACCCCCTGATAAATCGGCTATTATTGATGATATAGAAAAAATGTAAGGTGTTCTGGAATCAGGAAATTTTATTTGAATTATTTGAATGAAAATTAAAAGAAAATAATAGGAAATAGTAACGTAGTATAGTATAAATGCTTTTGGTTTATTATTTTCAATAATTTCCCTTTGTAATCGACCAAAAAAAAATTACCCCCTTAAAAATTTGAGGGCTTACGTTTCAAGATGCATAGAACCCAAATAACGAAAAAAAAAAAAATAGGTTTCTCCTAATTAGTAAATTTAGTGCCATTTCATAGAGAATTAGCAGTGGTGCTATGCTTTTTTCCTTTGGTGAGGTGAAATTTATAGTCAACATTGGTAAGGTGGATTCTCTCAGACCCCAGATTTCATTTTTTTTTTTTTTTTTTTTTTTTTTTTAACCTGAAAAATCCAGAATTGTTTATTCTTGTAAAATACGTTAATTCAACCTATTTTCAATAGGTACCATACAAAAGGATGCTTATAAAATTGAATAAATACCTGATATTATTAAATACATTTTATTAATACTTTTAATGTTATATTCTAAGTAATGAAAACATTCGCATAATGGTGTATAAACAAGTCCTTATCTTAAAATGTTTCAGAGATGGTCTATTCTTGCAGGACTTGTGAGTGCGAAACGTTTATAGTCGATGTTTAGCAAACCGCTAGCCGGAATACTACTACAATACTGTTTGTAAATGTCATATTTCAGCTCAAGACTAGATGACGATAAGGCTGAAAAATAAGGTATTAATAAAGTTAAAGCTAAAGACATCGGGGGATGAAGCTCTTTACATTGTCTGGAGATCTCGAGTGTAATTTTTATTAGTGTATAATTGTATAAGGTAGTATAATGTGTATTAGTAATGTTAAATTGAAAGATAATGAGGGGTGATACTCCTTAATCTCGAAATTTTGAGACTAATAAATTTCGTCATATAAGGTAAACCATCACAGAGTTTAATTCGCAATGATTTTTTTTTAAATAATTTCTGCGTAAAATGTTTCAGAAATAGTCTATTCTTGCAGGACTTGTAAGCGCGAAACGTTTTTTAAATCGATGTTTAGCAAACCGCTAGCCAGAATACGACTGTTCATAAATATCATATGTCAGCTCAAGACTAGATGATGATAAGGCTGAAAAAATAAGGTATTAATAAAGTTAAAGCTAAAGACATCGCAGGATGAAGCACCTTAGTTAATCTCAAGATCTCGAGTGTAAGTAATTTTTATAAGTGGCTACGAAGAAGTAAGGTAGCGCGATATAAGTGTGTTTGAGTAGGAATTAGGGTAATGTATCCTAGCCTGTTAGGGATAATTAGGGGGGAGGGCGGGGGTTGGGATAGGATCTTCAGTAAAGGGGAAGGCGGAACGTCCCCTTGGCAACGTCTTTATCATTGTTTGAATACCATAGTTTGTTTGGGAGAGCGAAGCCCAAGGAGAAGTGGAGCGCCTAACGGGATGAATGCACATCAAAGGTAGCCTGCACAGCTTTCGGGGAATGATTAGACATAATTAACTCGCCCTTTCCAGCCGGTAATCTACTTACCCCAAGGCAGCCCTGGTAATGAATTGTCTTATTTGCTTTACACTCCCTCCTCAGCTCAAACGAATTGACAACAAAACTGTAAATCTATTTACATTGGCAGCCTTTGAAAGGAAAAAGCTGCAAGGCTTATAAAGGTCTACTCACCTTAACAACATTTAACGACTCTGTTTATCTTATTGCCGGGGCAGGTGAACAATGAGGATCCCTTAGTGAAGAGGCCTCTGATTGGCTCTTTGATGAGAGGCGAGCTCCCTCTGTTTGTCCTCCGACCTGGGGGATGGCATCGATAAAAGCTCCCAGGATGTCTCACTGCTCTGAATTTAAAAATTAAGACATATCTTAGGCGTCATTCGCTCTAAAAATCCAACCTGTGATACTAGCCTGTTCGCAACATCCACTTACTATATGAGAAAAGTTATGAGTTTATGATATTAATATACCACACATAAAGGTTTAACTAAAATTAATTTTTTTTTCTGTGTGATTTCTGGCCTTATACAGCCATATTTCTTAAGTTCTCCCTCAACTCCATTGAGATAAAAAATAAAAAGTACATACCCCTTCATTTTTTTTTTTTTTTTTTGGCCATACATATCCGTCCCTTCTAGCTCACGTAAGAGGGCTGGGTTTTCTTTTTTTTTATATATAATAAACAGCAATAATTGTCTTCAGAAACATATATTATATAATGATCCATTAGAGGAATATAACATAATAACATAATAAAGAAAATTCTATAACTACAAAAAAAAAAAGATATAGATAATACCTGTGGCGCTCGTAAAAAACTAAATGAATTCGAGTTATATCAAAAATGAGTTTACTCCACGTATCGCTCTCTCAGACCGTCTCCACGTCGTGTTAATTGGTTAAAGAAATTTCTTGGTGGAAGAAATTTCAGGTGGAAAGAAAGCTGTATGTTCATGTGTTTAATTACTCTATTTTGGGTATTACGTAAAACTTTAAGTCTCTCCCCTGTAAAATGAAAGATTTTGACTTAACCACTTATTCACGACCGCCACAGATATATACAATAAAGGTAAAACATAAGATAAAGGCGAGCACTTGAGCAACCGAACAAGATACAACACATACTGGAGCAGGTTTCCCCCCACTCCCTATTGTTTACATTTATACCCTGTAGCCAGTCTTGATTATAAAATCATGTCTATTTTGTCACTAATGTTTACATATTCTAAAAATGAATTATTTGAGTGCTTTTATGCATCAGTTTCAACCGATATTCCTTATCTTTGAGTGGTATTTTGCATGCTCAAAATATTAGAGAAAAAAATTCATTTTCGTCATTTAATGATTTTTTATTTCCGAAAAGGAAAATCCGCTGCACAGACGGCAAACAGAGCGTGCAGTGATGGCTTAAGACAATGATTTAAAAAAAAATTAGATATATATTTAGATTTTTCCTAGGCTACACCGTATCACGTACATTACATGCGAAATACCTCTGCCGAATATCCGTATTCTATAAATTGTCTAATTGGAGAAATAGAAATGAAGAAAAAAGAACCAGGCTCTACGAGTTTACTTCAATCCACAAAACAGCGAATAACTAAAATTTAATCATTGTGGATATAATTAGTTGACCGTTGAGAATTACTGGAAGGAAATAGTCCAGGTGGCGGTCATTAAATGAAACATCTAAATAGTTTCAACTATTTTATTGTTTGTCAACGTGACGACCCATTGTGGGTCATCATCCTCTGTACCCTCTCGAAACCTTCTAGTCTCAAAACTCTCCGAACACTCCATACCTTTAAATCGTTCATTTAACTTTCAAGATTGTTCCATTTTAGATTCTGTCCCCAACCATAAAAAAAGACTCATCGCTGAATCCCTCCACATCCATCTCCAATCTAATCCTGTCAATCATAAAACTGATAAACAATGCATCTCCTCCACCTATAGCCATATATTAAACTCTATTAAATAACGCAGCTTCCCATGTCCATCCCACTGTATACATTTTGTTTATTTATTGGCTTATTTTTTATTTATTTATGTATACATTTATTTTATATATGTATCTATTTTATTTGTTTATGTACTTAAATAATTCTTAATGGTTTTACAGTTCAATTTATCCCTACTTGTAATTATTTTATTCTTTTGTATCAACTTGTATGATCTGTCAATTATTGTTACTTAATTTTTTCACCTGGTTATTTGTACTGTCTTAATATATTTACCATAATTATTAAAATATATTTACTCATTGTTGTCAGATCCTATCTAAAAATGTGGTACGTATTTTCCAGTTTACCCAACGTACTACTATACTACCAAATTGTACCTAGTTTCCATTCGCCTACAACGGTACGTTATCGGTACGTATCTCCACTGTACTCCATTTTTCAATGATTTTTATTTCATATAATTTTTCTTATATATTTGTACATTATCTGTTCTGCATAGCCCTCTCATTATTATACCTTTGTCATTGTAATTTAATTAATTGATTTCTTTATACATCTAGTTCCTTTTATAATATAATATTGACATTCTCAAGCGCAATAGTTTTTAAAATAGTATATTTAATCTTATTTTAAATGTATGTTTTTTGTATCTTTTTAGCCCTGATGATGACCCACAATAGGGGGGGGGGGGGTCGAAACGTTGGCAAACAAGAAAATAGTTGAAACTATTTAGTTGTTTCATTTAATGACCACCACCCGGACTAATTCTTTCCAGTAACTAAAATTTAATGCTAAACCTGGCAGTTGATCCTACAATTTTTAATGCTTCGTTATGATGTCCTTCAAAGGGAACGTAAAATGGTGGTAAACAGCCTATGCTAAGTCAGATACTCGTTAAAGATCCCCATCCTTAAAAAAAAAAAACCCACTAAATCCATTATTTGTCTTTATTATTCTCCAATATTTTCATTATTACTGGACTAAAGTACCTTTAGAAGTGGCCGTCACAAATATCTTCTGATAGCAACCGTAGCATGAACTGACGAGTAAAATGTTTTTTTTTTTTGTTTTTTTATTTATTTATAGTAATTTACAACTGTACTAAAGAATACAATAAGTAAATATGTAGAATGAATATAAAAAGTCATGAAAATGTCTTGAGAAAGAACCACCCAGTGGTAACACTTCACTGACTATTTTAATATAGTAGGTCCCGAGGCCTCCTTCTTTTCAGTCGCCTTGGAGGGTTATCAGGGATATCTGAGGAAGATAAATTACGGACAAGTGGGTTTGTATGGGCAGGGAGTTTGGAATGGAAAGAGGTGTATCTATCACGGGCTATGTCTGCAACAAATGGGATGTTTAGGTCGTTATGGAGGAGTTGATTTGTGGCAAAATAAGGAGCATTCAGGATTTTTTGGATTGTAAGGACTGGATGCGGAAGGAATTAGATGGTTTCGTAGAGCCCCAAAGCTCGATTCCATATGTCCAAATAGGTCTGATAATTGTGATGTAGATGAGTCTTTTGTAATGTACTGGAAGTTTTGAACGTTTGTCTAGTAAGTGTTGTAGTAATCGATATCTTCGAGCAGTTTCTTGTCGTTTCAGTCTTGTGTGAGGATTCCAAGTAAGGCGCTTGTCAAGATGGAGACCTAGGTATCGGATTTGTTCTACAGAAGTAAGGGTAATGTTATTAAAGGATACTGGGGGGCAGGAAGTCATCGGTTTGCGACGAAGGGTAAAGGTGATTTGGTGGGGTTTGCTGGGATTTATTTTAATCCTCCAATTTTGACACCATTCTTCAATGGCTTTGATGTGGGACTGAAGGGTTTGGGATGCAGTAGTTGGATCATTATGGACGGATAAGACACACGTGTCATCAGCATAAGTATTGAGGACAGTGCGAGGATGGAGTGGAATGTCAGCTGTATAAAGGGAGTAGAGGATAGGACCTACCTTGAGGCACTCCAGCAGATAGGGAAAATGTGGATGAGTAGGAAAAGTTGTGGTTTACCTTAAAGGTTCTGCCAGTAAGGTAGGGAGTAAAATGTACGCATAAAATTGTATTTTTCGGCATCAGGTGCTTATATGAAATTAATTTCCTCATTAAAGAAATAATGATTAAATATTTGTAAGCTTAGTAAATTAATTGTATTTATTTAATAAATAAAATTCATTTATTTATTGTTGCCGATTCTTTTAAAAGTCATTGGGATTTTATTAGTGAGTTCTCCTACTCCTTATTTTAGAATCCTTTCTCTTTTAGGAAATTCATTAGGTCGTTCATTGAATTTTCATCATCTTTGAGGATTCCTTTCAGTAGTGCGGCCATATTTAGTGTTTGCCTTAAATGGATATGGTTGACGCTGCCCCACACCTGACTCAAGTAGGTTTAAGGGTGCTCTACAAGATTGTAGTTTCCGTTCTGATATTACTCTCGTTATAGTAGAAAGAAAGGATAAAAGATTGATATTTTTTTAAAGCGTGTGTGGGTGGTAAGTCTAATTAAAAAACGAAAATTAGGACAAAACTTCATTTTAAAAATAATCTGGTGCGCGTAACACACGACTTTCACTTATCTCCGTTGTTAGATCAATTTTAGAAGTTTCAAATACATTTAGAGATTAAAATAAATTGTTAAAGAAATAAATAAATTAAGTTTGAATAGAAACATGTGTTTTATTATATAATCAATTATATTATTATCAACGACAATCAGTTTGTTTTGTCGGCTTTACATCACCCTCCGTTAACTTTTAGAATTTTGTGTATAAGATAGTAATTTTTTCTAAAATCTTTAGCTTTCCAACGGATTATTATACATCTATATTTTTGTTTTAATGCTAAAAAAAGAAAAAAAAATCTCATAAAAATATATTTTTTCACTTTTCTGCAACTGTTTATCAAATTTGCTCAACTTGCATATTTACTAGTTATTTATCAATGCTAATAAGATGATGTTCTAAATTGTTTGAAATCTACAAAATGAAAGGTACTTTAGAAGAAGATAATTTAAAATATCGGCATTTAAGCCCTGTCAGACTATTTCAATCAGAATGAAACTTACATCATATTAAAGCACAACAGATTTTATATCAATGAATAAAGTTTAATCAAATCGTTATGGCCGTTTTTGAGTAAATCGTAAAAAGGTGCAAAATGCATGGTATTAAGTGGCTCGTCTGGTTAGCTGAATTTGATGAAAAAGATTCTGTAACATCTCGGTCGTATAGTTGTCTTAAATATGGAATTTCAGTATCATAGCACTTTTAGTTTTCGCCCGGGAGTTACCACACACACACACAGACCTTTTTGCAGGATTTGGTCATCTGGACTCAGCGGACCCTAAAACGTGTATTTCCGTTGATGACTGGAATTCGAAAATGTTCACGATCGCAATACTTTCCCTTACTATATATTTCATATATAGGAAAGTGAAAGTAATAATTGCATACCTAGGATTTGCAGTTACTAAAATTATCAATTTTTTACCATTCAAGAAAATGGGTATGCAAAGGATCGAAACAAGAAGTAATCAGATGGTGTGAGGAGTGGAATATATGGTAGATGAGGGAGGAGTTTAAACCCATTAAGTTTTATTGACTTTTCTTTGGTTCGACGGTAGGTGTGCAATGATTTCTTAGGAGTAAGTTCGTGAGGGACCAGCCAACTGCTTTTTTCCCACCTTCCCTATGAAGAGCAGATAGCGACGAGCAGTATCCTTCGACACACCAAAATCACTGGCAAGTGGACGGATTCGACTCAATAGTTTGCTGCATAATCCTATCAATATCTATTAGCGGTCGCCAGGAGTCCTTCTTCCTTTCTAACGTCTTATCTCTACTGCTAATTTTTTTAAACTAGCACCTCGCAGTGCGCTCGTCATGGGCATCTCTCCCTTTATATTTAATAACTTCACGAGTTGCTTCAGCGGCTGTGAAATGTTTTTCCGGGAATGCCTTAAAATTTTGGACTTTTCAAAAGCTTTGACTTTCTTGACCACTCTATCTTTTTCCAACAGCATTATCTGTTGGTTTCAATTATTCCTCTCTGACAGGTTCCAAGCTGTTACCATTCCTAATCATCTGTTATCCTCTGTGAGAGAAGTTGGTTGAGGGTGCAGTCAATTTAACACACAATTAAGCGTAAATTTAATTTATTGGTGCCGACGTTTCGGCCTAAATTATAGGCCTTCTTCAGGGTGGTTGTGTGAGCTGAGAAGGTGCCCGTCATTAACAATGATTCATCATTCATCTTTTATCCTCCTTCATTTTTCTTTCGGCAGGTTTAACCTAGGAATCTAGCACATCTCCTCTCCTGTTTCATTCCTATATGAATGACCCTCCCCCTCTAAGTCTGTCCATCACTGCTTCCACCACTTATACGCTGATGATTTCCAGATTTACTTATCCTTCCAAAGCAATAACACCATTTGAGAATATTCAAGAAAACCTGAATAGACTCAGTGTCTAGTGTAAATCATAATAAACTAAGGCTTAATGCCATGAAGACTCAAGCCATTGTCACAGGTTCCAAATGCCCTATCAGATCTGATACCTGATCTGATCCTAAATGATCACCCTATCACATTCAGGTCTTCAGTAAAAACCTAGGAATCAACATCGATAAAACCCTTCCCATGAAACCCCATTTTGCCCAGATCCGTTATAAGAGCAATAAGTAACCTTAAATTTTTCCATCACTCCCGTCATCTACTTCCACTATCCACTCGCAAGCTCCTTTTATCCTCACTTGTTTTCTCCCACTTTGACTATTATGGCTGTGTGGTATGTGATAACCTGTCGACAATACTTGAGGACAGGCTGATGCGAGTCATGAACATCTCTATAAGGTTTGTCTTCAGTGCTTCAAAAAGGTCTAATGTTACCCTCTTATAAAACAAGTTAAAGTGGCTCCTTTTCCCCATTCGCAGAAAATATTTCCTAAGATCATACCTTTACCAAACCATTACCTTCCAGCATCCTCCCTACATCCGTAATCTCCTTCAATTCAGATCTTGAATTCTCTCTTGAAACAAGATCGCGCCATTCTAACTATTACGTTCCTACCAAGAAAATAAAACTTATGATCGTTTCTTTATTATACACTCTACTACCCTCTGTAATTCACTAACTACCCATATACGCCATGTTTCTTCTCTACCTTCAATCAAATCCTAACTTTCCCAACACCTGTTGTCATCCCAAACTGACGCTTAACAATTATTATATTTAAATTCTAGGTATTCAATTTTGAATGAAGAAAATTATTGTCTAAATGCAAATATTGTTTTTCAATTAATTTATTTTTCATTTTTTTCAACACAATGGTCATCAGAAGTTTTTTTTTTTTTTTTTTGTTGTATGATATTTCTTCTTCTTTATCTCATTATTGTAAATAATAACTATTTATGGTCATTTTCTCTGTTGGCCAGACATGTTATATATTGTTTTATATCTCAATGTATATACCTGTTATTCTTAAGAGACCCAGTCCCAGAATAAAATTATTTTCTATTATATTCTAAGATTACGAGAATTTCACTGGACACTCTGTTGTTTCTTCTTTGAAACAAAGAAAAAAAACAACTAAACTGTAGCTTTTTTAGATAAGGCCAAATGGGGTCCAACAAGCTAAGTAGTAAATAGGATTACAATAGTTAGTCATTTGAAATCTTGAATTTGATCAAACGATCATTTTTTTTTTTTATCACGCCTTAATATCTAAAGATATCAGCATTATAAATAACCAAGAAAATAATAGCATGGTTCAAAAACATCCTTAATCTGAAAGAATCATATGGATTAAATTGTAATTTAAATCTATCAAACTGTGATGATATTAAACTATGGAAAATAATCTAGCAACACTAAGGGTTCATATTCATTTATATCAAAATATTATTAAAGTTAAAAAGCCCGAAACTTTCCCCTTTTATACACATCTTCCCACAGTAAATTACCTTACTGAAAAATGTTCGCTGGAGGTGATTAGGCGGGAAATTAAAATCAGGGGTGATTTTTTAAACCTAAATTACAAAAATTTCATGCAAAAAAATAATATATATATATATAGTTTGTGTAATACAAATGAAATAGCTCTCTTTCAATTTTTGGCTGCCTGTCCGATACTTTCAGAATTCAGAAAAAAATACTTCAATTCTAAAATTCTAACTTGGGATCAATCATTAGAATTAATAAATGGAAAAGATTGGCTGGCGTTGGTTAATTACTCCAGATCGGCTTTCTCCTATAGATTGGTGCTCACAAAATAATTTAACTATTAATGGATTTGATTTTAATACATAAAAACATCGGAAGTGTTGATATATCGTTTCTTATTTTGTTATTAATTAATAACATATACCCAGTACTGTTGTAATATTTGGGTTTAGTCTAATTTTATTCAGGTGTGATGAATAATAAGGACATTCTTGAAAAATATGCCAAATGGTAAGGGTTCCATCACAATGCTGGCACCGGGGCACGGGCTGCCTAGTAAAAAGATACGAGTGCGTTAGCCGTGAGTGTCCTATCCTCAGCCAACGTCAACGTCGGTCGGTCAACGTGACCTCCTCCCTGTGGCTGCTACGGCTAGATGCTAGGGTTTCACGATTTGTTTTATAGTTTTCAGTGTTCTTAACTGGCTATCGTCACACATTTTCTGCCATCGGTCCTTCTCTTGCTTTTTGAGCGGCTCACTGAGCTCAGACGGGGTCAAGATGTCTGTTCCTCTCCCAGGGTGTGTGAGCGCCCGGTCTGCCTCACTGCCCGGTCCGTAAGCTCGTTATCGGCAATTCCCACGTGGCTCGGTATCCACACGAAGCTTAACGACTTGCCCAGGTTTCGCAACTCAGCTATATGAGAGTGAGCCCGGACTAGTATGGGATGAATCAGATACAAGTTCTGTAAACCTTTAATTGCGCTTTGGGAATCGGTTAGTATAACGATTTGGTCTTGATTAACTTTCATACAGAACTGTAGAGCTGAGGCTATTGCATGTAGTTCGGCTGTTTAAATATTGCATTAATTTTGAAAAATAAAAAGACTTTTCTATCTATCTATTTAGAGTAATTTGAAATCTTTAATTTGAAAAAACGGTCATATTTTTTAAACTCAATATTATTTAATTTCTGATCAGCTATTTATAATGTAAAATATAAAATGTTCTGCAATCGCATTGAATGCTGGCACACTCGTCATTATCGTTTCGGACGGCTACATCCACAGCCTGAGGTTTAATTTCACATGAGGTCGGTTTATATATCCGCATTTCATGCGAATATATAAGCTGCCTTATATACTACATAGAAGCGAAAATAAGACGGGTTTGAGAAGATTAAACAGCATAAGGGGAGAAAGAAGCGAAGGGACGGGTCTGTCTTTAGTGTACCCCCTGAAAGGCGGCTTAATAACCATCAGAAAGTATAATATCTTTGACTTAAGTAAAATAATGAAAGAAACATTACATTGGCACATTTTTCTTCTTCTTTATTTGCTTTCTTTATAGAAAAGAAGTTCATTCCCAGAGGGAAGAATTTCTTCTTTTTCTTTCTTTCTTTTATTTTTTTTCCAAACCCCATTAGGTTGTGGGATAATTTTACCCTCTCCTTTGAGAGACTCTCAAGTGATTTTAGCGACAAACATCTGTAGACTGTATAAAGCTGTTTAGTAGGTGCTCCCAGGGCTGTCTAAATCCTATAAAGGGGAGGGGGGGTTTGAATATTTATTTTATTTTTTATTCATTATCCTTCTTTCTGCTGCCGGCTTTTATAAGAGCGAGAGAATAGCTGATAAAAGTATGTTTCTACTGTTGCTCGATAATTTTTAAATGGTTTAGTTGAAAGTCCTTTGAAGAGAAATAATTTAAAAATCAAAAACCTCCTTATTGCCGGATTTCCAAGTTATTTCACATCCATGCTTGCGTGGATCAGCTTCAAACTCAAACAGCCATTCGTTTCATCGACAAGGAAATAATATACAGTAGGCAAAAAAAGTATTTGCACACCATAAAATTTGGGTTAATTTTTAACTAATAGGTATAAGAGAATTCTTGACTTTATTGTATTGATTCATTATTGTGTATATATTTTATTGTAATTTTATGCTGTGTAAATATTGTATGTATGATATCTTTCAGCACTACTATTGATGTCCAAATTGGGACAGATTGTAATTTTACTCAATAAAAATTGTTGTTGAGATAAAAAAAAAATTTTTTTAACTACTAACAGAGAATAACAATGAAGTTTTTTGTTGACCGTTGAGAAACACACACGGTCATTAAAGCGAAATACAAATTAAACCAAGTGCTATTTAAATTATGTACCGACGTTTCGGCCTACATTGCGGGCCTTCATCAGAGTTGACTCTGAGACGGTGTCTAAAGAAGTGATCTTTTCCATTTATTAACTCTAATTTTTGATCCCAAGTCAGATTTTTAGAATTCAAGTATTTTTATCGAAACTCTGAAAGTATCGGATAGGCAGCCAGAAAGTGACAGGGATATATTTCATTTGATCTTTTTTAGACACCGTCTCAGAGTCAATCCTGATGAAGGGCCACAATGTAGGCCGAAACGTCGGTACATAATTAAAATAGCACTTGTATTAATTTGTGTTTCTCTTTAATGACCACACCCCCTACCATCTTCCTCATTTAACAGGGAATAACATGTAATTAATTTGTTTTATTCTATAGTTGTTTAAATTATAAAATGTAATAGCAGTTGTTTAAATATATATATATATATCGTATTACAGTTAAATCAACACAATTAACAGAATTTCATGCAAAAAAAAATATTTGCACGTTCATATCTTAAATTTAATAGTTGGGTTTGGTAGAGGTGAACGTTGTTTATTAAAAAATTAAGGAGTTATACGATTGGAGAGAAGTTTTGGAATATGATTCAGTTAAGCTTTATGTTGGAATTGATAAACATGCCGAAAAAAGAAAAGAAATATCGATCGCGTATTGACATCATTGTTTTGCATGAAAACTGGTGAAATTGAAAAATGTATGAAAATCTGGTTTTCAGCAGTTAGATATATTGTTAAGAAAAAAATAATTGAGTCATATGTAATGAGGTAGTTACATCCATATGAATGTGTTTCAATATTTATATTTTGATTAATCATCAGTAAATGTTTTATTAAATTTATCGTTCAAGGTATAATAATAGCTGACCATATAGGATATTTGGATTCAAGTCTTGACGGTCATTTGGAAAAAAAACAAAAGGTATAATAATATGATGTAAGGCAAATTATAATTTAAAGGCTTACGTTCAAGGAATAGTGTTAGTGTGTGCTTTCGGATAACAATGACCAAAATCTCCATGGGACATGGCGTTTCTTTGTTATTCAGACTTGGCCTGCAAGGCTAGAGTATACTTTTTAAAAGTTAACTACTATATTCTTCCAGTGGCGCGACAGGCCGTGTAGGCCCAGGGCCTCGCGGTGTAAATTCCTACGAGTTTACACTCACGCTTCACGATGAAATTTTTAGTGTAGGGTCATCACTCCCTAACGACTAATTTTGTGAGTGGCCCCCTGTGGCTGACGGGTCTCACATACCCGGGGGAGAGGTTGTGAGTGAATCCACATTTTTTTACATCCTTATAAAAGCCCCGCCGGGACTGGGATTCGAACTCAGAACCTGTAGCATGAGAGACTAGCGCGCTAGCCACTCAGCCCGGGCTCCCCAAACTACTATATAAGAAACTAAATTAAACTTTTAAAATGTATTCTGAATAGTTTATTTGAAATATAAATAAACCATGGTGATCGCAAAAACGACTTCCATGTACCTTCGTTGCTAAAATCAAATTAAGAACTTTTAAATAAAGTTAGACCTAAATAAACGTTAATGTACTAAATTAAATTTCGATGGAAACGTGTGTTTCCGATTAAATAATCTAACAATAGAAATTATTGTCATCAATAATCACTTAAGTTTATGCCGTCTTGTCTTTTGTATTACGTTTTACAGCTTTATATGTAACATATCATTTTCTCTAAAATCTTGAGCTTTCAAAGGTATATTATACATGTATATTACTCATACTTTTGTTATAAACAAATAAATTACCTAAAAAATATGTTTGTTCTTTTCTCTTTTCGTTAGTAATCAAATTCGTCCAACTTGTATATTTAATCGTTTTTTTTTTTTTTGTCAATGCTTATAAAATGATTAGTTACATTTTATTCGAATCTTCAAAATTAAATGAACTTTAGAGGAAGGAAAATTAAGATATCGATATTTAAGCGCTGCCAGATTATTTGAATCAGAATGATGAAAAATGAAACCCATTAAAATTTAAATCGATTTAGTGAATTCAATCAAAATCGTTAGAGCTGTTATATCGTTACCTCCGTTGTTAAAATCAATTTAAGAATTTTTAAATACATTTAAAGATGCAAATAAATTGTTAAGAATTAAATTTTTATCTACAACAATCAGTTAGTTTTATCGGCTTTTCATCACTCTCCATTAACCTTTAAAATTCCGTGTATTGGATAATATTTTTTTTCTAAAATCTTTAGCTATTCCAACGGTATTTATACATCTATCTATATTACTATTCTTGTATTCAAAAAACACAAAAGTTGCATAAAAAAAATTTGTTTGCACTTTTCCCCTTTAGTTGTCAAATCAAATCCGCTAACTTGCATATTTAAACGTTAATCAATTCTAATAAGATGATGTTCCGAATTTTTTGAAATCTACAAAATTAAAGGTACTTTAGAGGAAGAAAAGTATGAAAATATCGCCATTTAAGCCCTGTCAGACTATTTAAATCAGAATTAAAACTACATAATATTAAAGCCTATCAATTTTTACATCGATATAATAACGAGTTTAATCAAAATCGTTAGATCCATTTTGGAGAAAATTGTAAAAAGGTCCAAAATACATGGTATAAAGCAGATCTTCCTGTCAGCTGATTTTGATGAAAAAGTTTCTGTAACATCTCGGCCGTATCATTGTCTTAAATATGAAAGTTTAGTTTCAAAGGACTTTTCGTTTTCGCCCGGGAGTTACCACAAACACACACAGACCTTTTTGCAGGATTTTGTCATTTGGACTCAGCAGACCCTAAAACGTGTATTTCCGTTGAAGACTGGAAATCGAAAATTTTCACTGATCGCAATACTTTCCCTTACTATATATTTCATATATAGGTAAGTGAAAGTAAAACATTCAGCCTTAGCTGGTAGTATGTAGTATATAGGTAAGTGAAAGTAAAAATAATAACAAATATTAAGATGGTTGAATAATAACAACGCTCTTTATATAATTACATAGGCTACCAGCGTTCCCTTAAGTACTGTTTTATCAACAGAGAGCTTTATACAAACTGAGGGGAGGGGACTCTAACCAAATAGCTACTCATTGCATCAGCTTGATTAAAGGATACTGCTTATCTATGTTTGGGTAAAAAAAAAAATTAAAAAAACAAGAAATCTATGTCAGTGTTTTGTTTAGCTTGGAGAAGGGAAAAGCTAAATGAGATGTGGTCATGGTTAGCATCGAACAAAGAGACCTGACCGAGGGGTTATAGGAGGGAGCAAATGCAAACAATACCAGATCAAGCTGATGAATTGGAAATAGAAGCCTTTGAAGTCGTTCCCTCTATTGGCTCAAAGGGGTGACTCTCCATAATAAGCCAAACAGTAGCAAAGAGAGCCGACACAAAGAAAGGCAAACACAACCTCCCCAAATGTATTTTCTTTATATACTCATAACAAGAGGCTTTTCATTTAAGTAATATTACTATTGAAATTTTTTGTTTGTTTGATTTGGCCAATGCTAAATTTTCAAAGAAACATACTTTACAGGCTTAGGCAGGAGGGCAAAAATCCAATAAGGAGCTAGATGAGAAAAATCACGAGCTTGATAATCAGCGTCAGAACATCTCTATGAATGAAATGTCTTACGTTTCTGTGATGTGTGTAGCTGTGTTTTTTCTTGGGATTTAATGCTAAGAATACCACTAAAATGGGATTTCGACTTATCCAGATTATTCATATTAAAAACTTGGCTTTATATTGAATATTAATATTTGTATTGTTGACAACAAATTATTAATCTACAAGACAATACTGAAGCCTATCTGGACCTACGGACTTGAAACTATGAGGGACAGCTAAACTTTCTAACATCAAACGCATTCAATCCTTTCAATCCAAAGTCCTTACACCAATCCACCATTCCAAAGACCAACCATGCCTTACACCACGACCTAAATATTCCCATTTATTTCAGATGTTAATAATAATAATAATAGGCTTAGGGAACCCGAAGGTTCGATGCCGATACCATCAAATTCCACCTATACAGACCCGTCCAATGTTCACCGTTCAAGCCCAAGCCCCCGAGATCAATCTTAACGCAATCCTCCCATCGACGCTTCGGCCTACCTTTCGGACGCCTACCAGTCGGATCAGCGAATACCAACTTTCTCGGAATCCGCTCCTCATCGAGCCCAACAACTTATTTCAGATCTTATTCCACCAAAATTCTCCAAATTCCATCAGAACCATATCCATCACCCCGATCGTCTAGCTCAATCCCTTTCCAGCTCCACACATCCTTACTGCCCCCCTAGGAGGTTGAAACGGCAGTGGGCCCGTGACCTTTTGTAAATATGTATAGATTAGAGTTCTAGCACTGGCTAGATTCTCCACTCAATGTCATGTATGTATGACGTGTATATAGGTAAGAGTGATTTATAGAATTTGTAAACAGTTTATTGATTCATTATTGTATATATATTTTATTGTATGAATGTTATATTTCACTACTATTATTGATGTCTAAATTGGGACAGATTGTAATACTACTCAATAAAAATTTTTTAAACAATATAAAATATTTTTATTAATATTTCTTTGATATAAAATACAATTAATAATCAAATCTAGACTGATATGGAAATCTTTAATATTATAAAAACATTTCCCTTGTAGGAAATGGGTCATGGATCGAAATAAGTAGTAATCCGATGGTGCAAGATCTGGAATATATCCAATAGTAGATCAGGCACTAGTTCGAACCCATGAGATTCTTTGATCGTAAAGTTTAAACTTTTGCTCGACGGGACGTTTGATGACGAGTATTATATTTTCTGCGGTTGATCAAAGCTGGATAACCCACTGAAAGCTAACAACACCTAAAATCTTTCCAATTAAAAATTCCTAGAGCATCCATCAGGAACGAGTTCGAGATGAACAACACCTTAAAAATTCTAAAACTGAAAGGATGGATTTTTTTTTCTCATATTGTTCAATTGAAGAGCAGTTTAGTTGGATCTAACCATTGCTCCCGGATATTCTAATTTTCTCTTGTAAACCCACTTTTTATCATAGGTGCCAATCTTCCGGTAAAATCTCAGGGATTTTCAATAAATATTCATAAATGTATAACCTCCTAGCTGGTTTCTGATGTTCGTGAGGGACCATTCACTGCTCTTTTTACATTTTCCAAGGAGAGTGGATGGCAACTGACTGATGTATTTTCCGACACACCACACTCTCTGGTAAGTTTGCGGATTCTTGTGGACGGATTTGACGCAACAGCTTCCTGCAGAACCTTATCATTATCTATGAACGGTCGGCAGGAACCCTTCTTTCTTACAAATGTTCGTATCTCCATTGCTATTTTTTTACAAAACAACGCCGTGCAGTGCACTAAAATCTACTATTTGGCCAAAGAGAAATAAGACCACTGAGGAATTCAGAAGGTTACAAAACGCAGAATTGCGGTACTTTTATCCTGTCAGTATAATTAATTGAGTTGGTAGCATCGTGGTGACTCAAATGGGAATGTAAAGTTATTGGGATCAGTGATAAACTAATTCTGAAAACGTTGGTATGCGCTGAACCGAATGGTAGGCCGCGGCGCACAGTGGAAAATATGAACGATTTAGTTGGATAAAATTCTAAAACATGTCCATATTAACCTTTGAGGTCTCTGATTACGGAAAAAAGTATTTTTATTTATTTAAAGAAATTTACAACTGTATTAAATCAATGCAGCAAGTAATATATGATTAGAACACATGATAGTCCTGTGAAGAAACTACCCATTGGTAGCACTCCGAAGTCCAAATTTATGTAAGGAGGTCTCTTGGCCATCTTCTTTTAAGGCGCCTCGGTGGGTTGTCGGGAATAGATATGGAGGAGAGGTCACGAATAAGCGGGTTTGCGTGGGCAGGGAGTTTAGAATGAAAAGAGGTATATCTGTAACGGGCCAAGTCTTCAACAAATGGGATATTTAGGTCTTTATGGATGAATTTATTAGTAACAAAGTAAGGAGCGTTGAGGATTTTGGACTGCAAGGATTAGATGCGAGAGGAATTCGATGGTTTAGTAGACCCCCATAGCTCAATGCCATAGGTCCAAATAGGCCTGATAATTGCTATATAAATGAGTTTTTTGTATTAAGTAGAAAGTTTTGAGCGTTTGTCGAGTAAGTGTTGTAGTAATCTGTATCTACGAGCAGTTTCATGTCGTTTCAGTCTAGTATGAGGATTCAATGTTAGGAGTTTGTTGAGGTGGAGTCATAAGTACTGGATCTGTTCAACAGGAATAAGTAGGATATTGTTAAAGGATACTGTGGGGCAGGAGGTCATAGGTTTACGACGTAGAGTGAAGGTAATTTGATGGGATTTGTTAGGATTTATATTAATTCTCCAGTTTTGACACTATTCTTCGATGGCTAATAGATGTTCTGTAGGATTTGTGATGCAGTAACAGGATCATTATTCACAGATAACACACGTGTCATCGGCGGAAAAAAGAGTATACAAAAAATATAAGTAAAACTTATAAAAACAGATTAATTTCTAGACACGATAGGTTGGAGCGCGGATTGTAATGCACGGGAGTCTTTCTCGACGTGGAACAGGCCTTTGACCGAGTCTGGCACCCGGGACTGCTGTACAAACTCCGTAAATTCCTCCATCCAACATACTTCCTCATCCTTCAGTCCTACCTCTCTGATAGAACCTTTAAAATCAACCACAATAGTTCCTATTCATCCACTTTTACTCAGTCTGCTGGTGTTCCTCAAGGCAGTATCCTAGGACCCATTCTCTACACAGTCTATACAGCTGATATCCCAACCCATCCTAACACATTCCTTTCTACCTATGCCGATGACACTTGCGTGCTATCAGTTAATAACGATCCTAGTATTGCCTCTCAAAACCTCCAATCCCACATCAGAGACCTTGAGGTATGGTGTCAGAATTGGAGAATTAAAATCAACTCCAATAAATCCCACCAGATTACCTTTACCCTTCGTCGTAAACCTATGACATCCTGCCCTACAGTGTCCTTTAATGATATTCCGCTTGTCCCTGTTGAACAGATCCGTTATTTAGGCCTCCTGCTTGACAAACGTCTTACATGGAATCCGCATACAAGACTGAAAAGACAAGAGACTGCTCGCCGATTTCGGTTACTTCAACATTTACTTGACAGACGCTCTAACCTTTCTCTTTACTACAAAAGACTAATTTACATGACAATCATAAGGCCTATCTGGACTTACGGAGTTGAGCTTTGGGGCTCTACTAAACCATCAAACTCTTCCCGTATCCAATCCTTACAATCCAAAATCCTTCGCAAAATCCTTAACGCTCCTTACTTTGTCACCAACAAAATCATCCACAAAGACCTTAATGTTCCATATGTTGCTGATTTGGCCTGTACCAGGTATCACTCCTTCCATGAAAAACTCCACTCCCACTCTAATCCACTAGTTTCAATCCTTGCTTCCACTTCAATTCCTGACAATCCGCCGAGGCGTCTTAAAAGAAGATGGCCTCGAGACCTTCTTGTGTAGATTTACTACTAGAGTGCTGCCAATGGGCATTTTCTCTTCATGTTTTTTTTCATGTGTATTATCATTTTAGCCTATTTACTTGATGTATGTACATACAGTTGTAAATTTCAATAAATGAATTAAAAAAAAAAAAAAAAAAAAAAAAGACACGATAGGCGAGCGCACAGTGGTCAAACATCAAATTTATTTGCTAAAATCTGAAACATCCCTACAGTTAACGTTTGAAGTCCCTGTATACGGATAAAATAATACAAAAAATCTAATTATGGCTCGGAGTTGCTGAAACCAGCTAATAGATGTATTTTATATATTTTAGGAAACTCTTCAAATTATAGATTTGATCGAAACTTTTGATTCGGAGTGTTGTGTCTGAAAAAAAAAATATATATCACCCAAAACGAAAAAATTCTTTGTAATATTTAAAGATTAGAAGGATTGATGAAACACATCCTATAAACAAATCCTTGGGGTAACTTGAGGGTTATATAGTTTTTTGTTGTTGAATAGGGGCATACATTTACAAATTGCTAAATTAACTCTACAGGTAGATTGCAATGTATATTCAATAACGAGTTTGGAAATATAATGTCTCACCTGTCTCAGCAATGTCCGTTGTTAAATAAAAGCAAAAAGACTTTGCTCTAAACACAACATGAACACAATAAATGGCCATCGAATAAAGATAATCCCACCGCCAGTTATTAGGTACTTGTGCGAAGCGGAATGATTCACTAATTTATTATTTATTTGTAAACACGGTATGGCGGGAAATATTAGTATTAAGGGTCTTGGCAAATAATAATAAAAAGGCAAAGTACAGGAAAGTTCTAAACTTTTGACTTGACTGATGTCCACCTAAATTGGTGATTTTGCCCTGTGTACGGCGTTAGTAGAAGGATTGTGTGATATCGGGGACTTGGGCTTGAGCGGTGGTCAATGGATGAATCTATGTAGACCACGTTTGGTGGTAACGGCATCAAACCTTTGGGTTCGCTAGGCCTATTATTATTTGTATTGTTCTTATTATTAGTAATGACTTAAAGTTACGATAATTTTGTGGGACACTGTCATGTTTCGTCTTTGAAACAAATAACTAAACTAAGGCTTTTTTTGAATAAGTCGAACATGATTAAACAAATTCAGAGAATGCTCTAAATTGATAATTAAGTATTAAAATATTTACAGTCCTTTGAAATCTCGAATTCGATAAAACGGTCATTTATTTTAATACACTTTATTATTAAAAATTCTACCCCTCTTCCTCCCAAACAACTATCTAAAAAACAAACCCCCCTGAAAAAACTGTCTCTGGATCCGTCACTGATTTCAAGCACTCTAGTCGCCATTGTATTTCAATTGATCTTCAGAGGCCACATTTAGAGCTACTACAGGTCTTCTACCTTAGGTAGTTGATGCAGTCAATAAAAAGTTTTATCAGTTATCAGTGAGCTAATAAAAAATAAAAACTGTTACGATCCCAGCTTAAAAGCTATTTTATCAATAAATATTAAAGTGATCCGATCTACTAAATTATTGATATTATTATCATGTAGTATATAACCTTGGTAATTATCTGATTTGGCCTGGAGGCACTCGTGTTGCTGGAACAGGCGGGGCTACCGAACAGTGGCCAAACAGTTATCTACCCGTCCAGATCCTTCTCCGTTGAAATATCTCCTCGTGGATCGGATGCCTCAGTGAGCAGATTCTTAACCACCTAGCTCATTCCAAAAGGCGGGTTTGATGTATTTTTCAGAGTTTGAAATGTTCAAACAATGTAAATCTAAGGGAGGAAAAATCTGGTGCACGTAACACACGATATTTACTTACCTTGGTTTTTAAAATTGATTTAAAAAGCTTAAAGAATTGCATTCAGTTTCGTTAGGAACATATGCTTTAGATTAAATATTTTGTGCAGAGAAAGTTTAAAAAGGTGCTCTAGAGCCTATGCGATGTCAGGTACTCGTTAAAGATCCCTATCCTAATAAAACCTGGATAGGCAAAATTTAGGACTCCCACTGTAGTTCGTTCGATTAGCCATAGTAGCATAAAGTGATGTTAAATGAATAAACAAACAAACAATGGATTGTACTTGGAGTATTAATTGTATTTTATATCAAGTAAATAATAATAAAAATACGCTGTTAAAAACCGGTTTCTTATTTCTTTGTATGCATTACCCTTATATTTTAGGTCTTATGGACACTTGCAAGTAGAGTTTACCCTTGGGCAACTTCGGTGTCCTCTGGCTGTGTCCTCCCACATCGGATTTTATCGGCAGCGAAACGTTTTGCATGGCACAGGGTTTTTTCCCCACCCCCAGCAAGCTATACTGAAGAGCGGAATTAGATTATTGCCTATAACGAGTGCCCTAACAGTCCAATATCCTCGAAGCCGGCCGGCCAATAATCGAAACAATTTGGTTACTCTAGTTGGATTATATTCCATTTGGGAGCCGATCGGCTGACAATATCCATTCCGTTTTGGAAAATCGTTTTTCTATCAGCCCCCTGTGTCATGACCTCTCCACTCCCCCTCTCCCAATTAGCGGAAAAAAGTAAACTCGATCGCCGCAAAGAGCCCACTTTTTTCCACCAATTTGGTTTATCAGTGTGTTTTCTGCTCGTCCAGAATAAAAACAACAAACTTTAACGGTCGTTGAAACCTAATCCCTACACAGCAGTTAATTTTTGACAAATTCAATTTTTAAGGAGCAGTTTTTCTTCAAAGTTGAACAGCTATAACCTTGTTGGTTTATTTTGGTATCGTAAATATTAATAGGATTAAAATATTAGATCCTGGGACCACGGAGGAGATGAAAAAAATGTTATTGTTTCTTTGGTGAGTTGACAAATTATAGAGAGTTGGTCGGTTAGGTCCCTCATAAAATTGTGAGGGTGGTTTAGTGTTGTTATTGTTATTATAAAATGTTTTAATACCTTAGTAGAACTAATTTATTTTATTGTATTTTAACTTTTATTATTTCATTTTAGATGCTTGTATAATGCCACAAAAAATATTAGTATTGAAAATATAAATAATTCCTTAATATTGACATACTTTAATTTGATTATATAGTTGGTCATAATAAAACTATTTTAGAGATTTTTTAAGAAAGACTATGTATGGATCATTTAGTGATATACTATATTTGTAATTTTTCTCTAAAAACAAAGAAATAAACTATAATAGTAATAATAACCTAGTTGGGAGCCGAAAAAACAAAAAAACAATTCTTCCAAACGCATCCGTACGATGGATATAGAATTACTGAAGAGTTAAAGTATTTCTTAAAAAAAAAAAAAAAAAATATAGGTTTTCAGCGATTCCTTCTTAAAACACAAAAATGTGTATGTTTATTCATTTAGAGTCACTATATGCTACTGTTGCTTTACGGATGATGTTACAATGGGGGTCCTAAATTTTGTATATTCAATTTTAATTATGATAGGGATCTTTAACGAGTACTGACATCGCATAGGACCACCTTTTTTCGCCCCCTCGGTAGGATGGCATAACTAAGAATTTTATACTCCAATAAAAAAATCCTTGGGCCCTCTGTCAGGTTTGAACACGCGACCTTGGGGATAGAAGTCTATTATGCTATTCACTGAACCACAGGCAAACCTAACAACCTTTAACAAGTTTAAGGGGTCACAGTGGTGTTGTGGCTAGCATAACACAAAAAGATTCATTTCCTGCCTCTCAATGCACATATTAACCTTTTTGTTTGTTTTGACGTGCAGAATCGGCGCCTGGAGGTTTCTGGTTCTTCTGCTATATATCCTGAATATTTAAAAACAAAACAAAAAAAGCAGGCGTATTTACGGTTAGGGAAAAAAAATCAGTTCATTAGTCAACTTTATCAATGTCCTGACGATAATGATGGCCAAATAAATACATCGTAGCTCGAACATCGCTTTCTTTTACAAAAAAAAAAAAGTTGGTTTCACCGAATTTGAATAGGTTACGTCATCTTGAATGGCGATGGATTTATAACTTCATTAAACAATATCCGCTCAGATTTAGATCCTCAAGAACGTTGGATGGCCCTAAGGAAGGTTCCAGTGGCTCCAGGTAAGGCCTGATTAGCTGGAAGACTGTCATTGCTGGACAAAATACCTGGGCGCTGAGGCGTTGGCGGCTTACACAAAGGAGCTATTGTGCCTATGTTAAATGGTCATCATTACACCAGCTGGCAGATAAACAACCAGAGCAAGACAACTGCTTCCATGATTGCCCCCCCTCGATTTACTGCGCTCCTCGCCCGCCATTCCCAATGCTCTACTTCACCTGTTTCTTATTGCACTAGCTAGTGTGGTTGGCAACACTGTTACCAGACCATTTTAAGCTTATAACGCATTACATTATAATGGAATCTGGTATGGCTATCATCTATTGTCCTCACTAAGACTACATGCACCTCCCTAAACTTGACATACGTTCATAATTTTAACCATATCTATATATAGGTAGATAAACTGTTAAACACTCAGCTAAAGAAGGTGTATTTCGACGGCAACATTTCCTAGGTTTTAATATTTTCTGACTTGGGACCATGTACCTGTTTTCTTGAGCGTTTATTGTATTGATTTACTTTCACTAAATTTAAATATATAATTATAATTTATACTTGTATAATTTGTAATTATGAGATATCCAAGGGACTTTTAATAAATGGGGATTCACTCACTGGCTCTCCCCCCGGGAATGTGAGACCCGTCAGCCAACTGTTGGCCACTCACAAAATTAGGCGTAGGGAGTGATGACCCTACCCTATAAAATTCATAGAGGAACGTGAGTGTATTCTCCCAAGAAATAACACCGCGGGGCCAAACAATATATTTAGAGGTGATTTATAACTAGTTATTAATCATTTAATTATTAATATCAAACACTATTCTTTAATTAATCAACTTAATCAATCAAACTTATTACATTTAGTTAATTAATTTATCAATGATTTCTGATTATTATTATTTTTTTTGTTTTTTAATCACAGATAAATATTGTACAATTTCCATAAAAATTTAGATTTATATTATGCTAAGGAGATTAATTGTTCAACAATAAAATGCACTTTTCATTTATTCAATTATATAGAGATTACAATGATGGTTACTTCATTAGTGGGACTTAAATTTAATAAGGTTTGCAAAGATATACATATCGAATATTTATAGATAGATGCAGCGTTTTGATCCAGGTCATTCAAATCTTTAGTAAAGTTTTATTACTAATTACTAGGGTCTGTACGACAAGTGGTAGTGCAATAAATAAAACTTTTTGGACACAAAGGGACTACGTAGCCAATGACACTTAGCAAGAGTGTTATATCAACATGCTCATTTACATGACTATTATAAAACCTATCAGGACTTACGGAATCAAGCTATGGGGCTGTACTAAACTATCGAATTCCTCTCGTATCCATCTTACAATCCAAAACCCTTGTAAAATCCTCAACGCTCCTTACTTTGTCTCGAATAAACCTATCCACAAAGACCTTGATGTTCCCTATATCACTGTTTTGGCTCGAACCAGATATGAATCCTTCTATGAACAAATCCAGTCCCTCTTTAAACCACTAGTTTCAATCCTAGCTTCCTCTTCAATCCCTGATAACCCTCCGTGGCGTCTGAAAAGGAGATGGCCTCGTGACCTTCTTGTTTAGATTGACTACTAGAGTGATGCCAATGGACAGTTTCTCTTCATGTATTTTATTATTAACCAGCTTATTTACTTGTTGTATTATAATATACCGTTATAAAGTTCAATAAAAATGTTATAAAAAACAACAACATCAGTATGATAGCATAAGTTACACGTTTTATAATGATAATATTGCAGTATACTTGAATAACTTGACTATAGCGACGGAAAATAGTACACTGATGTTGAATATAGGGATGGAGATCCCGTTAGGCTGTGTCGAGACAAGGGATACTGTTAAGTAAGACCCACCCCTCATCAGCCACGTCGCATTCAACTCATGTCAGTCTTAACATCAATCATTCATCCCCACGTACTTATCCCCTACCACCATGGGTTTCCTGATACCTATCTTAAACTTAACGAGTACTTAACTTATTCGGAGGTGTAATACATATCTCACTACGGTAATATTTTTCGCTGTCAAAGTATTTATTTTTAAAAAAATCAATAATCTAAACCCAATTTAAAAAAAACCTGGTGCGAGGTACACACGACTTTCACTTACCTCCGTTATTAAAATCGATTCAATAATTTTCAAATACACTTACAGATAAATATGAGTGAAAATAATAAGGGATTAATGAAATTAAAGGTATTTTAATTAACACGTGCTTTATTAAAAAATCTATCATATTATTATCTAAAACAATCAGTTATTTTTATCGGTTTTTCATCACTCTTTATTAATTTTTACGAGCTTATGTATAATATAACATTTTTTTTTTAAATCTTAAGTTTTCCAACGGTATATTATAGTTGGACAACGAATTCCTTCAACTTATATATCTGCATATGTAAAATTCGATGTGCTTTAGTATAATTTAGTCTGAGATAGTCTGGCAGGGCTTAAATGCAAATATTTCAAAATTTCCCCTTTAAAGTATCTTTAATTTTGTAGTTTTGAAAAAAAATCAACCATTTAATATTATTAGCATTGATAAAAAACAGGTAAATATGTAAGTTGAACGAATTCGCTATCAAACACAAAGAGAAAAGAGCAAAACAATATTTTGAATGCCATTTTTGTGTTTTTGAACATAAGTCCATTAATATAGACGTATAATATACCGTTGGAAAGCTACAGATTTTAGGAAAAAAATATGATCTTAAACACAAAATTGTAATAGTGAGCAAATAGTGTTGAAAAAGCCGATAAAACTGACTGATTGTTGTAGATAATAATATTATAGATTATTTTCTATGATTAGTTCGACTTGATTTATCTTATTTTTACATATTAGATCAAGCATGAGTTTCTTCCATCATATCTTTATTCTTATGGTTAACTATATAACTCGTCAATATCCTTCGACGTTTCGGTGCTTTGTCCTGATTATCAAGATATTTTATGTTTGTCCAAAACTTCATCTATAATTCTTCACATTTGAAAGAAAAAATAGATTAAGTTTTATACCAGCATAAAATATCTTGATAATGGGTACAATCCCGAAACGTCGAAGATTATTGACGAGTTATGTAGTTAATTATAAGAATAAAGATATGATGGAATAAATTCATGCTTGAACTAATATGTAAAAATAAGAAGAACTTCCTCAGGTCTAATCATAGAAACATATTATGGAAAATGGCATTAATCATATGAAGAATAATTCTTTGCATCTGAAAGAAAAAATAGATGAAGTTTTGGTCCAACATAAAATATCTTGATAATGGGGACAAAGCGCCGAAACGTCGAAGATTATTGACGAGTTATATAGTTAATTATAAAATAAAGATATGATAGAAGAAATTCATGCTTGAACTAATATATAAAAATAAGAAGAACTTCCTCAGGTCTAATCATAGAAACATAATATGGAAAATGGCATTAATCATATGAAGAATAATTCTTCGCATCTGAAAGAAAAATAGATGAAGTTTTGGTCCAACATAATATATCTTGATAATGGGGACAAAGCACCGAAACGTCGAAGAATATTGACGAGTTATATAGTTAATTATAAGAATAAAGATATGATGGAAGAAACTCATGTTTGATCTAATATGTAAACGCATGTTTCTATCGAAATATAATTTACTTAATTCTGTAACCTTTTTACTTTCACTTACCTATGTATTTAATCTCTAACTGTTGAATTGAAAATTCTTAAATTGATTTTAACAACGGAGGGAAGTAAAAGTCGTCTGTTGCGCGCATCAGATGTTATGTGTCTCGAGACGATTACCAATTCAGATATAAAGAGTTAACATGCCTAGAAAACACTCAATAGCACTAAAGCTGGTCTGATATAGAAGGTGGATTGGTTATTAATCTGATGTTTAAAAGAATTATGAAGTATTGTTAGGTAAGGTAAGCGGTTACAGGGATTCCGTGCGTCCTGAGTTAATTGTATAATCCTTGTTATTTATATCTCTCCAGGTCTGCAATAGAGGGGAATATTAAGATTGTAGATAAATTGTTTTGTAACATAGAATGACTAATTATCAATTCAAGGTATTCCAAGAGATTTTGATTTGTTAACATTCTAAAATAAAAAAATTGCCGTTATTGTCTGTTATTTTCACTTTCACTTACCGCGAAATAGGGTGAATAGAAATAGTGGGGTGAATGGGAACAAAACTTCAATATTATTTCAAAGTTACGTGAATGCCACCTATAGGAAATACTTTAAGGAATCACGTATAAGAATTAATGTTTTTATTGGTTGGCCACTCTGTAAATAATTCAAATATATGATTTTGTTTTGTTGGTAGTACTTTGGACTTATCAGTTCAACCTGTGAAAAATTGTACTAGTTTCTCTCCCTGAAAGAATAAATTTAAGATTTATTTCTCTCCCACAAACTTTACCTGCAAGTATGAAACTGTTATCTATATAGCTTATTTAGTATCTGTTTACTGTTCTTCAAGTTGTCTTCATGCATAAAATTCCTTACACGATATATTATTTGCAACAGTTTCTTAGCAACAGGTTTTTTAGGTTATGGCATCCAAATTTTCTGGAGTGCGGGGTAAATGGGAACACAGCTTTTTTTTATGAAGATTCTTTGCAAGACTGTGATGTTGAGTTTGTGTTGTCATGCACATCTGAAGATAAACCTGGGTTTGAATCATTATCTACAAATTATGACATTTCAGTTGGCGACTTTTGACCTTATTAAAGTATTTGGGAAAAAACCTAAGAATTTTCGACTTTATGGTTGTAAGATCTTAGAACCTCTTAGAACATCGGTTTGTTTTACAATAGAATCAAGCTAACTAATAGGTTTGTCCCAACTCAAGGGGAAAGCTTATTTTAGCCCTAGTGAAGTTAATGTCTGATTAATTAATAAGTGTGTAAATGTCTGAAATGAAAAAGAAACTTTTCCAACAAAATAGAGAACTAGAAGAGCATTTTAAACCATTTTGCACATTTTTAGTATTTTATCAAAAACGGCTCTAACGATTTTAATTAAATTTGTTATATCAGAGTAAAATTTAATGGTCTTCAATATCATATTAAATTTCATTCTAATTAAAACAGCTTAGCAGGGCTTGAACGCCAAATGTTCCATATGTCTTTATGTATGATTTTATTTGTGACAAAATAAGGAGCGTTAGGATTTTAATACTTTCTATTGGATGCGAGAAGAATTTGATGGTTTAGTACAGCCCAAAGCTCAACTCTGTAAGTTCAGATAGGGCCTTATGATAGACATCAAATTATCCTTTAGTAGTCAAGTGAAATGTTAAAGACTGTACAGTATGTTTTGATGTAACCGAAACGGCGTGCAGTTTCTGGTCTTTTCAGTCTTTGTTTTCCACGTTAGACGTTTGTCAAACGGGATCCCTAGGGTCGGTGGGTAAAGGTAATTTGGTGGGATATATTGGAATTGATTTTAATTTCAGTTTTGACACCATAACTGAAGGTCTCTGATGTGGGATGAAATTTTTTGAGATGCAATTGTTGGTTCGTTATTTACGATAACACACAAGTGTCACAGCATGGGAAAGTGTTAAGATGGGTTGGGATCTATATCGTGTAAAGAATAGGTCCTAGAATACTGCCTCGAGGAACATCAGCAGACTGAAAATCGTAGTTAAAACCGAATTCTCAATATACTAAACAATTCAATAAACCCTGATTAATTTTAATGGGAGAGATTATTACTATTAAATTCTCGGTGTAATGTGAAGCTTCTTTTTTCTTTTTTTTTTTCATATCTACAAGGGATAAAATTTTCTGCTCGTGTTAATTAGAATTAAAGAAGAAATTCATTAAAATAAAATGTTGCTATCTTTCGTCTAATTAAGGAGACAAGAGTTTGAGGTCCTTAGCCGCTGAAGACCGCGATAATTATACACAGTTTCAAATGAAACTAAACATGTCCTTCTCCAGATAACATCGCAACTTTAATTAACAGCAATCCAGTTATAATTTTTATTTGTATTGAAAATTGTTTTAATGGCTACGCGTATACAATTATATAGGTGTATGTATAAGTTGATGAATTTTATTTTCGATTTAATGATAATTTATTAATTTGAAATCTCAGAATCGAATTGCAGGTACGTTTGATCTCAAATTAAAATGTCTTATTTCCTTAAATAGGCAGTACGAGTCACTCGTATATTAAAAATACTCATTATATTATATACCGACGTTTCGGTTAACATTGTAATCCTTTTCTGGGTTAACTCTATATGATTAAAACATACAATCATATAAAAAGACTGTACTCTTAAAAACATAAATGACACCTCATTTAAATTGCACCCATGTAAAGCAGGGGAGGGTCACTATCACTTAATATTTACTTTTTTTATCCTGTTTACTATACCCTATGGAAGCGGCGCACAGTGGACAATATGATCGATTTAGGTGGACAGAATTCTGAAACTTGTCTATATTTAACCTTTAGGGTCCCAGATTACGGAAAAAAATATTTTAAAAAATTTTAAGAAAAAAATATAAAAACTAATTAATGTTTTGACACGATTGGCGAGCGTTCAGTGGTCAAACACCAAATTTATTTGCTAAAATCTAAAACTTCCCTATATTTTACGTTTGAAGCCCCAGAATACGGAAAAAGTAATACAAAAAATATAATTATGACTATTGTGTCTGAAAAAAAATTATGTATCACCCAAAACGCAAAAAATCGCAAAAATACTTTGTAATATCTAAACACTAGAAGGATTGATGAAACAAACTCTTAGGGTAACTGGGGGTTATACAGTTTTCTTTATTGAGTAGTGGCATACATTTACAAATTTCTAAATTAACTCTACAGGTGTGATATTCAACGTATATTCAACAACGATGACTTTCCTATCCTTGTTTCTTGGACAAAAGTAACATCTCCTTTTCTTCGGAGTGGCCTCCTGACTATATGTTTTAGATTCTTCTGTTTTTATTCCCTAATAATGATTGAGCTTTAAATCGAAGCTCTTGGGGAGTCTGGGATCTTCTGATCATCTGGTCATGTGATCCTTTAACAAGGATGATCCCAACTTCTTAATAAAATATAAAAGGTGCGTAAAATAACACGATCACGAGACAATTCTTTCAAGAAATTGAAAAACACACATTTAATAAATCCTAACTCAAGTAGTGAGGTGGGGTCTATAGGATAACACTGTCCTAAAGCAATGCTGGATGAAAACTGACTAAAAAAGGATGCTATATTATAAACATGTCGAGACAGGAAATGTCAGGTTTTCATAAGCCGATCGTATCGGGACAATGGGATTTACAAAACTTTAGAGACTCCCTGGGGTCCAGTAAACCCCACCTCACCAGTTAAAGGTTAAAATCCTCTTTCGCTAAGATATTTTGTAGTCTATTTTAATCCATGTTTATAACTTTTATTATTTAATCGTGGTGAAGTTTTAAAGTATGAAAGAAAAGAGGTTGTATTTTGGTTTCTATATGTATTATGTAACGCGGGGTAGATTGAATAGTTTTTTAACAAACAAATCCAGTAGCTTTTCTACTTCATGAAATTCCTTAACAAATTATAGGTGGAATAACCAGGAGTCAGTCTTTTTTCAAATATTTTAATTTTGCCGACGTTTCGGCTCAAAATTGTGAGCCATCATCAAGGCATTACTAAGCCGTGTCCAAGCATAAACCCATTTCAGATCATATATCTATTTTTTTTTTTTATGTCATCTATATAGTACTGATAAAAAAAGGATAAATATATAATATGGACGATATCTAACTGAAGGAGAAAAGTACAAACATATTTTTTCTTCTCTTTTGGTGTTTTTTAACATAAAATGTAAATTAAATGAAATGAAAAGAAATTTTATTCTGGGACAGCTAATCCCCTATGAATAATATAAATGTACAATAAAATATTTAAATTCTGGCTATATAAATTTTAACAACATGGTATCAAATTATATAGCATATAATATATACATGCATGCACACACACAGACATTCACACATATATACACACACACATTCATTTATATACCTACATATTTATACACACATTCACAAATACAAACACATATATATACATATACAAGGTCATATTACCTCAAAGAAATACAGATATTAAAACAAAATATAGTGAAAATTAAGATAAAAATAAAGAGGCCAAACGATTACGTTCATAAAGGCACGGAAGATTGATGTTCGAGGAGATGGATAAATAGGTGATGTTTGAAGGAGGCTAAGGATTGGCATGTACGAATCGACATGGGTAAGGAATTCCAAAATGAAGATGCACGTATGACAAAGGATCTCTTAAAGGAAGCAGTTCTGTGGGATGGAATGAGCAAGTTCGAGGGCTGGGATCTTGTGTTGATGGAGTGGACAGAGGATAGGGGGGTGAACATATTGTAGATATAAATGGGTTTTTTGGTTCTAAAGGATTGGTAAAGGTAAGTTCCTAAGAAGTATTGCCGTCGGAATTTTGGGTAAAGCCACTTCAACCCTGCGTACCAGGTGGAGACATGAGAGCGCCTGGGAATTCCGAAGATGAATCTAATGAAACAGTTCATCAGTCTCTTCAGCCTCATCTCAAGCGTCTCGGACAGTCCTCCAAACACCAGGCAGCCATAATCGAAGTGGGGGAAGATAAGAGAGGATACTAGGAGTTGGAGGGTTTTAAGGGGTATAAGTTTGCGTAATCGGAGGAACTGTTTAAGGATGGCTATGGATTTTCTAGAAATTTGGGAAATGTGATTATTCCAGGAAAGGTTTTGGTCGAGGAATGCACCTAGGTTTTTAACAGACGTGTGGAAGATAATGGGTCTATGGTTTAGGTAGAGTAAAGGGTGACAGGTGAGGGAGTTGAGGAGATGTAATATGTAAAAGAGGTATATAGACTTACAACATTCCGTTGGAAAGTTAAAGAGCTTAGATAAATTATTATCTTGTACAAAAAAATTGAAAATGTTAATGAAGAGTGATGAAAAGGCAATAAAGCTAACTGATTGTCATAGATAATTATCTATAATATTATTATAATAATATAATAGGTTATTTAAGAAATCACATGTGTCTATTGAAATTAAATGTAATTAATTCTTTCACAATTTATTTTTATCTCCAAGTGGATTTAAAAATTCTTAAAACTATTTAAATTGATTTTAACAACGAAGGTAAGTGAAAGTAGTGTGTTGCGCGTACCAGATTTTTTCTTCTATTACGTTTCTATACATCTAAATTGATATCCAGATTTATTTATTTATGCTACTATGGCTAATCGGACGATGCTACAGTGGGAGTCCTAAATTTTGCCTATCCAGGTTTTATTAGGGATTTTTAACGAGTACCTGACATCGCACAGGCTCGGGACCACCTTTTAACGTCCCCTCCGAAGGACGGCGTAACTAAGGATTTTTTACTCCTATTAAAAAATCCTAGGACCACCAACCAGCGGGTTTGAACCCGTGACCTTTAGCATAGGAGGCTGTTACGCTAGCCACCCAGCTACAAGTGATATCCCGATTCATGAGCTCTGTGACAAAACTCAAAAAAGTTTTAATTTTTTTTTTTTTTCTTCTTTTATGACGAATACATCAAAACTTGAAAATTGCTGCTATCGTTATCAAGATATAAGGTATCCTCGACTTCGTTCAAACGGTAAGTTTTGCCGCTAAATTAAATAAAAGACTTACTCCTGATTATTCCATTTATAGTAGTTTCTACAGTCGACTATACATCATCAATATAATTCCTTAAGAAAATTGAATCATTTAAATTACAATATATTATTTCATCAAATGTCAAAGAATACTGTAATAATTATTAATTATTGCTGAGGAGGCAAGGGGCAATTGTGTCATCAATGAAGATTATTAAATGATAACATCATGTTATGCAATTTCACTGATGGAAGTAAATAAATAAGTAGGGTCAACTGATCTTTCTCTGAAGGGCTGGATGAGGGGATATGGGATAGGGTGCTCGGTACCGGAACTAATACCAAGTCACTGTCTTCAGTAACATGATTAATTAAGCACCGGGGACCATATACCTCAACTTTCGGGTTCGGCCAATGCTCCCCTCCCCCATCCAAAGGGCAAATGAAAGAAAAGCTTTAAGGATATCAAACCGAAAAACTTTTCATTATATTTTTGCGTTGGGGCCAGCAAGTATAAAAGGAAAACGAGGATGCGGGAATTTTAAAATGATTAAAAAGCCATAATAGGAGTGGAACATCCAAGCGAGGGAAAGGGACTGGAGATGTCTATAGAAAAAGATCTTAATTATGCGTTACGGCTTAGTGAATGGAGTCCAGCGGGCTTTGCTCTAAACGAAGCATAAGTAACAAGGCTCCTACCATTAAAGCAATGAGGAGCTCCCTCTAAACTCCAACCCTCCCCGGATTGATCGTCCTCATATCCTTCTTTAATTAATAGTATCTCTTAACGACTACTTTTGTCATCTTCATCTTCTTTCCTGAGAACTTGCAAAGTTTACTTCAACTACCGCTATGTACCGCTTGAGGTGTCTTAATGATCGGGTGGGAATAAAAGGCTCTAATGTAATAATTTTGAAAAACATTAATGGTCTTTATAATGAGGGGATCTGCCCATCTAAACTGTTTCCTCCCTCTTTAATACTCCATGGTAGTAAAAGAAATTTTTAACTAAGAGCTTCATTTGTTGGATGTTGAATGGTTAACAAATTTAATATATCAACGTGTGCAATTTCTCATTTTATAAGAAATTGATATTTTGACATATTTGTATTCTAAAGAAATAAAATAAAATAACTAAATAAAAATAAAAACCTGTACCACTATAATCCGTCATAGAAAAGGTGATGTGAACCGAGAAAGTTTAAAAATGGGTGATAAGATTCCGGTTTTGGGGTATGCCGATTATTTGGTACTGCTAGGTAAAGACACGGAAACCATACAAATAAATACAAACCGGTAAAGAAATAGGACTCGAATACAATTCCGATAAAACTAAATATATGATTAGTAGCAGAAACGGTGGCGATCTTGGTGATATTGATATATCAGGGCATACTTTTGAAGACGTAGAGAAATTTAAGTATTTAGGTTCAATGATAACAAGAAAAAATGAAATCAAGGAGGAAATAAAGTCCCGGTTAAAGGTAGGAAATGCGTGTTATTATTCAGTTGCTAAATTTCTTAGCTCGCGGCTTCTGTCTAAAAACTTAAAGGTTAGAATTTATAAAACTATTATTCTTCTACGTTTTTTTACGGACGTGAAACGTGGCTTACATTGAAGGATGAACAACGGCTTAAGGTTTTCGAAAATAAGGTACTGCGTAAAATATTTGGTTCTTAGAGAGATGTGGCCACTATAGAGTTTAGAAGGTTGCACAAAGCGCAATCGCGGAGTTTGTACCCTGTCAATGTAATAGAGTTGATAGCATCGCGGAGACTCAAATGGGCGAGTAAAGTTGTTGGGCTCGGTGAGGAACGGATTCCGAGAAAGTTGGTTTTCGCTGATCCGACTGATAGACGTCCGAAAGGCAGGCCAAAGCTTCGATGCGAGAATTGCGTTAAGACCGATCTCGGGGGCTTGGGCTTGAACGGTGAACATTGGAAGAGTCTGTGTAGGCGGAATTAGGTTGTATCGGCATCGAACCTTCGGGTTAGGTAAGCCTGTTATTATTATTACCACTATAATCCATAAATGGTCTTGGGCTCAGTGCATATAGAGGAGCTCTATAATGTGGTTACTCAAAAAATATAAAGTGGGTACTCAAAAATTAGGAAAAACATCTGACAGCAGAGTTTTCTCAGTTTAACAGCAGATGATCTCGGTTCACACAGTTCTTTGGCCAAGAAAATGTACGAATACATATCAACCTTGGGATTCCGTAGACGATATCCAAGGGTTCTGCGAGATGTCATTAGGAAATACAATAGTTTTAAATTACTTTAGTGTAAAATATTTGTGAAGCCTCGGCTTTTGATCGTAAGTTCAAACACATCATGTACATTTAAATAGCACTGACAAAGTCAATGTTTTAAATGATAAAATTGCTAGTTATCATTGCTGCTTTTGCACAATATCAACCTTAAGACTGATAATTTTTTAACATTTAAAAAATAATCAGCTTAAAGAACAGATGTAACTTTGCATGGAAGATAATGAACGATATTTGATTAAATCTTAAATATTAAAATACATCCAATAGATGTATTAGTTTTAAATTTTAGTAATTCAATATTTCCCGAATTGAAGTAAACTTATGAGTCTGATTCATTTTTCTTCTTTTCCATTTCCGCTACTTAGCCATTGTTGGTAAACAGAGTTTCGGTAGCGGTATTATTTTGCATGATATATATATATATATACACATGTACATGACATGGTTTACCACACTATAAATCTAATATTTGGGATTTATATTTTCATAATTTGGGGGTCCTTAGCATTAATACTGTAGGAGATTCGTACTGTTTCTACGCGAAAGTCTGTGCAATGAGGTGAGTAGGTCTTGATCACGCTCAGCCGTCAGTTTTTTCTCTAATTTTTTGGGTACCCACTTTATACAGGCTGTGTCTCTGTCCCCACGACTGAATTAACAGAATAAATCATATTCTGCCACAGCCGAGATTCCAACCCAAGACCCTGAGAACAGTAGATTAATGCTCTACCCACCAGAATACGCCGCTTCCTTTGTATTCTAATGGTTTAGTTTTATCTAAATCCGTCATCAGATATTTTCTAAAATAAACATACAGATCATTTAAAAACATTTTTGAAAATTTCATTATTTGAGTTCATTCTAAAAGGCAGTGCATTTCAACCTTAGGGTCTTAAATAGAATTGGAAAAGACAAGGAGCTGCTGCTTTTAATAAAAACAGTAGGTAGAATATTTGAGACACATAAAGAGAAACGGCCAGCGGTATAACTTGTTGCTGATTGGTAGAAGGCAGAAGGAGGCCTATTTGACGAAATATATCGTTGTTGAAGTACTTGCGTACATGGTCTAAAACAACAGTAGCCCTTTTTCGTGCAATAGTTGATAATGTAGGCATTACCATGATGATCGCCAACATCCTTATCGGACAGGCACCACTAGGAGAAGAAGATGAAGACTGTTCCTATAATAAAAGCAGAATTATTGCCATTAATTTATTGTTTTCATTTTTCCGTGCCTATTCATTGGCTAATTTAACAAGTCTTAAATCACCGCTGTTATTTTTATCATTGGTTTTAACCTGATAATTAACTTGGTTTTTAAATATTATCCATATTTTTTTTCACCCTAAACTACAGATTACGTTGTTTTATAGTAAACAGCGACGCTACTAGCTTTGGTTTTCGTATTACATTTTTTTTTTTTTTTATTCATTTATTTATTTATATTTACAACTGTATTAATGAATACATCTAGTAAATTAGCTGTGAGATAAAAGACATAAAGAGAAACTGCCCATTGACAGCACTCCAATAGGTAATCTAAACTAGAAGGTCTCGAGGCCATCTTTTCAGACGCCTCGGAGGATTGTCAGGAATGGAAGAGGAAGGTAGAGTGGGAGTGGAGTTTGTCATGGAAGGATTGATACCTGGTGCGGGACAATCGTATTAAATTAAATTTTTTTTCATAGTATTTCTTCTTGCAGCCATATAAATTCGGTTTAAATGTTTTCAAATCCTCAATTTTTTATAGAATATTGGAATTTGATTTTTTAAAATGGTTACAAGACTGAAACGACAAGAAACTGCCCGACCTTTTCGACTACTTCTACACTTACTGGACAACACTTATATGACCGATATGGACTTACGGAGTAGAGCTATGGGGCTCTACTAAACCATCAAACTCTTCTCATATCCAATCCTTACCGCTTAAGTTGTCACGAATAAGCTCATTCATAAATACTTTAATATCCCATATGCTACTAAACTAGCCCGAACCAGGTATCAATCATTCCATTAAAAACTCCATTTCCACTCTAATCCACTAGTTTCTATCCTATCATCCTCTACGATTTCTGATAATCTTCCGTGGCGTCTGAAAAGAAGATGGCTCCGAATTTAAAATTAAAGAGGTTAAAGAGACCTTCTAGTTTAAAACATTTTTAGAGTTCTGCCAATGGATGGCGTCTCTTCATGAATTTCATGCCAGTTTACTATGTTCTTCAAATTTACTTGTAGCATATAAAATTATACAGTTGTAAATATCAAAAATAATAAAATAAAAAAATGGTTAAAATTAGCATTCCTGAATCGAAAAAAAATTGATAAAAGTAAAAAGTTTAAGTTATTTATCAGTCTCTGTAGTTAAATATTGTTTGCATTTAAACGTTCTTAAAGTGAGGCATCTGCGGTGGTAAGTAAAAGCCTGTGTGTTACGCGCACCAGATTTTTAAAACATGTTGAATTATAATAAAGTTGGGAAGCATGTATATTATAAATGTAAAAATATATGTATTTATTTTTATTAAAGTTAACTGAAGTAGTTATGAATTATATTAAAATGTTATATTTTCGAGATAATTGGAATTCCAGTGTAACCTTTTAAAACGGAATATTATCAATAATAAAATATACTTTATTGAAATGGTTTTCCGCCGGTTTTCCCTCAAGAGAAATGAAAACATGGGCGAAGCGGGTAGGGCAAAGCAGGAGGTAGGGCTCAAAGATAAATCTAAGGAACCGCTACTCCAATCACCTTTCCCTCAGAGTTGTTCAGTTCAAGCAATCGTTTGTCAGTCACTAAGTTTTCTTTCAGTGGTAAATACCCCATACCTCCCTCACCCCTACTTCCTGAAGGGTCTGGTCGTTTTTCTAAATTTCGCAGTTTTACCAAAACTGCATTGCGGAGCATATCCTTCAAAAGAACATCTAGAAACAAATAAGATGTTCGAAGTGTTATAATGTCTCTAATGAATTTATATTCGATGAAACACTTTCCTCTTTATGTCAATTTAAAAATACGGGACCTCATTCCTAATGAAAACATTTTAGACTGACAAAATACATACACGCACGCGTGCACACTCACACCAACACACAATGGACTGATGAAGAGCTGTTGGGAAGAAAGGAAGTGAGGCTGTGATTTGCTCGATTTCTCACTCAATTATGTGTCATTCCATGCGAATTCATCCAGAAATAATAGGATCTCAGATTTTCATGAAATTTGGCACAATGTATCCTTTCATGTTGTACATTGAAACATTAAATAATATAATATTTCTGGCCAACAGACAAAATTAACATAGTTATTTTTTAAAATAATAAATATTATACAACATAAACAAATACAAAGTAAAATTCCCTAAAACGATGGTGTTGAACAGAATGAAAAATAAATGAATCGACAAAAAATATACACATTTAAACAGTAGGCCTTTTACTTATTTTTTTTCATTCTTAATTCAATACTTAGAATTTCAATATCATAATTCTTAAGCGTCTGTTTGGGATGAAAGGAGGTACAGGAAAAGTTGAGCTTTGAATGAGCATAGCATGGTGGATATGGGTAAGTAGAGAATTCCAGAGGGTAGTCGAGCGGATAATAAATGAACAGTCCAAAGTTTTAGTTTTAGTTTTACCCTCATACAAGACTGAAACGACAAGAAACTGCACGACGTTTTAGACTACTTCAACACTTACTAGACAAACGTTCTAATCTTCCACTTAACTACAAAAGACTCATCTACATGACTATTATAAGACCTATCTGGACTTACGGAATTGAGCTATGGGGCTCCACCAAACCATCCAATTCCTCTCGTATCCAATCCTTACAATCCAAAATCCTTCGTAAAATCCTCAACGCTCCTTACTTTGTCACTAATAAGCTCGTCCACAAAGATCTTGAGGTTCCCTATGTTACTGTTTTGGCCCGAACCAGGTATGAATCTTTCCATGCAAAACTTCATTCCCACTCTAACCCACTAGTTTCTACCCTAGCTTCCTCTTCGATCCCTGATAACCCTCCGAGGCGTCTGAAAAGAAGATGGCCTCGAGATCTTCTTGTTTAGATTGACTACTGAGTGCTGCCAATGGGCAGTCTCTCTTCATGTTTTTTCATGTATTTTATCTTTACCAGCATATTTACTAGTTGTATTACAAAATACAGTTGTAAATTTCAATAAAAATATTTAAAAAAAAAAAAAAAAAAAAAAAAGTTTTAGTTTTAGCTTATGCATATAGATTTCCTTTTGCAGGGCTTCTTTCTTGGAAAAGTAAAGTTTGGATTAGAATGAGATAGAGAAGCAGCATGGCGGATATAGGTAGGTAGAGAATTCATGAGGGTAGTAGAGCGGATAATAAGGGAACGGTCAAAACTTTTAATTTTGTGGATAGGAACGTAAAGTTCAGAATGGCGTGATCTTGTTTCAAGAGAGTGGACTGAGGATTTAAATTGAAGGAGACTATGGATATAAGGTGGATGATGGGAGTTAACGGTTTTGTAAAGGTATGATCCTAGGGAATATTTTCTGCGGGTGGGGGAAGGAGCAACTTTAACTCGCTGTATAAGTGGGTAACATGTGACCTTCTAGATGTACTGATGACAGATCTTATAGAGGTGTTCATGATTCGCTTCAGTCTGTCCCCAAGCATAGTCGAAAGGCCATCATACACCATACAGCCTTAGTCAAAGGAAAACAAGTGAGGATACAAGGAGCTTGCGAGTGAATAGTGGAAGTAGATGAAAAGAGCGATGGAAACATAGTTAGGATGTTATACAAAATTTTAGTATTCTATCTTATCTAGTTCTTAATTTAGAGCCACCCAAACTTTAGCGTTTTCATAACCTCGGCGCTTCCGCTTTCATAACCGCTACTCAAAGAAATAAAATTGCACTATGGTTATTTAAAAAAAAATTCAGATTATATGAAGAAAACTATGGTTATCTCTAGAATAAATAAATAATTAATCCATGATGCTTCAATAATTATGAAACAAATATCTTCTATAAAAATATAAAAAATACAAAGCCAAACGAATAGTTAAAAAAAAATTAATTTTGACCCAAAGTCGGTACGTCAATTGAAAAAATAATAATGTTAGCTAATACCTAATAATATTAGCTAGCAAACTCAATAATGGAAATGATGGGATTTTGCGTGCCTAATGTAAGGAAAAATATTTGTATTCAATGAACAAAAATTTTACATAAACTATGGACATTTAAGGAACTAAATAATATTAGCCAAATGCCATTATTTAAGAAAAAACAATTAATTTTTCCCAGTACTGGCTACAATATATAATAAATGAAAACAAAAAGATGAGATTTTGCCATTTTAGTACTCTAAAAAAATACATATTTCTATCTTGTAAGTAAAATATGATGTTCCATTAAAAAAATATAACTAGGCAAAAGCAATGATTTAAGCGAAACCATGATTTTTTTTTTATGAATAACGATGGTACTAGCTAACATATATGATAATAAAAAATATGGGATTTTCGATAGCTTGATATTTTAAAAAAATATTTGTTTTTCATGAACAAAACATTTGACTATAGACATTCATGAAAAAACATATATGAACCATAAGCAATAAGTTAAACAAAAGAATGAATTTTTCTCAGTACTTATGATGATAATAGCTACAATATACAACATAATAATAAAAATCATGGGATTTCGCCTGTTTTATATTTTTTTAAATATATCTTTACCATGTTTGAAAAAATGTGATGATGTTGCAAGATAAAAACATTTAGGAACTATGTTTGCTATATACCATATATAATAATCTCAAGATAAACAAAATAGTTCATATAGCCTATCGTTTGACTTTCAACATTTGGAGAGGAAAATTAAATTTGGGGATTTTCGCTATTATCCTTGGTCTTCGTTGAACAGTAAAATGGGTCATATCAACTTTTTTTTTCCACTTAAGGTCTAGTATTTGCTTTCTAAACATGACGCGACATAGGTGAGACGCATAGTATGTATATGTATATACTATACTATATATATGTGTGTATACTATATATATATATATATATATATAATATATATATATATATATATATATATATATATAATATACAATCCATCCTTCTTGACCTTTCTGGATTTCCTGATGATCTTCCTAGATCTGAGCTGGTGTAAATAATTGAATAACATCGGTATTCATTAACTATAAAATAAAAATGAATAATGAAACTTTTACTACAGATGTTCATATGTAAATTTCTTTTTCGTCTAAGTAGTTTAATAATCTATAGCAATCTCGATAGAATGTTAATCAGATTAACGATAAACAAGATAGCATTCAGCAATGGTCCTCTGCTGAGAGCCTAAATATATTATTTTTTTATTAAAAAATCTACACATAAATCTCATATGTATGTAAAACTATGTGTTTGATTCATATGTATGTGTGTATATATATTTATAGTCCCAGTTTCTTCTCTACACCCACAGTCTTCTCCAATTAAAATCTTCAGTCAACTCTCCTAATACAAGGGACAATATTATCAGATATCCAAAGGAGTAAAAAGTAGTGGAGAGTGATCAAAAGCGGACAAATTTAAGTAATTGTTGTATGCAATATTTTATATTATTAGACTAATTAATTTAAAATATGTGTTTCCATTGAAACTCAATGTAATTTTTTTAACTCAAACTTAAAATGTATTATGCTGATGATATGTGAGTCTTATTCGTCCATAATAATCCAACTACTGCATCCCAAATACTTCAGTCCCATATCACATCCATTGAAGAATGGTGTCAAAATTGGGGATTAAAATAAATCCCACCTAATCACCTTTACCCTTCGTTGCAAACCGATGACTATCTGCAACCCCCCGTATCCTTCAATAACATCACACTTACTTTTGTAGAACAAATCCGATACCTAGCTTGTATCCGATACAAGCGTTTTACTTGGAATCCTCACACAAGACTGGAACGACAAGAAACTGCTCGAAGATACCGATTACTACAACACTACAAGACAAACATTAAAAACTTCCAGTATATTACAAAAGACTCATTTACATCACTATTATCAGATCTATTTGGACATATGGAATCGAGCTTTGGGGCTCTACTAAACCATCTAATTCCTCCCGCCTCCAATCCTTACTATCTGAAATCCTTCTCAAAATCCTGGAATGCCCCTTATTTTGTTACAAAGCAACTCCTCCATAATGACCTAAACATCCCATTTGCTGCATACATGGCCCTTGAAAAATACACCTCTTTTCATTCTAAACTACCTGCCCAATCAAATCCACTTGCCCGTAATTGTATCTTCCTTAGATATAACACTCCAAGGCGATTGAAAAGAAGTTGGTCTCGGGACTTATTGCCTTAAAATAGTTAGTGAAGAGCTACTACTGGGTAGTTTTTTCTTCCTTGATAATACAGTTGTAAATTACGATAAATTAAAAAAAAAAATTAAAAACCCTTGAATTTATTTTAACAAGAAAGGTAAGTGAGAATCGTATGTTGCGCGCAATAGATTTTTTATTCCTCTTTTTTCATCATTGCAAATACAATCTGCTTCTTTGGTATTTTATTCGGACACATTGTACATCTTAATTTTAAATATCAGTTGTAAACATTATTAAATAACAAAATCATAAATAAATACATGCATACATATATAAATAAATAAATAAACATAAATATAAATAATTAAATAAATATATATATATATCAGAAAACCAAATATTTAAAAAAATATATTTTAAAATGATTAAATGAAAATTTTTTTAATTCGACATGTTGAGGAAGTGATTGAAAAACAGAATATAGAGACATATTAAAAAGGCTTCGAATTGAAAACTAATTAGTCCTTACAAGCAGACAGCAAATCGAATTAGCTTTGTTTACATTTTGCAATATGTCCCGGAAGACTCCTCCCCCCTCCTCTTTAACATGATTTAGTCTTTTACTCTACTTCCTGCTGTGTAGATCGTGTTATGTCGGTTTTTAGTTTAAAATAGTAATTTTATTTTTTTCTCAGTAAAACATTTACAGTTTCGCTTTAGATAATATAACCGTCTCCAATTATGTAACATTTTATCGTTCATGCAAATGTAATTTTTTTAATGATGAATTCTTTAAAAAAAACAAACAAAAGTGTCGCTATTTACTATGTGTACTATAAATTCTTAAAATTTAAGTGAATGCCAGATATTTTTAGTTTATTAATTATTGAGAACTCACTTTGGTAAGTTATAAATTTCAAATAATGCATGCCTCTTCATAATTATATTTTCTTTTGTATCAAATTGTATTCAATAATTTACTAAAACATAATAATCAAAGTTTTCTGCTTAATTGTTAAATAAGTAATTAAAACTACAAATGATTTAAAGTTTTGATGGTATTTTAGTTCCAAAACTTGAATTTGGAATGCTAATTCAAACGTAAAACGTAGCACTGAGAAGGAAAGCTCAGTTTAAGGTGATCAAATTTTTAAATTAAGATGCCGCCATATTGCTTTTTCACCAGTCCATGAATATTGAACCAAATAATAGTACATATATTAATTTTAGTGCCAAACTCTTTAAAATATTTCATGCCATAAATACTATTTTTTTTCCTACATCAAATAATAATAAAAACTCAGTAATACCTTTAGTTTTTTAAAAATTAATAATTGTTTAATTAATACTAAAAATAATATCATTTATAAAATTCTAATGGATTCTAAATTTCTTTTGAAATTGTCGTGAGCTGATTTAAAATTTTCTATGCAAAATCGTATAAATATTTAATAATAATAATAAAGATAAATTAATTGATAAAATAATTCGGTAAGCCTAAACTTAAAAATCCGCCATATTGAATGCGGACGTTTAGTGAACTAAAGAATCCGCCGAAGTCACAATGGAAAATTCCTTTTTAATTACTTAATGTTTAAAACATATATATTTTTCATCAATTGAAATTCTTTTTGGTGTTAAATAAGTGATGAATATCACACATTCTATAAACTATAAATATACTAGATATGTACACACTGTTTATATTAACCATGGAAGTCATTAAAACCTATATATTGGTAAGATTTATTTAAACAATATCTATTGTAGTTTATGAATTATCAAATTGCGTTTTAATGACAAAGAAACCAGTTTGTAAATAAAACTCGGCTTATTCATTTGTTTATTATATCTAAACACAGTTCTAAAAATTATAACTTATACATTTTATAATAGGAAAGAAAAAGAATAATTAGTTTATTTAGTACTTTGAAATTATATTGTTTGCAACTTATTTAAAACGTTCTTTGATAGAATTATTTGAATATATAAAATATATTTATTTCCCTTTAGCTACAATGATTTTATGAATTTTAAAGAATAAATGTTTATGTGAGTAATTTAAAGGAAGTAATTTTGCTAGTTTGTGAAACAGAAATTTAATGTATTGTGCTTTTTATCCATTATTATCTATTGAATATTTAAAACATAATGATTTATTTGACTATAGTGTTCGTTTTCTAGTTTTTAAATCTAAATTGTGTTATTATAGTTTAGTATAAAAGATTTAGAATGAGAGAGGGGTTATAATGAAGTTGCCATGGGACGTTCCAAAGATGCGTTATAATTATCTCTGGTACTCAACTTCACTGAAATATATAGTAAATGATAATGCTAATTAATTAATACAAGTTAATGAATATACCATTCCAATATATACCTTCTGAGCAATCGAGATTCTGCTTTTAATTTTTAAATCACCTGTCATCAGGCGCAAAATGTTTACTGAAATCCAAAATTTTATTAATAGAATTAATTATTAATACAGTTTAAACTATAACAAAAAAAAAAACTATTTTAGGTGTGAATGACCACTTTAGTTGATAGTTATCAGGAACGAATAATAGCACTTTTATTTTAAACTGAAAAGAAGTTTTTAAATCTCTACCTCTTTTCTTTTTAATTTTATATTTAATCTGATTCAGCATATAGTTGTAATTTGAATATGAATTAAATTAATTCAAACATATAGTGTCAAACAACTATCAACTTTCATTTAGATCAAATTATTATTGATGAAATTACAAGTAGTTTTTTCATTTACTGTATCTTATTTTATGATTATTTATTACAATAAGGAATATTTTTTATTATAAGTTATAAATAACACAAAGTGTTATTTATGGTGTTTTCGTTTATTAAAACTCTGAATTAATGTTTTAATTATATCTTTTAGGGAGGCATAATTCAAGCAAAAGATGAGCAGATTTGGTAATTCAGGTATGTTATATGTATATATATTTTTTATATTACCCTTGATTAGTTCTTATGATGATTGGGCATGAATTTCTCTATTTATCTTATGTTTATATTAAATGTTTTTATACTTTATTATTTTTATTATTATTCTATATATCTTTTTCTCTTTATTTAATTATTCATTTATTTACTCATTACTTCTGACTTATTATCTCTTTATTTCGTAGATGAGGTATGAATGTTATATTTTTATAAAAGTATTATTTTAAAACTTCTATTATAACAGCTATATCATCGCTACATTGATATGTTTTTATAAAAAAAAAAAATAAACTCTCTCTCTCCTCTCTCTCTCTCTCTCTTATATATATATATATATATATATATATATATATATATATATTTTTTTTTTTTTTTTTTTTTTTTTTTTTTCATTTCCCAAGGCATGTTAAATATCGGGTTTTTTTTACAATTCTTTCTATCCCTATACAATATAAAATGCTAATATCGCCATACATAAATGATAAAAATACAATTACTCCATCAAAAGCGTTATATTTCCTGTAATACAATGTCCAGCCTCTTGAAATATTTAAAATATCAGTTTAACGCTTGAAAATTTCAATATCAAAAGAAATATTTATAGCTACCTTTACTACCGCCATTTTTTCTAAGCATCGGATATTAATTTATTTCTTTTCACAATTTTCATTAATTTATTGTAATATCCACTAATGAATATTGAATGTTTCAACTAGGAGCGGAAATTTGAAGTAATGTTAATTTCAGATTCCTGGAAGAGTCCATTTGTACTAGTTAGTACCGTTAGACTTAAAAATGTAAAAACGTCGGAGCCCGGTTCCAATAAATGAATTTTCGTGAAACATTTTTTTTATTGTTTTCTTAAAAGCATTAATAAAAAAGTTTAACCATCAAAATTTGCCGATCTAAATTGAATTAATTGTTTGTAGCCATTAACAAAAAAAATTATAACAGTAAAATTGTAAAACCAATTTTCGAGTAATATTTTTCTCGTTATATACAGTAAATAATATTTGTGCATTAATTTTTATTTTGAGGTGAAAATAAATTTTAAAAGAATGTTCATAATAAGTTGAGTTGCTCATAATGGTATACATTTAGAACTTAAAATTCTGAAGAAAGATAAAGTGTTCTGTATTAATAAATAAATAACGATATTTTTTAATATTATATTACATGAAAAATACAAATCGTATAATAATAATAGGCTTACCGAACCCGAAGGATCGATGCCGATACCACCAAACTTCGCCTGCACAGACTCGTCCAATGTTCGCCGGTCAAGCCCAAGCCCACGAGATCATCCTTAATGCAATCCTCCCATCGACGCTTCGGCCTACCTTTCGGACGCCTACCAGTAGGTTCAGCGAATACTAACTTTTTCGGAATCCGTTCCTCACCGAGCCCAACAACTTTACGCGCCCATTTGAGTCTCCGCGATGCTATCAGTTTCATAATATTCACAGGGTACAAACTCCGCAATTAAGCGTTGTGCAACCTTCTAAACTCCCCAGTGGTCTCATCTCTCTCCGGACCAAATATTTTACGCAGTGTCTTATTTTCAAAAACCTTATGCCGTTGTTCATCTTTCAAAGTAAGCGGCCACGTTTTACATCCGTAAAGAACCGTCGGAAGAATAATAGTTTTATAAATTCTAACCTTTAAGTTTTAAGACAGAAACCGCGAGCTAAGTAATTTAGCAACTGAATAATTACACGCATTCCCCACCTTTAACCGGGACTTTATTTCTTCCTGGATTTCATTTTTTCTCGTTATCATTGAACCTAAATACTTGACTTTCTCTACGTGTTCAAAAGTATGCCCTGATATATTAATATCATCAAGATTCACCATTTCTGCTACTAATCATATATTTCGTCTTATCGGTATTTATTTAGAGTTATATTTCTTTACCGGTTTTTATTAACACACTTGTATTTAGTTGTATGGTTTCCGTGCCTTACAAATCGTATAGTGTATATAAAATATACCATTGAATTAAATAAACGTTTTTTAGTAGAAAAAAAAAATGTTTTTTTTTCATTTCTGTGAACTGATGATCCCAAAACTTTCCAATTCACCTCGAAGCAAGAGCGGATTGACTAGTTACATCATATAGCGGAAATTGGGATAACCTGTAGCATGGTGGCTAGCATAACAGCCTTCTATGCCAACGGTCACAGGTTTAAACCCGCAGGTGGTCCTAGGATTTTCTAATGGAAGTTAAAAATCCTTATTTATGGCGTCCTTCCTAATTAAACTTGGATAGGCAAAATTTATGACTCCCATTGTACCATCGTCCGATTAGCCACTGTAGCATTAAGTGACGTTAAATAAACAAACAAATAATATAGTGGGAATAAGTAGTTATAAAAATGGATAACAAAATGGGTTTTTAAAGTGTTTAATTAATCTATATTTAAGGTGAAATGGTCGACTGTTGATACGATGATATTTTAGTTATAATCTGGAATCAGTAAATAGGTAATGTTATATTTTAATTAATATATTTTTAATTCTGCCAGTCATGTGAGCAATCCTCAGGGCATGCGAGTTTTAGGAGATAACACTTGACCGTAGGAAATTTTTTTTTAGACAATATAGTATTATTTATTATTCACTTTTTTAATTTAATAATTATCAATAACAAATAACATGACGAAAAAATATTCGGAGTTATTCTAACAATAATAATAAAGCGTCTATTCTTTGTGAAGTGTCTTAGTTGAATTCAGGATACGTTGTACACATGTTATTTAATGTGATAGTTGGGATAGTGGTCCTGGTTGTTGAGATTTATTTTTAAGATCCATATTTTTCTAATCTTCAACGATTAGTCCGGTAGATTCTTACTCTATGTACCCTTCCATGGTAGTTGTTGACGTTTCTAAAATAAAATAAATGTTTTGTGTTTTGCAGAATACATATGGGTCAATCCATTAGAAATCGTCTTGATCATGCTGCTCAATATTTTTTATTTTCATATTTTTCATCAGTCTATTAAAAAAAAAAGAAGAGTTATTATAGTTTTCCCAACACATGTTTTCAGGCGCGTAACCGACTTTAAATGGCTGCCACATTGAAAGTTTCAGATTCCTTTTTTTTTTTTTTTTTTTTACGGTTAAGATGCAGGAAAATTAAAGGATATGTTGTAAAAATATCATGAAAATCAAAAATATTGAACCTATATTCTCTCTTCTACGGCTACTTTTACATCATTTCGGGTAATTTCTAAGCCTGGATCAACTGGCTGCCGCTAGATGGTAGCACCTCAAAAGCTTGTGTTTTGTTGTACAATTGTACTGTTTTGGGGTGTTTTATTAATTTATTGTTCCGAAACACTTCATATTTTTCTCTATTTTTATTAATACAGTGAGTGTCAAAAGTATTCGGAGCTCTCTATCATCCTGTTCTTTAATAATAACAATGATTCTTTACTTATTCTTGGATAAATCCCTTCTAAATAATATAATAGGCAAAATCGGCTTCTGAGTCTTGGAGAAAAAATAATCTCAAAATGTAAAGTCTAATCATAATGGACAAAAAAGAAATACATGTATTATATATATATATATATATATATATATATATATATATATATATATATATAATATATAAACTGGACTGGTGCGGGTAACACACATCTTTCACTTACCTCGGCAGTTTCCTGAAATCAATTTTACATTACGTTATGAAAACAGTTTTAAGTTAATTTAAATAAAAATCGTATTTACTTTGGTTGAAATCATCACTTTGTTTTTTTCATTATGAGAACAGTAATATAGACTTATAGTATATCCTTGGAAAGAGAAAGATTTTAGAAAAAATATTATCTGAATCACAAAGTTGTAAAAGGTAATGTTAATTATACCTTAATTTTCGAATATCAAACGTATCCTATCCTTTCTGTCTGTAAAGTCCTTAGAACAAAAGTCGATGCCCCATATTATGTCACCAACCAAACCTTACAACATGACCTGAAGATCCCATTTCTCCTTGATCTAATCCCATCCAAATTCTCAATTTTTCATCAGAAGTTTACTCACCCTCCTGATCCTTTGGCACATTCCCTATCTAGTTCCAAACATCCCTATAACCCACCTCGTAGGTTGAAGTGGCAGTGGCCCAGAGATGTCTTGTAAATATGTCATGGGAGTGCTGGCAATGGCCAGCTTCTTCACTCATGCTCTGAGTGTCTGTGGCTCTAGCGCCCTCACTCAGCCTCCACTGGCTCTCAAGACGAGTGACGCAGCTTAATGAGAGGCGCTGGGATCTCCTGGAATCGTGCCTCGACATCCACTAGTAGATCTCGGGGTTTAGTTCGATAATAGGTATGAATGTGATCAAGGTTGTTATTATTTTCTTTAGGTATATTATTTATTTTATTTTAGTAGCATATATATATATATATATATATATATATATATATATATATATATATATATATATATATTTCTTCTTTGTTTAGTCTTTATTAATTATTCAATGTTTTTTTCGCATTTAAAAAAAAAATATAATTTTACAATGTACATATGGGATGAATGATTTCTTCTAGCTATAATAATCATTATACCAGAAGCTGGGAGATTGTATTATCCCTTATAAAAAAAAAAAAAAAAAAAAAAAAAATCCTGTACCTTTACAAATCATGAAGAGTTTTGGGCTCAGTAGATGTAGAGATTCGTACTGTTTCTTAGCCGAAGGCCGTGCAATGAGGTGATTCGGCCGAGATCACGCTAAGCCTCAAAGTTTTATCCCCATTTTTGGGTACCCACTTGATTGAGGCTGGGTGTGCCCCAGGATCGCCCCCCGACTGAATTAACAGAATAAATAATATTCCGTCACAGCCGGGATTCGAGCCCAGGACCTGGAGCACAGTAGACCAGCGCTCTACCCACAAGATAACGCCGCACCCATATTATCTATTAATAAATCAAATAAAAAAAATAAAAAAAAATATACGTTAAAATATGTTAATGAATAAGAAGGTAATTGTTATAGATATAACACCTACCGACGAATGGGAAATAAACTTATTACTGATTAACAATTTAATATAGTTACATTATTTAATCAAGACTAGATCATATGTTTCCAACGAAAATGAATACACGTCTTATTAAAATCAACTTAAAATATTTTAAAAATTGAAATATATTTAACAGTTTTTAAATTGGTTTTAACAGTCGAGGTAAGTGAAATTAGTGTGTTTTTAGCAACAAATACGTGCTTGTCAAGCTGCGTGGAAAATTTATAAGGTAAAGTTCCAGAAGAAGGAATTCGGGGAACACACGAGGAAGGTAATGGAATCCTATAAGGAAATATTGTTACTGGGATGTATAATAGCCCCGCAGCGTATGTAACCCAAGAGTTTTGATTGACAAATAAGTAGGAAGGAAAGTGGTTCGAGTAATAAGCTGTTTGAGGGAGAAGAAAGAGACTTATTCCGAAGTTGATAAGTTGTCCTCGGGCGGATAGAGGCATAAAGGCGAGGTATGTATAAAGTTTGGAAGGGGGGGGGTATAACACAAAACCAAAGCAGATACACAGGGTAGACATTTACATTAGCATGAGAAACAAACAAGTTCAAAGGAGGGAGCTCAATGAAAGGGTTAGCGCCACCCCGCCAAACACAAATATTAAGACGCCATCTTGATTGAGACTTGGGATCGAAGATACACAACAGATACAGTTGATTCAAGAGCAGCTTCGTCATTATTAGTTACCTCTCCTTCCTCCTTATTTGCAAATAAGATTGTCAAAGCTAAACCCTAGCCGTCGTTTACACTTCACTTACAGTCAACCGCTACTGGCAATAATTAGAACCGACCTCCTGCCAAATTTTAGTTAATTCGGACAATTTAGCATTTATTAACATTGAAAAACCTAATGAAAGAATTATCTACTTCTCAGTGCTACCTCACTTTGGAATTCCATACCTACCTCTATACGCAAAGTCATCTTCTTTAACCTCATTTAAAAATAAATTATTCTGTCATCTCTTCAGTAATCAATTTTCCGAATAATTGTATACAAATTTAAGTAATTTATAGTATATTTTACTCAAAATGAGGAACACTACAAAATGTTAACAAAAAGCTTTCCTTTTTTTTTTTTTTTCTTTCTATAAACTTTATGATATTAGTGTGAGGTAGAACTATAGTATCTCTGCATGCACATGTGATTAGTTTATATAGTCATACATGAGTGTACTATTGTCGTTGTATTTACTTCTTTATCAATAATGCAAGTAGTAGTTGTATGTCGTTCAAGTAATCATACTTACTACTTTTATAAATAATATAAGTAAGCTTAAGTTTGTTTTTGTAATGTTTTAATTTTTATACAGACACAAGACTCAGTTTTGGTACTTCATTGTTATTCTTAGGGGACAAAAGGTCCCAGAATAAAATTTACTTTTTTTTTTCTTATGAAACATTGTGAAAGGTAATGTAAAGTGACGAATAGGGATAATAAACTTTGGTAATTGTTGTACATGGGGAGCCCGAGGCTGAGTGGCTAGCGCGCTAGTCTCTCATGCTAAAAGTTGTGAGTTCGAATCCCAGTCCCGCTGGGGCATATGTGAAATTAAGGGATTGATAGTATTAGACCCCCTGGGCTCTACAGGAGATGTAACACCAAAGAGCGGTTAGGAATTACACGCGGATTAGGGCCTATACGGCCGTCGCGCCGCTGGAAGAACAATTGTTGCACATAACAATTTTAGACTGCTATTTAATCTGAAAACATATGTTTCCAACGAAACTGAATGTAATTCTTCTGACTTGTTTGAAGTCTAAATTTATTTAAAAGTTTTTAAATTGATTTTAACAACGGAAGTAAGTAAAAGTCGTGTGTTGTGTTTGCGCGCACATATTTTGTTTATAATTTACAGAGAGAAATGTAGTTCAGTTAATTGAATATATAGAGGTAAACATAATACACTTTAAATTCGACAATTCAAATTAAAATAAATCGCTGAAAAGAGTAAACGGGAAGATTGTTGTGAATAAAGTTGTCTTGTGGCCTTCATTAACCAAGTTTAATCAATGAAAGAATAAAACACAATTATAATCCGCTGGTTTACAATGAAAATGATTAGTTTCGACTTCTTATAAACCATCATGTTAGCATAAATTCAAGAAAAAATCCTTTGTATAAATCAGTAAATACTGAATAATTGATTCTTGACTGATCCCTTATTCTACTAAACGGACCAAAAAGCCTCCTCCCCTCCCCCCCCCCCCCAAAAAAAAAAAAATAAAATAAACAAAATATATATATAAATATCCATATATTATATATATATTACTTAATATTATGTATTATGTAATATTATTATGGATTGGATTAGTAGGATAATTAAGAAACAAATCAGAAATTAAAGTTATTATTTTTTTAATTCTATACGAAATCGAATTATTTATTTATTTTTTAGCATTCTGCAAAGGGATATAATGGGTTTGTGATAACTAAAATAAGGAATAAATAATTTTGATTGAATTTTTACTTATATATCTAGAAAAAACTATCAATTGTAGTTCCGTATTTTCCGTACTTTCATTCTATTATTTGACATATTTAAATCCAATGTGGTCTTTAAAAAATTAATTAAAGGCTTTGATGTTTCTTGTGAAAAGTCGATATTGAAATCTCCACTCAAGATCATGGGTAATTTACCTAAGTTTCAATTAAGCAAAGCAGACCTGCTGTTGTATTCATAAGTAAATTTTCATAGATAAATTTAATTATTTTCTGAACACTTTGATATGGTGAGATGGAAATAGAAACTGTTATGATGAGTAGTCCATTTTCTGCTGCACATTGTGCAACAAAAATGATTGTTACATAATAATTATTATGACGGATCAATAGTAACCATTAAAAAACTATTGAATAATTAATAATAATAGGAGCCAAAGCATGAATAAATGATATGATCATGATTCTTAAACGAAAAGCCAATTTTTAGCTGAAAAAAAAAACCAAAATATGTATTTTTTTCACCTTTTTAAAAGTGCAATTACCTTTTTTTCAGAAAATGTCTTTTATATCACACGCAAGTATTTTTTCGAATTTTTTGAAGTGGTGGAACTGTATGAAAAAAAAAAATAACTATTTTCTCTGAAATCTTCCATTTCTTATTATTATTGAATAAAAAAAAAAATGACTGTGTGTAGAGAAGTATAAAAGACATTTTCTAGAAAAAACTCGGTGATTGACACTTTTCAAAAAAGTTAAAAAATACATATTTTGCCTTCTTCAGCTAAAAATTGGCTTTTCGTTTAAGAATCATGATCATATTATTTTTCATGTCTTTGACTCCTAAGAATCAGAAAAAAAAATCATCATCAGTGAAATTTCAAATTTACTATTAAAAAAAACTCGAAAAAAGACGTTTTTCAAAAAAAATCTCGAAAACCTTTTCAATTAAAAAGCTAAAAATTTAGGGGTTCATTTTTATTTGACAGCAAATCGATCCCTTAAGTTTGAGTCAAGAAAGCCGCGGGAGCAGATTTACCATCCGTACCCGGCTATACTTTAGGAATAAATCTTCTGAAGTAGCAGACTCTGGACAGATGTTTATTTTTCCTTCGTTATTCTGGATTCTACATATCTTTCAAAATTTGAGAGGGTTAATGGTTTTTTGGTCGATTGCAAAGGTTAAATTGAAAGTAATCAACCAAAAATTTAGGATTTTTTTTTTTTTTTAGTTGATATCTGTTTATACACTGCGCCTCCACCACAGGCTCTCTCTGATCTGAATGCGCCACAACGTTATTACTCCCCGACCAGTCGCACGGAATAAGACGTTACAATAAATAATTGTTTAAAATTTAATATAAAACCTGAAGGGGATGTTATTGTTCATGTGACGGGGCATGCCTGGACAAGCGCTCGCCTTCTTACCTACTTCCGCCCAGCTTTGTGTGCCTCAGGGCTTACTTAATTTCATTCTGCCCATGCTCCTTTATCTTCTATAATCCTCGATCTGTCGCCCAGGTTCCTCTCCTAGCCTTACCTTGTCTGGATTAAGGAGAAGTTATACATCAGGGCCGTTGGTTTAAGACGCTACAATGAATATGCGGATGGATTAAATGTCTCCATTTAAGTCTATCATGGCTAAGGAACACTATCCTTATTTATTCTTTTACCAATCCTTAGAAATTAGTGGGTAATTTGGGCAACACACGACATTAACTTACCTTAAAATCAAATTAGGAACTATTATTATTATTATTAATATAGAGCTAATGCTTGAGATGGCCCACTGATACCCTGATGATGGCTCACATGTTTCAGCTGAAACGTCGCACACAGAGCAAAATCACCAATTTAGGTTGACAATAGGCAAGTCAATAGTTTGGAATTTTCCAGTGCTTCACCTTTTTATTATTATTTTTTTTTAATTATTTTTATTGAGATATATTACAATTTGTTACAAAATGAACAATAATAATATTGATAAGAGACCACATTCATACTATATATACAGAAAATAATAATAATGGTCAAATTACATAAAATAGAACATAAATAAATTCATATATATATACAATAAAATAATAATAATAAATAAAAAACAAAACAAATCGAAACAAAAACCTATACAATAAAATAATAATAATAAATAAAAAACAAAACAAATAGAAACAAAAACCTTTTTTATTATTAGTTGGCAAGAACCATAATACTAATATTTTCCGCCATACCACTGTTCGCACAAATGCCTAATAACCGGCAGTGGGATTATCTTTATTCGATGGCCATATATTGTGTTCAAGGTCTGTTTAGCGCAAAGTCTTTTTGCTTTTATTTAACAATGGACATTGCTAAGACATTTATGACATTATATTTCCAAACTCGTTATAGAATATACATTGCAATCTACCTGTAGAGTCAGAAATTTGTAAATGTATGCCCCTATTCAATAACGAAAAACTATATAACCCCAAAGGAATTTTTTATAGGATTTGTTTCCTCAATCCTTCTATTCTTTAAGTATTACAGAGAATTTTTGCGTTTTCAGACCCAACACTTCGAATCAAAAGTTTTACAATCTATAATTGAAGAGTTTCACAAATGATATAAAATACATCTATTAGCAGATTTCAGCAACTCCGAGCCATAATTAGATTTTTTGTATTATTTTTCCCGTATTCTGGGACTTCAAATATAAAATGTAGGGAAGTTTTAGATTTTAGCAAAGAAATTTGACGTTTGACCACTGTGCGCTCGCCAATCGCGTCAAAAAATTAATTAGTCTTTATATTTTTTTCTTAGAAATTTTCTCCGTAATTTGGGACCTGTGCGTCGATAAAATAAAAATATTTTTTATACGACTGACTCCTGATTATTTCTACCTATAAATTATTTACAGTTTCGTTTGAAACAAAGGTAGCTTAAAACCTTATTGTTTATAACCCAAAGCGTGGTCTGTTTTGTAAAATAGGTGAACAGGTTTTAATAACCGAAATGTCGAGCTTAGTAGTTTCGATTAGTAACACTTATCTCAACTTATCACGGAAATTTCAAGTTTCAGGGTCCCCTGACTCCAAATGACGTGAGGTCAGCAAAAATGTCTACGTATGTTTGTGTACGTGGTCAGTCAAGCTCTGAAATGGTAAATTGTATATAACTGAAATTTGCTGTAACACCCCAGGAACATATTTATCCTAAATAATTTTTTTTTTTTTTAACTTTTTGATATTAATAACTGTATAATGGGCTAATTTACACTTATGGACGTGATAATGTCTTGTGAAGAAACTACCCAGTGGTAGAACTTTAATGTAGTTCTTGGGGCCATCGTCTTTTCAATCGCCTCGGAGGGTTGTCAGGAATAGATGGGAATGATAAGTTGCGTACGAGAGGATTCGTGTGGGTCGGGAGTATGGAATTATAAGAGGTATATCTGTTTCGTGATAGTTCTGAGACCAATTGGATATTTAGGTCATTATGGATAATTTTATTCTTAAGGAAATAAGGAGCATTTAGGATTTTGGATTGTAAGGATTAAATGCGAGATGGGTCTGATGATAGTAACATAAATGATATGTTTGCAATAAATTGGAAGTTTTGAACATTTGTCTAGTAACTGTTGTAGTAATCGGTATCTACTGGCAGTTTCTTAAATATAAATTTTGAGTTTCGTACATCTCGTTTTTTGAGTTAGACTTACCTTATACATATAGATTCCTTTTTGTAGGGCTTGGTCATATGGAATCAGGAGGCATGAAACCAAAAAAAAAAAAAAATCCAACAACTCTGTTTCTCAAATTCTCACTCCTCTAAAAATTGGCGCCCAGGTCGAATATCCAGTCTGTAAATTAGGACTTGAATAAATGTAATGTATGAGTCCTATAAAGCTTGGAGTACGATATAAGATACGACATTGCCTTTGTTTGTGGTATGGAGTGTCTGTTGCCCGATCTAGGGGGATCACAGATGATATAGCAGAGAAAAAAAAAATAATGGTTTGGAGGACGAGCGGGCAGAGGTGTGATGTAATAGGATCCTCAGAGGCCTAATCTCGGAGATAAAATGCTCACCACAAAGGCCAATTACCGAGACCCCCAGGAGCCGGGCGCCCCCCCACCACACCCGACCTTGAAATATTAGGCCCAACCCTTCTTCCCCATATTTATTACAGGTGCAATTAAATTTATTCGCATTTCCAGCGAGGGCTTGTAATCAGTTGTAATGTAAGGCATTACCTCCCCAGGCCGGATCATTTTAAATCAGTATGGGTCATTAATAACCTTTCATGTTTTTTCCCCGACCATTGTGGTACTAGGGAGAGCGGTTGGGATTTATTCCCGAGATCTGGCAAGATGGGATAAGCTGCCGTGTAACGCAATAGTGCTGCCGGAGGAGTTATGGCCCCCCCTGTGGGAATTTTATACCGAGCTGGCCGGCCTCTGAGGCAGCCCTCCGTCCTATACCACTGCATCTTCTCCACCACTTAACAATTCTTTATGAATATCCCATCTCGGAACCAGTTTGACTATTCGATAGTTCATATAAAATGTACGATAACGTCTCGTAGGGGACCTCTTCTCTCCTACCGACCTTACTACGCCTTACTATTATTCCAGAAGCCGATGAGCGAAATATTGAAATGCTTCATCCCACCTTGATCTGTAAGGATCCTACGAAACCGTCCAAACCATGCCGCTCAACATGTGAAGGTATAACGTGTATATGTTTTCTTATTATTTACTCGGGAGCGGCGTGGTTTAGTGGGTAGACCTCTCAGGGCCCTGGGTTCGAATCCCGGCTGTGGCGGAATATTATTTATTCTGTTATTTCAGCCGGAGGGAGGATGGGGGCGGTCCTGGGGTATGGAGACCCTCCTGGGGCACACCCAGCTTCAATCAAGTGGGTACCCGAAACTGCTGAGCGTGATCTCGGCCGAATCACCTCATTGCACGGCCGTTATCCTAGAAGAAGTACGAATCTCTACATGTACTTAGCCCAAAACTCTTCATGGGTTGTAGTGTTACAGTTTTCTTTTTTTTTTTTTTTTTTTTTTTTTTTTAATTAGTTCCTTCTGTGATATTTCTCTTTGAATATTTTTAAATTGACAGAATCATTATTTAGCCTGTCACAAGCCACACCGTCATTCTGCTTATCGAAACAAAAATATTCCCAATGTTTATGAAAACATTAAAAATAGAACATAACTATATTCTAAAAGTTAAAAAAATCTGGTGCGCGCAACACTCGACTTTCACTTACCTCCGCTGTTGTCCAAAGCATAAACTTTATGCTTGGACATGCTTTATACTTTATGAAGTTTATGCTTGGACATGGCTCAGTAATGCCCTGATGATGGCTCACAAGTTTGAGCCGAAACGTCGAAAAAATTTAAATATTTAGAAAAAGACTGACTCCTGATTATTCCACCTATAATAGTTTCTACAGTAGACTATACATCCTCAATAAAATAATTTGACTATATTTAAAACTTGTAATATGTACGTTAGTAATTGTTTATTGTTATTGCATTGTTGTTTTGAGCCAGTCGAAGAAATAGTAGAATCAGTGAGTGGGATTTGTTTTACTTATATTTTTACTTTTGTATAATTTGTAAAATTTTATCATTTATCGGCTCCGAACTAGACGTTCTATAAGACCATAGTTCTATTAATGTTTTTTTTTATAAAAAAAAAAAAGTTTAATTGTATTTATTGAAATTTACAACTGTATAAAATACAACAAGTAAATATGCTGATTAATAATAAAACACATGAAATAAACATGAAGAGAAACTGCCCATTGGCAGCACTCTTTAGTAGTGAGTCTCGAGGTCATCTTCTTTTCAGACGGCTCGGAGGATTATCAGGAATTAATGAGGAAGCAAGGGTTGAAACTAATGGATTAGAGTGGGGAAAAAAAAATTGATAAAATCCATTTTTGTGAATAGACCTGAAGACTCAGAAAAGGCAAGTTTTTAGGGCGTGTCGGTACGCTAAAATACTTCTTTGACTAGCCAATTGAAGGAAAATATATCTTTGGACTATATTTAATGATCAATGATTGACCGTGAGATGATATGAAGGTATAGATGGTTAGGTTGGCGGTAAAAAAAAAATACAAAAAATACTAAAAAAAATAACAATTTAATATGCTGATTAATGATAAAACACTTGAAATAAATATGAAGAGAAACTGCCCATTGGCAGCACTCTTTAGTTGTGAGTCTAAACAAGAAGGTTTCGAGGCCATCTTCTTTTCAGACGTCTCGAAGGATTATCAGGAATTAATGAGGAAGCAAGGATTGAAACTAATGGATTAGAGTGGGGGAAAGAAAATTTATAAAATCCATTTTTGTGAATAGACCTGAAGACTCAGAATAGGCAAGTTTTTAGGGCGTGTCGGTACGCTAAAACACTTCTTTGACTAGCCAATTGAAGGAAAATATATCTTTGGACTATATTGAATGATCAATGATTGACCGTGAGATGATATGAAGGTATAGATGGTTAGGTTGGCGGTAAAAAAAATACAAAAAATACTACAATACTACTGTTTTAATAAACTTTTTATCTTAAGCAGTTATTTTATGATTCAATAAACTATTTAATCTGAAGGATTTATATAAGAGAATAATCGTGAAAAATTCAATCCGTCATATTTTAAAATTGATTTCAGTTGTATTCTAAAATTTATTTTGTTTATTCATTATTATATAATGTCAGTTTTATGCTACTGTGATTAATCGAATTATACTAAAGAGGAAGTCCTAAATTTTCCCTATCAAGGTATAATTAGGATGGGGATATTTAACGAGTATCTGAAATCGCACAGGGGACAACCATTTAACGTTCACGCCGAACATTATTTATGAACCATAATTATGAGCTGCTGCATTTACAATTCGATACTTTTGTGAGGGTGTGAAATTTTGATAGATTTTAAAATTTGATTTAAATTACCTAATCTTCCCAATTACTACAAAAAGCCAATTCATATTACCATCATCAGGGCTGTACGTACATACAGGATTAAGATATGGGGTTCCACCAAATCGTCCCGAATTCCTCTCAAATCCAATCCTTGCATTCCTAAATGCTCCTTACTTTGTCTCTAATTAATCCATCAATAAAGACCAAAATATCCCATTAGTTGCACACTTAGACCAGAAGTAGATTCTAGACCCCTAGACCTACTTTAATTCTAAATTACTAGCCCACTCAAACAAAGTATCATCTAAATTAAATAAACATTAAAGTGTTTAGTTTATGCACAACCATATCATGCATATAATTCTAGTGTTGCTCATATATCGATGAAGTATATATATTTTTTTAAAAATCCCCAATTGTGTTGTGACCTTTTTTGTGTAGGTTCATTACGAGAGTCGTTCGATTTTTTTTTCATCGGACCAATTACTGGAGAATTCAGAAACAAACTCCTGGGAGTTAATTGCAATTGTAAGTTGTATCGCAGCCCACTCCTTTTGAGATATTTCTTTTGGTAGAGAGGGGAAGGATCCGGCACCCATTTCCCAAGGGAAGGGAACGCCTGCCCCTAAGGCGTTCAAAGGACTCCTTGTTTTGTAGAATATTGTCCATTTGCGGGACAACTCCCCCGGCAATATCTTTAGTATTCATAACAATTTTTTTTTTTTAATAATGTTATCTTTGTAACTAGCTCTTTTACTGGTAAGTATAATTTGGCTTACTCAAGCAACGTTTAATGAATACTCTAATCTCTACCTCTATTCAATCATCATTATTAATTATTAATGTATTTGTATGAGTTTTTACAGATGTATATTTACAAAATGCACACTTTTTTTTTTTCTCTATCTCTAGTATGAAAAATTCAATTTTCTGTAATCATTATTTCTACTATTAGATTATTTCATGAATAAAGGTGTTTCACATTTAACTAAATGGAATATCTATAATGAGCCTACTATAAGTTTTAGTTGATTTAAATTTTCCTGAATTTTTTTAACAATTTTCTTAGCTACTTACTTAATGTGTTGTAAGTACCAAAACTGTATGCAGTATGCTCATCATGATTCTAGTTTTCGTTTCGTTCTGAAATATGCAAAATCACAGAAGATAATCATTTTTAAAGAAAACGTTATTTTAACAGCGAAGTGAATTTCCTTCTCTGAACTCGGAACCAGCTTAGTCCCAGACACCAAATTTATGTCACTTATAAACATCGTATAGATATTTAATCTGTGTTAGTTTAATAATTTTTCCCTCACCCCCTTTTGAGATATTTGTGTATATAAATTTCGATAAACAAATTTTGGCCATTTTTGAAAATGCATATACAAAAAAATACTATGCTATCAATATTAAAAATTTTACAGGAAATAGGGCTGTGACTAATCTATATATGAAAAAAATAATCACAGGTGTGTCTCATTTCCTTTATAAAACTTTAACTCACTAAAAGTCTCATTTTCTATTAATTTTTTTAACCACTTTCTTCACTTTTAAGGTAATAAGTTGTAAGGACAAAAGATATAAAGCATATCCTTATATTATTGTTAGTTTTTGTTTTGACTCGATATCTGCAAATTTACCAGAATTAGAGAAATTTTTCCAACACATGTTTTCAGTCGTAAAGCTGACTTGAAACCGTTGCAACACTAGACGTATTATTAGCCAGAAGAAAAATTTAAATACGTTTTTTTTTATTCATGAAAGGATAGAGAATAACTGGTAACAAAATTATCAAAGTTCAAAATTTTTAGCGGCAAAATTAATGAAAATTGGACGATTTCAAATGGATTGACCTCTATGTATATATATATATATATATATATATATATATATATATATATATATATATATATATATATATATACAAAGATGTCGCGACTTGGGTTTTCGCTAACTTATTCTAAACCTTCCAACGGATTTTTCTGTCGTTTAAGGCATTCTTTCGTGAGGGTTTATTTTTTTTATTTTTTATTTTTTTTATTTATTTATTGAGATATATTACAATTTGTTTTTATATGAACATTAGTAATAGTTATATAAGATCCCATTCACACAATATATACAGTATACAATGATAAAGTCAAATTGAATAAAATATAATATATATACAAAATAAGAAAACAAACAACAACCTATAATTGAGATAAATACAAATAAATGATATATATAGAATTAAATAATAATAAATATAAAAACAAAACAAATCAAAACATTAACCTATAATTGAGATAAATAAAAGTTTGCAAATAAACAAACATCATTTAAACAAACATAACTATATACAAAATATACAAGTGCTATAGGGACCCCAGAATGGGCTTTACCCTCCACTTGTGGAGGAAAAAGCGGAATCCAAGAGATCCTAGACCCTCGCTCTCAGCCGCGTCACTGGTGTGACTCAGTGGAGGCCGAACTAGGGTGCAATAGCCACAAACATACATTACATGAGTGGAGGATCTGACCAGTGTCAGAACTCCAATTTAAACGTTTACAATACGTCTGGCGGCCACTGCCGTTTCAATCTTCGAGGAGGATTGTAGGGATGGGTGGTACTGGATAGGGATTGTGTTAGAGGGTTAGGATAATGACTAAGGTTCTGATGAAATTTGGAAAATTTGGATGGTACCAGATCTAAAATAAACGGAATAAAAGTTCGTGGTGTAGGGTAGAGTTGGTAACGTCCTCCGAACAATAGTTAATGCTCCTTATGGACTTTGGATTGAAAGGATTGGATGCGTTTGATGTTAGAATGTTTAGCTGTCCCCCACAGTTCAAGTCCGTAGGTCCATATTGGTTTCAGTACTGTCTTGTATATTAGTAATTTGTTGTCAACTGTAAGATGAGATTTTCTGTTTAGTAGTCTGTATAACTGGCCGAATCTTCGGTTGAGTTCTTTTCTTTTAAGTCTTGTGTGTGGGTTCCACGTCAGTCTTTTGTCTAGTAAAAAGCCAAGATACCGGACTGTGTCAGAGGAAGGAAGCGGTAGGGAATTGAAATAAACCGTTGGACAGGATTTGCGTCGAAGAGTGACGTGTGAGCACTTGTTTTCGTTCACCTTAATACGCCAAGCGTTACACCAGTCTTCGACACGGAAAAGGTGCTTTTGTAAATTAAGCGATGCTGCTTCAGGATCGGAGTTGGATGACAAAATGGCGGTATGATCAGCAAATGTTTCCAGAAAGGTATCGGGATCGGTGGGGATATCGGCGGTGTAGAGGATGTTGAGGACGAGTCCCAAGACGGTGAAGGTTTATTAGTAAAATATATTGCAATTAAGTTTTTAATTGGAAGTGTAAATTATATTTTCTGTAATCAAGTCATCATACGAATCATATTGAATAACTAAAAATTATCCTCTTCTTAAATTATCTCTCTCGTCTTAAATTATCCTTAAGACTTCCAAGGGTTGTATCATTGCTTTCTGTTTCGACCATTTTTTCAATATTTTCACCAACGTTTTACTAAGCATGCTCTCGGCTTCTCTTTCTTTTAAGTAACAAAGGTTTTATACCCATGAAGAATCGGAAATCGGTTAGAGAATAAAATGAAGTACTGTTAAGTATTAACTATTTCCAACATTTTACTGATGAGCAGAACCTTATTCCTATGCTTTGATATGTTCTAATAAAAAACCTCATCTATGGTAAAATATCGTACTGTAAATGTTACTTATATATTATATAAATTAATGAATAATACATTCTATAAATAAATACATAAACATCCTTGAAAAGCGCTTCTGAAAATCGCAGTTCCGAAAGGTACTAAATACATATTTAATATGACCCTAAAGTTAATTTAAACGTTATTAAAAAAGTTTTTAACGTATTTAAAAAAAAAAAAACAATTCTAGATTTCCATGCAAAAATCATGAAGGCCCGGTTGCACCAATAATGCCTGTTAAAGTTGACTTTTGCTGTTAACTAACCCTGGTCAAAAGTCAATCATGATTAAAGTTTTAGTCCAGTTGCACCAAGCTTTTTCTAATCCGTGTTAGTTAACATGGGTTAGCGTGTGACGTCATCACATTCATCACGTTTTTAACCACTTCTAACCCTCTAGACGGTTAGGTTATGTTTTGGATCTTTCTACACTGCCAAGTTATATATATATTAATATCCTTTAATAAAATTTAATGAAAACCCCTAATAAGATAATTATTTATGAATTATTTTAACATAATATGTTGACTATAAAAGAAGCTAGGTTTTCATTATGATACCTTCCAACCCTTGAAACAAATTACCAAGGTTAGGTACCCTATATAGACATCTAGGCAAATTACTGTAATTTTTCGGATATACTTACATACATTTTTAGTCAATTCTGAAGTTTGGTAGCAATTTTGCTTCATGGTCTTATATCTTACAAGAAATTTAATTTAACTAGGGTAATAACATTACTGACAGAAATCGCGGTCAATCCAGTATCAATAATAAATGGAACATATGTTATTTGATAAAACCTCTTACATAACAAGGAGAAACAATCAATTCTGTAAATTAGCGGGCAAAAATATGTAAATAAAATACAAATATCATACTTTATTGATAAATATAAACAAGTAAATTACCACTTGACTAAAAAAGAGGGAAAGGCTAATTGATTTAATCACAGGCATTACAATTTGTACAAAATTATGTTATTTCCTTTCGTCTTGAAAAACTAGCGCTCTGCGAATAGCTATATCACTATCACCTATAATTTCTGATGGTAAAGCAACATCAAGAAAATAATCTTCTGGTTCTGGTATGTGGTAGATGTCTTGGGTGTATATTGCAATGTTGTGGAGGACAGCTACAGCTACAATAATATTTACAGCTTTTTCTGGTGCAACTCGAATTTCATTAGTAAGGCATGGAAATCTTTTCATAACACCAAACGCTCTCTCAATGACGTTTCTTATTTTGATATGTGCATCGTTATATGTTTCTTTTGTTGGGTTTAAAATTGGTGTAAGTAAATATATTTTGTTAACCATTATCTCCATGCGAATTCATTAATATTGAAACTGTCAAATTTTTTTAAAATTGATAGAGTTCTTTTGCAAATAATCCTCTTAATTTTAAGGTGCATCTGCCAAACAGTAAACGTTTAAGTAATAAACCAGCTATATAAATACCGCAATTGAAGTATTAAAGTGATCTAAGATATTAATGCTATTAGATCCTGGCTCTAAGAACCGACTATAATACGCGGAACATTGTACTCAGTGATTACCGATTCTTTTCTTTTTACTTAAATCTTTTACACCTGTTAATAATATAATTAACAATCTGTAGAAGGGGCGTGATAGACATAAGGGAGAGAAGCACCCCGTGGCACCTACTCCTGGCATGAAATCAACATGAATTAATAAAGGAGAAGGTCTCTCATCCAACTCCTCTTCAGCCTTCTGCGGGTATTTTCTGGCATGAGTGTTGTTATTGATTAGTGCGTTGGGCTGTCCTTGAAGTTTGTTGTGGAAACGTTTATAATAGTTCCGCATCTGTTCATTAATAGATGGTATATGAAGGTCAGTGTGTAAAATTATGTTACTAAATACCAAGTTGCTTTTGTAATTGTTCTAAAAGTTTTAGCATGAAAGATTTAAAGTCTGTTTGCTGTAGCGTATATTCATGATGCGTCGGTTTAATATAGCTTTCATTAAATAAGAGTATATGTTTAACAAGTTCACGCCGGCGCGTACCACCGGTGGCCCGCAATAGTTTGTCCCATGGGGCGCCGCACAGTGGAAAATATGACCGATTTAGGTGGACAAAATTCTGAAACTCGTCCATATTTAACCTTTGGGGTCCCAGATCACGGAAAAAAAAGATTATAAGAAAAATTACAAAAACTAATTATTTTTGTTAACACAATTGGCGAGCGTACGGCGGTCAAACATCAAATGTATTTGGTAAAATCTAAGACTTTACATTTTACGTTTAAAGTCCCAGAATACGGAAAAAATAATACGAAAAATCTAATTATGGCTCGGGGTAGGTGAAACATGCTAACAGATGTATTTTGTATCATTTAGGAAACTTTTTAAATAATAGATTGTAAAACTTTTGATTTGGAATGTTGTGTCTGAAAAAAAAAAATCATTACCCAAAACGCAAATAATCGCAAAAATTCTTTGTAATATTTAAAGACTAGATGGATTGATGAAACAAATCATACAAACAAATCCTTGGGGTAACTTGGGGGTTATATAGTTTTTCGTTATTGAATAGGGGCTTACAATTGCAAATTGCTAAATTAACTTTACAGGTAGATGGCAATTCATATTCAATAACGAGTTTGGAATATAATGTCTTACCTGTATCAGCAATGTCCATTCTTAAATAGAAGCAAAAAGACTTTTTGATGCACTCACCATGATGAACATAATAAAAGGTTATCGAATAAAGAGAATCCCTTTGCTGGTTATTAGGCACTTGTGTGAACAGGAACAATTCACTCATTTAATAACTATTTGTAAACACGGTATGGTCAAATATTAGTATTAAGGGTCTTGCCAACTGGAAAATTCCAAACTTTCGACTTGACTTTTGTCCACCTAAATTAGTGATTTTGCCCACTGTGCGCTGCATACCACCGGTGGCCTGCACTAGTCTGTCATATCGGACGGCGTGTACCACATATATTTCCATATCTGTCTCATCTATTTTTTATGAGGGCAAACAGATAAAACATTTTTAACTGCCTTTCGAGTTATACTTACTGGCAGAAATCTGAGCTTATGATGAAAAAATCGCAAGAATTACACAAACTTAAAAATAAGGACTAACTAGACAACGTACAACTCGGTCAAAGGTCTGGACAGGCAATAATCGATGAAAAGAGGCAAAAATTCGAGGCCCGCCCCACAGAGCGACATTGAAAATCGGCGCCGGTGTGAACTTGATAATTTCTGTTGACGTTTTAGTTTTAGTGTTTAGAAAATAAAGTAAAGAAGTCTCAGTATTCGTTTAAGGGTTATTCTTTTTTCCTTGATATGTTAACCCTTGAAAACAAATTCAATATAGGTACCTATTTACTATCAGTTACCACACAAAATTAAATTTGTCTGTAAATGTGTGAGTTATTATTGTTACAAGGCAAGGATTCACTATTTTGTTTATCATATTGAGTAATTTAAAATAATTTTCCAATGTCGTCTCGCGGAACCTCAGGAGTCCGCCGACTACTTGTTGGGAACTACTGCTCTAGATGGCTATAAAGTTGTGGTTGGTTCATATAATAACTTTACAAAAGAGCTATCAGTTTTATTAATGACATATATGTAACTTTCCTGTCGATATTGGCAGGGACAAGGGAAAACAAATATGAGGAATGGCTGGAATAGCGTCAGAAGAGTGGCGGGAGAAAGCTGTCATTGTTGGGAGTAGGGAGAACGCGGGGACATATGGCACTCAACAGATGACATATTGCTTTACAAAGCACACAACCCCTTCATGCTCCCCTGTTTATTGACTTTGCATTCCTCTTTCCATGTTTACAAACTGGTGTCTGTTCAGTGCTTGAATATTTAACTGTCCCTGCAGCTTCGACTACCTGCAGTCAGGTGCTTTGTCATTTGTACCCTCGCTTTTAGCTCAGATACGACCGGTTGCAGAATTTTATTAATAGCTTATCTTGCCATGAGTTATAAACTAAACTTTAATTGTATTTTAACGCTAATCAGTACAGATGGTAAATTTTTTGTACGCGCATCACACATCTTACACTTACTTTCTAGCTTGACGCAAACTTTAAATCAACTTTATTTATTTATTTTTATTCATCATTGATATTTACAGCTGTATTTGATAATTATAATATTTTTTACTATTCTGGGACATGTTCCTTTGGAATCACATTTACAGAAATTAGAAAATGAGCTACAGGGTCTTAGAGTAAATTAAATAGATATAAAAAAGTAAACAGAAAAATGTTTCTTTTCTTTTATAATTTTTTAGGAAGTTTTATTTAATATTTCGCACTCAAAAAAGCGCTCCTTAACTTCTTTTTCTTACACATCTATATTTCTTCACAATCTATTAAATATTTTTCTACGTTTCGGGGTTCTTTCCCCAGTATCAAGAGTACAATTTTTAAAGTTATATAAAGAAACATATAATGTGTTGTGTGTTAAAGAGTAATTAAAAAAAAAAAAGGTAAATCATATTAATAAGCTTTTTAAATTAAGAATGACAATATAAATTAAATTAATAAAGATATTTTTTTAAAGACAAATAATCAAATAATGTAATTTTAGTAATTAAACTATAAAAATTGTTTTAGTCTTGATAATGGAGAAAAAAACCCGAAACGTAGAAAAACTATGTAATAGATTGTGAAGAAAAATAAATGTGTAAGAAAAGGAAGCTAAGGAGTGCTTTTTTGAGTGTGAAAAAAATATATAATATAGACGTATATAAATGAGAGGAAAAACAAATAAGTTTTTTTACAACTCTGTTGTGACTGGATAACCATTAAATGCTGGATTTGAAGGTAGAAAGAGAGTTGGAGTGACGGATGGAATGAGGAATAGAGTTCCATAGGACTGAGAATCGAATGAGAATGTGCAGTTAGGTGGGATGGAGCCTGCATAGCGGGGATGGACAGAGGATTTGAATTGTAGAAGGTCAAAAATGTACGATGGACGGCGGGATTGTATAACTTGGTAAAGGAATGATGCAAGGAAGTATTTGCGACGATTGGAAGGGTAAATCCAAATTAACTCGCCATAAAATTTATAGAAGATAAATTGCATGAAAAAAACATAACGAGTTATAGTCCGTAAGCAGCACTCCAGGAGGCGATCTAAACCAAAAGGTCTCGAGGCCATCTTCTTTTTAGACACCTTGGTGGATTATCAGGAATAGAAGAGGAAGCAATGATTAGTATTGATGGAAAGGTTAGAGTGAGAATGGAATTTGTCATGGAAGGGTTGATTGATACCTGGCCTAGAAATAAACTTAAAGGTGAATAAAAAATCTGGGTCACGATTTTAGAACCATTATGTAAGTTCACACTTAAATATAATATTAAGTAAATTTACTTAACAAAAAATGAAGTTAAAATGATTATTATCATCTATATCATGAATAGAGGACGACCAGGGCAGAGTTTTTTTTTGTTATCGAAAAGGGCCTTTGGAACCACTTTACAACATTAAGGTCAATATGGATGAGTATGTTCGTAACAAAGCAGGAAGCGTTGAGGATTTTACAAATGATTTTGGATTGTAAGGATCGTATTCGAAAGGAATTCAATGGTATGGCTATGATTAAAATTAAGAATGATTATAAATTATAAATTCCGAGGTAGTTGGTATTCGTTGAATGGGAGGATTGCGTTAAGGCTTAAATCTTCGGGCTCTGTAAGCCTATTATTATTAGAAATTATATAATAAACAATATTTTCTTGCTAAGTGTACTTTTCGTTACAATGAAATCATAATCCCAGAGTGATAAATTCCTTATTGTTCAAACTGAGAGTTTTTAAACATAAATTACACCACATTTAAAATGTATTCGAAGGTATCTCTAAAATTACATATAGAGGTAATAAGCTTAATTATGGTATCCTTATTGCATATAGAATGACAAGGAGTTTAAAATTATATTCGACCAGCTACGTTTCCTGAAAGTCAAGTAGCAATTTTATACGGGAACTTCTTAATTTGGCATTACAAACGTATTCCGAAAACTGGAACAAGTCAGGTGTATGTCCAGATAACATCAGGAAATCTTTATAATCGTTTATTTGAGCTTCAAAAGATAAAATAAACAACAACAAACACCTGAAATATATTTCATAATTCCTACTTTCACATTCTTCATTCTTACGAATATTGGCTGAATCTGGTTCCCGTACGTTGCACCATCTTTATTGGCCAACCCGCACAACAGCTTATCAACTAGATGGGGCTCTTTAAGAACCTGCTGGGACAAGTGCCAGTTGGAAGAGGGATTGTGCCTAGTTTTCAGTCTGATATAACTCAGAAAAATGACAGAGCCTGTCGAATCCCCGGGTATTTTTACGCTGAAATATTATTGGTTAATTGATCATTAGTGCAATTATCTGTGCTAGTCGGTTATACGCGCCACATCGAATGCGCTGATGCAATGTTTGCAATGTAATGAACGAATAATCTATTCGATTCAATAAGGTTATTTTGTAAATATTTTTAATGAATTATATGATTTGGTTATTTAATCAACTTAAACTTTTTTTTTTTTTTAATTTATTTATTGGAATTTACAACTGTATAATGGAATACAGCAAGTAAATTTGAGAAAAATATATAATTTCATGAAACACATGTAGAGAAGCTTCCCAGTGGAAGTCTAAACTAGAAGGTCTCGGGGCCATCCTCTTTTCAGACGCCTCGGAGGATTGTCGGGAATTGAAGAGGAAGAAAGGATTGAAACTAGAAGATTATTGTGGGAATGGAGTTTGTCATGAAAGGAATGGTATCTAGATTGGACCAAATCAGGGGATCAGGGATAGGATATCAGCTGCATAAACTGTGTAAAGGGTGGGTCCTAGGATACTGTCTTGAGAAACACCAGGAAACTGACTAAAAATGGATGAATATTCCAGAAAACACATTTTTTTTCTTCTAAATTTGGTACTCTATGATTTGACGTAGCAATTGCACGTGAAGCAACCATATAAAAGAATAACGGAGTTTTAGAATTAAACCAAAACCCCCGCTTTTCCATATAAAAGGAGCAATTACCATTCAATTGACAATAAAAAACATGAATGAAATCCATACAATATTTTATTCAAAATATAATAATTAGTTGATTTTACTAATTATGTTTGTACATAATTATGCACTAATTTTTTTTTTTTTTTTTTTAATATCTATAGGTAGGTATATTTGTTTAGTAAAATATTTTAAAAAAAGAAAGTAGAAAACAATAATTTATTAGCAAATTTAGAGCAATAGGTGATAATTCATTTTTAGGATTTATGAGAATTACAGACAATAATACGTTTATAAAGTATAAACAAAAGTTTAAAACAAAGAAACTGTAATTTATAAGGACAACATTTGAAAAAAAGCGTAAGCTAAAAGGAAAAAATAAAAAATAAAATTTTCTCGTAAACCGGCACGAACCCGCAGGTAATTAATTATTAATGGAAAGTAAACTATAAACCATCTAGTTAATTTCTGTGGTAGTAGATTTCTGGGCGATTTAGAGCGATTCCGTTATGAATGTTTTTCATTACTAAAAACTTTAAGAATCTATAAAAGTTCAAACTGCATAAACTTAAATTATAACAATAATTTTAAATTATCGGAATAAAGATGATTCATTAATTTTTGTTCATAAAAATAGTTGTAGTAATATAAAAAAAAAAAAAAAAAAAAAAGACATTTTACATGGACGGTCGTTTTAATGAGATATCTTAGGTGGAAATTTTTAATTAAAGAAAAATGATGGAAAATGATAATAGAAACTAAGAAGAACAGCTTAACCAAAAAAAATATGGGGAAATTCGAAATTTCAGATATTGGTCCTATGTCCACCGAATGCATAGCTCGCCCCACTGGGGGACGGTGCTTTCTCCTTAGGAATCATAGCTATACGCACTGTAGATTTGGCAGCGGATTTCCCTTCTTAAAAAAAAAAAAATTAAATGCTGAAAATGTTGTTTATTTTCTCTTCCTTTTAGAGCCAGTAAAATACCATTTAAAGATAAGGAATCTCGGTTGAAACTGTTGTATAAAAGCACCTTAACTTTTTGAGAATATGTAAACATTATTGACCAAGTAAACATGATTTTAAAAACACAGAGAGGATTAAATTGAAATATTAAAAAACGCTTCGAACCTATTTTACAAATCAATATATAGAATAGATGATCTATCGTTATACCATATATATTAATATCATAATGGGATAGTAATAAAAATAATAATACACTGATTAATTTAATAGCTCTTATTTCATCTAATATCTCTAAAAATTGCAGCATTAATCCCCAACTCATGAAGAGCGACAAAATCATAAATTCTGAACTCTGAGTTTGAAGCGACACTAAACTAAGCGTGCGCTCTTAAACTTAAACACATGTATAGGCTTAGAGTTATATACTGAACGAATTGACTGAATTCTGTTTTTGTTGGACTTCTTCTTACAAAGCTCTCCAGAACGTTTCAGCTAACGAAGATATGCCAGCCGGCCCTGAGACTTTAATTACAATCTTCTATTGTTGTTTTGTATGATGAGGCTGAACTGTAGCTGTTAAGTCATCATATATCAAGTATCCCTGCCCGACGTTCTCTGAGGTCTATCTCACACGGAATCAGTCAGATATGAAATATTTAAGGAAATATGAGATTTTCTAAGGAAATTTTCATGTTGGAATCTTGGACCCCAGACTGGGTTGTCCAGGGCAAGGTGCTGAGGATCATTTGCATCGGAAGCTCTTGCATATTCAGTAGCCATCCACTGGGAATAGAACTTGTCCACTCGGCCCGGTCTTGTTTCTCAAGAAGAAAAAACTATCATTCAGCACGCTGCACTTTTTGCCACCAACAGCTATTTCGTGCTGCTTCGAATAATAATGCCTCCAGCGAAGTCTTTTATACACCTCTTATCTTTTATACACCTATGGAGTGCGGATGATCCCAGTATACATTCCTTCAGTAGATTTTAATTAATCCTTCAATGCATATAATAAAAAGAAAAGTTCAGACATATAAAATGGAATAGAAAAGAAATCCAGAAGATGAATCAAATAAAGCAGTGCATTACTCTCTTGATCCTCATCAAGCGTTTCTAACAGTCCGCCATATTCGAAAAGGAGGACGATAAGAGAGGATACTAGGAGCTGGCGGGTTTTAATAGGTATTAAATTGCGTAGTCTGAGGAACTGTTGACAATTGCAATGGATTTTCTGTAAATTCGAGAAATGTGATTATTCCCCGATAGGTTTTTGTCGAGGAATACGCCTAGGTTTCTAATAGATGTTAAGAAGACAATTAGTCTGTGGTTTAGGTAGAGTAAGGGGTGACAGGAGAGGGAGTTGAAGATATATATCAATTAGTTTTAATATGAACAATAGAATTTTAATAATGCTATGAGACCACATTCATACAATATTTACAGTAAAACAAAAGTAAAGTCAAATTATATAATAATAATAAAAGCACCTGAGCAAGTGGTCTTTAAGGCCTTTTCGCGCCCAAAAAAAAAAAATAAAATAAAAAAATAATAATAAAAGGCTTACCCGAAGATTCGATGTCGATACCACCAAATTCCGCCTACTAAGGTTCGTCCAATGATCACCGTTCAAGCCCATGCCCCCAAGATCAACCTTAACGCAATCCTCCCATCGACACTTTGGGCTACCTTTCGGACGCCTACCAGTCGGTTCAGCGAATACCAACTTTCTCGGAATCCGTTCTTCACCGAGCCCGACAACTTTACTCGCCCATTTGAGTCTCCGCGATGCTATCAACTCAATTATATTCACAGGTTACAAGCTCCGCAATTCCGTGTTGTGTAACATTCTAAAATCCCCAGTGCCACAACTGACCATCAATCATTAATATATTACTTAAAATATACCTTTCCATTGTGAATTCCATTTTATGAGAGTTAGAATTTTTATACTGCTGTATACGGAGCAATATCTTTTAATCCGATGTATCAATCACTTAATTTATTTTAATGATATCACTTTTTGGGTAACTATATGTACATGAGTTGAAAAACCAATTTTGTTTACTAAGTCTTTTATAAAATATTTAATATCAATGTTTTCATGTTTGTATTTTTTATTTTAATATTATTATTAACTGTTTTTAAATAAAAACTCAGCACGCGTGTTAAAAGCTTTCTGTCCATGTAACATTCAACATTTATTTTTGATAAAATGTTTGATAAAAAAATTGATATAAACATTTGAATTAAAAAAAAAAAAAAAAAAAAAGAAATCCAAAATCAGGTTACTCAAAGTTTACATTTTTTTTAGTTAATAAATTGGGACCAGAAACACCAATTAGTTTAATATTCATTACATCTCTTGGAATACTATCATTATGTAAAATGAAAAGTACTATCATATTATAATCTATATACATATATTTCTTCTTCACTAATAAATTAGCTAAAGAATGTTAGTAGAAATTATAAGATAATCGAACGATTGGGATCATTGGGATAATGTTACTAAATGAAGTAAATCTTCAGTAGATGCACGCGTAATACATTTCATGAAAAAGAACTACTGTAAGCAGATATAATATTTTTCTACATATTGCAATGATTTTTTAAAAAAAAGTAAAATCAGTTCTACATAACTCATTTTAAGCATGGTGGCTTTATTAATCACTTATCTTTATTTACTGAATTAACAAATATTTTGTCAAAGATTTCCTCACTATCGCTAAACGTGGCTTTAAGTTCACACATTTTTCATTACCTTGTGCTGATTCTGTTGCATTTTATTTTGTACTATGATTTTTTACTTACCTATATATGGAATATATAGTAATGGAATGTATTGCGATCTTGAAAATTTTCGAGGGTTCAATTAACCCAAATAACCAAATCCTGCAAAAAGTTCTCTATCTGTGTTTGTGTGTCCGTGTGTCCGCGTGTTTGTGGTAAGTCTAGCACGAAAACGAAAAGTCTTACAACACTGAAATTTCGTATTTAAGACGACTATACGCCTGAGATGTTACAGCACCTTTTTCACTTAAATCGGCTAACCGGAAGACCTACTTTATACAATGCATTTTACACCTTTTTACGATTTTCTCACAAACGGATCTAACGGTTTTGATCAAACTGCCTATATTGATTTAAAATTTATTAGGCTATAATGTCTTGTAGGTCTTATTCTGTTTAAAATAGTCTGACAGGGCTTAAATGCCGATATTTTAAATTTTTCATCTAAATTACCTTTAATTTTGTACATCCCGAAAAATTAACCATATCATCTTAATGACATTGATCAAGGGCGGCTAGATATACAAGTTAGATGAATTTAATGACTAACTAAAGAATAAAAAAGAAAAACTATTATTTTAATGTATTTTTTTTTTTTATATATTAAAAAAAGTAATATAGACGTACAATATACCGTTGGAATGAGAAATGATTTAGAAAAATGTTATCTGAACACACAAAGCTGTAAAAGTTAATATAAAGTGACGAATAGGGAATAAACTTATTACTGATTGACAATTTAATATATTTATGTTATTTAATTATATTCAGTTTCCAACGAAAATACGTTTATAAATACGTTTTATTAGAATAAACTTAAAATATTATTCATATTGAAGTATATTTAAAAGTTTTAAAATTGATTTTAACTGTCGAGGTAAGTAAAAGTCGTGTGTTGCCCGCACTAGATTTTTTTAAAATTATCTTTCCCAATTATTTAAAAAATAATTTATCACTGCATTTTGTGAGAATAATAATAGTAATAATAATAGGCTTACCTAACCCGAAATTTCGATGCCGATACCACCAAACTCTGTCCACACAGACTCGTCTAATGTTATTGCGTTAACGCCCCTTGGATCAGCCTTAACGCAATCCTCCCATCGACACTTCGGCCTACCTTTCGGACGTCTGATCAGTCGGATCAGCGAAAACCAACTTTCTCGGAATCCGTTCCTCATCGAGCCCAACAACTTTACTCGCCCATTTGAGTCTCCGCGATGCTATCAACTCAATTATATTCACAGGATATAAGTTCCGCTATTCCGCGTTGTGCAACCTTCTAAACACCCCAGCGGCCTCATCTCTCTTCGGACCAAATATTTTACGCAGTACCTTATTTTCGAAAACCTTAAGCCGTTGTTCATCCTTCAAAGCAAGCGGCCAAGTTTCACATCCATAAAGAACCGTCGGAAGAATAATAGTTTTATAAATTCTAAAAGTTTTTAGATAGAAGCCGCAAAATAAGTAACTTAGCAACTGAATAATAACACGCATTGCCCACCTTTAACCGGGACTTAATTTCTTCCTGGATTTCATTTTTTCTTGTTATCAGATCACATTTTGTGAGAAACGTTTAATAAATATAAATTACATTTAGGAGGCTTTTAATTTGGAGAGGACCTTTAGCGAATTAAAAAAATCGTTTAAGAGTCCTTGAATTATTGGAGCTCAAGATTACTGAGAATTCACTGTTATTTTAACATTAAATAAATACTCATGGGTAAACAGATAGCAATACTCTTACGTATTTGGAATTACATTCCTACCAATCTTCCTGGAAGCTAATTTTGTTGCCAATTTACAAGCCATAGCCTTAGGGGTTAAATGCAAACATATAATAATTCAAGATAGGATAATCAAGTAGCTTGGATAATTCCGGAGCCCATATTTAATTTATGCAGCGGTTAATAATTATTGTAACGCCCTGGTTTTGAATTGGCAGGTGAGTTGTGAATCCGGTAGGAGAGGACACCAATGACCTAGTGACCAACTGCCCGGCCTCTTGTAGCTATTAAATTGAAATGAATTTCTCCGACTGCGCCCTCTTTCGGTTCTTCCATTCTTACACCAATTCGGTTTACTCAGGATGAAAAAAAAGATAATAATTCTTTTTTTTTTCTATAGCTTTTGCTTCATGATTCCTTAAAGACGTATTCATATTCTTAGGTGGTGGTCATACCTTTATATATAAAGGGTATAGCCGTGTTAGGATGGTGAATCTGCCCCCGCAGCTTTTCTTACTCGGGGGATCGATTCGGTGTCGAATAAAAATAATTCACCTTAATTTTTAGCTTTATAATTCAAACGGTTTTTGATGATTGATGATTTTTCTCTGATTCTTAGGAGTCAAAGGCATAAAGAAAATGTTATTATCGCGATTCTTAAACGAAAAGCCAATTTTTAGCGGAAGAAAGAAAACCAAAATATGTATTTTATTAAACCTTTTTGAAAAGTGTCAATCACCGATTTTTTAAAAAAAGAAAATATCTGTTTTACTCCTCTATACACAGGACTTTTCAAATATTTTGATGAGGTGGAACGATATGAAAAAAAAAAGTTCTTATTTTTTTTCTGAAATCATGCATTTAACTTATATTTTTTAATATTATTGAAAAATTTGTAAACAATTATTTCTTACTAAAAATTCAGAATTACATTACTTATTCAACATTTTCAATCATTTTACTACAAAATCTGTTTTTCAAACCGTTCGCCAGGCCAGCGCTCTATAACATCGTCTATTTAGTCACTATCAATTTTTGATGAGGTGGAACAATCTGAAAAAAAAAAAAATAATAAGAACTTAACTGAAATCTTGCATTTCACTTATATTTCTTATTATTATCGAAAAATTTGTAAACAATTATTTCTTACCAAAAATTCAGAATTACATTACTTATTTAACATTTTCAATCATTTTACTACAAAATGATTGGATAAAAGCTGTTTTTCAAACCGTTCGCCAGGCCAGCGCTCTATAACATCGTCTATTTAGTCACTATCAATCATTTCTTCTAAGGTTTCGGTTCTTCAGGTATTCTCCATGGCTTTCCCCAAGAAGGATGTATTTTCGGTTAAAAAAAATATTTTTCTACACATTTTTCGATAGATTATAAAAACTATAAGTTTCTTAAAACGCAAGATTTCAGTTGAAAACATAAGTTTTTTTAGTTTTTTCATATTGGTCCACGACTTTGAAACATTCGAAAAAAATATTCAGTACAGAGGGACATAAAAAAAATTTTCTGACGAAATTCGATTAGTGACACCTTTCAAAAAAACATCATTACTAATTTTGCAATACCTCAAAAAAAAAAAAAATTATAAATGGAAAAAAGGGTATTTTTCTTAACTGGATATAGATAAAAAACTAAATAATCATTTTCTAGGAGTTAATAACTTAAAAAATGAAATGAATGAAAATCAAACTATATATTTTATAACCATTTTGAAAGGTGTCACTCACCGAATTTTGGCAGAAAATGTCTTTTATGCTCTTTTGTACTCAAGATTTTTTTCGAATTTTTTTTAAGTGGTGGAACAATATAAAAAAATAAAAAACTCATTTTTTCCCTTAAATCTTGCGTTTTAAGAAAGTTTTAAGATTATCGAAAAATGTCTAGAAAATTATTTTTCCAACCGAAAATACATCCTTCTTACAGAAAGCCATTAAGAATGGTTTGAAAAACATAGCTTTTATCCAATCATTTTGTAGTAAAATGATTGAAAATGTTTAATAAGTAATGTAATTCTGAATTTTTGGTAAGAAATAATTGTTTACAAATTTTTCAATAATAATAAGAAATATATGTTAAATACATGATTTAAGAAAAAAATAAGTTTTTATTTTTTTCATGTTATTTCACATCAAAAAATAAGTTATTGACACTTTTCAAAAAGGTTAAAAAAATACATAATTGGATTTTAGTGTTAATCAATGTAGTTTAATCACACTACTTTATCCTAAGAAATATTTTTCTTTCTCAATATAGTCAATATATTTTTACAAAGTCAAAATTTATCTTATTTTTTTCTGGCTTTTCATAACTCACATTGATATTTAAAAACCTGCTCCTCTACAATCCATGTATGCTCTAGGTCTCAGTATGTATAGACATTCGTAATGCTTCTACTAACGGCAGTGCAATGAGGTAATTAGGCTTCTCAAATGTTTATTACATTTTATATTTTATTCTCGAGTTTTATTGGAAATACACGTTTTGGATTTGGTAAGTCAAAAGTCATAGAAAAACGTCTATGCGTGTATTCCATTCTAAAGAAAGGTATATGGCGGTGTTGTTACAGAAATTTTCATCAAAATTGACTTACTAAAAGTGCCACTTTACATTATGAATATTGTTTATTTTTACGATTTTTTCCAAAAATGGTTCAAACGATTTTTATTAATTGAGAGAAGTTAGTTCAGGGTGCAGTCAAAAGAACACTCAATTAACATATAAACTTATTAACCAGGTGCCGACGTTTCGGCCTAAATTATAGGACTTCTTCTGGGCGTATGAAGGCCTATAATGTGTTCTTCTCTCACTTACTCACACAGTAAACCATTCTCACTTCAAGATTTTTATTAAACTGTATATTGATGTAAGATTAATTGGGATTTAATTTCATTCAGGTCGTATTCTGATTGAAATACTCTCACAGAGCTGAAATGCCAAAATGACGACCCCAAAAGAATCTTTAATTTAGTTTATTTGTAATAGCTAACCGTTTCTTGGTGTGTAACGTGTTAAAATAAGAAATTACGTGATTGTTGTAGATAATGTAATATTTAATCTAAAATAAAGGTTTACATTAGAACTCAATGTAATTATTAAAAAATTAAACTAATTCTAACTTCATTTGAAAGTTCTTTATTTTAACAACGGATGAGGTAATTGAAAGTCGTGTTAGAGCGCAAAAGAAGCCGCATTTTCAAATTTGTGAACAATTATTTTCTAAAAATATTGGCATGTTGGTTTTTCCAGATTCCCGTTATAATATCCAAAATACTATTTTTTTCAAAATAATAAAGAATAGTTTACTTATATAAATTAATTATAAGAAATGCTGGTGTATCAGCTTTCTATTAATTCCACATGCATTTTTTATATTTTGATGAAGTAAGGAATGGAAGATAAGCTAATCAAGTAAAGATATGTACTTCCGAAAACTAAAACCAACCTTAGGTTGTCATTGGTTTAAATCTTTCTTGAAGCATTTTTTTCAGAAAAATACATCTACATAGATTGAGTATAAAGAGTTTACATCTAAAATTGTTTAAGAATGTATTTTCATTTGAGATACATAAATGAACCAAAAAATTTAGAGAAAATAAAACTAAAGGTAAGATATTAGGGACTTGGGGAGGATTTTGTTTTTGTGTCGTTGATTTGACCTTTAAGGGAGATCAGTAGAGTGTGATATGTAGATAAATATTTTGGACCTTATAGGAATCAAAATTTTGAATTCTTATCACACTATCGTTGTTTTTTATGCAACGGTAATAACCTTTAATCTCAACTTTAAAAAAAAATTGATTTTTTTAATCCAGAGGTACTTATGCCAATTTATCATTCTTTATCCAATAGCTTTGTAAGATTAAGTGTTAGCTGGAGTCGTACCAATGATAAGACATATTGTTCCTCTTGGTTTCCTCAGATAGTACACAGACAGATAGTTAATATTCCTCGACAATACAGGGACCATAAATAAATATCATGTGGGTACTCGTTACGTGTACAAGGCGATATTGCTCTATAGATAATAGTAGTAGTGATGATATTTATCATTGATAATCTTATAATTCTGGACAACGAAATGTGCTAATATGCATAATTATAATAATTTTATTAATTTCAATTACTTATTTCAAAAGTTAAATAGCTGGTGCGCGCAATACATGACGTTCTTTATAAGCTTGCCTCCGTTGTTGAAATCAATTTAAATTTCAAATACAGTTAGAGATGAAATATATAGGTAAGTAAAAGTAAAAAGGTAAAATAATTAATTAAATTATGTTTCGACAGAAACATGTATTTTATTAATAATCTATTATATTATTTGCTATGTTTATGAAAAACCTTTATTTAGACTCAGTGGAAAGTTCAAAAGGAGTTATTATTATTTGAAACTTATTTGGAATATCTTGTAGGCGTGTAACATAGATAAAGATAACCTCAGCTTCCCTTTCAAACTATAAAAAATCTATTTTAACAACAATGATATTTTAATTATTAATAATATATACTTTGTTTTAGGCTGTTAACGTGTTCTTAATTAAAATGTTTGTTATTAAATTTAATTTAATTTTCAAATATCATGTTTCTTTGCTAATTTGATCAAAATATTCTTTTCAATTTTGTTTACAACGATTTAAAAAATGGATATAAGATCATCATGACTTTGTTTCGCATGTTTAAATATTTTCATGCATAGTAGTGTTGAACAATATTTACAAATATGGATATTTTAATCACAAAAGAATTCAGATAATCTATATAATAATAGGCTTACCGAACCCGAAGGTTCGATGCCGATACCACCAAACTTCGCCTGCACAGACTCGTCCAAAGTTCGCCGGTCAAGCCCAAGCCCCTGAGATCCGCCTTAATGCAATCCTCCCATCGACGCTTCGGCCTACCTTTCGGACGCCTACCAGTCGGTTCAGAGAATACCAACTTTCTTGGAATCCGTTCCTTATCGAGCCCAACAACTTTACGCGCCCATTTGAGTCTTCGCGATGCTATCAACTCAATTATATTCACAGAGTACAAACTCCGCAATTCCGCGTTGTGCAACCTTCTAAACTCCCCAGTGGCCTCATCTCTCTTCGGACCAAATATTTTACGTAGTACCTTATTTTCGAAAACCTCAAGCCGTTGTTCATCCTTCAAAGTAAGCGGCCACGTTTCACACCCGTAAAGAACCGTCGGAAGAATAATAGTTTTATAAATTCTAACCTTTAAGTTTTTAGACAGAAGCCGCGAGCTAAGTAATTTAGCAACTGAATAATAACACGCATTTCCCACCTTTAACCGGGACTTTGTTTCTTCCTGGATTTCATTTTTTCTTGTTATCATTGAACCTAAATACTTGAATTTCTCTACGTGTTCAAAAGTATGCCCTGAAATATCAATATTATCAAGATCGTCTGCTGCTAATTATATATTTCATCTTATCGGTATTTAATTCGAGACCTATTTGTTTACCTGTTTTTATTTACACACTTGTATTTAGTTGTATTGTTTCCTTGTCCTCACCCAGCAGTACCAAATCATCGGCATAACCCAAATCCGGAATCTTATCAGCCATATTTAAGCCTTTCTCGGTACACATCACCTTTTCTATGACATATTCTAAAGCTATATTAAACAAAACAGGTGAAAGGGAGTCCCCCTGTTTCAAACCCGATCGCACCTCAAATCTCTGGGACTAATTATGACCGATTCTAACTTTATGAAATGTTTCCGACAAACACATCTCTACTAGGTTTACTAACTTTCTAGGTATTCCTTGTTCAATCATGATGTTATATAGCTTCTGACGGATAATCTATATATTAACTTTATATTTAGCAAGAGGTAAGTTCTAGGACATAGGTCATTTGCAACTAATTTTAATTAAATTAAATACTGAAATACCAATATTACACCTGTATCGATAACGTTGACTGAAATTGATATACTATCTCTAGTGGACAGGTATACACAGACCGCTGGGCATGCGCCAGTCGATGGCATGTGACGTCAGCCTTTTGGTAACGTGGCACCGTCACCCAAAATCAAATGTTTTTCCCCTGCCATAAGTAATAATAATAATAATAAATTATTTATTTATTCAGGGACTAGTCCCTTTAGAATAATATTACAAAATAATTAAAATAAAAACGTTATTGTCATAGAGTACAAAAACAGTAGGAATTAAAAATTATAATAACAAAAATAAATTCAAAAGTAACTTCAAATAATAATATTTTAAATTTAACTAGACAATAAATTAAATAAGAGTTATGTGCATAAATACAATTTTAATAAAGAAAAAAATTTACAGTGATTTTTTTCTGTTTAAATAATATTCTAATAATATAACATGAGCAAAATACAACACAACATAAAATATAATAAAAAATAAACGTTTCTATCTGCTTAATTTCTAATTTTGATTTAAATTAGCAAACTAATTAGGATTCTTCAGATAGTGGAGGGACAGGAGGTGATTGAACAGACGAGATTTGAATATTGGAAGAGTTTTAGTGTCACGGATATAAGAAGGAATAGAGCTGTCGAAAGCTGCAGTTCTATGGGGTTTCCCCAAATCCCGTAACTCTCGTAAAGGTGTTTTCACTTTAACATTTTTTTAAGGAAATAGCATGTTTCCAGGGGCACGATTAAAATTAAAGTAAAATCTGCATGCGTACTTATAACAAAAAAGAGAATTAACCAGTGTTTGTTACAGATGGTTAATGTTTTGCCAGGAATCAGCAGATAACGCTTTATAGTAGAAGATCCGAACTTGAAACGATCTGCACCGAGCTGATAATAGAATGAAACATATTTTATAACAAATTTAGTATATTAGGAAATATGTTAAGAATGGGTTTCCTAATAAAAATCCTGGACAGACTATTTTTAATTATTAAAAAAAAAAATATGATTTTTAGTTAAATGTTGCACCGGCTTGATAATAGAAAAAAAATTATACCAATATAAGCGTTGTTTTATTGGAAACACATTAATATAGGGTTGCCTGCAAAAAAAATTGGTCCTAATCTGGGTTGCCGAATTTTAAAGATTAAAGTTTAAAGCGAGTGGAAATGCGTGACAGAGAGATCCGAGTTGAGTATAGCGTGTAATAATAAAGGACCCAACATTGCAACCTCACGTAATCGGATATTGAATATAATTTTTTTTGTATTATTGACAGTAAATATTTGTTTTACCAATAATCAGCCAAGAAGTGTACCAAAGCATCTTTGAAACGATAATTTTTATGGCTTTGCCCAAAATCTTTGGTTCTGATTTGTTGAAGTCCTGTAATTTTATATGGGATATCAAACTTTCTTATATTCAATGACCGATTACGTGCGGCTGAAATGTTGGGTCCTTTATTATTACACGCTGTTATCAAATCGGATCTCTCTGTCACGCATTTCCACTCGCGTTAAAATTTAATCTTTAAAATTCGGCAGCCCAGATTAGAACTAAGTTTTTTGCAGGCAACCCTATATCAATGTGTTTGCAATTAAACAACGCTTATATTGGTATAATTTGTTTTCTCTTATCAAGCCGGTGCAACATTTAATTAAAAATAATTTAAAAAAAAAAAATTAAAAATTGTCTGTCAAGGATTTTTTTAGGCAACCCATTCTTAACATATTTCCTAATATACTAAATTTGTTATAAAATATGTTTCATTCTATTATCAGCTCGGTACAGATCGTTTCAAGTTCGGATCATATACTATTAATCTTATATGAAGATTGAGATTTAAAAAATTGGACATTTCATGTGTTACAACCTAATAGTTTCCTTATCCTTTATTGCTTGCAAATGCTAACTATAAATATTTAACATTAAAGAAAAAACCGAGGTTTTGTAGTTATAACATTCATGCCGTAAAACAGATCAAGCTTGAGGACAATGATACCTGGAAGTTTCTCTACAAGCTCTCATGATGTTGACTAAGTCTGGAAGGTCCTGGTATCATGTTGCGATTCATTATGATCGCTAGCGAGGAATACAAAAAAGCTGTTCTACGGCCGTCAAGGATCGGGTTTCATCTCATCCCCCCTTAAGAAAAAAAAAATCCCAATTAAACAAATCGTTTTACACAAATCTTTGAAGTAAACCTTTCTAAAATATATTCAGATATTTTTAAATGTCATCGTCTAATTACTACTGCGATTGGCAAGACGTCTGTCAAGTTTATGAACAGGTGTTGAATAATCACAGAAACACTTGGATTTGCATGTTAAGCGTTCTTCAAAAGAAATATTTATAAAAATTATTGATAAAATAAAGGTGTAATTTAGTTCCAGTAGAAATTTCATTTAGTTTCCGCTGACATTTTTAGATAAAATAATCTAACAATAGACATTATTTTCTTCACTTTTCGCTAATGAGCATTAGGTTTTCATCACTCCCAATTTTCTTCGAAGACTTAATTAATTAGATATTAAAGTTTCGAAAAAAAACAAAAAAAAAAAAAAACTATCTCACGCAACATCATCCAGAAATATTAGGGTCTTAGATAGTAATGAAATTTTTATTTCCACGCCTAAAAAGGACTGATTTTATTATTTCAAAGGATATGCCCGATTTTCATTTTTAAGTATCTGATTTTTTTTTATTATAAGTTAAAGTCGCCATTCTCTTTGACAGGATTCTTAACAATTGACATTTATTGTAACCAGGATACGATTCAAAATGGAAGAGAACCTCCATTTTTGATGCGATTCTCCTTTTATAAGGATACGAATCGAAATAATTCACCGGTAACTAGGATTACCACACTTAAAAGCACACTTTCTTCTCGATGCAAGAATCGGTCCGAAATAACTGAAGTCTGTGGATCACGCCCGAAAAGGACTAATTTTACTATTTCAAAGGATATGCCCGATTTTCATATTTTAAGGACTGTTTTAATTTGATTTATCATTAGAACGATATTCAAAATTTTATCATTCTACCTTAGCTACTTTTCAATTTAGAGCCTGCCAAACTTTGGCGTTTTCATATCTTCGAAGCTCCCACAGTACATGGCTTACTCAAAGAAATAAAATTATACTTCTTCTACTTCCAGTGGCAAGACAGGCCGTGTAGACGTTTCGTGGTAAATTGTATAGCGTATGGTCGTCACTCCCTACGAATAATTCGTGAGTGTCCACCAGTTGGCTGACGGTCTTACAAAGCCGGGAGAGAGGCTGTGAGTGAATCTCCATGAATTTAAATGCTTGAAAAGTCTCTCCGGGACTGTGATTCGAACTCAAAGCCTTTGGCGTGGGAGAATAGTGCGCTGGGCTACTCAGCCACGGACTGCACTTAAAATTATAATATTCTTATTTTTTAATAAAAAAGTATACAAAATTTAGATAGTATGAAGAAAACTATGCTCATTTCTGAAATAAATATAAATGATCCATGATGAACCATCAATATTGAAACAAATATTACGTATAAAACATTTAAATCAAAATAAATTGTTTAAACAAAATAACACCAAAAGCGGTACATCAATGAAAACAATACAATTTTTATAATACGTACACTTTTATTAGCTACCACGCGCAATAATAAAAATTATAGAATTTTACCTGCTTCATATATATACAAAAATATTTGTTTTAAGAGCACGCAAATTTAAATTTAGCTATAAAAGTTCAATTATATTATTATTAAAAAAATCAATAATTTAAGCAACAGTAAGATTTTGTTCAGTACTTACGTTCTTTTCTCTATCAGTTTGGTTTTCAGATTCGTTCAACTTGTTTATGAAGCCGTTTTTTATCGATGCTAATAAAATAATATCGTAAATTTTTTGGAATCTACCAAAAAATCTGGGTACTTAAGACGACAAGAGTTCACTTTATCGGCATTTAACCCCTGTTAGACTATTTCAATCAGGATGAAACCTACATGATATTAAATCCCATTACATTTTACTTAGCTATAGCGAGTGAGTATTTCAAAATCGTTGGAGCCGATTATCGTAAAAAATGCAAAGTGATGTAACATCCCAGGCGTAGAATTGAAGAAAATGTTTACGATTGCAATACTCTCCCTTATATATAATTATTTCATGTATTTTTTATTTACATGTAAAATTTATCTTTTTTAAAATATACCTTTTCTTGCTTTAGCTGATCGTTAGATTCATTCATGATTTATAATAAAAAAAATTTATTACTACTGACAATGGGAGACGGTTGTTTTTTTAAATAAACAAGTTAAAGCTATTTGAAAGAAAAAAAAAAATTTAACTTTAGCATTTCACAAATCCTACAGAACCATCTATCAGCCATTGAAGAATGGTGTCAAAACTGGAGAATCAAAATAAATCCTAATAAATCCCATCAAATCACCTTCACTCTACGTCGTAAGCCTATGACTTTCTGCCCCACCGTATCCTTTAACAATATCCTACTTACTCCTGTTGAACAGATTCGGTACTTATGACTCCACCTCGACAAACGCCTAACATGGAATCCTCATACGAGACTGAAACGACAGGAAACTGCTCGTAGATACAGATTACTACAACACTTACTTGACAAACGCTCAAAACTTCCTACTTACTACAAAAAACTCATTTATATCGCAATTATCAGGCCTATTTGGACCTATGGCATTGAGCTATGGGGATCTACTAAACCATCGAATTCCTCTCGCATCCAATCCTTGCAGTCCAAAATCCTTCGTAAAATCCTCAATGCTCCTTACTTTGTTACTAATAAAATCATCCATAAAGACCTAAATATCCCATTAGTTGAAGACTTGGCCCGTTACAGATATACCTCTTTTCATTCCAAACTCCCTGCCCACTCAAACCCGCTTATCCGTGACCTCTCCTCCACATCTATTCCCGACAACCCACCGAGGCGCCTTAAAAGAAGATGGCCAAGAGACCTTCTAACATAAGACATTGGAGTGCTACCAATGGGTAGTTTCTTCTCAGGACTACCATGTGTACTAATCATATATAAAGCCTATTTACTTGTTGTATTTATTTAATACAGTTGTAAATTTCTTTAAATAAATAAATAAAAAAAAAAAAAAAAACTTTAGCATTTAACCTAGTTTGGTTTATATAACGAGTATAAAGCCTATCTAATATTAAAGAATAATTAATTAGTTATGTGGTTTTTTGGTTGGTTTAAAAAAAAAAAAAATCAATTGTATAGTCTCTTTCCTCTTAAGATACCATTAAGGGTTCTAGAGCGATAAATGCATGCCTGCCAACCAAATATACGGAATCACATTAGAAAAAAAAAGTTGAAATTTGGTTATACCGAACGGATTCAACTAATTATAATAAATTAATTATTGCATCGATTTATCTTCTTGTCTTGATGTTTGAAACTTGTGAAAGTCGGAAGCGTTGGTGACGTAACATTTGGTCGAAATTATTCTTAATTAGGGGAAGCTATGTTTTACAAGATTGTTTTTGTTTTTCTAGTTACAAGTGAACATGGCATCTATTTAAGTGTTATATATTATTATTTATTTTTTTTTTCAGCTTTATTCAAAATACGCTGTATATACTTGTTTTATTTCTATTTGACTGGTTTAATATGATGGGGTGTTAGTTACTGAAATAGACTCTAATATTGTATAAATTTATAATAAATATTTCGGATTTGTTTGTTTATTCATTTAAGGTAACATTACCCTGCTGTGGTAAATCAGACGATGCAACATTAGGAGTCTTGAATTATCCTATCAAGACACGGGACCATCTTCTTACGTCCGCTTTGAAGGGTGGCACAAATAAGGAAATTTAAAAAAAATATTAAATTTAAAAAAAACCTGAACTTCTAAAAACTACGGAGTGTCTTGGGCATGAATGAAGTACATATAGCGATTCGTACTGTACCTAAGCCAACGCCGTGCAATTTAGTGATTAGGCCTTGATGACGCTCAGCCGCTTTTTTCCACACTTTGGGTACCCACTTTAAAAAGGCGGCTCTGCCCTCTCTCCATACCCTAGCCCCTCCCCCCTCCCCCGCCAAATTAACAGAATAAATAATATTCTGTCATTGATTCAAATCCAGGACCCGGAGAATAGTAGACTAGCGCTCTATTCACAAGTCACGCCGCTCCCTAGGCATTTTTTACATCCATAATTCTAGGGCAACCTGCCAGATCTGGGGCATTCAAGGCTGTTATGCTAGCCACTTCACTACAGGTGACCTTATATTTTGGACTCAATGGCATCATTATATTTATAGAGGCCAGAATGGTTTACCATAAGGGTAATGTGTTATTATCTATTTCGGATTATTAGGAGGATATTTCTTGAAGTATTTTTACATTATCTGAGTTTTCCCGCATACGTTTTAGGATCGGTTGGTTCTAATTGGTTCACTCTTCAAAGAAATTGGCTATGTTCAGTTGAACTAAATTCTTGGTTAAAAGATCTAATAAGGTTAGGCGTCTTGTCTTATCCGGAAAGTTTTGAATTGCAGTTCTATTGGTTGCCGCTAGATGGCAGCATCTCTCAGGACAAGACAATGCTTTATCAACTGTGAGGAATGTTCCCTGCACAGTTTAGTTCTTTTGGTTGTGTTATAATTTTTTTTTTTTTTTTATTATTAATTTAAAGAAATTTACAACTGTATTTATACAATACATCAAGTAAATGGGATTGATATGAGATTAAGACACATGATTGTCCTGTAAAGAAACTACCCAACGGTAGCACTCCGGTAACTATTCTAAACTAGAAGGTCTCGAGGTCATCTCCTTTTTAGACGCCTCGGAGGATTGTCGGGAATTGAAGAGGAAGAAAGGATTGAAACTAGAGGATTAGGATGAGAATAGAGTTTGTCATGAAAAGAATGGTATCTAGATCGGGCCGAATCAGCAATATACGGAATATTAAGGTCTTTGTGGATCAGTTTATTAGTTACAAAATAAGGAGTATTGAGGATTTTTCGAAGGATTTTGGATTGCAGGGATTGGATGCGAAAGGAATTTGATGGTTTAGTGGACCCCCATAACTCAAGGTTGTGCAAATTAAACATATAATACATTTTACACCCACAAACTTGCTTCTATATTTTTGGATAGAACTCTTTCATTCAAAAATTCATCATCATGCATATTCACTTGTCCGTAACTTGTTCATCCATTACAATATTAATTCACGTTTACTTGTTTTATAGCTATAATCAAGTGAATTTCAATTAACGATTTTTAAAAAAGTATTTAAAATTTTAAATGTTGATGATGTTTAATGGTTCGAAATAAAAAAAAAAAACTTAATTTATGCTTAAAGCTTAGGCCGGGGGCGGCCCTAGGGTATGGAGACCCTCATGGGGCAGACCTAGCCTCTTTAAAGTTGTACCCAAAATTGGAAAAAAAACCTGGTGGCTAAGCTTGATCAAGGTTAATCGCCGTTGGTTCTTTATATGTACTGAGCCCAAAACTCTCCATGGATTGTAGAGGCACAATTTTTTTTTTTTGGAATTGGAATCATTTATTAATTTTATTATTATATATATAAATATATAGTATGGGAAAGTATTGCGATCGTGAAAATTTTCGAATTCCAATTTTCGACGGAAATACACGTTTTAGAGTCTCCTGAGTCCAAATGACCGAGTCCCGAAAAAAAGGTCTGTGTGTGTGTGTGTGGTAAATCTAGCACAATAACCATAAGTCGTACGAAACTGAAATTTCATATTAAGACAACTATACGCCCGAGATGTTACAGCAACTTTTTTATCAACATCGGCTGACCAGAAGGGCCACTTTATACTATGCATTTTGCACCTTTTTACGATTTTCTCCAAAACGACTAACGATTTTGATTAAGCTCGCTATATCGATGTGAAATTCAATGACCTTTATTATCATGTGGGTTTCATTCTGATTGGAATAGTGTGACAGGGCTTAAATGCCGATATTTTCTTCCTCTAAAAAATACCTTAAATTTTGTACATTTCAAAAGATTAACCATTCTTTTATATCATCTAAATGATATTGATGAAGGACGGCTAATATACAAATTGAACGAGTTTGATGTCCAACGAAACGATAAAAAGAGTAAAACTATTTTTCAAATGTAATGTTTTGTTTTTTTGATAAGAACAGTAATATAGACGTACAATACACCGTTGGAAAGAGAAAGATTTTAGAAAAAATTATCTGATAAAAAATGTTGTAAAAGGTAATATAAAGTGACGAATTGGGAATAAACTTATTACTGATTAACAATTTAATATAGTTACATTGTTTAATCTAAATCATATGTTTCCAACAACGGAATTACGTTTTATATTAAATATTAAAATATTTTAAAATGGAATTATATCTAATAGTTTTGAAATTGATTTTAACAGTAGTGCTAAGTGAAAGTTGTGAGTTGCCCAATTTTTATAAATGTATTCATTTAAGTGAATAGTTTTATTGTAGGTTCTTTTTAAATCAAACAACTCTGAATAATATAAATAGGTAGATGTATTTTAGAAAATCTAGGAATTTTATGATATTATTCATCCATTTAATCCGACAAGTTTATTGATGACACATCTTTTGACCTACGCCTATTGCTAACACCTTAGGTATGAGACCCATAAGGAAGAAATGTATAAGGATGGATCAGACGGTCGCTCAAAATATATATCCCAAGAGAGAATACGAAATTTTTAAAATGTTTTCAGCTTTGTAAAGGATTATCTCCCTAGACGCCGAGAGAACGTTATTGCCTGCCGTAAATCCGACGGCAACAACAGAACTAAACAAACATAAAATTATTGAAAGCCATTCGGAATAATGGGTTGATGACGCGGACAAAGAAAAGTTGTTATTTAGCTTTACACCACTAGGCTTTTAAACCAGTCCGAATGACAAATATCCTCAGTTGAGCGGGACCCGAGTGCCACCATAAGCTCATTTTTTCCCGAAGGAATAGTGTGTTTCTGCCGGAGGTTCGAGCCAGAGTTTGGAAGTGGTGAATAGTTTCGAAGAATCAAGAGATGGGTCTGGTATCACGAAAAGTGAATAATTAATTTTATTTCTACTATCCGGAAGAAATTACAGTATTTCTACATACATTATATAAGAATAATTAACTAATAAATAATAGAACAGATTTACTTATTTAATTATCATTTTCAACGGTAAATTCAACAGCAAATATTTGAAATTATTATCTTTTCAAAGATGCAAGATCAAATTATAAATATGTTTAAAGAAGAATAGTAATTTCCTTTGTTTTTAAAAACTGTGTACATACATGCATATGTTGGTGTGTGTATGTGTGTATATATGTGTGTATGTTTGTACGTGTGTATGTGTGTGTGTATATATGGATATATACGTGTGTGTGTGTGTGTGTGTGTGTGCGTATGTATGTATATGTATGTATGTATGCGCATGTGTGTGTGTATGTGTGTATATGTGTGTGTATGTGTATATATGTGTAATATATATATATATATATATTATATATATATATATATATATATATATATATGTGTATGTGTATGTGTGTGTATGTGTATATATATTATATATATTATATATATATATATATATATTTCTTTTATCTGATTAATTTTTTTTTTATATATAATTTTTTGTTTCTCATGTTAACATACTTTTATTTTTCTGGTTTGTAAATTTTTATTACAATTTAGCTTTTAAGTTATTTTATTAGTTCGTGTTATTAGTTTAATTCTTTTCTGTTTTTCAGTCATTTTACTCTAAGACTCTAGTCTTAAGTCCACCTTTTTATTTCCTGTTATGTTATTCTGAAGGGACTTGTCCCAGAATAAATAAAGAATTATTATTATTATTATTATTATTACAGCATTTATTCGTTATTACCTAACATCTTATAATCTGTACCTCGTCACTATTAATTACATCTTTCCTTTTCTAGTAGTACTTACATCTTTTTTCGCTTTCTGTTACCTATACTTTTTTACTGATTCTGCAGTTTTTTTTAGTCTCAGTCCGCTGTTTTATACTATTAATATATATTTAAAAAAACATAACCCAATCCTTTAGTTTCTTAAATAAAAAATCGAATCAGTAAACATAACAAAGCTTTCCTGGAAAAGCTCTAACGTACATTCTAGTTCCTATATTTTCCGTTCCACGCAATGAGCGTTTTTAACAGAAAACAATATTACTTCTTTAGACACTGTCTCAGAGTCAAGTATGTATTTTCTTTCTTATTGATTATGATCTCCTTTCACCGCTTATTTCTTTCTCCCTCTTTCCCTATTCAAATATTTTTTCCGTTATATAACCTGTCATATAATTGTTAGTTTAATATTAATGTTTATTATCGGCCTGGGGCGTTCCACGGGACTCCTAATAATAATAAAATTGAATAATGGATAGGCTGGTTTTTGAATGATGCGAACTGTATAAATGAATGATTCTATATTTTCTACTATTGTCACATATTGTACTGGGGGTTAGTTATTGCTAATATATTGTACATTTCTTTGGTTTCTCTTTTTCTTTTGATTTTGGCTGGTTCCTGGCCCATCCTTCTCCCTGCTCAGCTTCCTTTGCTTCTGCTCACACATTAAGGTGTTGTAGACAGCCATTGCCTTATAATTTCACTTTTAACTAGGCAACGCACTTTCATCACTTGAGGCACATTTTTTTCTTTCTTACTTACTTGCCCACAAAAAATAGAGGGTCCAAAATGGTGGAGCCTACCAATGATAATTTATAGTACTTTTGACAGTTATTAAAGAAAAGAAACACTTGTTCAAGGAAGATGCTTGAACAATTACATTACTTTAAAATTAAAAATATTTTTTTTTTTCATTCATATTGTTTCTCGTTTTTAATGACTGTGTTCTTTTTATATACTACCTATGCTCTTTACTATGTTCTTAAATATATTACCGTCAAATACCAATTAAAAATTGTTCATATTTAAAAAGTTTAATTTTTCACATATTGTTATTTTCACATTTAATCATTTGCTTAGTCTCTCTTTATATATTCTTGTTTGAAATATTATCATCTTAATTTTGTTTATTTTTATACTTTATAGCTGTCATCTTATCAATTATCTTTATAACTGTCATCCATACTTTATAAGTATCATCTTAATTGTGTTTACTTTCATACTTTATAACTGTCATCTTATCATCATTTTACATTTAATTTTATGTTTTTTACCATATTATTATTATATACCTAACGCATTATTAAGTCTATAATTACATTGGTTGTTATTTTGTTTAGCTTGGCCCTGATGAAGGCCCACAATGTAGGCCATATTAAAATAGCACTATGTTTTAATGTGTGTTTCTCTTTATTGACCGCACTCCTAACCGTCTTCCTCATCTAATCACCGGATATTAACAAAAAACCTTTGTTTGTCTAATTGTTGCAAAAATCTGGCTTCTTCTTCTTCTTGTAGAACTACCACTTTTCTTTTCAGGGACTTGAATGTTACAAAATTCCCATCATTTTATATTTTCATTAAAAAAAGAAAATTTTTGTGCATCCATGGTTAGTCCCTGTCAGACTATTTCAATCAGAATGAAACCTACATAATATTAAGGCCCATTAAATTTTATATCGATACAGCGAGTTTAATCAAAATTGTTGGAACCGTTTTTGAGAATATCATAAAAAGGTGCAAAATGCATGGTATAAAGTGGCTCTTCTGGTTAGCCGATCTTGAGGAATAAGTTTCAGTAAAATCAAGGACGAATTGTTGTCTTAAATGTGAAATTTCAGTTCCGTGCGGCTTTTCGTTTCGTGCAAGACTTACCACATACACGCACAGACACTCAGAACTTTTTGCGAGACTTGGTCATTTGGACTCAGAGGACCCCTTTCCGTTAAAAACTCGATTTAAAAAATATTTACGAACGCAATATTTTACCTTACTATAAGATTTCATATATAGGTTAGTGAACGTAATATTATTCCGTTAAGTTAAATTTTTCTATTTTTGTCTTTTTATTGTATGAACTCACTTCATTACAAAATATTGAGCCTCTCAAATAAAGATAAATAAAAAAAAAAACACCTGGAACTCCTAGATGGCGTTTTTAATACTTTTGTTTCTTTAACTATAATAAATCGAGACCCAGGAGAAATATTTAGTATCCTATTCATATATTGTATCCGATCCATGTATTAAATCATTATTTTAACATTGATAATTAGATTTTATAAGTAGCAATGTTTGTCTAATTTTACTGTTTACTAACACCTTGACAAACACCTTACTTGAAACCCTCATAGAAGACTGAAACGACAAGAAACTGCGCGACGTTTTCGACTACTTCAACACGTTTCAACACTTCAACACATTACTTCAACTAGACAAACGTTCTAATCTTACACTTGACTACAAAAGGCTCATCCACATGACTATCATACGGCCTATATGGACTTACGTAGTAGAGCTTTGGGGCTCTACTAAACCATCAAATTCTTTCCGGATCCAATCCTTACAATCCAAAATCCTTCGTAAAATCCTCAATTCTCCTTATTTTGTAACTAATAAACTGATCCACAAAGACCTTAATATTCCGTATGTTGCTGATACGGCCCGATCTAGATACCATTCTTTTCATGAAAAACTCCATTCTCATCCTAATCCTCTAGTTTCAATCCTTTCTTCCTCTTCGATTCCCGACAATCCTCCGATGCGTCTAAAAAGGAGATGACCCCGAGACCTTCTAGTTTAAAATAGTTACAGGAGTGCTACCGTTGGGTAGTTCTTCTACAAGTCTTTTTCATGTCATTTTTCTTATATCATATTTACTTGTTGTATTTTTTTAGTACAGTTGTAAATTTCAATAAATTATGTTTAAAAAAAAAAAAAAAAAAAAAAACTGTGTACAAATTTTTATAAATCTGGTAATAAGGGCCTATAATATCTAGTAAAATATACAGATTTTTAGCTTTGTAATAAATATAAACATATAAAAAACTATGTCAAAATATAGATTTGCTTTAAATAAACATTTGAAAAAGTGGACTATAATGAATAAAGCAAGTATATAAAATGTATTTATGGACCAACATACTGAAAAAAAAGACCCGTTTGAATAAGATTGTGGATTTCGCTTTAAAAATGTATTTATAATGATCCTAGAAACATTGTGTTGCTTCTTGAATGCCTTACCATGGTGCAAAGTTGTGCAAAATTTCAAGTTGCTGCGTTCAACTCGCGAAGTAGGAGCTTAAAGGACTAATGGATAAATACTAATTGGAAAATATAAATTAAAATAAAATGGAACGATAAACGGCATTGTGTTTTATAGGTATTTATGCGTGTACGATAATGTACGCTATCTTCAGCTTCCGGGATAATTTTCACAAATATGAAAATAATTCGTCCGGTTTTGAATCTGATGTTCTCGATTCTAAAATGATTCATCAGTATAAAAACGTGACAAAACATAGGCATAATGGGCGACGCAAGGATACGGTTGGTAATCCTGTAAGAGAAGGGAGAAGACATGACCTGATGGTAAATTAGTGGATTAGTCTCAGACAGGGTAAAATGGCGTTAAGAAGAAAAGACATTTTGTTCCGCTATCCTCCATCATATCTTATCAAGACTGTCTTTTTGCGGTATTTAAATAAATAAATATAAATAAATAAATAATATATATATATATATATATATATATATATATATCAAAATATTAAAAAATATTATACAAATATATATATATATATATATATATATATATATATATTTTTTTTTTTTTTTTTTTTTATTGATTTTTAAAAATGTAATACAATATATACAACAAGTAAAAGGGCTAAAATTACAAATATAGGCATGAAGTAGTATTGTGAAGAAGCTACCCAGTAGTAACACTGTAATATTTATTTTATTAGCAGGTCTCGAGCCAACCGTCTATTCAGGCTCCTCGGAAGAATATCAGGAATATATGTAGATGAGAGGTTACGGACAATCGGGTTTGTGTGGGCTGGTAGTATGGCTTTCATTCCAGGTGTACCGATTTTAGGCTAAGTCTGTAACTAGTGGGATATTGAGGTTTCTATGGATTATTTTATTTGGAACAAAATAAGGAGTATTTAGAATTTTTAGTAGGATTTTGGATTGCAAGGATTGGATGAGGGAGGAATTTGATGGTGTAGTAGAGCCCCCTAGCTCAATACCATATATCCGAATAGGTCTAAGAATGGTTATATAAATCAGTTTTTTGTTGTTAATAGGTATTTTTGATTGTTTGTAAAGTTAGTGTTGTATAAAACGGTATCTACAAACAATTTATTGTCGTTAAAATCTTGTATGACCATTTCAAGTTAGATGTTTGTCAAGATGGAGTCCTAGGTATTGTATTTGCTCTACAGGGATAAGTGAGTTTTGATTAAAGGATACAATAAGACAGGAAGCCACGGGTTTAAGACATAGAGTAGAGGTGATTTGATGGGATTTATTTTAATTCTCCAGTTTTGACACCATGCTTCAATGACAGATATATGGTTCTGTAAACACTTAGGATGCAGCAACAGGAACTCGCATTAATTATTTTGGTTTTAATGAAATTCCTGTTTAATTGTTAAAATTACGCCTTCCTGAAATCTGCCAGTTCTCCTCTTTATTTATAAATTTTCTCTCCAAAATTCAGTATTCCCTAGCTCTTGGAAAAAACTTCAGTCCATCCAATTAACGAAAACACTAACCCTCCTCTTCCTAAAAAAAAAAAAAAAATGTTATATTGCTCCAGATACCATAGTGTTCATATTCACCCCATTTTACCCCATTTAATTAATTTTTCTTTATATATTATTTTAAACTAAGGTGACCAGATTTTTACATGGGGAAAGCGGGACCACTTTGAAGGAGGGGGTGGGTATCAACATAAATTTTTATACAGAATAAAAATAATATCGTAATATTTTATTTTTATTTTTAACATAAGTACAATTTATAAATATAAAAAAAAATGTTTAATATTTTATTCCTCGACATATTTTTTATTTGAGTGCATTAGTTTCAGTAGATTGTTTTTTAAAATATTGTAAAAATCTTCACAAGAATTTGTCAAATTATATTTGATACATAAAATAGCTTTCAAAGTTTACACACTTAATTTTGGGTTTTCTGATGTCTACATTTGATTTACTGTAGAAAAAAGGTATAATTGTATGTATTGATTCTTAATGATAAATTAAAAATTTTAATTAATTTTTGATTATCTAACTGTTCTTTAGTAAACTAAAATATTATATGTCAATCAGAATTTAAAAAATTGCTAAAATGTTATAAACACATACAGTACAAATATTCGTTTCACATCGGCAAAATTTCGCCGAATTAATTTGCCCCAAACATTATTTACATGAACATATTTTATTGTTATTTATAACGAAATTTGTTTGATTGACTTAAAATATTTGCAAAATTGTATTCGTATATTTCTTTCTAAAATTTCTTTTAAGGTTAAGGTCGGTGATATACTTTTTGTCATCAATATAAAATATTTTAAGCTAAGTTCAATGAGAATCTTTTGTGGAATAGAATCTACATTTAACCAACGTGACCTACCTACCTTAGCCTTCCTATTTAAATCAACTTTATGATATTTTTCTTTGTTTATTAATCATACTTATCCGCGCGCTTTGTCGTACTTTTCGCTATGAATGAGCATTGGACAAAAGTATTTTATTATATATAGGAATTATACATAGCAAAACAATTATTTTAATAAATATAAAATTTAAATTAATTCTTAAAGTCGGGACTTTTGAAAAACGTCGCGGGACGCGGGACAAATTGTGAAAAACCGGGGCGACATCTGGTCATCTTATTTTAACCCAGTTGTTATCTTTTGTTTTATATCCCTAAAGATGTTCTTACTTTTAGATATTATTGTAATCTTTTTAATTTTAATTTTTCGTTTCTTTCTGTTTTTACCATTTAAAATACTTGTATATATTTATTGTAATCATTAATGTTATAAGTATGTTTTTTTTCTTTTTATGTGTTCTAGGGTCAGTCATACATTTTGTACCTGTATGTTATTCTTAAGGGACCTAGTCCCAGAATAAAGTTATTTTTTCATTCATTCATTCATGTTCTAAAAAAAATAGCACAATACTTGAGTCTACTTAATTAAAGTGTTTCGATGACGCACCCCCAAAAAACCACCTCAAACTAAGTGTAGTTTAGATGGAGGAATGGGTTCGGGCTAGATGATGAGTGGATCTTGTCGACTCGGAGTTGTTCAGTCGGCTTCATAGTTTCTATTTCGGTTAAGATCTCTGAAGCCATGCTATGTGCTATAACCGTCATATTTGCCACGTTCAGTGAACATTTTATGTTTCATAAATTACTCTATTTGAATGCGAAATGACCACAAGCCAATTAGCGGCATCTATGATAGACATATGAGAGCGAGAAGGATTGGGGATCCCACGCTATCACAAACCTGAGGTGGCTATTAGACTAGGAATGGAGAGGTTGACCTCATCATCCCGGGCCAAATGCTAAACAGCTCCCCGCCTAGGCTACCTGTGTCCGTCCTATGCACTTTCAAAAAAGTGATTTTTTTCTCTTTTATTTCTGATTAAATTAAAAATAACATAAACACACAAAAGTACTTTTTTTTCAGTATGTGTTATAGACCACAAATCCAAAAACATTAATCTTATACAGAGTACCAGAGGATCTCAGGGCCCAAAAGCAGGAAGAAATCCTGTATGAAATGGCATTGGAAGCTAAACAGATGTTCTGAAAGTTGTAATCCTGCTTTAAAAAAATTAAATTTTGGCCATGATCTTATTTACTGGGCACCATTTTGTAGTGGATTATTTTAAAGACTGTTCTAATTATATTCGGTTGATGAGATGAGGGTCTCTCATCACAGAGGAGTGATTTTTTTAAACCATTTTCTTGGCTACTTAGGTAATGTGTTGTAAGGACCAAAATTATATAAAATACTCTCATCATCCTTCTAGTTTTTGTTTGGTTCTTAAATATGCAAAAGTACCAGAGCTAACATTTTTTAAGGAAAACGTTATTTTAACAGTTAAGCTAATTTTATAACTCCGGAACCAGTTTAGTCTCAAAGACCAAATTTATATCGCTTAAACAAACCGCATAGATATGTAATCAATATCAGTTTCATAATTTTTCACTCTGTCCCTTTTGAGATATTTCCGTGTAAACATCGCGAAAAAATGAATTTTTGCCAATTTTGAAAATTCATGTACAAAAAATGACTATGTTCTCAAGATCGAAATTTTTACAGCAAGTAGGACTATGACTAAGCTATATAGGAAAGAAGAAATAATTAAATAATTAAAAGTGGGTCTATTTTCCTTTATATACTTTCATCTCGTTAAAAATCTCGTTGTTTATTCATTTTCGAGAAGTTTTTAAACAACTTTCTTCACTATTTAGGTAATGAGTTGTGGGAACAAAAAATATAAAGCATGTCCTTATCTTATTCTTAATTTTTGTTTCGATTTGATATCTAAAAAATTACAGGAATCAGAATTATTTTCCCACCACATAGTTTTGCCCGCGGAGCTGACTTAGGTCGAAAAAAATTTTATTTGTGGTTTTATATTCACGAAAGGATAGAGAATAACTGGTCAAAAAACCACGAAAATCGAATATGCCGAGCGCAAAATTAATAGAAATTGAACGTTTTCAAAGGACCCATACTCGTTTTTCATTTGGTCTATACAATAGTAACAAATTAGAAAAATATTTAAGTAAAATGAAAGACAAAATAGAAAAAATGGATAAGCAAAATGCAATATACAAAATAGACTGCAAAGATTGTGAAGGCATATATATAGGAGAAACATCTAAAATATTAAAAACAAGAATAAACCAACATATATCCAATTGTAAAAATATAAAAAACACAAACGCAACAGCATTATCATCCCATAGTTTAATAAAACAACACAAATTTAACTTTGAAAACACAGTAATTTTAGACACATCTCAAAATAATAGAAATAGAAAACTACTAGAAGCAATCCACATCACCAATAATAATAGCAGGACAATAAATTATAAAACAGATACAAAAAACTTAGGAACACATTACACAGATATCATAAATAAGATAAAATTTTAAAAATAAATAAAACAATAGCCCAAGAACCATAATTAGGACAAATAATTAATAGAGGTAAAAATAAAAATAAATAAAAAGCAATAAGGATTACACCAGAATACTGGAAAGGTACAAAGGTTTAAAATAGAAATATGATGGAAACAGTGAGCCAATATAGACAAGTAGCAGTGTGCTATAAGATGTAGTGAAGGATGAAAAATGTTGTAGCAAGGAATAAGGTAATTAAAGTTAGTTAGTTTAAAATAGTTATGACAAATTGCTGAGCTTCATTTTTCAAAGAACAATATTTAAATAATGTAATTTCATTCAATAATGAAAGTATAAAAAAATTGTTTCAGTCTTGAAAATGGGGAAACAACCCTGAAACGTCGACTAGGATGAAAAAATTGTTAAAAGACTTATGAAATAAAATGATTAGATGATGAATGGAAGGTAGTATGTGCTTTTTTAAATGACCCTTTTGAGATATTTCCGTGTAAACATCGCGAAAAATGAATTTTTGCCAATTTTGAAAATTCATATACAAAAAAGGACTATTTTATAGCAAGTAGGAATGTGACTGAGCTATATAAGAAAAATAATTAAAAGTGGGTCTATTTTCCTTTATATACTTTTATCTCGTTAGAAATCTCGTTGTTTATTTATTTTCGAGAAGTTTTTAAACAACTTTCTTCACTATTTAGGTAATGAGTTGTGGGAACAAAACATACAAAGCATGTCCATATCTTATTATTAATTATTGTTTTGATTTGATATCTAAAAAATTACAGGAATTAGAAAGATTTTCCCATCACATGGTTTTGCCCGCTGAGCTGACTTAGAACCGTTGCAATACTTAAAGTATTGGCCCGAAATAAATTTTTATTTGTGGTTTTATATTCACGAAAGGATAGAGAATAACTGGTCAAAAAATCACTTAATCGCCAAATCAATCTCTTTTTTTTTTTTTGCATTTTTACTTTATTTCATTATATATATAAAGTTTTCTACTGTTCTTATGTTTCAGTCAATAAATAAACAATTTTATTTATGCAACGTTTCGAGAATTTACTGTTCTCACAATCATGCAATTTTAGATAAAATAGTGTCTTACATAGACATATCTGTATACTATAGACTTTGAAAGATTTTTTTTTTTTTTTTATTGCTATAGCTCTATCAAGACCGCCTTTTCGTTAATAAGGATTTTATCAAATACATTCTAATGCGATTGAGGGAGGTAAGAAACCAAAATGCAAATAATGATCATTGGGCGACTTCATAGCTCACCTTAGTTAATTTATTGAAACGCGAGGTCGGGCGTTATCGTGAAGAAAAATAATAAATCCTTTTCTGTTTATCAATGCTGTTTCTTGTTCAAATTTTGATGCATTTGTTCAATTTATTGGTAGGATGACGTTGAATTAATTGATTTTCCCTTTAGTAGAAAAAAAAAAAAAAAAATGAATGACCCCGGTTATAGACCACCTCACAATAACCATGATTTTTTTCGGAATGGGATATTGGTAACTAACTATTGACCTTATCGGCGTCGATTACAATTTATGTTTACTATTTATCTACATACATGATCTATTTTTCGTAACAAGTTATAAAGCGCCTGTTTTTGGCCCGTTTCTTTGACGAGCAAGCAAAGAAAATACACGTCTCTTGACGTTTCAAATGCTGACGTTTTTAGAGCTCCTGGGGACTTAGGAATCAATTTCATATTTCTTTCCGATCGATTTTAAACGCCTGGACATTGTCATATGGCTTGTACCTAGCTAAGAAGATCTTTGACTGTTTTATGAGGATTTTTTTCCTCCACATATGAAATTATTATTCTTATGATCTTCGTCTTCTATAAATGTTTGAGCATGTACACGCGACGGATTTTTTAATATTGTTTATCCAAATTTTGTATACCAAGAAGGTATGGTTCTTTCATTAGAACTTCATTCACCAAACGCTTGGTTAATATTCCTTACTGTTTGGGCAGCGAAATGTCCGAGTTCGTACTAAAAAAAAGTTCGGAAATTGCTTGATTCCATGTGCACGATTAAAATTATACTAAAATCTATATATCTACATGTGGAAAAAAACAAACATTGTTTGCAAATAGAGGATTGACGTGTGAATATTATTGATAGTAAATATTTTGATTGGAGTCTACAGAAAAGGCTTTCATCTTAGAATAGAATAGAAAAATGAACTTTATTCTGGGACATAGTCCCTTAAGAATAACATTGATGTTACAAATAAATATAGCTTTTCTGGCCAGAATACATTAAATTGATTGAATTATTACAAACTTAATTATTTACATAAATAAACTATATTAAAAAAAAATATACACACACACATACATACATACATACAAAAATCACAAAGTACTACTAATAATAATAATGATAAGTAGAACAGAATGAGAAAATAAAAACAACTAATTTTGCGAGAAAAAAAACAAAACAAAAGCAGAGTAAAATAAGCATGTATTTATATTAATCTTAATCTTATATTAAGATTTTTAAAAATCTCACATTTCATGAGTTACAGCCCAATATTATACTATTAAAAAAAAAAAAAAGGAGAAAATCGGTATCGATTGTAGATAAATCGAACCGAAAATCTGAATTTTAAAAATTATTATTTACACTCATACTTACGTATACTTAAAAAACCTGGTGTGCACAACACACGGCTTTCACCCACCACTGTTATTTAAATAAAATTAAAAAAAAAAAAAAAGTGTCTTGGGTCCAGTACATACAGAGATTCGTACTGTTTCACGGAAAATTTCCGTCCATGGGGAATTTTTTTGTTTTATTTTTTTTTATTTATTGGGAGATAATTAAATCTGACACCTGCTCTGGCAATGAGTATTACAGCTAGAAGAGATCATTCATTCCATATGTACATCGTAAATGAAAAAAAAAAAAAAATTAAAATTAAAAGAATAATTAATAGAGACTAAATAAAGAAGAATAGAGATATATGTATATAAAATAAAATAAATAATATATATAAAGAAAATAATAACAACCTTGATCACATTCATACCTATAGGGGGAGATTAGGCCTAGCTTACGCTCAGCAGCCAGGTTTCCCCCAAATTTTTAAGTTCCCACTTTATTAATAGAAACCACTGAATAAACAGCATAAATAATTAATTATGATGTAATAAGAGACATTTTTTAGGAAATTGGTATTTATAATCTAATGGTTGTTTTATCTAAATCCCTCATCAGATTTTCTCTTAAAATCGTAAAAATCTTTTTAAAACTTATTTCAAAACTGCAATTTAATTCAAAAGCTACTAAATCCACATTTGATTTCTTCCGAAATATACTATATCCAGCCTTCAGTTTGTCACCCTGATTTTGAGTACCCAGTTTTTAGAGATTGGGTATGCCCCAGGAGGGTCTCCATGCCCCAGGGTCGTCCCACGGCTGAAGTAACAGAATAAATAACTCGGCCTTAGCAAGGGTTCGACCCGGAGAACGTTAGACTAGTACTCTATCCACTAAACCACGCCGCACAGTGGAAAATATGACCTATTTAGGTGGACAAAATTCTGAAACTTGTCCATATTTAACCTTTGGTGACCCAGATTACGGAAAAAATATTTAAAAAAAATATAAAAACGAATTCATTTTTTGAGGCGATTGGCGAGCGCACAGTGATAAAACATCAAATTTATTTGCTAAAATCTAAAACTTACCTACATTTTATGTTTGAAGTCCCAGAATACGGGAAAAATAATAAAAATCTAGTTATGGCTCGGAGTTGCTGAAACCTGCTAATAGATGTATTTTAGATCATTTAGGAAACTCTTCAAATTATAGATTGTAAAACTTTTGATTCGGAGTGTTTTTTCTGAAAAAAATTATGTGTCACTTAAAACGCAAAAAATCGAAAAAATTCGATGTAATATTTAAAGACTAGAAGGATTGGTGAAACAAATCCTTGGGGTAACTTGAGGGTTATATAGTTTTTTGTTATTGAATAAGGGCTTACATATACAAATTGCTAAATCAACTCTACAGGTAGATTTCAATGTATATTCAATAACGAGTGTGGTAATATAATGTCTTACCTTTATCAGCAATGTCCATTGTTAAATAAAAGCAAAAAGACTTAGAGCTAAACACACCTTGAAGACAATAAATGGCCATCGAATAAAGATAATCCCACTGCCACTTGTGCGAACTGCGATTCACTCATTTACTATTTATTTATAAACACGATATGGTGGGAAATATTGGTATTAAGGGTCGTACCAACTAATAATAAAAAGGTGAAGCTCTAGAACATTCCAAACTTTTGACTTGTCTTTTGACCATGTAAATTGGTGATTTTGCCCACTCTGCGCCGCTCCAAGTTGACTTTCGTACTGCAGGTAAAATTTAGAAGTAGGGTTGTTTATATAAGATTACAAACAAACGCAAGTAACAGCGAATGGGCATCATTGCTTCCAGAAGTCAGCCAAGAAGAGTCAAAACCTGGAATGGAATGCAGATGGTAACTTGTGAGGATGGAATGCTTTTCTGTCGTAATGAAGGTGGGCCCTGAGAGTTAGCCGTCGGTCATAATACGCTCCCTTGGAAAAGGTTAATGCGAAGAATTCGGCTTTGTCTCACTTAAATTAGTCTCCTACTTAATTCTCAGGGAAAGGCTTCTCGTTTTGTAGGATAATATCTTTTGGGGAAAGATTAACGGTAGAAGGCTCTCTTAGAGTCGAATTAAGAATCCTGCAAAGGGGGAGCGCCTCCTGTCTGTTTTTGAGTGATTGGTCCCAGACCCTTCAATATATATATTTTTTTATTTAATGCAACATTCTCTAAATTTCGAAAATTTTACACAAGTATCCAAGCTAACCGAAGTTCAGAACTGTGAAAAACTGGAACCAAAGGTATTTTCATATCAGCTAAAATATGTAGAATCCTTGTTACCCTGGATTTGTCTGTACCACATGTTTCCCGACCTCCAAAATGATCTGTTATTTCACCTATTTATTTTATACCTTTTTAGAGCATTTTTACTTCAAAATGAAGAACCCATGAATATTATCACTAAAATATCTCTGTAATTATTTACTTGAGCGGTACAATGATTGAAAGATCATGGAAATAATATAAGAATGGATATAATGATTGAAATGGATAATAATGAAATGTATAGAATAATTGGTGGAAGCAAGGCACGGTGTGGTCTAGAGAGCCCTAGATTCTGGGTAGAGCACTAGTTTACTGTTCTCCGAGTCTAGGGTGAGAGAGAATTATTTCAGCCGTGAATTATTTCATGAGAATTATTTCAGCCGTGGTACGACCCTGGGGTATGGGGACACTCTTGCGCACACCCAGCCTCTCCTAAGTTGGTACCCGAAAAAGGGGAAACCTGGTGGCTGAGCGTGATCTAGTCCTAATCACCTTGCACGGGCGTTATTCATGGAACAGTATGAATCTCTAGAAGTACTAAACCCGAGAACCTTTATAGGTTGTAGAGGTCCATATCTAATATCTATAGTTGTCTTAAAGTTCTTTAATATTCTTCATTCATAATGTTTGCAATAAACATAATAGTTTAGACATGTACGAAAAATCGTCTTAGCATATAATATATAAAGTCACGCCACCATGAGGCCATAGTGCACCTGCAGATCACACCATATTCCTTGAATCTTATTCAGCAGTCCTATTAACCTTTATATACCCTGTCCCTTCTCCCAGGGATCACTCTCTTCAAGTCCTCGCAGTAATTACGGTACGTAATCTATGTCAGATCTAGTATAGCCATATTGTTATTATCAAGATTGTCATTATTGTCTTTTAAAGTGTTATTATCGATATTTTGTAACTTTTGAATAAATAAAATATTTTTTTTTTCAATAACGAGCACGAACACCAAAATTGGCGCCCAAACAGGGACTGCATATTTTTATCGCAGTTTTAAGAACCGAGTTTCCGCAGATCCGAACTTTTTCCGCAAATCCAGAATTAGGACTACCGCCTAGGATTCCTCACCTGTGAAGACTCAAGATTTTGGCTTACCTACCGAGGACTACCAACTTCGAGATCTTCAGATTCTGGACGAGTTCACTCACCCCGAGCATCTCGCAACGCAGGCAAAGTCTCTTATCTGCACTCAACCTTGGCCGGACTTCACTGTCGTCAGGTATCCAGCTCAAGGACAGATCTTCACACCCCGTCGAAGATTATTTTGACAGCGTACTCAATTTTTGTAAGTTAATTTCCTTTACTATTGTAATTTTATGTCTGATGATTATTTAAATTCTTTAATCCTGCGAGTAAATAATTTAATATTAACTACAAATATGGCAAGCTTTCAAATTAAATCGGCAGACTACGATCATATCCCTAATTTTAATGGAAATCCACACAATCTGTTAAAATTCGTGACAGTTTGTAGACAAGTTTACCAAATCGTGTGTAAACCGGACAACTCGTTTAAGGAACTAAACGAACAAAGATTATTAAGTAAACTTTTAGCAAAACTTACGGATGAAGCTGATTATATAAATACAACGTGCGAATTTAGTCGTGTCGAAGAATTACTAAATTATCTCGAAAGAACCTTCAGAGACAGCCGCTCAATTGAACAATTATCGCATGAATTATTTAATAACAAAATACATCATAAGGAACACCCTCTTGATTTCCTTCAAAGAATTGATAAGATCCGCACTTTAATAATTTCTAAACATCGGATAGAAAACACACCAAATAGAGAAACAATTATTAGCGCATTAGAGAAAAGTATTCTTTATTTTTTTTACACTAACATGCCCCTTCACATAAGAACATATCTTATGACTAAAGCAGAAAAGTTAAGAACATTAGATGATTTGAGAAATTTAATTCAGAATGAGAACCATCTACTCTTCGATGACCTCATAAATTCGGGAAATATGAGAAGACCCGGAGAACATGATTACAAAAGAGGCTTCGACCATAAGAAAAAGTTCGATAAAAAACATCACAAACGATTTAATAATTGGCAAAATCCCAATAACCCGTATAACCCACATAATCAAAGACAAGAGCATCAATATCGACATCAAGAACCTCCACAAGACTACCGGCAGAATAATAATAATAATAATTATTACCAACAATGGCCCCGTCAAGAACAACAAAGGTATTTCAACGGTTCAGGTCGATACCGGAATCAAAATTATAATAATAATAAGAAAGATGAAAATCCAACTGTATCCATGAGAACAGTTAGCGCATTCGGGAATAAACCGAAACAGCCTAATTTCCAAATTCAGCAAGAAGACCCGAAAGACCAAGAAATCAGAGAATTAAGAGAGAAATTAGAAAAATTAGATCCAAATAATTCTTTTTTAGAGAAAGGCCCGCCAGACAATCAAAACACATAAAAGAAGAGAATAAAAGCCAACTGCCTTATGTTAAAGACCACGCGAATCGTAAATGGCTTATTGATACCGGATCTTGGAAGAATTATATAAGACCAGACATTGTACCACCAGATGTTGAAAGAGAAAAAGAAAATTTTACAATAAAAACAGCAACCGGAGAAGAACTTGGCACGGAATCTATTTCAGTTTATTGCAGAAATAATTTTCTTAAAAACCCCGAAAAAATAAAATTTTATCTATTTAATTTCAGTCCCAATTACGAAATACTACTAGGAAATGAGACAATGAGGGAAATGAAATTTAATATCGATTTCGAAACCAACAAAATAAAAACTCGCTATACAGAGTTTGATTTTATTATGGAAGACGAAGTTTTAAAATTAGTTTTGAAAGAAGGCGAAAATCAGATAAAAGTAGAACAAAATAAAAATCTATATTTTATTGACTATGAAGATGATAAGATTAAAATTAAACCTGGCATCTATGATCAAAATATAATAATCGACAGTAAAGTTAACGAAACCATATATTTACCTTTATACTATTTGCAAAAAGAAGAAGTAGAATTAACAGATTCTAATAAAAAAGGAAACCATGAAATAATAAAACAAATCCCCCAACTAATCAGAACCGACCATATACCTCCTCAAGAAAAATCAAATTTAATTAAATTATTATCGAAATATCCATCAGTATTTAAGACTGAAAATGATCCCCTTTCAGCCACTGATTTATTGGAGCATAAGATTAAAACAAAAACCGAAGACCCGATATATTCGAAAAATTACAGATATCCCCACCAATTCAAAGAAAATATTAAGGAAGAAATTAAAAAGATGTTAGAATCCAAAATAATAAGACCCAGCAATTCCCCTTACAATTCTCCCGTTTGGATTGTCCCGAAAAAGCCAGACGCATCAGGAAAAAGAAAAATACGAATGGTGATTGATTACAGGAAATTAAATCGAGAAACAACCCCGGATAAATTCCCCATTCCTAATATTGAAGACCTTTTAGGCAAATTAGGAAAAGCGACGATATTTACAGCAATGGACCTTTGCTCAGGCTTCCATCAAATAAAAGTCGAAGAAAGTTCTATCCCAAAAACAGCATTTTCTACAGATCAAGGCCACTTTGAATTCCTTCGCATGCCATTTGGACTCAGTAATGCCCCAGCAACGTTTCAAAGAGCCATGAATATCATTTTTTCAGATTCTATTAACGTTTTAGTCTATATGGACGATATTATAATTTTTTCTGAAAATTACAAAGATCATTGGAAACATTTAGAAGAAACTCTTAAAAAGTTAGAAAAACATAACTTAAAGATTCAGCTCGATAAGACAGAATTTTGCAAGAAAGAATTGTTATTCCTCGGACATATTATCAGCGAACGCGGCATAGAACCTAATCCAGAAAAGATAAAAGCAGTAAAAGATTTTAAACTCCCTAAAAATGAAAAAGAAATTAAAAGCTTTTTAGGATTAACTGGTTTCTATAGGAAAATGATACCAAATTACGCAAAGATAGCTTCCCCATTAACGAGATGTCTTCGAAAAGATCAAAAAGAAATCAAACCAGAGTTATATGAAAACGCTTTTGAGAAATTGAAACAACTTGTATGTAGTAGCCCCATTTTGCAAATTCCAGATTTCAATCAGGACTTTTTCTTAACAACTGACGCAAGTAATTTCGCCATTGGTGCAGTATTAGCACAGAAGAAAGATGGAAAAGAACTCCCTGTATGTTTTGCATCCAGAACACTTAATAAAGCAGAACAAAATTACTCAACAACGGAAAAGGAATGTTTAGCCATTATTTGGGCTTGCAATCATTTTCGACCCTACTTATACGGTAGAAAATTTTTCATATATTCAGATCACAAACCTTTAGAATATTTAAGAACGTGTAAAACACAGAACGCCAGATTAATTAGATGGAAATTATTGTTAGAAGATTTCGAATATGACATAAAATACATTGAAGGAAAGGCTAATAAAGTCGCCGATCATTTATCCCGCTACCCTATTGAAGAAAGGAAATTAAAAGAACCAGAATTTGATATTTTTCATACAGAAAATTCTCCTAATAACTATTCACAAGAAATCGTAGATTTATTACAAGAAATGGGAATAGAAGAAACCCAAGAAGAAGCTAACAATGAAAACTTAGAAGGAATTAATAATGATGAAAACATAGAAGAAAATAATAATGGTGAACACCAAGAAATAATTCAAGATGATATATCTTCTTTAGCAACGCAGCACTCCACAGAATCCTCCGATAACAGAATCTTAATAGTTGATGATAAATCTAGACCAGTAAATGTTGAGAAAAATCAAATAATAATAAAAAAGGGACACGCGAAAATTCAACGCGAAACAATATTCAATAATAAGCAAAGAACAACAATTGAATTTACTTGGCCTTATCATGAAAAAGATTTTGAAATAGAAGAAAAACTTTTAGAAATCTTAAGACCAAATATAACTTACGGCATATACTGCTCACCCATATCAGATTCTATAGAAAGTGAAAATAATTGGTATAATGCATTATTTAATAAAGTTGCATCACTCATTAGAGAAAAATTTCCCACAAATAGAATTAAAAGATATTATAAACTATTGCCAGATGTAAAGAACACGGAAGACCAGAAATTACTTATCCTTGATTATCATATCGCCAAGACATGCCACAGAGGTATAAATGAAACATATTTAGTTTTGAAAACCAAATTTTATTGGCCCAATATGAAAGATCATATCACAGAAATTATAAACAAATGTGACACATGTGGAAAAGGCAAATACGATAGAAGACCTATAAAACAAAAATTTAAAATTACTCCCACACCTGAGAAACCCTTTACAGATTTAATGATTGATACCTTACACATGAGTAATTATTACATTTATTTAATAGTAGATACTTTTTCCAAAAGAATATTTTCTTATTACGCAACGAGTTATAATGCCATAGAAAGCATGAAAGTATTGAAAAAATATTTAGCATATTTTCCAAAACCCCCAAAAATATCATGTGACAACGGAAGAGAATTCGACAATAACTTGTTTAAAGATTTTCTAAACTACTTAAATATTGAATTACATTATACTACCCCCAATCACCCTAACTCTCTTGGATTGCTTAATCGAGCAAGCTCTTCGTTATTAGAAATTTTAAGACTCATAAACATAGAAAACAAAGATGATAAAGAGGAAGATAAGTTAGAGCAAGCAACGACAGCATATAATAATTCCCTTAATCAAGATCTTAAAATGACCCCTAACGAAATAACTTTCGGTATCACTAATGAAACTTATAATGAATCCCCGGAAATAAAAGAATATCTTGTTCATGAGTACCATCGGAAAATGAAGCAGCTTTTCGAAATAACTAAGAAAGGTATAGAACAAAATAAAGAGAGAAAAATAGGCAAGTTAAATGAAAATAGAGAAGACATAGAAATCCCGGAAGATGTGTATATAAAGAGACAACAGAAAAAGAAAATAGATCCTAAATACGAAAAAGGAAAGTATGTTGATAAAAGATTTCAAAATAGAAATAAAGGTAGAAAGAAAAAACTCCACCCTGATCAAGTCAAACGACCGAAAAAGGTCACTAAGAAAAAGAAATCAAATAATAATAATAATAAACCTAGTACAAGTCAAAAAAACCCAGAAATAACTGATGAAGATATTGAGAATGTCATAAAAGAAATAGAAACGTCTAATGTTACAGGAGTCAGCCAAGATGACTTTGAGTTCGACGACGAATTGTTTCAAGTATCTTCTGATCGCAGCGCTTACGGTTCAGATACAGACCCTGCTAATACAAGATTTATCTGACGGACCAGGAGCATCCATCGTACAAATTAATCCATCTTTTATAATTGAAGATTGGTACACATTTTTACATTATAAGAATCTTACAAATTTAACAAGAGAAATTCAAACCCTTAAGATTAGCATTGACGTATTAACAATTAGTAATGAATATAAAACTTTGCATAATATTATTGAACAAAAATATAACAAGATATTAGAAAAAATTAATCATATTGTAAATATAAATCGGAATAACCGATCAAAAAGAGGTTTAATTAACGGACTAGGCAATGCTATTAGTTGGCTCACCGGCAATATGGACGCCGATGACAAAGAAAAGTATGATAATATTTTAAATAAAATCGAGAGAAATATGTATCACATAGAGCATAATGAAAATGTTAGATTAGGATTAAATAAAGAATTAACATCTAAACTTAATAAAGAAATAATTGTTTTAAATAAATATAAGGATAGTATAGAAAAAATAAATAATTTTACAGATTTAGCTCTTACTAAGTTAATGTATCATGATTTATTAGCCGTATTAGATTTAGTAGAAAATCAATTAAATGATATAGAATTTTCCTTAGAACAATGTAAATTAGGAATTACCCATCCAAGCATATTAACGACTAGAGAACTAGAACAATTAAACATACCGTTCGGAGAACCAATCACAGAAAATGTAGAATTAAACTGGTTACTTAGCTCCACATTTTGTTCCCTATCAGATACAGGATTAATTTATTATTTTATTGAAATCCCTTTGAAATCATTGCCAAAAACAACTTATTATGCTATGTCATATCCAGTTACAAGGAATAATAAAGTCATTACTCTAAAGATTAAAGAACAACTAATCATTAGATTTAAAAATTCGTTTTACAATGGAAATTGTATTAAATTCAATAATCATCATTACTGTAAAGACATGATAGAGATTAAGGACAAATGTATTTTAGAATTATGTAAGAATATAGAATTAAATGATTGTAAAGCTGTAGAAATAAGAACAAACCCTATAATCAAACTTATACCCACATTACACCAATATTTAACCTTTAATATTAGCAATGTAACAACTAGTGTAACAAACACACAAATGTATCATCTACCATCTACTAGCCTCCTTAATCTTAATGAAAAAGAGAAATTTGTAAATATAAATGTACCACTTTCTTATGTTGACAATGTAAATATTCCTTTTATTTCCTATCATTCTGTTAATAATAAAACTATTGTATCAACAAATTTTACTTTTGAGGAATTACAACAAATAGACTTAAGTAATATAGAAATAGAAGAATTAGAACCTTATGATATAACTGTATCCCAATTTATTTCTTATATATTTTATGTAATATGTTTATATCTTTTATGCTATAATCTTTATCGTCAGTATTGTAAACTGGAATTACTGTGTTCTAATCCTTCAAATGATAATCCAAGTACCCATCCTCAACCATCTGAATGTTTTGATGGCAGAGCCAGAGCTTGGTTTCAATATTTACAGAATAGACAAACCGTCCCAAATCCTTAAATTTAGAGTTCAGTGGGCTTCACTCTCATAAGGACGGAGGAGTCACGCCACCATGAGGCCATAGTGCACCTGCAGATCACACCATATTCCTTGAATCTTATTCAGCAGTCCTATTAACCTTTATATACCCTGTCCCTTCTCCCAGGGATCACTCTCTTCAAGTCCTCGCAGTAATTACGGTACGTAATCTATGTCAGATCTAGTATAGCCATATTGTTATTATCAAGATTGTCATTATTGTCTTTTAAAGTGTTATTATCGATATTTTGTAACTTTTGAATAAATAAAATATTTTTTTTTTCAATAACGAGCACGAACACCAAAATTTAATATCATGCACCATACATAAATGCTGTACCAAAAGGATACCAGTCTCATCAAAATTAATATTATCATATTATTACATATCATATTATAGGATACAATTTCAAGAAGGATGGAGTTTCATTAAAATTTCTAGCGATATATAAATATATATATATATATATATATATATATATATATATATATATATATATATATATATATATATATATATATATATATATATATTAATAAACTGAAACCATAAAATTCAAACAATAATCAACAAAATATGTAAACAAGAGAAAATGTATTCTAATTTCGATTCTAAATTATTGTTTTTACATACTTATATTTTATACGAAATATAAATTGTCGAATTCCAATTGTTAACGGAATATACTTATACTTAAAAGACCCACAAAATGGTCTGTGTGTATGTATTTTTATGTGGCTAGTCTAGCTCAAAAGCGGAACATTGTTGTAGCAAAATGCTATGTTACATCTGGAAGGATTCTATTGGCCAATTCAGGGTTTCTTTTACCACATTGAAGCTGAATCAATGTATATGATTATTTTCATATATGGTTAATTAATGAAATGGTTAAAGATCTATTGATGAAATGCAAGACCGTGGGATTGTTTATCAATTCAGAAAAAAACAAAGATCATGACAAATTCAAGGCAAAGTGAAGTAAAAATTAAAGATCAAGTCATCGATTTTGTTGATCAATATACTTAGGTCAGTCCATCTCATTTAAACGCAAGAAAGAAGAAAGAAATATAGGATTGAAAAAATATTGGAGTTTAAAAAAAAGTCTTTAAAAGTCTGCTACCCCAAGCATTGAAGGCTAGAGTCCTTGAAACTTGTGAGTACCCCGTAATTTTATACGGCTCGCAGATCTGGTCTACGACTAGCAAAGACTACGAAAAAATTACAAGAACTCAGCTTCAGTTATCTAGAATTATATGAAATATTGGTATCATTCATTCCATGAAAAACTCCATTCCCACTCCAATCCACTGGTTTCCATTCTGTCTTCCTCTTCAATTCCTGATAACCCTGAAAAGAAGATGGCCCCGAGACCTTCTAGTTTAGAATATTTTTAGAGTGCTGCCAATGGGTGGGGTCTCTACATGTATTTCATGTCAATTTACCATATGTCCATCACATTTACTTGATGTATTTTGTATACTGTTGTAAATATCAATAAATTAGTTTAAAATGAATAAAGAAATTAAATATTAAAAGGAAGGATCGTTAGAGGTGTTTTTAAGAAAATCGTAAAAAGGCACAAAATGCGTGGTATAAAGTGGTTCTTCTAGTTAGCTGATTTTCATGAAAAAGTTGTTGTAACATCTCGGGCGTATAGTCATCTTAAATATGTAGTTTCAGTTTTATTGCACTTTTTGTTTTCGCGCTGAACTTACCACAAACACAAGGACTCACGGACACACACACAGACCTTTTTGCGGGACTTGGTTATTTGGACTCAGAGGACCCTAAAACGTGTATTTCCGTTGATCGCTATTGATCCACGATCGTAATACTTTCCCTTACTATATATTTCATATATAGGTAAGAGAAAGTAAAAAGAGGAAATTATTTAAAAAATTTAATACCAGACCCCCAAGGGAGAGGCTTATTGTTCTGTAAAGGATGAAATAAAGCTATTATTATTATAATTTATGGTTATTCATATAGGAAATGTAGTACCTTATGGAGCAAACTGAAAGGAAACGTTATCTTACATGATTTAATTCTTAATAAAAGTGCGTATATTACTGTTATAGTATCCATGTATACTTTTTGAAATTCTAACACGATTTATTTTCTTTTAACTTAATTTTTATCTGTCACTTTATCAAAGAAACGTTACTTCACTCGGGCGTAAAAGTTACACACACATCTTTTTTATTTATTTTTTTAATGTCCTATTTCATATTAAATAATGCTTATTATTTCCCTGAAGAGTCAACTGCCATTTATTCAGAATTATGCCTTCTGAGCTTCTGTTAAAGCGTTTTGCAAATACATTTCAGGGGCACATTATAGCGGATGTAGTCCAAAGTGAAGCTTGATTCTGGTCACGTTCGGCCAAAGGGAAAAATTGGATTTCTAAATTGGTTTTGCCGTTTTTGGTTATTGCTTAATGGAGCGCCGAGCAGTCAGAATTTATCGTCGGAGGGTATAAAGATGCTGCAAATTCCAACCATATTTTTGTAAAAAGAAATACATTTAGAAACCCCTAAGCTCTGTTATTTGTCTGGACGTTTTAGTGAGCTTGAACAGTCATATGCGTTTCTTTATCTTTTATCGGCCTGTATTATTTTTCCACCGTCTTTCAAAACCATAAAAATCTGTTTCAATTTTCCAATTATGAAGAGTTTAATTGTATTATAAAATTGATTAGAACTATCTCTTCTTAATAAATCTAGAATATTTTAATACATAAAAAAATAATACATATTTCTTGGCGTTTTGAAGACCATGAATTCCCCATCTTCGGAAATATTAAGTAAAAACTAAAAATAATAATTTAATATCCGACATACAATTTCTATATACTGATAACATTTCAAAATCATAATCTTATATATACTTTTCTATATATTAAAATGCTTTAAAAATAGTTTGTATATTTATATATACTTACAATTTTCCATATTTAAATAATATTGGTCATTTTATTTATATATCTATTTTCAATAATCATCATTATAAAAAAAAAATAAAAAAAACACTGTTACATTGTGCTTTGACCAATTAAAATATATGTACATACTTAGACTAACATGTAATAAAATGGACTAAATTTAACCTTTAATCCTACTCCCCTCCTGTAGTTGCTAATGTTTATATAATAATAAATATTATCTAGGGTGAAAATTGATTTTATATATCGTATATATATATTTATATTTATTTTAAAATAAAAAATTCAATCTAATTATTATATCTGCATAATTATTGCTTACTTTTTTTTTAATCTTATTTTTAATTTACTGTATTTCTTAGATGTTTCGTTATATAAATTGATTCCAAATTTTTTATATTTTATCATAAAAATCTGATTTGCTCAACAGAGAAGTTCCAGTTACCTCCCTCCTTCAATGTTATAAGTTTTAAATTATTTTAAAATCGAAAAATGAATAAAATTGAAATTATTTATTTAAAACAAACATTTATTTTACATTAAATAATGTAACAATAGGAATTATTATATACGAAAATCACATATGTTTATGCGCCTTCCATCACTATTCATTACCTCCTACTAGGGTTTGAAATCAATAGTTAAAAATATAAAAATCGGAATCAAATTTGACCATAATTCTAGAATTAAAAAAAAAAAAAATTAACATGATTTAAGATGATGAAATAATGATGATCATTATTTTTTGGTTAAAGTTTTACTATTAACAGTGATCATCATAATCATCAATACTATTTTAAATCAGATACTAAAATATTTTGAATTATTTCTGTTATATATATTTGAGTCATCAATAATAAGTAGGTGGATAATGTGTCAAATATTAGTAATAGAATATTTTCCAAAAAAACATTATTAATTTTGGATAGATTTCAAACCCTGCCTCCTACCCTAGTTTTAGTTTTTTTCTTCTTCAAATCCTCGTCTTTCTTACCGTATACTGTACACACATATATATTACTATTCTTATAACCCCCCCCCCCCACCCCAAAAAAATAATAAATAAAAAAATAAAATAAAATAAAATAATAATAATAATAAAAATATATTATTATCTACAACAATCAGTTAGCTTCATCGGTTTCTCATCACTCTCCATTAACTTTTACAATTTTGTGAAGAAGACAATTTTTTTCTAAAATCTTTAGCTTTCTAAAGGTATATTATACGTCTATATTATTGTTTTTCTGTTTAAAAAAAAAATTGCATACAAAAATATTTTTTCTGTTTTCTCCTTTACTTGGTTATTGTATTTCTTCATTTTATATATTTATCAGTTTTTTATGTACGCTAAAAAGTTGATATAGTTATGCTTATAGAATCTATAAAATTAAAGGTACTTTAGGGAAAGAAAATTTAAAATATCGGCTTATAAGCCCTGCTTTTTTTTTTTAATGATCTAAAAGTAGAAATAATTATTAACAGTATTAGTTTATAATAACTTTTCCTTTATTTTAGCTACTTTCGTACGATTTGGTACATGACATTTTTTTCTAAAATCTTGACTACCTTATGGAAGTATATAATCTGTACGATCACCATTACCTCCCTAATCCACAACATTACAAATAAAATTTGTGCATAAGTTTATGCGCTTATAACATCTTTCTATTAAGTTGCCCGACTTATTTTATTGCATACTAGCTTTTCTAAAATCTTGCGCTTTTCAACGGTATACTATACGTCTATGTTACTATATTTATATTAAGATTAATTTTTTTATGACTTGGCCACAGAAAATTTATTATTCCCATTTAAAGAAAAGCTAAATTGCAATAGATTTTACTTATAAACCTTCAGGAAACAATGCCCTAAATGGTTCTAAAAATAGTATTAAAATTCGTCCAGTGGTTTCGAAGGAGTTTGTGGAAACCAAAATCCCGTATATATATATATATATATATATATATATATATATATATATATATATATATATATATATATATATACATATATATATAAATAGAAATAGAAATAGAAAAATAATTTTTATTCTGGGACTGGGTCCCTTAAGAACAATATGATATGTACAATTAATATATACAATGTGTCTGGCCACAAGACTAAAGGATTATAATTAATTTTTATTTACAAAGCGTTAAGAAGAAAAGTAGGATACAATAAAACAAAAGAGTAAAATAACTAAAAGAGTAAAATAAATGAATAACTTCTGATATGTTGAACAAAACTTAACATTGAAACTGATTCATAATAATTGATCGATACATAATCATGAACAATAAATAATAAATTTTCTTTTTGAATAGATATTTGATTTGAAAACTAAGGCTTGTGGAGCGTCTGTTTGAGATGACAATAGGTATTGAATGATGGTAGGGAAGAAGCATGGTGGATTTGAGTAGGTAGGGAATTCCAGAGAGTAGTAGAGCGGACAAGAAAGGAATGTTCAAAACTTGTTGTTCTGTGGGCAGGAATATAAAGGTCTATTATATATATATATATATATATATATATATATATATAATAGATTTATTGATGTTATCACTTAAGCTGGCGCTATTTTTGGTAAAACTCTTAAATAAAAGTAAAAATGTATTTGTTCGTTAACAATGAAGAGTATTAGGAACTTCCTCCGAGTTCGAAAATTAACTAAATGGACTTGGCTGCGCCGCTGGAAGCTGGAATCTCCATCAGTTCCAGCGCGGTTATCCGCAGGAGAGGCACTGACATTCCATTAATCGAGCAAGTGAGGTGGTGGGTACTGTCGGTTTCCAAAAGGAAAACTGGCACCAACGATCTTAATTAATAGGGAGCAATAAATGTATATAAATTATTTAGAATTTGATAATTAATGAAAGGATAAATATTATTTAAGTTTCTTTTTTTTCTTTTTTTTTAACTTCTTTATTTGAATCAAAACACAGACATTTTACAGTGCAAGTAGAAGTCACTATCCCACTAAGGCGAGCCCGTGTGACCTGCGGCAATTCAATAAAAGTACAATAACAAACAGTAACAGTATATAGTATGATACAATACAATACTTAATTAATATAACATAATTTTATAAATAAACAGTAACACACTATACAGCAAAAAAGTTACATAATACATAAGAAATATACGGGATTCAATCCGGGAGATGAAAATAAATTGCTTGATAAATTCAATGAGTATTTTGTGAATGTTGGTCCAACCCTTGCTGGAAAATTCGGAAAACCAACTCGAATGGGCTGTTCTGTTTATAGTTCGTTACCAGAAAGGTGGTGTGTGTTTAGGGAATTCACAGAAGCAGATATTAGGCTTAAGGTTGGTGAGCTAAGGAGTCGTTCAGCACCTGGTCCGGATAATATCAGTGCAGAAATATTAAAACAAAACATAGATCATATTGCTGAACCGCTCACTCATATAATTAATTTAAGACTTAGTAATGGGATTTTTCCAAAACATTTTAAAACCGCTAAAATAGTCCCGATTTACAAAAGCGGGAAAAAAATGAGTTTGGTAATTACCGTCCTATATCAATGATAAATGTGTTGTCTAAATTATTAGAAAAGTTAGTTAAGCAAGAGCTAGCCCATTTTTTGTTTACAAACAACTTAATCAGTCATAAACAGTATGGCTTTAGCCGAGGCAGGGGAACGGAGGATGCTATATTGGACTTATCTTCTTATATTTGCAGTGCTCTGGATTGTGGAGACCATGTTTTGGGGGTCTTTTTGGATTTGGCGAAAGCTTTTGACAGCATAGACAGAACTATATTGCTAGAAAAAATTAGGCAATTAGGCATTAGTGGAAATGTACTGGAATGGTTTAATGGCTACTTACAGAACAGAATGCAGTATGTATCAGTTGAAGGCAAAAACAGTGTGGAATTGCCCATTGATTATGTTTTCCCTCGGAAATTTTCAATAGTACCATATAGATAATATGGATTTTTAACAAAATCAAAAATCATTAGAAGGTAAAGATTGATAAGTGAAAAAAAGTGCATTGTCAAAAATCAAATCATCCTATATGTCGCAGATATAGCCAGAAATAGATACACCTGTTTTTATTCCAAGCCCTCTGACCACACAAACCCACTTGTCCGTAACCTATCATTTGATATTATTATCTATATTTCCATAATATAAAATTGTAGATAAAAAAATGTCTAAAAAATAATTTTAGTTTGGCAACCATTTTTAGTCAGCTTCGCGGATAAAAACATGTGTAAGGAAAACCATCATAACTAAAGCAATTTTAAAGATATCAAATCAAAATAAAATCTAACGATATAATAACGGTATGCTTTACATATTTTGTTCTCATAATAAATTAAACAGTGAAAAAAGTGTTTATAAAAAATTGCGAAAGTTATTAAAAACGAGACTTTACTTTAAATTAAAACTTTTAGTTCATCAAAAGTAAATAAAGAAAAAGAAACTCAGCTTTGGATATTTTTTCTTATATCGCTTAGTCATTAATCTACTGTAAGAATTATGATCTTGAGAACATTAATCTTTTTACATTCACTTTCTTATATGAATGAAGTACATAGTAAGGAAAAGTATTGCGATCGTGAAAATTTTCGAATTCCATCGGAATACACGCTTTAGGGTTCTCTGAATCCAAATGACCAAGTCCCGCAAAAAGGCCTGTGTGTGTAGCAAGTCTAGCACGAAAACGAAAAGTCGGACAGTAATGGAATTTCATATTTAAGACATCCATACGTCCGAGATGTTACAGAAACTTTTTCATCATAATCAGCGAACAAACATATACACTATGCATTTTGCACTTTTTTTACGATTTTCTCAAAAACGGTTATAACGATTTTGATTGAACTCGCCATATCGATGTAATATTTAATTGGCTTTAATATCATTTAGGTTCCATTCTGATTGAAACAGTCTGACAGGACTCAAATAACGATATTTCAAAATTTTCTTAATTTTTCTAAAGTACCCTTAATATTTTAGATTCAAAACGATTAACTATATCGTATGTTTAGCATTGCTAAGAAACAGGTAAATATATAAGTTGAACGAATTTTATATCCAACTAAACGAGAAATATTTTTTTAATGCAATTTTTTTTTTAGAACTTAAGAACAGTAATATACATGTATAATACACCGTTGGAATGCTAAAGATTTTAGAAAAGAATATTATCTTATACATACCATTGTAAAATTTAACGGAGAGTGATGAAAAGCCGATAAAACAAACTGATTGTCGTAGATAATAATATAATAAAGTATTTAATAAAACAAATGTTAATACAGAAATTAAATTTAATTAATTGTTTAGTAGTCTCACTCATTTTTATCTGTAACTGTATTTGAAAATTCTCTAATCGATTTTAAAAACGGTGTTAAGTGAAAGTCGTGTGTTGCCCGCACCAGATTTTTTTTATTTTGAAATATATACGTTTCTTCGTAATTGAAAAAAATATAAATTACCCCCTGTTTCTGGACATAAGCCGTGCTCTGAACTCCAATAGACCTCAATGCTATAGACTGATATTAAATATTAATATTAATACTCCAGAAAGCTAGTTGCCTTACAGGGTCAGCATCAAAAATTGATGATATGTCATCTTATGTTATCTTATACATACCATTGTAAAAACTAACGGAGAATGATGGAAAGCCGAAAAAACAAACTGTTTGTCGTAGATAATAATATAATAAATTATTTAATAAAACACATTAAAATCCAATTTAAATAATTCTTAGACAATTTATTTTCGTTTATAAATTTATTTAAAAATTGTTGAATTGATATAAATAATGGAGGTAAGTTGAAGTCGTGTGTTGCGAGCACCAGATTTTTCTTTTGTGCTAGACACAAGACTCAGTCTGACACAAGGTTTTGTACTCTTCTATTAAGTCCCAGAATAAAATTTGTTTTTCTCAAATAAGGAAATAAATAATAAAGTTCGACATCTCCACCTTAAAACTCAGATATTTTTTCAGTTGTGTTGCTTTAATGACAAATATTAAACTACAGATAACAGGGACATACATCCCCGATCCGTTTCCAAGGATGGAGGTTTCCCCACCCGATTTATTGCGGTCCTCGGACCAGGATGATAAGTACACAAGTACACCGGCTGTCTAGGGTCCATCAATAAAAGGGATCGGGTAGGAAGAAAAATGAAGTAAATAGACATAAAAGGAGGAAAGGGGGAGAGAGACAAAGTAAAATAAAAATAAAAAATTGGCCGTAGATTAGGAGAAGAGGTACGATAGTATCAGTGGCGAGATGACATTCCTCCGTGAGCTGAGCGTTAAACGCCTCCAGCTTCATTAGCAGGCCGACATTTCTCCCTCCTTCGATATCTTGAGTCCTTTCTGTGTCTTTTTTATGGCCCGATCTCCAGAGGCCAGACAAATACCCACTGCTCTTCCCTCAGCCATTCTTGTTATTTCGAAATTTATATACAGTCATTGCTCCGTATTAGCCGGGGTCGTTGGTACGAGTTCTCCTTTTGGAAACTGACAGGACCGCCTCACTTGACCGATTACTGGAATGTGAGTGCTCCTCCTCCCGTATAGCCGAGCTGGGAACGGATGGAGATTCCCAACGCTTCCAGCAGCGCAGCTAAGTCTATTTAGTTGATTTTCGACCTCGGAGGAAGTTCCTTACGTGATTCATTGATGAAGAAACGTATTTATTTCAAAATAAGAAAATCTGGTGCGGGCAACAAGTTTCTTTCACTCACCTCTGTTGGTGAAATCAATTTAACAACTACTAAATATAGTTAGATTTAAAAAATGTTTAAAGAATTATTTTCAGTTTATTTGTAAATATGTCTTTTGGATTAAATAATATATCAATATATTATTCACTGTCTAAGTTAAATGTATCAAATAAATTATTATATTAAGGATGTATAGTCGACTGTTGAATTTTTTGTAGTTAGAAATGATCGGGAGTCAGTCGGTTTTTTGAAAATTGTAATTGTTCCAACGTTTCGGCTCAAACGTGCGAGCCATCATCAGGGCTACAAACACCAGAACAAAAGAGATACATATCAATATGATGAATGAAAACTTTTTGAATGTAGTGACAATTATAAATTTAATATAAAACAGAAAATATACCAATATACATAAATATTATAGATACAAACATTGATGTGATAAACAATATGATGATGATAAGTATGAAATCAAAACATAGGGGCAAAAAAACCAAAATAAAAAAATGAGCCGAAACGTCGGCAAAATTAAAATATTCAAAAAACGACTAACTCCCGATTATTTCTCACTTAGGCATGCCCAATATTCATACCCAGCTATATGGAAAAGTCAAACTATAAAAAAATGCAAACGCTTTAAAAATGTGTTATTTCGTCTGAATTGAAATTATCCGTTTTATCAATATTTAGTTTATTTAAAAATTTAAGATCCATTTCAAGAATTGATGTGCGTGAAGATTGTGAGTTGAGCTCATTAGATTTTTAAATGAATGAAATACAGTTGCAAATTCGAATATATAAAAAAAAATATACATGATTCTTGTACTTATTCGTTTTTTTTTCTTTTATCTTCTTAATTTTTATGAACGCTTTTTAATTAATATAATACTTTAATTTTTTCTTATTCAAACGACTTTTTTCAGTAATATTGTAATTTGTAATTGAGATCAGGACCCTAATAATAGTCCTACATCACCACATTCGTACAATATATACAAAATAATTAATTTATTAAATAATCATACAGTATATATAATATATTATATATATATATATATATATATACAATAAAAAATTGGTGCGGGAAACACATGACTTTCGCTTACCTCGGTTGTTAAAATCATTTTGATAACTATTAAATAAAGTCAAAGTTGACAAATGTTTAAAGAATGATATTCACTATCGTTGGAAATGAGTATATGTTTTAGATTAAATAGTATAACAATATAAAATATTTATGTACAGTAAATAATTCATTAAGTTAATGCCCTATTCACTTTACATTACCTTCCACTATTTTGTATATAAGATCACATTTTTCTCAAATCTTAAGATTTTCAACGGCGCACACGGAGCAAAATCACCAATTTAGATGGACAAAAGTCATGTCAAAAATGTGGAATTTTTGAGTGCTTGAACTTTTTATTATTACTTGGCAAGACGCTTAATACTAATATTTCCCGGCATACCGTGTTTGCAAATAAATAGTAAATAAGTGCCTAATAACCGGGAGTGGGATTATCTTTATTCCATGGCCATTTATTACGTTCAAGGTGTGTGCAGCGCAAAGTCTTTTTGCTTTTATTTAACAATGGACATTGCTGAGACAGGTAATAAAATATATTTCCTCACTCGTTATTGAATATACATCTTAATCAGAATGTAGAGTTAATTTAGCAATTTTTAAATGTATGCCCTTATTCAATAACGAAAAACTTTACAAACCCCAACTTACCCCAAGGATTTGTTTCATTAACCCTTCTAATCTTTAAATGTTACTAAGAAGTTTTGCGATTTTTTGCGTTTTAGGAGGTACATATTTTTTTTTAGACATCAAATCCGAATCAAATGTTTGGCAATCTATAGTTTGATAAGTTTCTTAAATGATCTAAAATACATCTATTTGCAGGTTTAAGCAACTCCGGGCCATGATTAGATTTTTTGTATCACTTTTTCCATATTCTGGGACTTAGAAGTTTTAGATTTTAGCAAATAAATTTGATGTTTGGCCACTGCGCTCCCCAATCGTGTCTACAAATTAATTAGTTTTTATATATTTTTTTGCATTTGTTCCCGTAATCTAGGACCTCAAAGGATAAATATGGACAAGTTACAGAATTTCGTACACCTAAACCGGTCATATTTTTCACTGTGTGGCGTATTATACACTTACAGGGTGTTTCAGAATTAGGTAGCCAGACTTCAAGTGCGGTTTAAGGATTAAAAAAAAAAGAAAAAAAAATCCTATTGACATGTGTTCGGAAATGCGTAGTTCAGAGGCTAGTTTCGAAATTGTTTAAGTTGTACTGATCATAGAAAAACATGATATTTAGGACTTCAACTAAGTTATTTCCGGACCCAAGGATATTAGGTTTTGTTTGTAGGTTATTGTTGTTTGAAACCAATGTTTATCTTATTAAATGACCCACAACTTTTATTCAAGAGATTTTCTTTGAAATCAATTCCTGAGAAGCTATATGCTGATGGCTAAAAAACATGGATTTTCGAAAATAGCTCCATAACTACCCATTTCCAGATAGATCTCCATAGGACCTTTTTTTTTTATTGTTTTCTTGCCATTAATACAATCCTGAGTATGTCCACTTAACCCTGAAACACACCTTTTATATTAATATTCTTAAACACTGGCTTTTACTCAGCACACAAATTATGTGTGTGATTAAGCCAACCAAGCCGTGTGTTCTAGATGTACATATTTTAAAAGACAGTCAAAGTTAATTTTATTAAATAAATGATTATAATATTAAGATTGTCTACGACCAATTCTTAAATACGCATACCCAATATTTAGCTATATGGGTATATTAAACTATAAAAAATTAGAAACACTTCAAAACATTTTTTTTAAATACCAGGTTTCACTTTATATTTTAAATTGTTTAAGTTTGATATTAATAAGTCACTTATTACTTTCACTTACATATATATATAAACTATATAGTAACGGAAACTATTGCCATCGTGAAAATTTTTCAATTCCAATTTTCAACGGAAAAACACGTTTTGGGTCTCTTGAGTCCAAATGACCAAGTCCAAAAAAAATAAAAAAATCTTTGTGGTAAGTCTAGCTGAAGAACCACATACGAAACAAAACATTCTTAGCTAAGATAAGCTCAGTCTAACTCGAAAACGGTGAGTTGTATTAGATTAAAATTTCATACTTTAGGACCTTATATGCTTGAGATGAGACAGCAACTTTTTCAACAAAAACAACAAACCAAAAAAAGGCATTTTATATCATGCATTTTACATTTTTTTACAATTATCTCAAAACAGGTTCTGACGATTTTGATTAAGCTCGCTTTATTAATATAAAATTTATTGGGATTTATGTTATGTTTGGTGTAGGTATGATTCTTATTGAAATAGTCTTACAGGCTTAAATGCCGATATGATAAAAGTACAAAAATATCTGTTAAGGTAATTTTTTTTTTTTTTAGCATAAGAATAGTTATATAGATATACAATTGCTATGTTTTTTAACAGCTGCTTTTCTAAGACAGCGTTACCTAGAAAAACTAGCTTACTTGATATCTTTCATCGATATATAGACTATATTTAATTAAACCATTGGGTTTCTTTTTTAAAGGTTTCGTGTTTACCAATCCCAGTAGGTTGCATGCAGGGAAACATCAAATTACTAACAGATTTAATTTAGAGCAATTATTATTAAATATAACTATTACATAGATCTTAAACTTAAACTCTGTTTACATAATTTCCAGACCTTTTATTGAGAATACTGAGGATAATATTACAATTAAGCTTGCCATACAATATTACAAATAACGAGATACCTTTGAAACACTTAGTCGGCTGGGGAAGGTGGAATCAGTCTTTGGCGTCACTTCTCGGCTTCATCCTTCAGCTGCACTGACCCCGAGGGACATCTCTTCTTCTTGCGGATGGACCTCCGCTGTTCTCTTACTGGACTTCAACTCTCGTGGTTCGAATAAAACTTACTCCTTCTGAAGGATAGAACTTGACTGCCTCTTCGAATCTTCTTTCTTATCCTCGTCACCTCGGGCGGGGCTGATACGGGAAGTTCAGCCTTTGTCCAGCCTAGTAGCTGGGGTCTAGAATCTTCTTGGGGTATCACGGCTGCCCATGGGAAATATCATGGAGGAGTTACAAGCCTTTTAACTTGTGCCGACAAAGGCTAATAAACATTTACTTCATTAATTTTAAACTTATTTAATAATTAACGATAACTCCCCTCAGTATCCTCAATACATTACAGAATATACAGTTGAAAGCTAACGATTTTAGAAAAAAATGTTGAAAAATGAAGGGAAAGTAAAGTGACGAATAGGGCATAAACGTATGTGATTTTTTAACATTACAAACTTTCACTGTTATATTATTTAATCTAAATATCTAGATTTTAACAACCGAGGTAAGTTAAAGCGTGGATTTCCTGCACTAGGGTACATATACGAGTATATACATTATATATATATATATATATATATATATATATATATATATATATATATATATATATATATATATATATTTGTGTGTGTGTGTGTGTATAATTTAATTTTTTGAAGTACTAAAAATGTATTTGTTTGGTATTAATGTCACTTATTTTTATAAAAATTATAATTATGTTGTTTCCTGCAGTAAATATAAATAAATATTATAAATATTTCTTCAATATGAGATGTAAATAGAACGGATAGTATAACTGACAATACGCATGCGCTATCAAAAGACAGAGGCGCGTACAAGGAAGAGGCGCTGCTCATTGACCCCGGAGAAGATAATACAGCTTGATTATAGGCAGCGGGATGGGCGGATATTTTCCATGTAACTGAATCCCGAATCCCAGTTTTAGGTTTGTAATTGATTGCTTTTCCCCTCTAGTCACGCCGTGCTGGCCATCACGTAGTATCTCTCAGCCTCATCCTTTCTATTATAATTATAATATATACACGTTGTGTTTGTCTTCGGCCATGACCGATCTCTCCCTGTCTGGGATCATTAAACGGAACTTATCTCCGGAGCCTTCAAGGGTGATTCCATTAAAATATGCAAATCTAATATTAGCGGATTCGCGAGGAGATGGATCGATTTTTTTTTTTTAGAAATTGTCCCTCTCCTTTCTATTACTTCATTACGTCTGTTTTTTTGTTTTGTTTTTGTATTTTTTCCCCCTCGGATTGGGGATGGTGTAATACGAAACTGGTCGTTTAAATGGATTATTTATGGCTGTGAGTGAGGGGTTGGAAGGATGTGGGGCTGAGAGGCTACGGGGAGAAGGGATTTGTTCCTGGCGTGGTTCCATTGTGTTAGGACCGCCACCTCGGCTAATGATTGGAGCTACTGTTTCTCCACTTGACTCCAACAATAATGATTAATCTATCAATTGATTGAAGATAAGATTGATTTATCAATTTAGCCGAAGTAATATACTTGAATATTGTATTCAATTGAATATTGTATTTTTTAACTTTTCTATCTTGAAAACTTCTTTTGTCATTTATGTTTTAATTATTTTATTTTTCATTAATTCTCATCATATTAAAGATCAATTATTAACTGGTTTATGATTGGACATGGCTTAGTAATGCCCTGATGATGGCTCACAAGCTTGAGCCGAAATGTCGGCAATATTAAAAATATTTAGAAAAAGGCTGACTCCTTATTATCCCACCTATAATCATATTAAAGATCCTTTATCATTGTAAAGCTTATATTATTCTCAGAAGACTAAATTTCAGAATAAAGAAAATATACATTTTTTTTTTATTCTTTTTGTTTTATATTTAAACTCATTTATTTTCATTTTTTTCAACACAACTATTTTCTGAGGATTGTTTTTATTTTAATTATTTTATTTCATTTGTTTATTTTATTTTGTATTATGTATATATCTATCCATAATTGTAAATATCAGTTAATTATGTTCATTTTGTATGCCGGCCAGACATGTTGTTTATTATAAATTGTACAAATTTATTATTCTCAAGAGACACTGTCCCCGAATAAAATTTACTTTCCATTCTATTCTATTCTAATTAATTGATTAATTGCTTGGTAGCTTGATGTAGAAGTGGTAATAGCAATTCTGATTAAATAATGAGGTGTTTAAAAAACAAATGACCGTGGAATCTAATTCAAGATATCAAAGGACTGTAAATATATTAATAAAATTTAATACTTACAAATACTTAATAATCCCTTTAGGGCATTCTGTTAGTTTGTTTAATCCTAGTCGACGTCTTCAAAATGAGCCTCACTCAATTAAGTTATTTGTTTTACAGAAGAAACATGAGAGTGTCAAATAAATTATCATAATTTTAAGACTTTAATCACATTTTTTAAAAATAAATCACATCTCTGCATCAACTTAAGGTAAGATGTCTTTGGTCAATGCACTGCGCGGCGTAATTAAAAAAAAAAATAGTAGTGAAGATACGATGTTGGAAAGGAAGAAGGGCACTGGATAAAGAGATATTGATGAGGTTTGACAGGAAACTGTTGGGTCAAGTGAACCAGGGAGTGTGGTGTGTCTGAGGTGCCTGTTCTACTGTACTCCTGGATTGGACTTTGTTTGACAGACATTACTGTTGTATAACAGCAGCGAAAATGAGATTCCAACGTAGATCAGTGGGAAAAACTAGGAGGAATCGCATTACGAAAAAGTTTGATATCTAGAACTAAAATATTATAATAGCTGAGCTTCTGTCTGGGATGACAGAATATATCGGAAACGTTCAGATTTAAATGAGGATAGGGATGCAGCATGGCGTATATGAGTTGGTAGAGGATTCCAGAGGGTAGTAGAGCGGACTAAGTTTTATAGTCATGTAAATGAGTTATATGTAATATGGCGTTTTCTTAGAAATGTATCTAAATTATTTTGAAGTAGGTGAAGTCTATCTTTAGTTCTGTTTCTCTAGCTAACTCTCTAACGAGGGTTTCTGTTAAACATCGCTTAGCTGATTATATGCATAGATTCATATCCTAAGGAATCGTACTCCATCGATTCAAATTCTAAATTTAAGGCCAAGTCTTTGAACAGATCCATTGTGTTGGAGAGTGATGAAAATAGTTTTATAGTACTGTAAATGAGTGCTATGTAGTTTTTTTTTTTTTGTTTTTTTTAGAAACAATTCTTTATTGAGCAATATTACAATCTGTCCAATTTAGGACATTTTTAATAGTGATGAAGTACAACATTCATACTACATTCACACGATATATACAAAACAATAAATTTATATAATAATAATACAATATACATATATACAAAACAAAATCAATAAAATATATACAAAAGTCACTCATACCTATATACAATTCACAAGCATACAGCACGTGAGTGGAGAATCTAGCCAATGCTAGAACTCCAATATACATTTTACAAGAGGTCTCAAGGCCACTGCCGTTTCAACCTTCTAGGAGGATGGTAAGGATGTGTGGAGCTGGATAAGGATTGAGCTAGGGGATTAGGGTGGATAAGGTTCTGATGGAATTTAGAGAATTTTAATGGTATCAGGTCTAATATAAATGGAATATTTAGGTCGCGGTGTAAGGTATGGTTGGATACATAATGAGGAGCATTAACTATTGTTCGGAGGACTTTTGATTGGAAGGATTGAATGTGTTTGATGTTAGGAAATTTGGCTGTCCCCCACAGTTCAAGTCCGTAGGTCCAGATAGGTTTCAGTACTGTCTTGTATATTAGCAGTTTGTTCTCGATAGATAATTTAGAATTTTTGTTCAGTAGTCTGTATAATTGTCCAAATCGCCGATTAAGTTCTTGTCGTTTAAGTCTAGTATGCGGGTTCCAAGTTAGTCTTTTGTCCAGAAGGAAGCCAAGATACCGGACTGTGTCGGAGAAGCTATGTAGTTAGTAGTATTTTTATTAGAGATTTTGTTGTCGGAAAGGATTGCACATCCACAAACTGCCCGTCTGTTTTCAGTTCTGGTTTTTATAAGGATTCCATAATAGTCTATAGTTCTAGATGAGGTATCTGTCAACATACGGCTTAGCAAAATATAAGCAAGATGACCTCATGGATTCATATCCTCTGAAATCACACTCCATCGATTCGAATTCTGCAAGGCAAAGGCTTAGGACAGACAGAACCATTGTGTTGGAGACTGATAGAAATATTCCGATAGCTGACCTCGCAATGAGAACCAGTTTTAGTTGCCGACATAGGACAAGAAAAAAAAACAACTTACTAGTGGTTTTGGGAGTGAGTAACAATAGCTGGACTGTTTTTTGCCTGCCCAGGTCCTAATCTCGCCACCGGTTCCTATTGTCGTCGGCCTGTTTGTCAACATCGCCACTACCTGCCCTCCTCCTCCATCGCCAGGGCCACGTTTCAATTATATCACTGTCGGCATCTTAAGGAACCCCATCATTACTTTAAATCATTAATCTGAAAAAACAAAACGTTCACTAACCTCGCAGAATTACCACATTTACTATATTATTTTACTCATATTTAACAAAATCAATTATGAAAAACTAGTGCCCCGTTCATGCTTCAATCAGGTGCAATTTGAATTTAGTGTGATTTATTTTTAATAAAGCACTATTTGACGGTTTTAAAGTTTATCACTTTGGGATTATGAATTCATACTAACGAAAAGAGCACTTAGCAAAAAAGTATTATGTTTGTTATATAACGTCTATTTATTATTATATTTAATCACCGGCAAAAATTAGAAACATAAATTAGTCAATAAATAAAAAGAAATTCAGTTTATTTGTAAATTCTCTTCCGTATTATCCACTCCTTTACCTCAATGACATACCTATCCACTTCCACACCTCAGTAAGAAACCTTCGAGTCATTATTGATCCGAACCTATCTTGGAAGAAACTGATAAAGCCAAAAAATTAATATTTAAAATGTTTCCATACTTCAACAGAAAATCCCATTTGAGCTCTCATAACAAATTAATAATATACAAATCAGTTATTCGCCCGTTAATTACATACGCCTCGCCAGTCTGGAGCTCAACCTGCTTGACTAACTACCAAAAACTTGAAAGAATTTAAAATCTATCAATGCGGATAATTAATAATTACCCCCGCTATACTAAAATACCATCTATGCTCCAGGACTTACAGCTTCCTACAATTAAACATTTTATCCATACTCAAACAGCTTCTTACTTCAGTAAAACACCAGTCTCCAAAAATCCATTAATAAAGGAAATCCGTAACTATAATTAAGCATTTCTAAAACGCTACACTCATAAAAGAACTAAACATGTGTTACTAACTTAAGCTAGTTTATTTTAATTTCTAATTTTATATTATCAACTGTGTTATCTGTTTTTATTAGTAGGTTTTTGTATAATTTTTCCTACAACATTATATAATTACAATTTAATTTTACCACTAATTATAGATTAGATAATTAGATTATAACTACCAAATGAACCAAACATTTGATGATTGTCAAGATGTCTCATCCGTAATCATTTATAAATATTTTGTCAATATGTAAAAATGTAAATAAAGTTTATTTTCTTCTTTCTGTTATATCTTGGAATAATCATATTTTTCAAATCACTCAAAAGTCTATTGCTATCCTAAAGCAATTTCTAAGATTTCGGGACTCTATCCCACCTAAAACCCGTATGTTACTGGTCTCTTCGCTCATTTTCCCCCAGTTTGACTAAGGTTGCCTCGTATGTGGCGGACTGTCTGAGAAATTCGATATGGGACTCAAAAGACTTATGAATTGTTTCATCAGATTCACACGCTCCCATGCTTCTTGAAGGTATACCGAGTTGAATTGGCTCTATCCCTCTTTCAGTCGGCAGTACCTCCTAGGTGTCTGTTTCTTCCGATTTTTCAACAAAAAAAAACTCCTTATATTCTTGATATGCTTACCACCTGTTCCTCTGTCCATTCAGTAAACACTAGATCCCAACCCATAAACTTGTATATACCTTCTCACAGATCTGTCTCCTTCAAAAAATCCTTTGTTATTCGTGCTACACTGTTTTGGAATTCCTTGCCTGTATCCATTCCTAAAGCCTTATCATTATCCACTTTCAAACACCAACTATTTCTCCATCGCCTAAAGTATCAATCTTCCCAAGATATGTAATATTTAAAATCTTTTGATAATAACTATTCATTGTCACAGTATCTGTCTTTTATTGTTAAACTGAAGTCTTAAACGACCAGACAATTATCATGTATATTGTACTTTTCTTGTTATTCTTAGGGGACTACTCGTCCCAGATTAAATTAATTTTCATTTCATTTTATTTGTTTGTTATGTTAAACGGTTCCTTTTTTATTCGGTTTATTGCTATTTTATATTTTAAATAAACTAATCAAAATACATTTTAAAAGTTTAATTTTTTTCAATGCTCCCTACTTTGTTACGAACAAAGTCATCCTTAATGACCTTAATGTTCCGTATAATACTGATTTGGCCCGAGCCAGATAATTCTCCTTCCAGGACAAACTCCATTCCCACTCTAACACATTAGGTTCAATCCTATCTTCCTCTAGAATACCTGCCAATCCTTTGAGGCGTCTGAAAAGAAGATGGCCTCGAGACCTTCTAGTTTAGAATATTTTTATTGTGCTGCCGATGGATAGCTTCTCAATATGTCTTGTTCATGCCTATTTTATTTTAGCAAATTTACTAGATGTATTGTAAAATATAGTTGTAATTATCAATAAATAATTAAAAAAAAAAAGAAAGTTGAATTTAGGTTCCATAGGAGTCCCATTAAGTTTACAATGCAACATCAGTTTTGTAGGCTTATAACAATTTTCCATTTATGTTAACTACTTTCGTGCTATTTGGTACGCAATATATTTTCTGAAATCGTGAGTACTGTATGGAAGAATATACCTTTTACGATAATGTACGGTGGTAACACTGAATCACCATAACCTTCCTCATTACATTACGAATAACATATGTTCATAAGTTTATGGGGTTTTGATAACTTTCTATTAACTTTTCAACGTTATATTATACGTCCATATTGCCAATATCATTTCAGGAATAATTTTCACAAGACTAGATTACACAAAATTTAATTTTCCCTTCAATATAAAAACATAATTGCAATGTATTTTACTTTAAAACCTTCAGGAAAGAAATCCCTAATGATAGTAAAAACTGTATCAATAGCAGACGAGTGGTTTAGAAGAAGGTTTCTTCGCGGAAACCAAGAATCCCGCCATCATTTTTCAGAGAGAAGGTTGAAAAACTATCCATTAGTATAAAATAGGTATCGATTGTTAAAAGTTACATGTAGCCGAAAATCAGAATTTTAAAAACTATGTTTTTTTTAGCGCTCTATAACGCTATTTAGTCACAATCAATCACTTCTTTTAAGGTCCCGCTTGTTCAGGTATTATCTATGCCTTTCTCAAGGGAGGATGTATTTTCGATTAAAATAAATAAATTTCTGCACATTTTCGATAATCTTAGAACTACAAGTTTCTCAAAACTTGAGATTTCAGGGGAAAATCAGTTTTAATTTTTCTCATATTGTTCCATCACTTCGAAAAATTAAAAAAAAAAATTCTTCAGTTCAGAGGACCATAGAGGATTTCTTTTGGCAAAACTCGGTGAGTGACACCTTTCAAAAAGGTTAAAAAAATATTTATTTTTATTTTCATTCATCTACAGGGCGTCTAACAAATCAGCTCAAAGAGATTTCCCGACTTTTCCATATTGTAAGAAGTCTTTTATCTGGCCAAATCTCGGTGAAAATCGACAAAACTAAGAATAATTATAATTAATATGGTATACTAGATTAAAAATATATGTATTGGGTTGTTTCATATGAAATTTTTATAGTTTCTACGAGTACATAAAGGATTTTGCAGGTCTCGGTTGTTTTCTTCCGAATGTTTACATATTTAAAGTAAACAGTTACTAATCCTCTACCTTTGTATTATAAACATTAGCTTCCCAATCAATTACCCACTTTTTAGTATACTTCCAAATATGAACATGGAAACACGCGATTTTCGAGTAATATTTTTGTAAGATTTTAAACTCGGCCATTCAGCAGCTGAGGCCGCTAGAAATATTCGCAAGGCGTTTGGGGAAGGGATTATTAATGAACTGACCATTCGCCGTTGGTTTGCTAAGTTTTCAGCTGGAGATACCGACTTGAAAAACTTGCCTCGAGGAAGACCTCCGTTCGTAATATACAACGATGTCCTCAAACATACAGTAGAAGGAAACTCCTACCCAACAGTTAAAGGACTCTCAGCACAACTAAATGCAAGTGCATCTACCGTTTCCAGACATTTGAAGTGTATTGGGAAAGTAAAAAAGCTCGATACATAGGTACCTCATGATCTCACAGAGCGGCAGCAAGACCCCATGTTTCAAAACATACCGTGCAAAAATTGAAAGAACTGGGCTACCAAGTTCTTCCACACCCACAATATTCTCCCGACTTGTCTCTAACAGATTACCTACCACCAGTTCAGGAATTTAGACAACTTCGTCAAAGAAAAACTTTTTGAAAATGATGATCAAGTGAAAAGTACGTTTTCAGATTTTGTTTCACTTCAAAGCTCAGAGATTTTCAGTTCAAGGATAAAAAAATTGGTGTCACGTTGGGAAAAATGTGTAGAAAAAGAAGGTAAATACTTCGAATAAAATTATCTTGTTTTCATATCGTATTTTTAATAAAAATCCTTTACCTTGAAAACGGACATTTCATGTGACACTACCCAATAGTAATAATTACTTTAAGATAAGATTTAACTATATCTACCAGACACCAGCTGAAATTGTATTTGGTTAAGTTGACTTTCCAATGAATTATAATAAACTTGAATACGTTTGTTAGTAATATTCAATATTTACAAATCTGACAAAAAATTTATTTACAAATTATTTACAATCAATTCATCTATATAAACTTAAAGAGATTTTTTTAATCTCAGCAGCCAAATCTTCTGCTTTCTGAAGAGCTTATCGGAGCAGTTTTGCTTTTTTGCCTCTAATTCATTCACCTGAAGGTTGACTTTTCTTTCTCCACAGCCCTCCTGTCCTATTATGAAATTAAATATTAAACTCGCTTTATGATATTTGCAACATCACAGCAAGTAGGCATATTGGAACTTTTGTCTGAATGAAGAAACAATGTTATTTAGTTACCATTTTCCCTGACCAAAGAACAAATTTCCTGTCTTTTCTCTGAATCTACTAAAAATCGGTTTTTCGTTTAAGAATTACTATCATATTTTTTTTTAAGTCGTTGACTACTGGAAAATAATTTTTGACTCTTCATCTATATTTAGCAGATTTACTTTCCTTACCCGCCTATACTCTTAATGTATTACTTGATACAGTTGTAAATTTCAATAAATAATAATAAAAAAATATCAAAAATCGGTGGAATATAGGTTTAACATAGCTGTTTGCAAGGCAAGACGTTTTCGATTCCCTACGATGCTAAGTAGGGGCTTAGGTGCCAAGTCCGTGTTAACTTCGTATTTCCTCCTCTAAAATTATCTTGCGTTTTTTGTTCTTTCTCCTTAATTGGCGCTCATATATCTGCCACAAATCTTCTTATAAAACACAAATCGCTGGCTAATTCTCCTGACCAGTCACGAAGAAGCTTCATCCGGTTGATTTACGCGGGTTCTGACTTCAGTATAATTCTTCTTGATTGCCGCATTGTTGGGAATGACTAACGGAATCGTTAAACAACATGTCCGTCATTTGCTACCACTTAGGACCTGTTAGGATTTTGAATTGAAATTTTCACACCCTTCATTTTAACCTATAATTGTAAGAGAACAGTGTTGGAATCAAATTATTATTAGGAATGAATTTGATAAATATTTTAAAAAAATATAAAAATCTGGTTTGAGCGATGAACAACTTCAACTTAAATCCCTTCTTGAAATCGAATTTTAAATAAAATTAAATAAAAAAAAAGAAAATTACAATGTGTTTGGAAGGAAACATTAATTTTAGATTAAATAATATTACAGTAGATATAATTATATTACGTTAATTAAATATTTATTTATTGAGAATTATTAGAATCTGTTTCCGAATGAACAATAGTAATACAGATATGAGACCACATTCATACAATATATACAGAAAATAATAATAATAGTCAAATTACATAAAATAGAAAATAAATAAATTCATATATATACAAAAAAAAAAAACTATACAAATCAAAACAACAACCTATAATTGAGATAAATAAAAAGTTGGTAAATAAATATACATCATACAAACAATGGTAACTATATACAATATATACAACTGCTAAGGGGATCCCAGATTGGGCTTTTCCCTCCACTTTTGAAGGAAAAAAGCGGAATCCACGAGATCCCAGCGCCTCTCTCTCAGCCGCATCACTGGTCTTAGCCAGTAGAGACTGAGTCAGGGAATTATATCACGGGCGTAATAATCTTGAAATTTATCGCCCTTAAACACCTTACCTACCTACCTATAATTATATCGAGTCTTCGAGTAAAATACTCTATAATAAATACATAAATACTATTTTTTATATAAAGAGAGGCGTGGTGAATAGAGCCCCACACTACGGATTTCCGAGTCCCAGGTTCGAATCCCAGCTATGAAATATTAATTATTTTAGACGCGAGGGAAACTCATCTAGGACACACCCAGTCTTTAAAATTAGGTACCCGAAAATAGGATCGTGTTCTGGGGCTAAACAACTCCTTACAGGTCCGTTGGCCACATAAACAGTACGAATCTATCGGTATATGTATATACTTTATTCAAGTAATTTTATTTTTATTGAAATACTGTGATAAGGTTAAAATGCTAAAATTTTGCCATCTAAAATCCCTTCAATTTTGTTGTTAAGAAATAACTAAATATTTCCGCTTGTAAGCATTTTCAAAAAATAGGCAGATAACGAGCTAAAGGAAAAACATCAGATATATATTTTTTTTTTTTCAACAGATAAGAATAGTTACATATATATGTATAGTGTACCGTTGGAAAGTATACGCTTTTAGAAAAAATATATCTAACATAAATAGTAGTAGAAGGTAAAAGGTAAAGGTAACATTATTTAATATAAAAAAAAAAAATGTTTCTTTCCAAATATAATGTAATTTTATTTTATTTAAGATAAAATTCGATTTCAAGAAAGTAAGTTGAAGTTTTTTTATGGCGAGCACCAGATTTTTATATTTACTTAAAATATTTATCAAATTTATTCCTAATAATAACAAGGTTCTTACTTAAATAATAATAATAATAGGCTTACTGAACCCACCAGTTCGATGCCGATACCACAAAATCCCGCCTACACAGACCCGTCAAATGTTCAACGTTCAATCCCAAGCCCCTGAGATCAGCCTTAACGCAATCCTCTTTTCGACGCTTCGGCCTACCTTTCGGACGCCTACCAGTCGGATCAGCGAATACCATCTTTCTCGGAATCCGTTCCTCACCTAGCCCAACAACTTTACTCGCCCATTTGAGTCTCCGCGATGTTATCAACTCAATTATATTCACAGGATACAAGTTCCGCAATCCCGCGTTGTGCAACCTTCTAAACTCCCCAGTGGCCTCATCTCTCTTTGGACCAAATATTTTACTTATTACCTTATTTTCGAAAACCTTAAGCCGTTGTTCATCCTTTAAATTAAGCGGCCACGTTTCACTTCTGTAAAGAACCGTCGGAAGAATAATAGTTTTATAAATTCTAACCTTTCAAGTTTTTAGATGGAGGCCGCGAGCTAAGTAACTTAGAAACTGAACAATAACACGCATTTCCCGCCTTTAACCAGGACTTCATTTCTTCCTAGATTTAATTTTTGTTGTTATCATTGAACCTAAATACTTGAATTTCTCTACGTGTTCAAAAGTATGCTCTGATATATCAATATCACCAAGATCGCCACCGTTTCTACTACTAATCATATATTTCGTCTTCTTGGTATTTAATTCGAGTCCTATTTCTTTACCGGTTTTTATTAACACACTTGTATTTAGTTGCATGGTTTCCATGTCTTCACCCAGCAGTACCAGATCATCGGCATACCCAATCACGTTTTCAATTACATATTCTAAAGCTAAATTAAATTCTCTTACTTAAAACTTAAACTTATTCCTAATAATAATTGATGCCAACACTATTCTCTTACAAGTAAGGGTTAAAATGAACAGTGTGCATCTGTATGTTTACTGAGCCCAACACCCTATATGGGTTGTAAGGTGCAGGTTTCATTAAAAAGTATTACTGCTCTGATGTTCAGGCCTTTTTTGATTGGTATTTTCGGGTGGTCTAGGTTTCATTACCACTGGAAGGCGAATAGAATTTCGAAACATCGATTTTACCAATTTAACCGATCCTCACCTGTGATTATAATTATCTGTTCTAAAGAAAAATGGAATAAAATAATGGATATAGACTATTGTCTGTCGAGTCGGGGAGCGCCGTAATTGCAGGGTCCACAAAGAGACTATTAGTTGTCACGCAACTTTTACATAACTGTGGAGAGGGGCAACGACTCTCCACAAGTTTGACCGACAGATGAATAGAAACCACGGATGATTTTATAATTTTTAAATTATAAATTATTTTATTATTATAATTATTTTAAATTATAAAATAGAAAAGAAATGGAAGCAAAAAAAATCTGGTGCAGGCAAATCACGACTTTCTCTTACCCCGGTTGTTAAAACCAGTTTAAGAATATTTAAATAAAGTTAGACTTAAAAAAAAGTTAGAAGAATTGAGACGTTGATTTCTTAAAAGTATTATATCCATTCTAAGAATTTTTACAGGAAGCACAAAAATCTCTATTACTATACTATTTAATCAGCTTATTTGGTTCTTTATGCACTAAAATCAACAATTATATTTTTTTAATATTGTAGAATGAATGAATGAATAACTTTATTTGCTTTCGGGGTAATCCCCATACAAATAGAGCTGGCTACATAAAAAATATATTATACAAAATATACTTCAATAAAGAGTTAGCAAGATACTAATTCATTACATTATAAGCTCTAGTTACAATAAACAATGATAAATTACAATAAAACCTATAACAAAATAACTCAAAGACAATATATGAATGATATAACATTTTCCAATACATAAATATATTATTTTACATAATACGGCGAGACACGATAAATAATCTAATAAAGTTAACAAATACGTTTATTCATTAATTATAAATGATCTGATTTGGCAACATTGCCTGGCATGATAATAAATATTTTTTAATTCATCAATATCATCGGTGGTAAAAAGGGTTATAAAATTTGTACAGTTCATATTTAAGGCCCTAGGGATGTAAAGGGTTTGGTACGGTGCGTATATGGGGCATCGAATGAAAATATGGAATAAGTCCTTTCTTTCGTTTAGATTACATATGGTGCAGTTCTCCTTAGATTTGAAATGGTAATATATATTGTTAAATGTTAATTTGATATTGTAGTTTCCAGAAAGTCTTAGTTGTGCAAATATTTTTATGACAGGGAACGATGCGTTTAATAATAAGTAAGCTTGAGGCTTATGTCTATTGTTATGAATGGATGGATAGAGTGGGTTGTATTTACCGGGGGTGATTAACTTCTGTTTATCTATTGTCTCCATATGATTTGTAAACAGTATCATTGTTTTAATATTGTAGAAGATACAAACTTGAAACGATCTGCACCGAGCTGATAATAGAATGAAACATATTTTATAACAAATTTAGTATATTAGGAAATATGTTAAGAATGGGTTGCCTAAAAAAAACCCTGGACAGACTATTTTTAATTATTTTTTGAAAAATGATTTTTAATTTAATGTTGCAACATCATGATAATAAGAAAACTTTTACCCTGACTTAAAGTATCAAAGGTATAGAATGTGAAGCCGTTGGGTTGCCTAATCTTATCCTGGACAACCTATCGGTTGTCGGATAAGAGCGGGTATGTCGATATCAGTTATCTGTACCGGCTTGATAATTTTTTTTTTTTTTTTTTTTTTTACACTAATAATATTGCTTTATTGGGAAATAATACAATCTACCACTATCTTGGGCAATAAGTATTAGGGCTAAAATAAGTCATTCATACCATATGTACAGAGTAAAAACAAAACAAAACAGACATAACAATAACAAAAAAAAATAAAATAAAGATAATAATAATGCATAAATAACTAAAAAAAATTAAACAAAAATAAATTAAAAAAAAAATATATATATATATATATATATATATATATATATATATATATATATATATATATATTATATATAAACATATAAATATATAAAATAACATAAGATGAAATAAGATAAGTAAACTTAACTAACAAATGAAAATAAAAATAAAATATAAAGTAAATAAAATCTTGGCCACGTTCATACCTATATACATTATGGCTTGATAATAGAAAAAAAAAATTATACCAATATAAGCGTTGTTTTATTGCAAACACATTGATATCGGGTTGCCTCCAAAAAACTTGGTCCTAATCTGGGTTGCCGAATTTTAAAGATTAAATTTTAACGCGATTAGAAATGCCTGACACACAGATCAGAGTTGAGTATAGGGTGTAATAATAAAGGACCCAACATTGTAGCCGCACGTAATTGGACATTGAATATAAGTAAGTTTGATATCCTATATAAAATTACAGGACCTCAACAAATCAGAACTAAAGCTGGTTTGGGACACTTCTTGGCTGATTATTGGGGAAACAAAAATTTACTGTCGAAATACCCGCTTTTACCTGACGACCGATTGTTTGTCCAGGAAAAGATTAGGCAACCCAACGGCTGCACATTCTATACCTTTGATACTTTAAGTCATGGTAAAAGTTTTTTTTATTATCATGATGTTGCAACATTAAATTAAAAATCATTTTCAAAAAATATTTAAAAAAGTCTGTCCAGGATTTTTTTAGGCAACCCATTCTTAACATATTTTCTAAAATACTAAATTTGTTATAAAATATGTTTCATTCTATTATCAGCTCGGTGCAGATCGTTTCAAGTTCGGATATTAGACTAATATATTAATAAAACTATATTAAAGTGATGGAATGTTTTAGTATGATTTGGAACTAATCTAAATACGTATTTAGTACCCTTGAGAATAAAATATGTCAAAATATCAATTTCGTTATAAATGTACTTAAGTACCTTTTGAAATCAACTTCTTCAGTTACGTTGGAAACATGTGTTATAAATATAATAATAGGGTATCACTACGTTTCTATAGCAGCATTGTGTGTTTGCTAAACATCAATTTGTACAGGAATAATGTAGATATCGAGGTTAGCATTAACCAATAGAGTTGCAACGTAGTGAGTACCCTAATGTACGTAAATTTGGATTGTTGTACATTTATAGTTTATGACCTATTCGTATCTTTATGTACTTTTTATATAAGATAATATATTTCCTAAAATATTTACCTTTCGAATGTATGTTGTACCTATATAGTACTATTGTATTGTTCGGAAATAAAAATTTATCTAAAAATACTTTTTCTCATTTCTCCGATAATTGGTTGTCAAATTCGTTCAACTTGTATTTTCGTTTTCATCTATGCTAATAATATAGCATGGCTATTATTTTTTTTTATATCGGCATTTTAGCCCTGTTCGAGAATTTCAATAAAAAAAAAAAACATGATATAAAAATCCATTAAATATTACATTTAGTCCGGTCAATTTAAACATTTAAGGTTACATAAATTCCCACCTAGCTAATCAGTAAGATTGTTTAAAATATGATTGAAAATAATATTTGAAAGTTCCCCATCTTTCCCCTGTATGGAAAATTTCTTATTCAAAGTCAAAGGTCACAAAAATAAGTTTTTCGCGAATTTCAGCAAAACGGTAAGTTTTATCATAAAAACACCTTAGACAAAAATTGTAGATCATAAATTATCTACAAATAATGTTTTGATACTTTTTTTCCTAGGAGCCACAGTTATTGTGTTATAACGGTTCAAAAAGTTGTAATTGACATAATATGCACACGTTTCCACGCCACCGATGATGTAGTGTACTTAGCACGTACTTTTTTTTTTTTTACGTTTTTTTTTTTTTTTTTTTTTTTTTTTTTTTTTTTTTTTTTAACGCGGTTTCCCTCAAGATGCCTGTTTCCCCAGTATGTCTATTTCACGGTTCAGCTGTGATCCTGTTCAATTTGAAACTATTGCAAAATAATGGATGTTACCAGAGGTTAAAAAGATAAAAGCAATTCAAGTTAAAAAAAAAAGTAGTTGAGCTTTTTCTGGTTTTAAGAAGAAAATAGTTTTTTCAGTTGGAGTTCAAGCATTGAATAAAACGGCTAAGTCTACACCTTCACAAAAAACAATAGTTGTATTTGTCAAATTGAATGGCTCTACTGCTGTTGCAATTATCAATACATCAGTATCTTATTTTTTTGACCTTTGGCCTTGAATAAAAAAATCCCATACAGGAAAAGATGGGGAACTTTCAAATTTTATTTTTAATCACATTTTAAACAATCTTACTGATTTTTAGCTTGATGGATATTGGTGTGGCTTTGCTCATGTTTTTTGGTGTAATTTGGCCCGACTAATTCAAATAGCGAATTTATTTAAAATAGAGACATTTTTGAAAAAATCGTAAAAAAGATCTCTAAGTGTAAAGCTGCCTTAAATATCTAATAAATAACTAAGTAAAAAATAAATCAATAAAACCATCAGATAATTTTCGAAACAAGGAATAGGTTCAAGATATAATATGCATTGCGAACGATTAAACCCAATATCTGCCAATAAACATTCTAGTGTCGGCCGAAACGTTAATAAGAAGATCGTGTTAAGTATGACCTCGAAGATTTGGGTTTTAGGCCGATACAATGGTGAGAGGAAAGTAGGCAAAGATTGTTAGCACTGTCGGCAACCGAAAGTTTGGGTTCGTTAAGCCTTGTTATTTTTTATGTTATTAACAAAAAAATTATTTAAAAAAAATGCTTTTACATAATTAAACCAATGGATCTATAACAAGTGCGAGAATGTCGAATAGATTTCATCGATTTATTTTATTGGCTGATTAAATTTATTACAGGAAGTCTTGATTAGGTATGAATAATTTATTTATTTTACTATAACAAACAAAACTGTATCAACGGTGGCTTATTTTCAAAAATATTTATATGCCTTTAATTCATCCTCAATGCTCCTTACTTTATAACGAATAATCTCAACCATAAAGACTTAATATCCTATATGTCTCTAATTTGGTCCGAACCAGGTATCAATCCTTCCATTACAAACACCACTCCAACTCTAACCCACTAGTTTCAATCCTTGCTTGGGAGCTTCCTTTCCCATTCCTGATAATCCTCCGCGGTGTCTGAAAAGAAGATGGCCTCGAGACCTTGTAGTTTAGATTACCTAGTGAAGTGCTGCCACTGGGCATTTTATTTTCATGTCTTTTTCATGTATCTTCTCTGTTAGCTAATTTACTTGATGTATCAACTAATATAGTTGTAAATTTTAATAAATAATAATTTTTTTTTATAATTTTGAAAGTAAACTGAATGAATATTACATAGTGCAATGAATAGCATGAGTATAGTCTCCTTTGGCTTCAAGTATCACCGAAATTCTATTAATTATAGAACACTTTTGTCACTTTATTTATAACATGTTAAAGACGGTGTAATACACATTAACTCAACAAAATGTATTTTGACCTATTATTGATGTTTAAAGGAGCATTTATTGTAATTGCCCATCTCTTCCATTAATGGTTTCAGAGAGCCTGTAGTTTTTTAAAAATATGCCTGAGTTAGGAACACAACTAGTTCAAGGCATTATTCATAGTGGATATTTTTTGTGACTGGTGTAATCGTTAAATATTCTCATCCATAGATTTTCTCAAGCTTTTCATAGTTAGTCAGGCAGGTGAAAAATGGTGAACTCCTCCAATTTGAATCATATTCTAGTAACAAGATATGTCTTTTGTTAAGAATTCAATGGGAATAGCGACTTGAACGTATCCGAAACAAGAAAATGACCTGTCCTTAAAATACTAAAATCGCGCATGCTATTTGAAATAGTATAAATTGTCTATATCGTGTGTTCAAACCCAGAATACGAAACTGTCATTGTCAAATTTTAGAGTTGGTTGAACTACTTTATCAGTGATAGGAGTTCCAAAGTCCTCCACATCCAGATTTTTCTACTTTAAAGCCTATACTATTTATTTTTTCTTTGTCTGTCCAAACACAGATTTTCAGCGAGTTTAATCAATCACTAAGTATGTATGTGAATGTATATTGTGAGTTTTAGGATCAGGAGATCGCTACGAATTAGAAAAAAAAAAGTAATAATAATAATAAATAAAAAATTGAAATCTCACCTATTTTTCTTTTGTTCCTTCGGCTTATCTTATGCTCTGCAGCCTCTTATTAGGATTTTTGTGTGCCATCCATTCTCCTGTTAATATAGGCCTGTTGATGTGGCCTATTGGTGAGTCTGACCAATCTGTAGATGTTAATCAGTACACAAAACTTAGTCTCTATAATACGGTCGCTGCCAAAATGGTAAAACCGTATCCTGGCAAATCTCTGAACAATTGGATATCAGATGAGATGCAGTTTCATCTTCCTTCTTGCAGAATCTGTAAGGTGAGGCCACATTTTATCTATATATAAGTTTGCTAATTTATTTTCTTTATAAAGAAAAAAGAATCATTGAAATCGGTTTCGGAACAGCAGAGGTATAGCGTTTTGAAATTAGCCGTGGTAATTGACTATTTTCTTTTGAATTATTTATTGCTTTTTATATTAGTTAATTGCCATTAAGCAGCTATATAATCAGTCATACTAATATAGTTATTTGGGATTAATAAACCATAGTGTAATAATTTGAAGAGATTTTTTTTTTCAATCTATTATGTTTGACAAGTGCATATCTTAATTTTTGAAGATTTAAAATTACCGATGTGATTTATTATTTTTTCTTTTCGAATTGTTTTATTGCTACTTAAGAATCGAATGGCCTTAATAGAAACTAAAGTTCAAGTGTATTCAGCAAGAAAATGAAAATGAAAAAAAAAATGGCAATCTTCAAATCTCATTAGCTGAGAAAGTGGAGCATATAAAAGGAAATGAACGATTAGCGATTGAAGAGAAACCAGGAACTTCATATGAAGAAATCACATCGTAAGTGAAGAATCGATTTCTAATCATTTATAATCACAATCATTTATTGCTCCAAGGAATCCTGCAAATGGAAGCCCATAGTTTGATAAAATTAAATTGCAAAGGTTGTCAGAGGGGAAATTGTTTAGTAGTTTCACACATGATTTGTGAGATTATAATTAATTGTTTTCTTAATGAAGCCAATTGTATAGGTTATATGTATTGTTGATCAGTTCTCGACTGTTGATAATTTAAGTTATCTACGGGGCTTAAGGTTCAGTCAATAAACAAGCGATTTTATCGGGGCTACGTTTCAAGAAGTTATTGTTCTTATATTCATGACAATTTGAAAAAAAACTAGTGTCTAACGTAGATGTTGTTTATATATTTAACATCACTTTATGCTACTGTGGCTAATCAGACGGTGCTACAGTGTGAGTCCAAATTTCTGCCAGGTTTAAATAGGATAGGGATATTTAACGAGTACCTGACATCGCACAGGCTGGGGACCACCTTCTTACGTACCCTCCAAAGGACGACGTAACTAAGGATTTTTTACACCTACTAAAAAATCCTAGAACCACCTGCGGGTTTAAACCTGCGACCTTTGGCATAGAAGGCTGTTATGCTAGCCACCCAGCTACAGGTGATCCCGTCTAACATAGAGCTTTACGTATACTACAAACATTTTTTTTTCTTTTTTTTTAAAGTATATTCCTTATTTAAATCAAAATACAGACATTTTATAGTGCAGTAGAAGTCACTATCCCACTAAGGCGAGCCTGTGTCTGGGAAGGAGTTCACCTGCGGCAATTCAATAATAGTACAATAACAAACAGTAACACATTACACAGTACGATACAATACAATACTTAAATAATATAACACAATTTTTTTATATAGACACAGTAACACACTACACAGTATGAAACAATATAGTACTTAAGGAATATAAAAAAAAGAATTATAAAGAAACAGTAACACAGTACACAGCATGAAGCAGTAATTGACTAACCTAAAATGCTATAAGGAATTCATATACATATATGCATGATATATAATTAAGGCATACAAATACAAACATAGTAATAGTAATACAAACATTTTGTAACATAGTTATTTTTTTAGTTTACTTACCTATATATGAAATATATAGTAAGGGAAAATATTGCGATCATAAAAAAATTTCGAATTCCAGTTTTCAACGGTAATACACATTTCAGGGTCCTCTGAGTCAAGTAATCAAGTCCCGCAAAAAGGTATGTGTGTCCGTGTCCGTGTCCGTGTGTGTGTGTTGTGTGTGTGTGTGGGTATGGGGGGGGGAGGGGGTAAGTCTAGCACCAAAACGAAAAGACGTACGAAAATGAAATTTCATTCGAGACTACTATACGCACGAGGTGTTAGAGCAACTATTTATTTAAATCAGCTGGCCACAAGATGTACTTTATACCATGCATTTTGCACCTTTTTACGATTTTCTCAAAAAAGCCATAACGAGTTTGATTAAACTCCCTATATCGATGTAAAATTTAATGGGGTTTCATTTTGATTAAAATAGTCTGACAGGACCTGAATGCCTCTAGTATTCTTCCTTTGAACTAACTTCATTTTTTTAGATTTGAATGAATTAACTATATCATGTTTTAGCATTGATAAAAAACGGGTAAATATATAATTTTAGATAATTCGATAAACATCGAAAGGAGAAAAGAGCAAACAAATGTTTGTATGTTATTATTGTGTTTTTGAACACAAAAGCAGCAATAAATAAGTATAATATACCGTTGGAAAGCTTAAGATTTCAGAAAAAAAAATTATTTTATAAAAAAAAATTGTCACAGTTAATGAAGAGTAACGACAAGCCGATAAAACTAACCAATTGATAATAATGTAATAGATTATTTAATAAAACACATGTTTCTATTGAAAATAATCGTAATTAATTCTTTAAGAATTTATTTTCTTCTCTAAATGTTTTTGAAAATTCTTAAATTGATTATAACATTCAAGGTGAGTAAAAGTCGCGTGTTGCGCGCACCAGATTTTTTTAGATTGAACTTTAATTAGTATAAAGAATTTTTTTTTTAGTAATAAATGATGATTTGTTAATGTATCGCGGTGAGTCCTGAAGATAAGGAAGTCCCTCGAAACGTTAAACCCTAATTGCTACTGATGTAAACTTCTGAGGATGCTTTAAGAACCATCTATTTATTATCATGTTTTTTCATTCTATTCTAGCCAGTATAGCATACCTGCTCCGTCGAATTTTTAGTTCACTTCCGGATACCTTTCTCGAGATACCTTGGTATTAAAAGATAATGGCTAATATCCAACATTTAATGATAGACATTATATAATAAACACTTAAGAACTGGATATAATAATTTAATACAATTTCACGAATTTCCTTCATCTTCATATAGAAGGATGGAGGATGGGCCGCTCACCCTCTCAACAATTACCTTCTGCTAATGGTGACCCCCGGAACCTGTTGGCCTGGAAGATGCTCGGCCCGCTATTAACTTTAATTGAAAGGACTGGGGTGAGCTATTGGGCTCGCTTGGAGGAACTGGTTCCGGAGGGATTTTGCATTCTCCTTATGTTTTCAGTAATGGTGGAGCACGTAGGAGCCATGAATCAGTTCGCCTTCTTCCAAACTTCATATTATTTCAAAACGTGTCCGCTCATTCTGACCGCCTAAATCATCAACAGCTTTGTTGCAATCAAGGAGAAAGGCTCCCAATCATGCACCTTATTATTTACTGCATCTTTTACTAGCATTAAAAAAAACACTTTGAAGTAATTAGCAACTCCTATTTGAATGAAATATAACTTATATTATTGGACATCTCGTCCCCAAAGAATAATATACAATAAACAAAGGAAGTCCAATTTGTCTGGCTTCATTTGATACATAATTATTTAGTCAAATAGTAGATTTTTAAAGTTTTTATAACTAAAAGATAAAAAATAAAAACATTTTCGCAACATCAAATGAGTTTAGTTATTTATTATCAAATTCAATATTTATCACATATGTGCGGAAGATTGATTTTTGAGGAGGTGGATATATAATTGGTGATTGAAAGTGGTTAGGGATGACACTATACTGAGGGAGATGGGTGAAGAGTTCCGAAATATGGTAGTACGAATGGTAAAGCACTTTTCAAAGGAAGCTGTTCTATGAGAGGGAAGGTATAGATCATTTTGTTGAGATCTTGTATTTAGGGTGTGCACGGTGTAAGGAGGTCAAAGATATAGGACGGTTTTCTGGCTCGCAATGATTGGAATACTAACATGTCTAGAAGGTATTTTCTTCGGGGTTCGGGATAGAGCCACCTTTGACCAGAATACCAGTGATAGACGTGTGACTGGAGAGGCCATACATAAATCTTATAAACCTCATTAATCTTTTTAGCTTGTAATATGAATACCTATGAAACCCTCTATCATTTAATCGCAGTATGCCCAATCTACTCCTCCATCAGAAACTACCACATACCATACGTAAACAATATTCCAGAAAATCAGTTCCCAACAATATTTATAATAGAAGACCATAAAAAATACAATTATAATAAACAGTAAAAAAGAACACTGTAATAAACAGTAATTGAGTAAACGAAAAGCAATAAAGAATACAAATTCATATATACAAGATATACAATTAAGGCAAGTAACTACAAGATTGAATTGCATAATAAGCAATTATAAAGAAACATAACATAGTACACAGTAAGGAACAGTAATTGGCAAAATCAAAAAGCAATTAAGAATACATATACTTGTATACAGGTTAAATATCAGAATGAGTGACACAGGCATGGCATTGAGGACATCTCTATAGCGATAAGTAATTTGAATTCGATAATTCAGCTATTTTTTCTTCAGCGAGGGACTTCGCCCATATTTTAAAAGTTTAGTAATAATTTAAATGCTTTGGAGGATTCTTGTGAGAAAATTGAAAATTTGGAGGAATATTATTGTAAACAGTAGCAATGGAATAACATGTCTGGTGTGTCGTCCAGGTATGTTTTGGTCTTGACACAGCTAAGCTATAGTAATTTTTTAGTCTTGTAGAAAATCGGTGGTCAATCTTCCCGAATAGCTCATTTCGTCAAAAATACAGCTTATTCATAATTGAGACCCTGTATAATTTTTTTTGCAGACATTAATGAAGGTCCGAGAATATATTAATTAATGGGGGCCCTTTAATATACACCCAAATTACCTTAATGACCTTTCTCTGCACAATCTCAAGCTGAATGAGATGTGCAGCAAGAGGTTTGAAGGAAGAAAAACTCTAAAGACCAACAAGAAAGATGACGCAAAAGGGATAATGAACACTCTCTGTCTTATTTCAAAGTTTGTAGTATACCCACAGGATCTATGTAAGACACTATTTTGTCTCAAATGAAGAAAACAATAAATTATCGAACGTAGTCTAAATGAAATTTCTTCTTTCTAAATATATTTACCAACAATATTTATAATAGAAGACCATAAAAAATTAAACCAAGTATATTGTTATATAATTAATTGCCTAAAAATGAGATCGTTTATTATCAACGAATAAAAACACTATGCTTACATACGAAATATAAATAATGCAGTAAACACAAATTGAAGATATATTCATAAACAATTCTATTATACCTAAAGTAAATATTAGCTTAATATAAATTGTAACTGATGTAGCCAGTCTAACCGAACTTTATCAATGTAATGTAAAATTTTAATCTAAAAAGCCTCATAAATTATAAATTAAAAAGCCTTAGTTTTCCCAACTGAATCCCCCATATACTAGGCGTCCATAATCAAAGTAGGGGAGTATGGGTGAAGACACTAATAGATTTCTCGGGTACTTCTAGGAAAAGAATCACGGAAACGAAGGAGCTGTTTGAGGATAAAGATAGATTTTCTGGTAATTTGGGAAATATTGTTACTCCGTGTCAAGTTCAAACACAGATTTTCTCTGGAGTGTTGGAGGGAATCTTTTGAACCAATAATTGCAATAAAAATTGCCTTATTTCACTGACTGCTTCACTCACAGAGTCCATGAAAGACGTGTCTTAGAATAAGTTATGAATACATGTTTTTCTGTTGGAAAACCTTATAAGATGGGATCCTACATGTATGGAAAGTTAAAGAATAGCCATTAGTAATTACAATCCATGATTAGGCCATAATTCTATTATTTTGGTAGAAAATTAGCTTTTACTCACTTACGTTAGTCTTAACGACTTTGAAATATTGTGGTATCCTCAAGTAAAAGTAACACGTAACAAGTAAAGTAACACAGAGAGACCTTTTTGTGGGACTTGGTTAGTTAGACTCAGGGGATCCTAAAACTACTATTTCCGTTGAAAACTGGATTTCGAAAATTTTTACGATCATAATACTTTCCTACACTACTTTTATATACTATTTTGTATTTCATATATAGGTAAGTGGAAGTTAAAATTCTTGCTCGATTTAAAGAACTACTAATTACCAATGATCTTGAATACCTAAAAACAAGCCAGTACAGCTCTTACAATAATCTGATCTACCAACCTTTCCATCCATAAACCATCCAAGTTATATAACAATCGAAAATATTCCGTTCAACATGATAAAAATAATAATATAGGCCCTCCTATCTAAAAAATATCATATTAAATTTTCTGACAGGAATCATTTCCATAATATCAAACCCCAAGAAAGTTGCACAATATATAATATGAATGAATTCTTATGAAACTCTCTATCATTTACTCGTAGTGTGCCCCATTTAATCCTCAGAACCAGAAACCACTCTCTGTTTACATATTAACAATATCTCAGAAAATCAATTCCAGACAATATTGGTTATTAAAGACACTAAAAAAGTAAACCATATATATTATTATATAATTAAATGCTTAAAATCGAGATTGTTCATTATCAACGATTAAAATAACAAGCGTCTATTGTTATTGATAAGGAGCAGCTAATAAGTTAAAAGTCAACATTCTTGCATACAAAAGTTTATAAGCAGTAAACATAAACAATAATAAGCAAATACTATAGTATCACTAGATGACCTGGCAAACGTTGTTTTACCATATGTTCTGGTCGTGTGTTGCCATAGTTTTGTAATATGAAGGACAGTTCGGATATTGTTCACACACAAAAAAAACAACTAAAATCGCGATTAAAAAATGGGATGGTGGTGGAAGGAGGGAGGTATTTTTTTATGCCAAACAAAGATAAAATATATTCTGTAAAAAAAAAAATGCAGGTTGCAAATATTTAGACAGGCCCATATATATATATATGCATAATGTAATTAAATAGTGACCAAATTATTATGATGACCATAGTTGACATAAAGAAAAAAATATATGTGCTGAAATATGACCTATATTAATTCAATATGGGAAATTTTTATGTATTATTAAAACAAAAATATTTTTAAAACAATTTCAGAATATGATATAAATATTTATTGGATTATAACTTTAAATATTATTAATTTGTTGAAAATTGATTCTAATATTAAATTGTTGTTTGGTTTTTAATTAGTGATTCTGAAGCTATCATAAGGGCATTACTGAGCTATGTCCAAGCATAAACTGTTTATGCTTGGATATAGCTCAGTAATGCCCTGATGATAGCTCACAAGCATGAGCCGAAACGTTGGCAAAATTAAAAATTTTCAAAACATGACTGATTCCTGATTATTCCACCTATAATAGATTCTACAGTCGACCATACATCCTCAATCAAAAGAATAATAAATTTAATTTAGAATGAAAAGATGAGTATCTATCACGGGCTATGTCTGCAACAAATGAATGTTTCGGTCATTATGGGGGAGTTGATTTGTGACAAAATAAGGGGCATTCAGGATTAAGCGAAGGATTTTGGATTGTAAGGACTGTATGCGGGAGAAATTAGATGGTTTCGTAGAGCCCCAAAGCCCATGTCCAAATAGGTCTGATAATAAATAAATAAATGAATTCTTTATTATTCTGGGACATGTCCCTTTAGAATAAAAAATACAGAATGTACAAAATGTGCTTTAGTCTTGGAGTAAATTATATTCATATTAACAAGTTAATAATTACTTATATATAATAGACATATTCTCATGAGAAGAAAACTGAAACATCGAGAAAATAAAAACTTATTTACATATTGACCCTGGATATTTATTAAGTAATTAAATATGTAGGATTTGGAGGTTGAATGAGAGTTGGAGTAACGGATGGAAGGAGGGATAGAATTCCATAGGATTAATGATCGACTGAGAAAGGATCTGTCGAAATGTGCAGTTCGGTGGGCCGTACTGTATAAATCTGAAGGTCTGGAGCGTGTACAAGGAGGATGGACAGAGGACTTGAATTGTAGGAGGTCAAAAATGTATGATGGACGGCGGGATTGGATTACATGGTAAAGGAATGACGGAAGGCAATACTTGCGACGATAGAAAGGGTAAAGCCACTTCAACTTGCCATAAAATTGGGACACGGAGGTGCACCTGGGGACCCCGAAGACAAATCGGACAAAGCAATTAATTAAGCGCTTTATTTTAACCTCAAGATCCCCAGAAACACCATCGTATACCGTACAGCAATAGTCGAAATGTGGAAATATTAGAGAAGTAACGAGGAGTTTTCGGGTTTCATATGGGAATAGGTGACGAAGGGAATACAGCCGCTATAGGTTGAAAATGTACGACGGGAGATTTCGGAAATATGATTTTTGAAGGATGGAGTTTGGTCGAAGGTTACTCCCAGATTTCGGACAGTCTGGTGGAACTTTATAGGATTACTATTTAAATAATAATAATAATGATGATGTTAATGAGTCTTCTGTAATATACTGGAAGTTTTGAACGTTTGTCTAGTAATGTAGAGATTTAAAAATGTATTGTAAATAGGCAAGCCATGCTCTATTTGTATGGAGAATCCCCCAAAGACAAATACATTTATTCTATTTTATTCTATATGAAAAGGCAGGGGGCTGTCATAGGGGAAGACGAAGCGGTGAATGGAGGTTGAAAAGGAGTTGACAAAGTGTAGAGGCTGTGGGAAGAGGAGTGCTATGTGACCTTTGGCTAGCCGATATAAAAGGCAATAAAAGTAGAAAGGTCCGAGAGAGAGGAAGAGTTGATTAATATTCTTGATCAATGTGGCCCTGGCTCCCCGCTCCCGCCCGACAATGCCCATTTCTCAGCCTCTTCTTAACTTATCCTTAGTTACCTTTTAATCATCTCTTTTATTTTTAGCCACTTTCATATCCACTTTGCTCCCTCCATGGGAATCTAAACACACGCTTCTAGTCCGGTTCTGAACATCGCCTCTCCCCTGTACACCTGCTCTCCTCCATCTCTCTCTCTCTCTTGATAGAACTGCAATTTGGGAGGAACGCATTCCGCTAAATGGTGTTCACCTTGGCATTTCTGTTAGACGATTGATATTGAGTTGTATGCAGGTGAAACATTATATGCACCTCTAGGTGCAAAGAATCATCACGTGTCTCTCCTATCACTATTTATTTTTATAATACGTTCATATATATGCAGGGTGACACTCAAAAAAGGCTATTGTAGAAAAAAACAAAATGGCTTTAGTATTTCTTCCTGGCTTGGAAAAACAATAGATCATGGATATGCCCTTATATATATATTTTTTTTTCTTAATTGATTTATTTTCTTTTTATTATTTTTTTTTCTCTGGCGCGACAGGCCGTGTACTCCCTAGGCCGCGTGGTGTAATCTCCAAGGAGAATATACTCACAATTCTCGATGAGATTTATTTATATTTATGTTATAACTTAATATAGTTATTTGAAAACAATAAACCATTGTGTAATAATTTGCAGCGTCTTTAATTTAAAGTAGTAAATATAAATAAATATATAAATTTTTATATAGCTGTTTAATTAAATAATGTGAAAAGCTATAATAATTCAAAGGAAAACGGAATATCACCGCTGCTAATTTTATGATAGTTCTAAACCAATTTTAATAATTATTTTTTTATTTTTTAATTCTGTTTTATTCTATTGCCCTTTACTGATTCTAAAACACTTTAAATATTTTTCTCTATCTTCAAAAACAACTGTATGGACGTATTTCTAAGTAAAATTATAATTTTTTTCTTCTCTTTTTCTTATGATTATTCGCAGTTTTTTTTATTAAAAAACAATTATATATTTTTTTTATCTTCAAAAATAATAGAGTTATTGAATTAAATCTCTTTTAATCGGCCGCCATTTTAAGGATGACCAGCTGATATAAGCGGAGTTACAAGTGTATATACCTATAGGCAGGATTTAAATTTTTGTCATCTTCTAATATTTTTTTTTATTTGTGGTTTTCCGGCTAAAAAACACATAATTTTTTTCTCTATCTTCTAAAATAACTGAATTATTAAATTAAATCACTTTTAATCGGCCACCATTTTAAGAATAACCAGCTGATATCAACGTCTAGGTGTTAGGATCGTCGTTCATGCCCTAACATTTTTGTGGTGAATTTAAAAAAAATGGTTCAGTAGTTCCAGAGGAATGCTACGTACGGCCGACAGCGGACAAATAGATTTTTTAATTTATTATTCGGGTTTTACGTATCTTGAAACGCGATCCCTCAAATTCTTAGAGAGGGTACTTTTTTTTTTTATTTGTGGTCGATTACAAAGGTTCATTATTTAAGAAAATAAAATAAGTAAATGTGAATAATACGATAATGGGCTGGGAAAAAAGTACCTAGTGGTTCACTTCAATTAAATAAACCTAAGGTTAAAATCATTGTTTTTTCTTATAGCTTTTATATGAAAATAAGTAAAATTATTAAAGAAAATATATCTAAAATCCGTAAAATATTTAATGAAATGTTTCATGCAGGAAATAAAAAATCAGAGTCATTTTAACCTAACCTTAAGAGTATTCCAATAATTTAAATGTTTTAAGTAGAGAACATAATTTTCTTTTAATAAGAGTGAGGGCAGTACATCGTAGTTAAATATTTACTTAACAATGCTATATAGAACTAATTAAATGTAAAAAATAAAAGAGCTAATGAAAATAATCAATAATTATAAACCATGCTCTAAAATAACTACAACGCACAAAGAATTGGATATTCCAACAATACATGAATTTATACCCATAAAAACGCGACCATTTTTCACAAAATACCAACTTTCTGAGAAACTCTCATTAAACAAACAAGTAATTATACAAAGGTATCATCTTCTAAATATAGACATAAGAGAACGAAACATATATTATAAAAATTCTAAATTACCAAGTTTTATCTGATGATCTATTACTGTTTGTTATTTTTTTTTAGTAGTTTTATTGGTTTATTTCATTTAATTTGTTTGTTTGTTTATTTTTTCTTAGTTGGGGTTTTAAATTTTTACCAATAATAAAGAATATTTATCTGCGAAAAAAAATTCTATATATTAAGTAGCGCATTGTCAAGGAATTCCTTTTTATATATCATAAATATTTATTCTATATTAATTTAATATCATAAAAAAAAAAAAAAATTATTTCTTGTCAAAAGAAATTTTTGAAATAGAAAAAAAAACTTTATTCTGGGACAAGGTCCCTTGAGAATAACAATTATGAACAAAATAATAAATTAAATAGAATGTAAATAATACATTCTCTACATTAAATAAGTGTTTACATTTTATATATGTATACGTACACAAACACATACATTTCTTTAGTTTTTATTTTTTAGTATAGAATACACAAGACAATTCAAGGTGAGATGAGATGGTGCTCTTGAAGAATTTAAAAAAAAAAAAAAAATCAAATTTTCACTTCATAAATTACAGCTAATAAGTGACAGGAAAATAAACAATTTCAAACTTGCGAAAGATGCTATTTTAATATATTACTGAAATAAAAATAAATTAAATAAAAAAAAATAAAATAAAAAAAAGTAGGACATGAGTGAGATAAAGAGTTAACTTTCAATAGTCTAGTTTAGTGTGAGGGTGTTCAAAAATTTTCACGATCACAATACATTCCCTTACTATATATTTCATATATAAGTAAAGCAAATAAAAAATTTGCTTATTGTTTAATAAACCATGTTTTTTTTTCATTATTATATACATAATTGACTGTTTTGATTCAGATATTACATTTTTTCTCAGTTGGACAATAATAATAATGCTATATGATCACATCCATACAATTTTTACAGAATAAACAATATCAAGTCAAATTGCTTAAAAAAAATGAAATAAAAAACCTTTACAGAAAATTGCTCTATTATTCTCTCGATCAGACTTGTATATTTACTGTACAAATTGTCATACCTAAGGGACATGGCCCCAGTATAATGTTATTATTATTATATTTTAACAAAATATATAAATAAAATAAATACAAGGTGAACAAAAAATGAACACATTCATACTTATATACAATATATTTAATATGCTGGGGAATCCTGGAGGGACAAGGAGAATCCGAGAGATCTCAGCGTCTCTCTCTGAACCGCGTCACTGGCTCAGTGGAAGCTGAGTGAGCACGCCATAGGCAGAACACACCGTACTTGAGAGGAGAATCTGACCAGTATCAGAACTCCAACATAAGTATTTAAAAAATGTTTCGGGGCCACTGACGTTTCAACTATTGAGGTTGGATGGGTGAGTGGAGGGATTGTGGTAGAGCCTTAGTGTGACGAATAAGGTTCTGATGGAATTAGGAAAATATGGATGGAATCGGGTCTAAAATAAATGGAGCAATAAGGTTGTAGTGCAAGTTATATTTGATATACATTATTAGTTTTGTTGTTGTTTTCCACTGGTTATTCACATTCGAATATTTATATCTTATTAAAAGAAATATTAGTGTAATAAAACATCCATTTCGTTAATTTTTATTTTTTCGGTACAAAATATATGAGAGTAATTTAAGGACTATTAGGCGAGACGAGATGGTGATCTAGAAGAAAAATATTTTTTTCAAAAACTCGATTCTTCATTCTATAAATTAGAGCTAATAAGTGACTAATAAATAAAAAGATCTCAAACGTGCGAAGGACGTTATTTTAATATGTTACTGAAATAAAACGAATTGAAATAAAAGTAAAAAAAATGGGGATCGGGCGAGATTAGGAGTTAACTGCTCCCTGTTTCAGGTTTGGGCAGCGTGAATTCCTGTTATTGTTTTGCCACATTAAGGAAACCAAGAACTGGGTCAGGCATAAAAAAAAGGCGACTTTTTGCCACGCTTCGAACGAGCTTTCACCATGATTTCACCAGAAAAAGCTCACAAATTTTTATCTCCTTAAGTGACGTCTAACTGGTCTGGATATTCTGTGATTGAGTGGCCTAGCCGCCGAAGAATCTCCACTAAACGGTTTCTATCCTCTCACAAAAACGCTCTGTTTTCTTCCTAGCCGAATAGAAAATATTATAATATAGAGAGCCCAAATATCGCCCAATTAAGAAATTTTTTTTTTTATAAAATCAGGAAAACTAATCCCGGTGCTTTTTGCCTAAAAATAGCTCTAATCTAGAATGTTATCTAAGAGTTATAATAGTCACACAACTTTCTGTCACCTACATATTTCAGATATTTAAAAAAACAAACATATTTATCAATTAATTTTTATTATGTATGTAATCGGTTTGTAATACATTCATATTTAGGTTCTTTTTAAATGAAAAGAAGATCCATATTTTACACTAAAATAATCCTTTTTTTTTTTCTTATTTCTCTCTCCTACGTTTCGGCCTTTGCCATTTTCAAGGATCCTACTAACACCATCTATTTTAAAATTAAATAATAATAAACATTTAGTTTTTCTGTCAGGGCTAATAAAAGGTATGTAAAATGTATACAGTGTGAAAACTAAATGATGATAATCTTTTAAATTTACAATAGATGGTGTTAGTAGAATCCTTGAAAATGGCCAAGACCGAAACCAAGGAGAGAGAAAAAAGAAATAAAAGGATTGTTGAGTGTAAAATATTCTTTGAAATAGATATTCTTTTTATTTAAAAAGAACCTAAATATATTTATCGATATTTACAACAGTATTAAGAAATACATTAAGTAAGTGTCATAAAAATATAATAAATGTCATGAAATACATGTGGAGACATTTTCCACTGGCAGTACTCAAATAAGAATTTAAAAACAGAAGATCTTCAAAATATTTTTTTTAAAAAGGGTTACGATCAGAGATTTTTTAAAAAATCACTGATTAAAAGGGTGTTGTTGGATGTTGTTTGACCGAACTGAATTTTCAAATTCGGCTTGCCTTTTTCTGAAATTCAACATCAATGACCCTGCCCACACGATAAGATCAGTTTTTTTAAAAAGCCAATCTCAAACGTGTGAAATTATGTAGCTAGGGAAAAGATAGGAACACGTATAAATAATGGTATAATTTTGGATTATAATAAACTTTTTGTCCATAGTTCACCGATTTTATTTCACTAAAACAAAATAATAATAATAAAAAACAATACCAAAAAAAAATATATATATACTGTAATGTAATATATATATTATGCATATCGTACTTTTCGTTAAGATAAACTAAAACTCCCAAAGTGGTCTATTCTAAATCGGTCAGACAGAGCTTTTTAAAAATATAAATGACCTATTCAAATTGCACCCATGTAATGCATATAATATAATATATATATAAAATAATATAATATACTACATTTAATATACTTTTAAACAATAAAATGAAAGATTTTGTTGTTTTCTGTAAAATTTTATAAAGTGGATATTGTACCTTTTTGAAATCAACGTATAAATTGCTTAAGTCTGATCATAAAGAGTTTTTATAGAGTTTACTGGAGAAACGTTTGTAAGCTAAGGTTTTTCCTATTGATGAGCTAAAATAGTTAAATTTGATTTTATCATATAAAATCATTCAGAATTTTTTATTTTAGTTTAATTGTCTTTCCCTATATTTTAAATATCAGAATAATTGCAATTTGTTACTTCAATTTTATAACCAAGACGTAAATGTATTCCTGATTACAGATACTTCAGTAAAAGAACCTTCATGGTTCATTTATTTTATTATGGAGCATAAAATGTAACCCATGGCTATTTATGGTAAGCAAAGCCGAGATTTACATATTTCAGTCAAATTCTCCATGCTTAAGGTATTTTCAACAGTCATAAAATTTGAATTGATTGGGATTTATAGCATTGGAAATCCACCCATAATTAATCGTTGAGTTACCGTTTATAACTCGTACTTCCTTAATTACATATCTGATAGCTTTTGAAAATAGTTGCAAATATAAACAATATGAAGTTTTTTTATGGTAATTATTCTTTTTTTATTCTGGGTCAAGTCCCTAGAAATGAAAAAAAAAAAAAAAAATTATTCTAAAATTTCATATTTTAGCAGAATAATGAACAATGAACAAAAAAAAAATGCTTATGGCCTGTTGGCTATTCATTATATATATATTTGCTATCAAATATTCATTATATCTATAACTCTTTTTAAATTTATACTATATATACCTATATTTTACATTAGAACGAAAGATTGAGATGCGAGTACGTAGTGGAAGAGTTGATGTTTGAAGGAAAAAAGAGAGGTGGATAGAGATTGGCAGCGAATTCCAGAACGATGAGGAGCGAACGAGAAACGATTTGTAAAAGGATTCAGTTTTATTTGATGGGGTATAAATATTGATTGATTGGGTTCTAGTATTTAACGAATGGATATCGGAGCGGAGAGTGAGGAGCTCAGTTATGTAGGAAGGTTTTCTAATTTTTAAGGTTTTGGAATAGGTAAGTACGATGGAAATATTGCCGTCGTACAGAAGGATAATGCCATCTTAAGTTGGTATAATAGACAAAAATAGGTCACGTCTACGGGCACCGAAAATAAATGTTATAAAACAGTTCATAAGATGTTTTAATTTTATTTCTAATTCATCAGTTAGTCCCCCGTACACCAGGCCACCGTAGCCAAAGTTTGGGTAGATAACAGGGAAACAAGTAGCTGACGGGTTTTTAAAGGTAAGGATTCACGAAATCTATAGAGCTTCAGAATAATATAACAGGAAATAAATTTGAACTTACGACTAGAGTCTCAATAAACGTTACTGATAAATAAACGTATCTGTATAAAAAAAATAAATGTATCTGTCTGCTTTATTTGTTGATTTTCCCTGAAAGTAGCATCTATCTACTTGGGATCATTTGGGAATTGGATAGACAGGTAATGTTTGAATAGACGGGATTTAAATGTTGAAAGAGTTTGGGAGTCCTGGATATTAAAAGGAATGCAGTTCCATAGGGATGTGGATCGGATTAAGAATGATCTATCGAAAGCTGTGGATCGATGGGACGTGAAGCATCCGCTACACATGGAATGCGAAATCATACAGAGTTTATTCCGGACTAATTGTTTAAAATTATGGTCCTTTGTTTACGTGTGTAACAGTCATAAAAGTTTAATGTTTTTATGTTGATCGTTTGTCTTTTTGTGCCTTAATTCATTAATTAATGAGATATATTAATAATAATAATAATCTATTCTTGATATACATGTAAAGATTTATAATAAATGTTTACATTTTTTTTACTTTTTCTTCTTTCTTTATATGCATATATGTACATAGACCTTCCATTTCAGGAGTTTAAAATCTTTAACGGTTACTACTCGTACTTAAGTTGAAGAGTTCGCTCAATGAAATCAAAAAGGCAGAAGGAGTGCTATGGTCACGTAAAGCTAAGGACAGAGAAAATCGGAAGATGAAGATGAGCGAACTCTTCAACTTAAGTACTGAGATAAATTAATGTATACATAACTCACTTAAATCCTTTGGATCCGGAACTTTTTATAAAAGGGTTATAAATATCAGGAATTATTTGCGAACAGAGGAATGCCCCCGAGGCGTCGATGTGGGAATACAGTCTGGATTGTACGCACTTCGCCTGGATTATTTATATCCAAGTGTTCAAAGTATGTCGAAGAACTGAAAGATATGGGCACTTAGGCTACGACTGCCTAAGCGCCATCGTTGGAAAGAAGTTTACCGTTAGTGATTTTTAATACTTCATGATTCCTAACTGGAATTTAACGAGCGATTCCCGCGGACTCTGTTCGATGCCACGCGGTTATTATTAAATCAATCCGTTTATTGCCCCGGTTCGTTTCAGCCATTTCATCTTTCGCTAACGAAATTTTTACTAATCGTTGGGGCCCGTAGGGATTTTTATAATTTAAGTGAAGATTTATTAATTCGAGGGACAGTTTTTATTCCTTTATGCTTGCGAGACCCCTCTTGGATCGGGTAAAATTAAATTAAATTGGAAGCTACCGATGCTTTTGACGTTTTGGAATCAATCAAATCCTGATGACATGGTATCAGCTCGACCGATCAAGCGAATATAGTATGTATATTGGAATATATTTAGTTATGCAGATGTTCGATACTACATAAATGTGTATGTGTGTAGACATTTTCCTATATATTAATATTAATGTCAATGTATTTAATTATAATTTTTTTAAACATATTGATATCTACAACTGTATTAAAAAAATAAAGCAATTAAATGTGATGGTGATATACGAAACTGTCATGAAATACATGTAGAGACACTACGCAGTGGCAGCACTATAAAAATATTCTAAACTAGAAATTCTCGTGTCTATCTTCTTTTCAGACGCCTGGGATGATTATCAGGGATTAAAGAGGAAGCAAGGATTGATACTAGTGGATTCGAGTGGAAATTGAGTTTTCATAGAAAGAATGGTACCTTGTTCGGGTTAAGTCAGGAAGATAGGAAGGATTTTAGATTGTAAGGATTGGGTACGAGAAGAATTCGATGGTTTAACATAACCCCATAGCTCTACTCCATAATCCACATCGTTCTTATGATGGTATTATAGATGAGCCTTTTGTAGTAAAGTGGAATGTTTGAGCGTTTATCCGGTAAGTGTTGTAGTAAGCAAAGCGACGGGCAGTTTCTTGTCGTTTCAATCTAGTGGCGGATTCCATGTTGGACGTTTGTCGAGATGGAGTCCTAGGTATCGGATCTGTTCAACAGCGACTAGCGGGGTGTTATTAAAGGATACTAAAGGGCGGGAAGTCATATGTTTACGACGAAGGGTAAAGTTAATTTGGTGGGATTCGTTGGAATTAATTAATTATAATATTAGAAAAGAAAAAAAATGAAAGTATTTACTTATTGGGAATATAAATCATTCGTCGATGATATTTTAAAAAGTTTTCAGTTATCCTTAAAAGCAACATTTTAGTTTTTCGTTCCCAACACTAAGTGAACATGTAGTTGAATGTATTGATGTATTAATGTATAATATATTAAATTTTATGAGACGATAGACACTGCAAGCCAAAGGTTTGAGACCACCTATGGTTTAATATTAAATCATGAATAAGAGAAATGCTTTATTTTATCAAAATTCAACAAACAACAGTGCTGCCCAACTGTATTGGGTTGCTATCACACACAGCGTACTTATAAATCTTGATTAAAATGTGATATTGTCTTAAAAAGTTATAAAATTTACCATACATTTACTTTCTTTATCAATAGCTTTATATGTTATACCTTATAATATGTAATATAATTTAATATTCAAAGAAAAACAGGCAAAAAAAAAAAAAAAATATGAAAATGCACACCTAAAGGACCAACAGTATCAAAGAATCAATAACAAAATTTTAACCTCTAAGAATACCTAAATAAAATATAGGTGTTATAATTATTATTATTGATCAGGAATAAGAAAACAAAATACAAGCAGAAATACAAAACTTTTATGCAAAATGTATTCCCGATCTGCAGGAGAAGTTTCGCGAGGAGTTCGGCAAAAGAAACATTTACTGTCAAAGGGCTCTGGTTTGGAAGCAGGCTATCCCACTAACTACGAAAGTATTTTTTGAAAACTATGGATAGAAAAAGAATCAGCTCTAAAACATGGCAGATAATATAATCCTGGACTCGCTGGGCATCTTGCACCACCATATATATTAAGGCTAGCCTGGATTTTAAAATTTCAACAGATTTCAACATATTAATATGGCTAAATATGCTTATTCGAAAATATATCTCCCTTATGTTTCCAACTTTTCAATTTTGTGCTTGGTCATACACACATACATATAGGTTTTTGGGAAAATTAGTTATATGGTATCATAGGATTGAATTTTCACCCGATTAATACTTCCCCTTGCTTTCTATATGGCCATTTCTATATTCATATAGCTGCAGATTGCCTGTTTTAGTGTCCTTTATACCCTATCGATTTTACTAGCTCAATATGGTCTCTTTTGTCGATTGATACAAGCTAACATAATGATTCAGATATGGAAATTGGAGCATCAAATATGAAGAAATAGATATGAATTACATATCCAATTATTGAATATTACAATATATATTATAAATTAATGCTTGCAAGTAGGTGAATGGAGACGGTAAGGTAGGGATATTAGGAGAAGCAGAAAGGGGATTGGCAAGATAAGCCCTCCATTCATCCAATGGGTGGTCATATAATATCCCTGGGTAGCTCGGACCATTGGTGGTCCAGGAAGGTAATTCCGTAGGGTACCATCCCCTTTCTATTATATATATATTTTATATTATATCTATAATTTTATTTATATTATATAATATATTATTGTTTGATCAGTTCTCGACTGCTGATAATTTTTCTATTGCTCTTAGGTTCAATCGAAAAATAAACAATTTTATTTTCCAACGTTTCGAGAATTCATTGTTCTCATGAATCATACCTTATCAGTGGAAAGACAAAAAACAAACATTAATCGCAATAATTGTAATTGAATGCAATACAATAATTGAAAATACATGTTTTAAATTCAATGACTGAATGAATAATTTAAATTAAAATCAATTTAAATAAAAATAATTAAACAAATTATTAATAATAATGATAAAATAAAATAAAGTAAAAACAAACTGATAATAAATAAATAAAAATAAAATAAGGAAGAGATAAATACGTAGTTTTTAAAGGGATGATGAGTTAGGGATGCTTTATTATATTTAATTTCTGGGAATAGGCTAGTGATAAATTATGTTTGTCGGTCTTTTGGTTAACCCTTTAGCGTCCGTGGAATACTATAGTAGTCTCAGCGCGCCGTAAATTTTTAAAAACACTTATCCCCACAATGTAGGCCGAAACGTCGACACAATCGCAATAAGTATTACTTATGAGTGTGTATTTTATGACCGCACCCAACCATATTTCTGATCTTATAGTAAGGAAAAGTGTTGCGATCTTTAAAATTCAAAAGATAGAATGCGATTTAGAAATAAAATTATTCTCTAATGGTACTAAATTACACATTTGGATTCGTTCCAAATCATACTAAAACATTTCATTTCATAACTTTAATATGATTTTACTAATATGGTACAAAAAAATCTAAGTTTTAATGTGAAAAGGATCAAATTAGCTGGTTTAATAGTAATCAGTGATTTTCGCGCCTCCTGTAAAATTTCCTGGAATATATATATATATAGTACCTTTTGTAAATTAACGTCACAATCAGGAAAAACGGTTTTTTCTTTATTCGTTATTCAGGTTCTACAAATTTTTTTTTTGGGGGGGGGATTTTTTTTTTTTATTTTGGTCGATTAGAAAGGTTTATTATTGAAAATAATTAACCAAAATACAATATCCCGAAAATTAGATATGTATATAAATTCGAAATGGTTAAATTAAAAAAAAAAATAAAAATACAGTCGTTAAGTCAAAAGGTAGTTAAGACAATCGGTAGATCAAAATTTGTCATTAAATTGTTGCAGCGGCCTGAGTTCCCAGGAGTATCATTGTAAAAATACCTTCACGCGACCTCTTCCTCCACTAAAGGTCTCCCGGCGATAAAAAAGATTAAAAAAGGCTCAGAGTCACTTACGGATGTATAATGATTATAATAAAATGAACTTTATATGTCGGCATCAAACTCGCCTCTCCGCCTCGCGTATAACGGGTTCCAATCTTCCATCCCTGCCTTGGAAGTTAAAAATCGTTCCCGCTTCCGAGCGGTGAAAGCACATTATTAGCTATTAGCATGAAAAATATTCAAACACAATACTCATACGTGTATGTATATTTAAGGAATAATAATACAATGTAGATATCCTTAAGTGGAACAAAAAAGTTTATATATACTTATATACTGAAAGTTGATATTTAGGACAACTATAAGCCCGAGATGTTACAAAAACTCTTTCATCAAAATCAGCTGACCGGAAGTACTACTTCATACCATGCATTTTGCACCTTTTACGATTTTCTCAAAAACGGCTCTAGCGATTTTGATCAAACTGGCTATGATGTAAAATTTGAAAAGCTTTAATATGATGTAGGCTTTATTCCGATTGAAAGAGTCTGACAGTTCTTAAATGCCGATATTTTTATTTCCTTCAACTAAAGTACTTTTAATTTTATAGATTTAAAAACAATAGGCACATCAACTTGTCAGCATTGATAAATATCAGCTAAATATGAACGTTGTGCGAGTTTCATAAAAAACTAAAGGAGAAAAGTAAAAAAATATGTTAAGGAAACAGGGCCCTTAACATATTCTAAGTGCTGCCCTCTAGCAGAAAGCATTATTATTAAGAGAACAACGCCATCTAGTGGCAGCCAGAGGCAAGGACTCCCTGCTAAAAATTGCAGGAAATGGCAGGTCTGGAATAGGGTCTGAGACACAAGTTGAGTGAGCACACGTGCCCTCGATATATTGTTTAATGTAAATCAAATGTTTCCAATGAATCTGAATTAACTTTTTATTTAAATTAGCATTAGAAATTTTTAATTTAAGTCTGTTTATTAGTTTTTAAATTGATTTTAACAGTAGAGGTAAGTGAAAGTGGTGTGCACCAGATTTTTTTTTGTTTCTCTTGACGGCTCCCACAAATATGACATTTACGAGACACATGTTAAGCTAAGATTTCCTTTTTAGTGCCTTTTATTTTTTCTCTCGCATCCTTGGTTGGTCTTCGAATGTAGGTTTCTATTCCACCATTGTAAAGCTGATTTCTTTAAAAAGTTTTTCTGAGATCCGGAAATTATAAAATCTAACGATAGAAGAGTTACAACAGCTCTTTAAAATTTCCGTATATTCCTAGATATATTAAAATTTCATTTTCTGCATGACGTTGTGCGGCACCTTTCTTATTTTGGGGGTTCGACTTCTTAACCTTCTGAGAAATTTACTCTTCCTTTATTAGGTACCATTTGTCAATCTGTGCGAGCAAATCAAAAAGATATATTTGATATTATTAATAAAATATTTGGAACTTTCACTTCCGTTATTAATTTTTTTATTTACAGTCTATCCCATCGAAAGGCGTATTTTCGAAAAAGTTTTCGATTTCGAGCTTCGCAAACAAATTTCATTTCATCCAAGCCAAAGGGGTTTCATTATTGGTCAAAATGGGTGTCATGTCAATGCCAGAATAATTGACTCTGTTCTCAGAGACGCAAAGAATAGACAAAAAGATGCAGTTATCGCATTCTTGGATGTGACTGGGGCATTCGACAACATCGGACATGGCCATATTTTGAAATCTTTGGACGCCAGAGTTGTTTCGAACGATTTGAGAAATGCTATAGAAGGCCTATTGTGTGACTACACGATAAAGATTAATCTTGGGATGAGGGAAACCAATTGTATCCATGTTCTGAGGGGAGTACCACAGAGCGGGCCTCTTTCTTCAGCACATTTTAATTTAAGTATAGACTATCTATACAACGAACTTTGTGATCCAGGAGTAACGGAGGAGTATGGCTATAAATTATCTCCTAACCATGACTCGGCTCTACTTACAGGTTTTGCAGATGACCAAGCAGTGACAAGTCATAACATCGAATCTGGGGAGAGAACAATAAACTGCGTCTGTAGAATACTAGGAGAGTTAGGATTGTCTGTAAACGCAAAAAAGAGTTCAGGTATAATCTTGAAGAAGGGGAAGTTTGCGGGATCAAAGTTTTGTTTGGATACGGGAGAGGAAATTCATTCTGTTCTTGATAATGAATACATCAAATATCTGGGATGTCGTTTTACGGGTGAATTGGAATTTGACGAGGAATCCGTCAGTAGGCTGAATCGAGATATGGAAAAGCTCGTTAATAGCAATATCTTAAAGCCAGACCAAAAGATCAACATCGTAAATACATATGTTCTTCCTTCCATTATATACTTATTGCAGACAGCACCGCTGACAAAACTGCCCACCTCTACTTGAAGTGATTGACGTTATAATTCGAAGATGCATAAAGGCTATCTAATCTAATAAGGATTGCCAGCCAACTCCTGCTCCCCTATACTATACTAGCCACGAAGATACAGAGTTCTGGGGCTTTTGCGATGTCTATGGGAAGCTCCTCTTCAGCATTGGGCGATTTCCCAAAGATTGGCCGGAGTAACAGACGCCCTGTTTCAAACTATTTTTAACTTAACGGAGGAGATCCACGAGTGCACCGAACTATTGCAGATTGAAGGAAATACTATGGATGCCCCTCTCACGGTAAAGAAAGTAAGACAATTCTTAAGAGAAAAGTCTTTCGAGGAATGGATGCAATGCAAGTGGTCCATTTCAAAGCAAGCCCATGCGGTAATAGGTTTATGTTTGATCGAAGGATCCTTACAGGATCGGAGTGGACCAACGCACTTGAAATGAACATAAACTACGCACCGCTTCGTGGAATCCCGGGATCGAGGTGCCAGGTTAATGAAGCAGTTGGACCCCTCTGCCGCAGATGCGGTCGAGAGTCAGAAACCCCTGCACATGTGTTGGGTAAATGTCCACATAACATGCTTCTGGTTACTCGCCGGCACAACCGCATAAAGAAGGAGATATCAGAACTGTTGGAAAAGAAAAAATACAAATGTTTCCAAGAGGTGTTTTGCCTTGATACAGAGAGATCAACTAGATTTGTTGACATCTTGGCATTTAGTACCACAGAAAAGGAAGCATTGATAGTGGATCCCACTATCAGATACGAGCAAATGACAGGAAACAAGGCAAAAGAATTCAAGAGGAGAAGGAAAGGATTTACTCGAAATGTATCCCTTATCTACAAGAAAAAATTCGCGAGAAGTTTGGCAAAAAAAAATTTTCAGGACTTTCGTTCGGAAGCAGAGGGACCATCCCAGTAGATACTGGATCATTTTTGGAGAGGTATGGACTCGAAAGAAAACAGTTACAAAACGTGGCGGAGAACATAATCCTGGACTCACTGGGAATCCTGCATCACCATATATATATATATATATTGAGGCTAGACTCGATTTGTCCAAGAGGCCCATCGATGTGTACAAGTGTTTCATTTTCGCAGAATCTCCCTCTATTTGTCCTTAAAAATTGTCTTCAGGATTTATGCGGTATGCTGTGTACGCAAAGCAACTATAATCTTTTTATATAACGTTTCGAAGTATTTTTTGCCTTATCTTCAGATTAACAATAAAATCAAAAACAATTCAATAGAGTTACATCTACAACAAAAAGGAATAATATTTAAAATTTTCAATTCAATAGTTGACAATATCATATCAAAAAATATGTTTCTAAAATATCTACATATTAAATTGTACTTCCAAAATTTTATTTTACATATAGCACAAATACAGATCATTTGTAGTATAAACATTTCACTTATACGCATCATTTATATATTAATAATTTCGTCATATAATTGTTAAACATTATTATACTTCACCGTCACAGATCTAGAATTTCTTTAACATTTACCATACTATTTACCTATAAGTATGAAGTGGACTGGAGGTTACCTCTAATCTCACTCCATTCTTATAATTGTTACTGTTTATCTATATTAACAACAAATATATATCCATGTTATAGATCATAAAATATATTTTTTTACAAAATCGAATCAGAAATTCAACTTATTTATGATAGCTGCATAAATTTGACTTTTTAAAAAAATATATTTTGTAATTCACTGTATTTTTTAAATTGTTGGCTATATAAATTGATTCAAGTATTTTTCCGTTTTCAGTTTTTTGTTCAGTATTAAGCACTTGTAGGTTTTCAAAATTAAAATAATATTTATTAAATATGCCATAGCTAGTTAATAAATATTATTAACCATAGTTAGAGAGCGCTGTATGATTTATATTTTTAATATTTTCAATTAAAAATATGTTTTTTTATTCTAGTTTTTATCATTTTAGATGTTTCCTCTATGTGAAAAAAATTTATATATATATATATATATATATATATATATATATATATATATATATATATATATATTTGAGTTTTTATCCGTATACGAAACGTACATGATATAAAGCTCATTAAATTTTGCATCGATATAGCGAGTTTAATCAAAATCGTTTAAGTCGTTTTGGAGAAAATCGAAAAGTGCAGAGTTCCAATCGCAATACTTTCCCTTACAATATACTATATATTTTGGCAAGTTAAAGTAATATTCCTTTATGTAATATACGTTTTGTCAATTATAGTATTTGGATGGTCAAAAAATACTATTATTAGCAATATAAGATCATTAACTATTATAAAGATTATTTATCGCTCAGTGTTTGAATGTTGCCTTGAAGCTTTCAAAACTACAAAGAGCTGTTCCTTGTACTCAATCATTCCAAGACTAAGGTTCAGTCATAGAGTCCCTTTGCTTTTCTTTTTCTTCTTCTTTGTCCGTTTATGGTCCAATTGCTATTGTTTGGAGATTTTTCTAGAAGAGTTGGGACACGATTCATTCTTTTCTCGCTTGATGATCCTCGTCTCTGGTTGGTTAGGCATCGAGTAGTAGTTAGTGCTGTGTGTTAATGTTTTTCATATAAAATTATGTAAATTTTATAGATAAAACTAAGATAGTAGTTCAATTGTTTTATACGCTTCATCTTTGGATATTCTAAAACAGTCACCTGATTTTTATGAGGGTTGAATTCGCTTCACCCTTTCTACTGTCGTACTGAGCTGTATTTTGTTCAATATATATATTTCAGGAAAATAATTAAAATGGTAAAATTAAAGTAGCTTGCATTTAAGTAAAAAATAAATTCTAGCTTTGTTTAATAGGCTAGGTACTAACTTAGCATTCTTCATCGTCATTATCATCGATTTGCGTAGAAAAAAATTCCAGACCTTCTTTAGTTAAAGAATGTTTTTATATCTTGCTTTTCAGTTTTATAATACTAAGATAAGGATCTCATAATAATAAAAGTCGTTTAAGCACATCCTCATTGCATGCCGTCCTAGAAATCTTCCGAAAAAACCTCTTCCTATATTGGGGAAAGTGTTTGTTCCTAGATTCTGCAGCCTCCTCAAATAATTGGCCCATTGGCAACACTACTTGTAGGGGCTATGTATGTCACTTGAAGAGAGGGTTAAAATTTTGTGGACTGTGGTTGACATTGGTACTAGGAAATATAATATTTTGCTGTATTCATGGTATAATTTGAAATTTTTTTTAAGGTCTATCTCGAAACCTGAAGATAATACTTAAGTTAAATTAAATTTTAGACATATTAATTAATGAGAGATCCAAGCCTGTAATGGAAGTCGCCCCTCTGGTTTATTAAAAAAAAAATTTTTTGTCTATTCAATCACTTCATTTCTAATAACTTTCCTTATAATTCCAACTAAATATTCATATTTTTATTCAAAATCTGTGCAAAGGAGCTTTATTAAGTTATTTTTTGCTTTTATAAGCTTTGTTTTTAAATGAAATTTGTGTACACGACTTTCTTTACTTTAATTCATATTTTAAGTTTTTAAATCATTAATATTAACTATATTTGAAAAATTTACGTTAACTTTTACTATTGGGTTGTTTTACATAAAATGTCCGTTTTTATAGTTTCTGAAATACATAAAGGATTTTGCAGGTCTCTGTTGTTTTCTTTCGAATGTTTACATATTTAAAGTAAACAGTTACTAATCCTCTACCTTTGTATTATAAACATTAGCTTCCCAATCAATTACCCACTTTTTAGTATACCTCCAAATATGAACATGGAAACACGCGATTTTCGAGTAATATTTTTGTACGAGTTTAAACTCGGCCATTTAGCAGCTGAAGCCACTAGAAATATTTGCAAGGCGTTTGGGGAAGGGAGTGTTAATGAACGGATATTCGCCGTTGGTTTGCTAAGTTTTCAGCTGGCGATACCGACTTGGAAAACTTGCACCTAGGAAGACCTCCGTCCGTAATAGAAAACGATGTCCTCAAACATACAGTAGAAGGAAACCCCTACCAAACATTTAAAGGACTCTCAGCACTATTAAATGCAAGTGCATCTACCGTTTCCAGACATTTAAAGTGTATTGGGAAAGTAAAAAAGCTCGATACATGGGTACCTCATGATCTCATTGACCGGCAGCAAGACCCCATGTTTCAAAACATACCGTGCAAAAACTGAAAGAACTGGGCTACGAAGTTCTTCCGCATCCACCATATTCTCCCGACTTGTCTCCAACAGATTACCACCTGTTCAGGAATTTAGACAACTTCGTCAAAGGAAAACTTTTTGAAAATGATGATCAAGTGAAAAGTGCGTTTTCAGATTTTGTTTCGCTTTAAAGCTCAGAGTTTTTCAGTTCGGGGATAAAAAAGTTGTTACGTTGGGAAAAATGTGTAGAAAAAGAAGGTAAATACTTCGAATAAAATTATCTTGTTTTCGTATCGTATTTTTAATAAAAATCCTTTACTTTGAAAACGGACATTTCATCTGACACAACCCAATATAAACAATTTTTGAATAATTGGACAGTAGTATTATAAACATTAATATTTAAATATATGTACAAAAATACAAGGTTTGTATTAGTTGTTATCGTATACATTTACTAATGTGCTAACCAATGCTCCGATGCTGTCCGAAATCTAAATATTTTAAGTAATTTTTTTTATATTTAAATATTTATTTATTGAGATATATTACAATTTATTTCAAAATGAACAATAGTAATAGTGATATGAGACCAGTAAGTAAATTAATAATTAAATATATAACTCTAATTAAAAAAAAAAAATGAAAATATTTCTATTTCTTTCTCCTTTAGTTCATTATTAATTAATTTAATGAACTGTAGGCACGCATTGTTGATTAATAATACAACGAGTATTACAATATTTAAAATAAACGAACATACGAGGAAAATGTTTTGAATATTCGACATTTAAGCTCTGTTGGAAAGGAGTTTAAAAATCTAAATGATATGAAAATGTTAAATAGTTGACAAGTCCTAATGGTTTTAATCATGGTTGCTGAATGAACGAATTCTAATAATTAATTGGATATATGGAATAATAAAGTCTTTTTGAATAGACATTGGACATTATTATTTTTTATTGATCATATTACATTCATTATAATTATTATTTATAAACTTTGTAAATTTAGCCATAAATGAATCAGAATATGTAGTAAATACTAACATCTTGGAACTGTGGAAAAAAAAAAAGAAGAAAAGCTTTATACCGTGACTGACGCTGTGGTGGGGATATAGACGTAATATCAACTAGTATAAAATGGTGTCCTTCTATCATTGTACGAGGTGGATTTTAGTTCCCTGATTTTCAAGAAAAATTATTGGTTTTCCGTTTAAAACATAATAATTTAATTATAATTCATTACAATAATTCAATGATTAACGTCCTTGGACTAAGACTGAATCCATAGATATATAAATAGTGAATAGATAAAGTATTAGCACACCTATATTTTTTTATATAGTCCTTTGAATATTTAAAAATAGATGAAGTTTAGTGTTTTTAACCTAAGCTGTAGTATTTTTTTAATGTATGGGGCTATCCCCATACTAAAGGAGTTGTGGAATACAGTTCACATATCACAAATGCGAAAATAAAAACAACTTAAAACTATTTTAAACAACATAAATATAGGATGAAGAATTTGAAGTAATCGTTTAACAAAAAATGAATATTTAAAAATTAATAACGTAGTATAATTTAGGTTAATGAAAAACAAATAAACAGACTAATTTCACTTCACGTTTTGACTAATATTAATGATGTATATTAACGATAATGTTTGACTAACATTATACCCAGAAAATCTATATCAGGTTTATTTTTACCGGTTAATATAAATTTAGACTGCCCACTGCGTAATAAAAAATATCAATTTATTGCTCTACTTTATTATTTCTTTACAGATTCTCCAAAATTTAATTTATGTCCTCATTAATATATTTATATTTAGTGATTCCTGAGGTCTCTATACATTGGGCATTATATCAAAAAGTCATAATGGTTTTCCGATTTTTGTAAATTGCATACAGTGCAAGTTTCTTCTAACCTCAAGTTTTTAGGATATTCCTTCACTATACATATAGTAACTAGTCTAGTTAACATGGCTAACCTAACCTGGCTCACTATGGCTACTTGATTTTTTTTACTTTCACTTACCTCTTTATGAAATATATAGTAAGGGAAAGTATTGCGATCATAAAAATTTTCGAATTCCAGTTTTCGACGGAAATACACTTTTTAGGGTCTCCTGTGTTCAAATGACCAAGTGTAGCAAAAAGGACTGTGAGTTTGTGTGGTAACTACTGGGCGAAAACGAAAAGTCCTATGGAACTGGAATTTCATATTTAAGACAATTATACAGATGTTACAGAATCTTTTTCATCAAAATCAGCTGAACGAAAGATCTACTTTACACCATGCATTTAGCATCTTTTTACGATTTTCTTAAAAACGGCTCTAACGATTTTGATTAAACTCCCTATTTCGATGTAAAATTTAATGAGCTTTAATATCAAGTATGTTTCATTCTGATTCAAATAGTACGACAGGGCGTAAATGCCGATATTTTTAATTACCTTTAATTCTGTAGGTTCTATAAAAATAACTTCTTGTTATCAATCTTGTTAGCATTGATAATTAACAGCTAAATATGCAAGTTGAGCGAATTTGATAAACAAGGAAAGGAGGAAACTGAAAAAAAAATTTTTTAATGCAATTTTTTTTTTTGAACCTAAGAACAGTAATATAGATGTATAATATACCGTTGGATAGCTAAAGAATTTAGAAAAAATATTATCTTATACACAACCTTGTAAAAGTTAATAAAGAGTGATGAAAAGCCGATCAAATTAACTGATTATTATTTTAGATAATATTATAATACATTTTTTAATAAAACACATGTTTCTATTGAAATTAAATTGAATTAATTCTTTATTAGTTTTACTCACTTTTATCTTTTACTGTATTTGAAAATTCTTTAATCGATTTTAACAACGGTGGTAAGTAAAAGTCGTGTGTTGCCCAGATTTTTTTAAAATTCAGGTGTTCTTCACCTTGGAGAAATCTGCTAATGTTTCTGAACTCCTCAGTATTGTATTTGGAGTTATGCGATGCGTTATTACCGATAATCATTAACCAGGCAATTAATTTTAAATCTATGATTGTGTCTCTGAGATGTCGTTGGGCTTCTTCATTTCTAGTTTTGTTCTTTTAAAATTTACTCTAAAGTGGGATAAAGGTCAACGGAAACTATAAAGTGGGTACCCATAGATTAGAGAAACACCCTGACTGTTGAGCTTGATCGCGGTCAATTCACCTTCTTGCACATCCGATAGGCTAGCAACAACACGGATTCGTCATGTGTACGGAACTCAAGATCCTAATAGTTCACGATGGTGTTTTTTTTTTTTTATCTTTAACTGGTGAGGTGAAATTCATAGTGAAAATTGGTGAAGTGAAGTCTCTCAGACCATAGAGACCTTATTTTTTTTTTTAAATCTGGAAACATCTAATATTGTTTATTCTTGTAAAAGACGTTAATTCATCCTATTTTCAATAGATACCATACGAAAGGATGGTTATAAAATTGAATAAAATCCTGATATTATTAAATACATTTTACTAATACTTATTTTTTTTGTTAATGTTATATTCTAAGTAATGAAAACATTTGTAAAATAATATATCAACAAGTCCTTATCTTAAAGTTTATTATATTTAATGAATGGAAAATGATTAAATGAAAGCTTCATATTGTAAAGAAATTATGCACAGCTAAAATTAGGCTCAGATTTTACAATAGGAAACCGAACATTGCCCACAAATATTTTGTTCACATTTAATACAAACTATAGATGAATTCCTATTCTTGTTTCTTGGACAAAAATAACATCTCCTTTTCTTCGGAGGAGTCTCCTGACTATATGTGTTTACATTCTTCTTTTGTTTTTTTCCTCCTAATAATGATTGACCTTTAACCGAAGCTCCCGAAGAAGTCCGGGATTTTCCTTTAACAAGAATGATCCCAGCATTTAAAAAAAATTGAAAAGGTGCTTAAAATAACACGATCACGAGACATTTCTTTCGATAAATTGAAAAACATACTTTCAATAAACCGACTAAAAAATGATGCCAGATTACAGTAATTTCGAGATAGGAAATGTCAGGTTTTCACCAGCTGATCGGATCGGGAGAATGGGATTCACAGATCAGAGGCCCTGGGGTCCTGTAGACCCCACCTCACCAGTTAAAAGTTAAGTATACCCGTATATTTTATTGCTAAATTATTTAAATCGAGAATAAACCGAACTGGTTAAATTGAGATAATAACTTCATTATTATCATCCGGCTATTGTATTCGAAGAGAAAATAAAAGGTTTTTTAACCGTTATCCATTAATTTAATAAATTAAGCCAAAAGAACTGTCTGAGCCTCTGAAGATGACGTTTTAATGATTTCTTGCAAGTCGTTGGAGTACGTGTATCAGATACAGCCCATTGTTTAGGATTTTATATTACGAAGCTCTTCAAACGGTTTAGCGTGTTATTATGTTTTTTTTCTTACAGATTCTGCTTAAGATCAATTGTCTTAACAATTTTGGTTTATTGTTTTCAATGGCGAACCTTTGTAATCGATTAATAATATATTAATATAAGTAAATGTTAGAACATTCTCGTCTTAACGATAATTAATTTATTAGAAATTTTAGATTTTCTTGCTATCTTTAAAATTTGTTTTCTAACGTATCGAAGTTTTTATTCGCTGTTTATTATTTGTAATGCAATAATTTTATAGTGTAATATGTAATAGTGAAATGAGTGGAAATGTATTTAAAAAGTATGTTATAAGTGTTATAATTATGCTGTTCCTTTTTAAAACATTGACGTTTTATTACAATAAGTAAAAAAAGAAGAATTCGAACGAATATAAATGACCTATACTAGAATAATATAGAAGGTATATATAAAAATAGAATTTTAATTAAAAAAATATAGTGAAATATTGTTAAGAATTCTTAAATTATTTTAATCTTATTTTTATATTTATCGTGGTTTTAGTTCTAAGAAAAACTTCGAAACGTTAGAAATCCAATTTTAAATATCTTTAGAAAATACATTATTTATAATAAATTAATTGTTGTTAGGAAGTGAATGTTCTAACATTTATTTAAAAAAAAATTATATTAATAAACATTAAACACTTCATTATATTGATTTTAATATCAATAATATAATTTTAACAATTTATTTTTGCAACGTTTCGAGAATTTATTTTTCTCATAATCATGCCATGGTACTGTCCACGTTGAAGAAAAAAATGGGATTTTATGAAGAAATTAGATCAGCACACAGTACCCAGGCATGATTATGAGAACAATAAATTCTAGAAACGTTGCAAAAATTAAATTGTTTATTTATTGACTAAACTAAGAACAGTGAAAACTTAAATTATCAACTGTCAGAACTGACCAAGCAATATATATATTATATGAATTTTATTTTATTTTTATATAATTCGACTTTATCATTGATTGTTATAAATACTGTATGAATGTGGTCTTATATCACTATTACTATTATTCATTTTGAAACAAATTGTAATATATCTCAATAAAATAGAAAACTTAAAAAAAAAATCACTCAAGACAATCGAAATATTAGATGAATAATTATCAATCAAGATAAATTAAGGTGATTTATTTCAGCATTGATTATCATCATAAACGTCCAAAGTAACCCTGGATGTTCATTTTGTGATTTTATTTATTTTAAATTATTTTTTTAAATATTTAAGGGAGCAGCGAGGTTGGGTGGATAAAGCACAAGTCAACTGTTCTACAGGCCCCGGGTTCGAATCCCGGCTGTGGCATTATGATATATTATTCTATTATTTCAATCATGGGGCGAACCTGGCATACGAAGGTCCTCATGTGGCATCCCAGCCTCTATAAAGTTGGTACCCATAATCTGGTGAAAAAACCTGGAAGCTGAGCATGATCCAGGATTAATAACCTCATTCCACGGCCGTGGCTTATAAACAGTACGAATCTCTACAACCCAAGACCTTCCATGGGTTGTATAGCTACAGATTGTTTTCTTCCTTTTTTTTTTTTTTTTTTTTTTTTTTTTTTTTTTTTTTTTTTTTTTTTTTTTTTTTTTTTTTTTTTTTTTTTTTTACACTTCAAAATTAACAGTTTGTGGAAGAAATAAATCGAGACCAAAACAGTAATCTATATACGAATTTCGAGCCCTTTGAAACCATGAAATTTTTACTTAAATTTACTTTTATATTATTCTGCCTGGAAGAAAACTTCATAATTTATCTTTATTATATCTTCATATTTATATAATTATTTTCTCAATTTAAAAGTTGATTTACAAAAGGTACTAAAGAACATTTTTTTAGAAATTGATATGTTCACAAATTAAGTGGGTACCCGAAAACCCCAGCGTCTAAGCCATAATCACATGATTGCACGGCCGTTGGCCTAAAAACAGTTCGAATGTCTATATGTACTGGACCCAAGACTTTCATGGACTGTAGAGGTTCAGGATTTTGTTTTTTTTATCTATATTTTTTTTAGGGAACTCTTATTACCATTATATACAATAATATATAATAATATATATATATATATATATATATATATATATTATCAATTATATTAATGTATTATTTCATATAAATTTATATAAAACCGTCTAATATTCTATCACATTCCATTCTCTTCATTCCACATGTACCACATCTTATTTCTCTCTCACATTCAGTAAAGTTTTGATAAGAATTGAATGAATCTAAATTTGTGACGATATGATATTTTTTTTTTCGGTACTAATCGGTTAGACGGAGCACATCAAATTCACTTATGCAAAATCCATCAAATTATTGATTATCTTCTACATGTTTCCTCATTAGTATAGTGTTTACAACACCCGCATCAATATTTATACATTAAAACATATTTATTAATATAGAAGAACAAAAAACTAAACAGCTCAATAGTTTTTCACAAAAAAAAATATGTTTGAGATTTTCAAAAAAATATATATTTAAAAAAAATATTTTATTGAAATTTACAACAGTATACTATAGTACATCAAGTAAATGTGCTGAAAAATATAGTTTACATGAAAAATATGAAGAGAAACTGCCCATTGGCAACACTCTAGTAATAAATCTAAACATGAAGGTCTCGAGGCCATCTTCTTTTCAGACGTCTCGGTGGATTATCAGGAATTGAAGAGGAAGCAAGGATTGAAAGTAGTGGATTAGAATGGGAATGGAGTTTGTCATGGAAGGAATGATACCTGGCACTGGCCAAATCAGCTACATATGAAACATAGAGGTCTTTATGAATGATTTTATTCGTGACAAAGTAAAGAGCGGTTTTACGAAGGTTTTTGGATTGTTTAGGATTGGGATACGGGAAGAATTGGATTGTTTTGTAGAGCCTCAAAGCTCAACTTCAGATAGGCCTTATGATTGTCATGTAAATGAGTCTTTTGTAGTTAAGTGAAAGGTTAGAGCGTTTGTCTAGTAAGTGTTGGGTAGCCGATAATGTCAAGCAGTTTCTTGTCATTTTATTCTTGTATGCGGATTCCATGTAAGGCGTTTGTCAAGCAGAATTTTTTTTTTCCACGAAAATGTATGTCAAATTAAAAAAAAAACAATCGTTTAGGTTATGTTGGAATGGCACACCTACATTTGTTTGCTACTTTTTGCTATTTTTTCGGAGGGTCCTGTACAATATATACTTTTTTTAAGTTCATCTCAAATGTACCTAATGGTAAAAAAAAAAACAACAAAAAAAAAAAAACAATAAAACAGACAGACCTTTTGTCAGTTCTCTCACCAGCCATGCTGTGAGCGGTAACTGGTCACGCCTGAGGAGTAGGGATAGAGCAGTTGGATCGTAAAGTCATTCGGTATTACACACTATGCACCTACATATTATGTATTATACATTTTATAAATATCTTCTATTAGATTTTTTTTTTTTTTTTTGAAATTACTACAAAATAACATTATATGCTATATTTATATAAAACATAGCTACAAGGATTTTTTTAATATCTTTATACAGATGTTATATTGTACATTACGTTATATTAATATTAAAAAATATTTTACTATATATAAAAATTTAATCCGAAGAGAGATGAGGCCACTGGGGAGTTTAGAAGGTTGCACAACGCGGGATTGCGGAGTAATGGAGTTGATAGCATCGCGGAGACTCAAATGGGCGCGTAAAGTTGTTGGGCTCGGCGAGGAACGGATTCCGAGAAAGTTGGTATTCGCTGATCCGACTGGCAGGCCTCCGAAAGGTAGGCCGAATCGTCGATGGGAGGATTGCATTAAGGCTGATCTCGAGGACTTGGGCTTGAACGGCGAACATTGGACGAGTCTGTGCTGGAGAAGTTTGGTGTTATCGGCATCGAACCTTCGGGTTCAGTGGGCCTATTATTATTATTATTATATATTAATATTGTAACCTGTATACAGAGCCTCATCGCTTTCGACAGATCTCCTTATCCGATCCTCGTCCGTATGGAATTCTATTCCTTCTTATATCCGTCACTCCAATACTCTTTCTGTCTTTCCAATTCTCAAATAACCCCAATTAATTAGCAAATTCCAATAAAAAATCAGTAAATAGAGCAGGGAAAAACAATTATTTATTATATTTTATTTTGCATCGTATTTAAACATTTATGTATTTTATTTTTCCCTTTTCATAAGCATTGTAAATTTATTTTAATTAGCCTTTTATATATGAATATGTAAATATTTTATTTTATTTTTATTTTAGTTTGTTTTATTTGTTTTTCTAAATTATTATTAATAGAAGCTACCTGTTAATCTATCACTATTGTTCCTTTTCTTTGTTATTTCTGTTGTTTTTTGTTTATTTCTTTTACTCTAAGGTACTGAAGTTCCAATTTAATCAGTATGTATTGTAATATTATTCTGAAGGGTCTTGTCCCAGAATAAATATAAGATTATATATATATATATATATATATATATATTAGATAACAATTAAAACAGTGTAAAAACTATTAAAAATTATGATTCATGTATGAATCAGACTTGCATGGAATGTTACCAGTTACCACCAACAGCATGGATGGTTAGAGATGGTTAGGCTTTTTTTTTCACCATTGGGTTTATTTGAAATGAAGTTAAAAAAATGTATATGATGCAGTACCCTCTAATTAAATAAAGTAGCGAAACATTGTAGGTTTACGAATCCAACGTAACCTAAAAACCTTTTTTTGAAAATCTCTAACATATATTTTTTTGGTGAAAATTGTTTAAGGTGTTCAGGAGAAAACAATTTTTTTTTCTTTTCCCCTCCATAACTTCCCTCCCATAAGGATTAAGGATATAAAAATTTGCAAAAAGTGGGTTCTCCTAGGTGTAAATCAATGGTATAAATTTGGTTCACATGCTTATAAATTATAAATTTGGATATAAGGGAAGAGATTGAATGCTTGGAAGACTAGGAAGAATGCAAGAAAGATCGGAGTTGCTGATCCGTAGGTTGAAAATCGTACAGAAATGTATACTGTAGAGAGTATACATAGTTATTGTTTATCATCAAACAATAAACCACAATTTTCAATTTGTTGATCCTGAAACTCTTGCAAATACTCAAAGGACAAAAATAAATAAGAAAAGGAGAGGGACCAGGCTAGACTTCTTTGCTGCATATTTAGCGAAAATTATGTAGAGGCAAACATAAATCTAGACTTATTTATAACTAGACTAAATGATATAATAGATTTTCATAATTAAACTAGCTGACCCGGCAAACGTTAATCACCAGTTTGATTTTGAAAAACCTACAATTTTAAAAATATAGTTTAAACAGAAAAACAATCGAATCTATATAATATAACAAAAATATAAAAGATACCATAAATTTTAATACAGATTCAAAGCATCTTAGTTCTCACTATGCAGATGCAATAGGGGAATTAAAATTGTAAACCATACCTTATTGACCTACATTTAATAATATATCAATGTGTACTTTTATGCAGTAAATAGGATGGCTCTAATCCATTAGGGGCCAATGAATTTGTCAGTTTAGATGGGAGATTTTCCTTAGAGTTAATTTTAAAAGAAAATTAATCACATAAATTATTGACAAAATTTTGATTAAAAATGGATATTTTAATTTTTAAATGGCTTAAGTAAATATAATTTTATGTAACATTGTTATATCTTTTTTGATAATGATTTTAATTAGTATATAAAAAAGTTATTTTGTAATTTTAAATGATAATTTGTTAATGTATTTTAGTGAGTTCTAATGATGGGGAAAGCCCCCGAAACGCCGGCTCGTTTTCACGTTTATGTTTAATATACTGTTTTCGGAAGATTAAGGAACCAACTAATTATTTATTATCAAATTGCATTCTTCCGATTAACCTATTTTTATTATAATTGATGAAGTAATATAGAAAATTCGGTAATTGAATATTTATTATAATACGATGAAAGTATGTGAGAGTGTATGATAAATAATTCACTCTCACCAAATCTCACGAATTTCACGTCACCTACACCTACACCGTGTAGCGCGGCTTTTAGGGTATCCTGAGGCTGAGGCTTAAGGATGATCATAATTAATGAACTAACTAATCACTTATTTTCATAATTTATTTTATGTTTACCTTTTATTATCATCATGATGTGTCTATTACACTTGTTTGATATTTGATGTTATTATCCGAATTTTTTTTTTTAAATAAGCCTTCCCTCTCTCCAGCTACTTTCGTTAACTCTCACAAGACCTTACTTTTCGATATTTCACCTCACATACAATGACCTGTTTTCACACCGTGAAGTGCGGCCTTAACAGTAGCCGAGAAGCCCTCTGGAATTCCCAAATTAGATTGAAAAAATCTTGTGGGCGCAACACACGACTTTCTCTTACCTCGAGTGGTAAAATCAATTTAGTAATTATTGATGAAAAAAACTTAATCAATTAATTACATTGGGTTTCAAGAGAAACATGTGTTTTATTAAATAATCTATTATATTGTTATCGATATTAATTAGAGTTGATTTTTACGGCTTTTCATCACTCTACATTAACTTTTACAGATTTTAGTACAAAATAATATTTTTTCTGAAATCTTCAGCTTTCCAATAGTATATAACTATAAATACATCTATATGTTCAAAAACACAAAAGAAGAAAAAAAAAGTTTGCCATTTTCTCCTTTAGTTGAATATCGAATTCGTTTAATTTATATATTTATCAGTTTTTCATCAATACAAAATGATATTGTTAATTTTTTTCAAATCGGCAAAAATAAAGATACTTTAGAGGAAGAAAATTTAAACCCTGTCAGAAAATTCCAATCAGAATGAAAACTGAGATTAAAGCCTATTACTCTGAGGCTTACTAAGGATGATGATAATTAAGGAACCAACTAATTATTTATTTTCATGATTTATTTTATTTTTACCTTTTATTATAAATAATGTTGAATTTCTTCAAATGGAGTTTCTACATTAAAAAAAAAAGGGTTCATGATGTGTATATTACACTTGTTTGTTTTGATATAACTTTATCATCTTTTTTTAAAAATAATATTTAATTATATTATGGGATTTTTCAAGAAGTAATGTATGATGTTATTATTCGAATTTATTTATAAAAAATAAGCCTTCCCCCTCTCCCGCTACTTTCGTGACCTCCCACAAGACCTTGTTTTCGATATTTAACCTCACCTACACCGACCTGTATTCTCACCGTGTAGCGCGGCTTTTAGGGTACCCTGTGGCTTATTCATAAAATTTGGTACTTTTGTCCACCAAGTAACGGTGATCCCCAAAACTGCTCTAGTTCCCCAAAGTGGAGGACACAGGAATCAAAGCCGGAAGGCGGAGGAAGCGACAGAGGAAGAAGAAGCTCGCCCCCGATGGATCCAGGGACCAGCGACCTGCCTGCCGGGGGTTGCCGGTTACGCGGAACGAGGGATGGAAGGGGACAATGAGAACCCGCCTGACTACTACAGCCCCCCTCCGCTCCTACCTGTGCACCGCTTCAGTCATACCGCGATCGCCCCCAGTGCTGGCTGTCCAGCCTCGCTCACCTCTTCCACCATCTAGAAAGTAAAAAACAACGACAAAAAGAAACGCCGTACTAAGGACTGGATCGTGATCTGCTCTTTCTTCATCCTCCGCTGCCCAGTAATTTATTCCAAGCCCTAAACGGGTCGGACCATAAATGACTTTTATCGGGCATTGTTGAGGAGCGGAAAAGCCGTCCTCTGCTTCATACATCGAGTGCACTGCTTCCGAAACCCCGGACGATCCTCTACACACCTGGCCGACATTGGTGAAGACCCCTTACCTGATATTCTTCAAAGATCTTCTCCTGATCTGATAAGTAATCAAGAATATTACATACCCATCCTCTAGTGTTTACCTTAGTGTTTGTGTACAGTTGTAGTTTAGTACATAAGTGCTGCGCAAAAAGTCGCTTCGCTGATAATTGCTCTGTTGATAAGGACGGATTGCGTTTTGGAATGGCCCGTGAATCGTATTAACTGTAATTCTTTGTCGAGGCATACATCATCTACTGTTATGTCTTGTATGTAAGTTGGCTACAGCTATTAAATATGCAAAAGAAAACTTATGCTTTATCTGAACATTTGACATTGCCAAATAACACAATAATCATCATAATCACATGCAATAACCACGACGGATATAAAACAAAATTACTAATAGATAATCCGACAATTGTCTAAGCTTTCTACCTCTCTCAAATAAATCAAATGCCAACAAGGTAGATGAATAAAAAATGTTTATTCGTCTGTAGGATGAGTAAAGACATATGACATGTGTTATCAGTATTAAGGTGATATGTCAGAGGACATGTCAAAGCTATGACCCTATTTGACAAGCTGCAACCCCTCGCTTTTTCGGGTCCAGTTTTGACGGGGGCGGTGCTAGTGATCTGAGGTGCCGGGGTAGCAGGTGCAACAGGTCCCGCCTCCGCTACCAACAGGTGTCCTCAAGTCTCCCGTCCTTCTCCGTCTTCGCTCTTCCGGTTTAAATTTTGTCAATGATATCGATTGATAATTACAACTAATATGCATACAATTTAAATATATATTACAATTATATAAACATTTCGGCTACATTTATGTAATATTATAGAACATTGAAAATATTAAAGTAAACGCAAAAGTCTTTACATATGCGATAAGGGAATATTAAGCATATATAAGCAATAGGAAAGCTCATAAAAATAACATCAATAATAAAAAAATATATATTTATTGAAATTTACAACTTTATTAAAATAATTATATCTAGTAAATGAAAATCATGTTAATAGCACTCAAACAATCATTAAAGCAGTAATCCTAAATTTTAAAATTGTATACGATAAATAATCAGCTGTCAAAATAAAAAAAATAAATAAATAAGATGAAAAATATTTTTTATGGATAATTGCAATACTAAACGAATAATGAATAAAAAAAAATAAGAATAATAAAATAAAAATATTTAAAGGTAATCAAAATGAATAATAAAGTCTGTTGATAAACAAGTATTAAAAAATATAATTCAAAGCAAAATTTCTTTCTTATGAATTTATTAATCATTAATTATCCTATAGTTAAGTGATTAGTGATAACAATCGATTCTGACTTCAGTGGACAAATATGTTGTTTTTAAAAAAATTAAAATAATTTATTTTATTTTGTTGTAATTAATCGGGGTTTTTTTAATTCTACATTATATTAATGTAGACCGGAAAAAAATTGGTAAAAATATTTGTAGGTAAAAAAAAAAAAAAAAATGTACGTTGATAAACATGAATTAAAAAAAAAATTCAAAGCAGTATTTCTTTCTTACATATTTATTAATCATTAATGATACTAAAGTTAAGTGATCAGTGATAACATAATGTAACTTCAGTTGAGAAATATGCGGAGTGGTGTTTTAAATTATTAAATTAATTTATTTTGATATAATTAATCGGTTATTAATTCATCCAAAAATGATATTTAGTTACATCAAGTTTAGAAGCTTTTTGTTTTATTTTTTTTTATCTTCAGGGCTTGCTTTACTTTACTTTCTTCAACATCAAGTTGTAGCAACCAACTGTCCTCTAAACCACCTTCTAATCTTCTTCTTATCATTGTCACCTTTTCCCATGCATAAGTTTATAATGATAATAATTAACACCGGACAAAAACACAAAGTAAAATTATTTGTAGTTTATAAAAAATATATATTTAATGGTAATCAAAACAAAAAATAGAGTCTGTTGATAAACAACTAGTAAAAAAATATGAATCAAAGGAATATTACTTCCTTACAGATTAATTAATCATAATGATAACATAATTAAGTGATCAGTGATAACAATATTTTACTTCAGTATACAAATATGTGAAGTTGTGTTATTTAAATAATACAGATTTTAGAACATTTAAAAAAAAAACTAATTTAATGCATTTCAAAATAATTGTTTCAAATGAATAGTAATTATTCTTCTCAATACATGCTTAATTAACTTCTAAAGATACAACGCCCCCAAAGCATTAAGTAATGTATTAGTAATAGAAGTGATATTTCATAAAATTTAGCTATCAACAAACTAAAAAACATTTAACGAAAATTATCTAATTTATTCTTTATTTCAGTTAATATTATCAGAGAGTTTTTATAAGTACATTAAAAAATCTTAACAGAAATGCTTTGAAACTACCAACTATGTTTTTAGCTTTTGGTTGTTTTGTCTTTTTATTTTGATATGGGAACATATTGATTATATATGTCCATCTTTGTAAATAATAAATGAGAGAAATGTAAACTAAATATTTGGAAATTCAAATCCTTCAAAAATGTTTCTTAATTTTCAAAAAGACAAAAAAATATTGATATAAATAAAAAAAAATCTAAAACATAAATTACACATACAATGCATTAGTTGATAATCCACTAAATAAAAAAAAAATTGTTAAACCTGAGATAACTAAAACTGACGATGTATTAAAAGAAATAATGCATAAATAAAACAAACAAAGATATAGGGATATTAAATAATTTATCATTTTTTATGATTATTATTTCTAATAGTTCGCTTGTTTTGTTAGTAAGAAATATGCCGATTTTTATATTAAAAATACATTTCTAAATTAAAAAAACAAAACAAATACTTTAATTATTTGAAATTTATTTTAAAATTATAGATTAAATTCATCCTTCATTATTGTATTTGTACAATATTGTGTATATTAAACAATAATAATTATTTAAATCTAAATACCCAAAACCGGTCCCAGCTGACAAGTTTACAAATGTTTCAGTAATATATCTGAAATATCTAAACTTATTAAATACAATGCCTGAAAAAAAAATAGAGAGATTGGAAAACCTGATAGAAATTAACACAGTCGTGATAATCACATGATTTTTTTTTTAAAGAATTGTACCTTGTGTATTATTTTTGACGATGATAGATATCCGATCTGGTTAGATGAAATTAATTTTGGGCGTCTCTTGTAATTCTCCATTTAAAACAATAATGTTCCCTTTGTTATCCTCCCATCTGCGTTTTGTGTTCTTCGTAATTAATGTAAGTGATTATGTAGGTATGATGTTCCTTAATAACATAATCGTCGGTACCCAACAAGCGTATCTAACGCATGCAAAACTGCCGGAAGAAACTTGTACGAAGTTACATAGGATTAAGTGATGCTATTATCTTTATAACACCCCATAATATTACGGTTGTATTCACACTTGACATTTTACCTTATTTCGTGTAACATAACCAAAAGTAAAAATAATTAAATAATTCAAACACTTGAATAAACTTTATGTTTATCATAATATAACAATAAAATAAAACAGTACAAATAAGTATAATAAATATAAATTTTATTTGTTTGCTTTTCGGAATTAAACATCCTTACGTACATTATCAATTATATATAATATATAAATATATATATATATAATATATATATATATATATATATATATTTTTTTTTTTTTTTTTTTTTTTTAAATCAACAATATTCCTAACACATATAAAACTATATTTTCCAAAATAACTTCCATATTAACATTTTGTTTATCTAACTAATAAATAATGTGTAATAAATTATTTTAAAAAAACCTTCAAGGTACTTGTCATTCAAAATGCAGAACTTGCAAAAATAAGAAAAAAATAGTTTGCCTTCGTTTTGCTTAAGCGTGGGCGCTTCCGAAATAGGGTGGTGATTATGACATCTCCAAGCGACCATATTATTATATTATATTTGAATTTCGTAATATTGATTTAATAAATCAAATTCAGTTAATCAACTTGTATGCTGAATTTCCGATTTTCTATTTTAGATTATTTAAGGTAATCCAATTTTACCTTAAATGCGGTTTGTATGTTTTAGGAATATTTACCAATATAATTGATTTTTTTTTTTCCAATCCACACACTTTGATAACAGTCCAGTAATGAAAAGGATTAATTTATTCACATATTTAATTAGAAGGAGGTACAATGAGGTATATAATTTTCTTTAAAAAGCAATACTATTGAATCTTTAGGTTACTTTTCCTCTTAAAAATACAATATTTTTGTTTGAAATAGTGAGAAAAATTAAGATAACAGTTTTCAGTTTTCTGGAGTTTCAGGGAATGTACCCTTTCATCAAAACGTGAAATTATATGCTTGTTGCACCTCTCACTGCAATAATATTTGTAATTATTAAATTCTTTCTACATCATACCCAAAGATGACAGTCATTTGTGGCAAAATTTGAAGTAATATTTTTCTTGCCTGTTTTAGTTAAACTTATAAACTTCCCACAAAATTAGAAAAAAATAATGATGCAGGAATGTAGAATTAAAAATATATTTTCTTTATTACTGATATATATATATATACATCAGTAATATTAGATAATTTACGTAAATATATCAAGTACTTAGATTTTTAAATTTATCGAATTTCGCCATTGGCTCTATGATAACATATATTGTGTGTCCTGCGTGTCATAAACATATTTTTACGAGATAGTGACACAGAAGCAATTTGAAAAATATATAATCATAGTTAGATGGTAGGTAAATAGTTCTTGGTACCATCCATCTAAAGTCTGTCTTAAAAAAATTTCTTGCAGTAACGTTTAGTTTTACGAAAAGCGGCAATAGTCATAACATTTTTATTATCAATTGAAATCATATTCTATTTTTTGGATACAAGAATACTATTTTATTTTATTTATATTAAAATTTGAATCACTGAATTTATTTTTTGTCGCATATGAAATTTCCGGGACGACAACTTCTATCTACGAATCATAAAATAAAATAAATTATATATGCTTTGATTTAATTTTATTGTTTAAGAACCTTTTTTTAAAATTACTTTATACAGATGGATTCTGAATTTTTGAGTATATTTAGGTGGTTTTACATCTTAAGAGATATTTGTGATGAAAAATAATAAAAAATGAAAAAAAAAAACTATAGGCCTTATAAAAGAATAATTTTTTTTAAACATGCTCGTTAAAAATATTAATTTTCATAACATAAAGAATTATATACTTATCTCAGTACACCCGTAAAATGAAGATTACTCTTATAAGTATCTTTCTTTTTTTTTTTTTTTTTTTTTTTTTTTTTTTTTTTTTTTTTTTTTTTTTTTTTTTTTTTTTTTTTGCATGCGACTGTTGCATGTTGTTTAAGAATATAGAATAGAATATATTGTTGTTTGTAATTCTTGAGACTTAATTGCAAAATATTCACCGAGGAAAAAAATAACGGAACGGAATATATAATACTTTATGGATTTTACCATTTTTTTTTATTGTTTCAAATTTAAATAATTTTAATTGAATGGAAATTATTGTATTTATTTGTGGAAAAACAATTAGTTATTTTATAGTGAAGGTAGAGCTTGTTAGATATTAATTATTTCAGAAAGATGCTATCCAGATTGGAATTTCGTTGTATAAATAAAATTAAAATGAGAAACTTAATAGTGTAGAAAAAATAGTTAAACATTTTAAATACGTTTGTATATTTTTTTATACAGGCTTCAAACCGCTGATTTTTTTTTTTTTTTTAAATGAATATTTTGGTTTGAAACATATATTTTTTTTCATGTCAGAAAGTGAGTTAATGTTTTTATTTAATAAAAATAATTATCAATTGACGTGACATGGTTTTCAGCGCTGCTGGATTACTCTTTCCTTAAAATGTTTTAAATAATTCACGAACTATTTAAAAATTTAATTAATATAAACGTAATTTTATGAAGGTGCTATTGAAACGTCTTTTTCGATCAGAAGTTTTGGAATTTTCGAAATGCTGGGCGGCATACTCGTTCACGAGATGAGAATGGTGATAACGTCCATGACAGATTTCGCGTCTAATCTATATTTTAAAATTCTAATTTATTCCATTCTGATAAATTCAAAATCAGTTATTGTTTTTTTTTTAATTATAACTAAAAATCAAAGAAAATAATCTATACGAATTTGAGCTTAATATGATTTGTATCTATAAATTCAATATCTTCCAATGATAATGTTCATACTGAAATACATCAAAATGATAAAAAAAAAACTATATATATATTTTTGTTAATTTGAATTTTTTTAAATTTGTTTTATTTATATTTTATTGAATTTCGCAACTGTATATTAACATAAATACAAGTAAAAGTGTTGAATTATAATAATGGGCTTGAAAAGGCTTGTGAAGAAACTACCCAGCGGTAGAACTTGGATGTATTTGAAAATAAAAATTAAATTCACGTTACTTCGGTTCTGATATAACATAATTATTTCTTTTATTTTATCTGAAGAAATGGTATATAATCATACTATAGAATTCTATACGAACTGTTATCAGATAATTTTTTAAAAATGAATAATCCATGTTTTTTAAACCTATTATTGACTGTGTATTACAATAAAAATTTAAGCATGGTGTAAAGCCTATAGAATTTGATTAAAAAGGAAATACAAATTAAATATATAGATTTTAAACTAGTGAAAAAAAGAAGATAATTTTTGGCATGAATTATCTTTTCAATTGTTTTAAAATAATTGTACAAGTTTCAAAGTCAGGAATATAGAAATTTCACTTATGTTATTTGGCTGATAAATCATACCTATTTTGTGATAAAAACTTAATTAAGGAAGTAATTTGCTGAATTTAGCGTAATGTAAATATGTTTCACAATTTTATTTTTATTTAAAAACGTGAAGTAAAAATAGTATTAAACTGTTGAAAAAAATAATTCTATAAATTCATTAATACCCTGCTTATCTTCAAATGTCCATGCTTTCTAAAGTTTCTATAAAACCTAACTAAAAACAAAGCAAATAAATACACATACCATAAATTTAGATTTCCTCAAATTAGGAAAAATGCAGTATTTGTGAATTTTATTATTACATGAATATTTACATGTAAACAGATGAAAAATTTTAGCCCTATTTGTCTCGAAAATACAATGAAAGTGACAGATATATTACGATAAGCATTCGAAATGTGTATATAATAAAATTTAAAAACTCGTCTTTTCTATTAATTAAATAAAGACGAGAACTACATAGAAATAAAAAGCTAGTGAAATAGTTAGGAGTAAAAAAATGATATTTTGTTTGTATTTCCATTATTTCAAAAATATTTCAAAATATACTTGTAGTTTTACAATAAACTCTGCATTTGTATTAATTTAAAGTTTAAAATTAATAGAACGATGAAAATAATATTTAATTTAATATCTTAATTGTAATATATCTATATAGCTTTTTTAACTTGCCTCCATTTGGCCATATTGTCCGTATACTATTTGTTATTTTAGCTGCGTCCAAATTCGAAAAACAAATATATCTATAATTATTTATGACACTAATTTAATAATTATTTAGTAACAAGAATAGCTGGTAACAGCATATACTAAGACGGTTTTATTATTACGATTGCTACAGATGGAAACTGTTTATAAACCAATTATCATCTATAATTAATCCTTTGAACTTCACGGTAGTTTTAGCTATTACCGGTGCAATTAAATCGTTTACCAAAGAAGATTTTAATTGTATCCTGGAATTCGGGTTTTGAACTATTTCATATTTTTGTTTAATTTTGATGAATAATACTTTGTTTTTTAAAAACATCTTAATATTTTTTAAACGTTATTGTAATTATCCCTTTTTAAAAAAATCAATTCAATTTAATTAGTGTTTAAAACCTTTTTATATTTATTTTTTTAACGAATTAATTGAATTTGAAATTCGGTTGAACTGAAAGAAAAAAAAGAGAATCATTTTTAGCAAGAGTTATATTATGTTTGATAACTGTTTCGTATGAACTCGTTTCAAATTAAAACAGTTCCTACTCTTGGAATAAGAGCTTTATTATAAAGAAAAAAAAATAAGCGATAAATTTAAATAATTTTTTTTGAAATTATTATTACATTAAAAAAAAAAATAGTCCATACGACCAAAATTTTTTAATTTATTACATAACCTCAGGAGGTCACCTGTGGTATAGCAGCTAGCATAAAAGCCTTCCGGACAGGTCAGGAGCCTGTGAGATGTCTGGCACTCGTTAAAGATTTCAATCCTTAATAAACCTGGATAGACGAAATTTAGAACTCCCACTGTTGCTTCATCAGATTAGCCACAGCAGTATAGAGTGACGTTTAATGAATTAAACCAAGTAAATGCATATTCTTCTATCTAATTAAATTGTTTTGTTTTTTTTTGCCGGAGAATAACTAGATAGGTAACCATTACAGGCATTGAATTATGTTTTGTAATGCTGTTATTTAAAATTAATTTAATATTCAAAATTTTCGAAAATTTCGGAAGAAAATCACCTTCGTATTAAGATTGCCAGCTAAATATTTAATGATCATAATTATGCTTAGGAAACCGGGAGGTTACAACACACAAACAAGCGTTGTCTCACATTCCCTTGCCAAATCTAGCAGAAAGTTAACAAGTTTAATGTTATCCTCCCGTCCATTTCTCAGTCATTTTTAATATATATATATATATATATTTTTTTTTTTTTTTTTTTTTTTTTTTTTTTTTTTTTTTTTTTGTTGTGACGGAGGATCAAAACGTCAAATAAAGAAAATTAAGAAGGGGTAATTAGTTAAAGACCTAAAACCCGAATAATTTCAAAAATTATAATATAAAAAGGTCGATTTAGATCGTTGTATATATATATATATATATATATATATATATATATATATATATATATTATATATATATATATCATTCCATTATTCTTCATTATGTTTTACAATTTTGTATAAAATATAACCTTTTTACTAAAATCTTTAACTTTTCAACGGCATGTGATACGTGTTTATTTACCTTTTTCAATATATTTACTCTCTATCCACATTATATTTTTTTATTTCTAATAATTTGTCACTAAAAAAAGTTTTAATATTCTACATACGTTTGCAGCCATCCTCTACATATAAATTCATTATAAAATATTCTTAAATCTTCCTTATAAGTTTATTTTTACATAGGCAATAATTAGGAGCTAACGTTTCGGGGGCCTTCCCCGTCTTCAGGACTCACTGCAACACAAGAACAAAGTATCATTTATTATTAAAATTATACAATAATTAAGAACCATCTATTTATTACCTATTTAAAAATTTTAAATATCGGCATTTTGGCCCTGTTAGACTATTTCAGACAGAATATTACCTACATGATATTAAATTTTCACACCAATATAGATAGTTTAATAAAAATCGTTAGAAAAGCTTTTGAGTTATTCATAAAAATGTGCAAAATGCATAATAACGCCTAATTGAGATGATTTCCAAAAAATGTATACATTCATTTTTAAATCTATCTATTTTTCTGGATCTAAAAAAAAACCTCATATTTTTACTTTTAGTCACCTGTATATGAAGTATATAGTAAGGAAAAATATTTGAGTTTTCGGAAAAGAATTTTTTATGTATTTGTTTTATTTCATTTAATAACATTGGTGTGTAATATACCGTTGGAAAGCTAAAGATTTCAGAAAAACTGTTAATACTGTTAACCTTTAATACGAATTGTATAAGGTACCGAAGAGTGATCAGAAGTTGATAAAACAAAGTATTTATAATTTGCTGAACTATATCATACTAGAATTTTATACAAATTGTTATCAGATAATTTTTTTTTTTTTTAATGAAATTCGATGTTTTTTAACCTATTATTGACTGTTTATCACAATAAAAATTTAATTATGGTTTAAAGTCTATAGAATTTTATTAAAAAGGAAATGAAAATTAAATTTATATATTTTAAGCTAGAGAAAAAAAAACAAGATAGCTTTTGGCATGAATTCTCTTCAGAATTGTTTTAAAATAATTATACAAGTTTTAAAGTCAGGAATATAAATTTCACTTATGTTATTTGGCTAATTAATCATATCTCTTTGTGGTTAAAACTTAATTAAAGAAGTAATTTCCTGAATTTAGCGTAATTTGAAAATGTTTCAAAATTTTATTTTAATTAAAAACGTTGAGTAAAAAAAATATTAAACTCTATAAAAAATTAATACTATGAATTCATAAAATTTATATATACTCTGCTTATCTACAAATGTTCACGTTTTGTAAGTTTCTTTAACAGGGTGTCTAGAAAATCAAATCAAAAAGATTCCTTAAGTCTTTTACCTGGCCAAATCTCGGTGAAAATCGACCAAAAAAAAAAAAAAAAAAATAATTATAATTAATATGGTATTCTAGATTAAAAATATATATAATGATTAATTACTTTACGATAAGATCTACCCGAAACCAGATGAAATTGTAGTTTTTTAAGTTGACTTACCAATGAATTAAGATGAACTTTGTTACTACTGTTAGTAATAATCAATATTTTCAAATCTGACCACACAATTATTCACAAATTATTTACAATCAGTATATCTATATAAACTTTAAGAGTTTTTCTGTAATGTTTGAATCAACAAGTAGGCATATTGGAACTTTTGTCTGTGTGAAGAAGAAACGATGTTATCTAGGGACCATTTTTCCTGACATAAGTGCAAATTTCCTGTCTTTTCCCTGACTTTTTCATATGTTTTTAAAATCCCTGACTTTTCCCGGTTTGCTCGATTGCCTGTTGCTAGACACCCTTTTTAAAACCTAACTAAAAACAAAGAAAATAAATATTATTCCATAAATTAAGTTTTTCTCAACTTAAAGAAAATGCAATAATTGAGAATTTTATTATTACATGAATATTTACTTTTATTATATCCCTATACACTTACAATACATTCGTCATTTGTTGTTTAGCAACCAAAATATTTACTAGGAATAACTTATATGACAGAAAAACGTTTGTCGTCGGCTTAGTTATGCCGTCCTTCGTAGGGGACGTTAAAAGGTGGTCCCAAGCCTGTGCGATGTCAGGTACTTGTTAAAGATCCCTATCCTAACAAAACCTGGATAGGCAAAATTTAAGACTCCCACTGTAGCATCGTCCGATTAACCATAGTAGCATAAAGTGACGTTAAATAAATAAACAAATAGACAAAACTTTGTCGTGTCAGATAGTTTTAGTGTATTATCTTTTATTTTTTCTATTTTTTATTTTTCCCCCTCCATTCTTGCCTCCTTGAATCAGCGTCTCAATCATCTTTAAATATATTCAAATAAAAAAAATACACAATGCGTTTCCTTGAAATATTTTATACATTCTATCCCATGCAATTAACAATACTTTGAAATGCAACTATAAAACTATTATGATGTTGAGTTTATTAAAAAAAAAAAAAAAAAATATATAGAGAATCTCAAGAACCCAAGGATATTAAAATTTTTCAAAACTGAAAAATGCACCGACTACATTAAAGGTAGAAATGTGAATTTATAAATATTTCCCCCTCTCTCGAGCTACCACTGAAGTCATCGGAATGCCCCCGTTACAAATACCTACCGGGGGAAATACCAGGAGGTTGGACACCACAAAAGAGATCATATCTTCCGACATCTTGTGCATATTTATAACTCCGCTTCTTAATAAACTTTCTACGTGTAACCACCATTCATAATTATTAAGTTGTAGGGACTTTTTCAACTCTGCGAATATAAATGACCAGAGCAAGCCCTCTGCGGGATTGCCGAAATTTCTTTTTTGGGTTTGGCTCGAGAATTTTTGAAAGTTGGGACACGGTCGTGAGCGTCAAAATTCACTTATCTACCATCAAAAATATGTTTGACTTCACCGTTAAGAAATAAACGCTAAATTAACTTCTTCTTTTTCCCTTTTTCCAACGAATTATACAACATTAGCACTGTTATAATATTTTTAAAATAATGCTTGGATCTTTATCATGTATAGAATAAATATATTTCATTTATATTGAAATGACTGCACACGAAGGGCTTATGTTTATTATTATATTTAAATTATTATTTATTTAACGTCACTTTATGCTACTATGGCTAATCGGACGATGCTACAGTGGGAGTCCTAAGTTTTGCATATCAAGGTTTTATTAGGATAGGGATCTTTAACGAGTACCTGACATCGCACAGGCTCGGGACCACCTTTTAACGTCCCCTCCGAAGGACGGCGTAACTAAGGATTTTTTACTCCCATTAAAAAAATCCTAGGACCACCTGCGGTTTTGAACCCGTGACTTTTGGCATGGGAGGATGTTACGCTAGCCACCCAGCTACAAGTGATCCCAAATTATATTTAAATTAGAACTATTATCTTCTAAAATTATACATTTATTATCACATTATTTATAAAGTATCATTTGGCGTTTCGAAATATTTTTCTTCACTTTCAAAACATTGCATCCAAACTAAAAATAGTAATATACATAAAAATCAAACATTGTGATGGAACCCTTACCATTCGGCATATTTTTCAAGAATGCCCATATTGTACATTACACCTGAATAAAATTGGACTAAACCCAAATATTACAACAGTACTGGGTAATAGAGAGGAAACCATTAAATTAGTTTTTGACTTTCTTAAGGATCAATCATTTTTATATAAATTATAAAGATTATAATCTTAATTAAATATAAAGTTATACATTCATGTTCAGTTTTTAATTAATTAATTTAATTTTTTTTATTATTTATTTATTTGTTTAAACTATTGTTTACATAATAATCATTTCATCCCCAATTACTTATTACCTGATAGTTCATTGTTATAAAGGTTAAATATACATATAGTATCTAGTCGTTGATGACCTTAGGGTTTCACGCCTTAAAACCAAAACAAACAAAATCAAGCATACATTACATTAAACATTTCAAACAAATATATAACATTTATCGTGAATTATTAATAGTTAACTGTGTATATATATGTTAATTGAGGGTGCAAACAAATTAACACACAATCAAGTAGAAACTTAATTTAATAGTGCCTACGTTTCGGCCGAAATTTCAGGCCTTCTAGGCGATTGAGAACCCAACAATAACCATCTTCTCCACAGATGTTTCACTCACGGGTAGTAGTAGTACGAGTATTAGTATGATGCTCACCTCATATAATATAATAAATTTACTTCTAGATATGTATTATATATTTTGGAAATATCTATAAAATTTTATATTGCCATGTTGGAGACTATTATTGAACTTAGATGGGAGGATTGTGTGTAACTAAATATATTACGGGAACGAAAAATATATTCCTTGAACAATGCCTTTAGCCTATAGAATAACTGTTCTACTATTTAGGAATAAAAAAAAAAAGGGAAATTATACACAAAAAACGCTGCATATATTTGTGTGTTTGCTTATTTAACGTCACTTTATGCTACTGTGGCTAATCGGACGATGCTACAGTGGGAGTACTAAATATTGCCTATCCAGGTTTAATTAGGATAGGGATCTTTAACGAGTACCAGACCTCGCACAGGCCATCTTTTTACGTCCTCTCCGAAGGATGGCATAACGAAGTATTTTTTACTCCCATTAAAAAATCCTACGACTACCTGCGGGTTTGAAACCTTTGGCATAGAAGGCTGTTATGCTAGCCACCTTGCTTGGTGGTGCCGCAGCATCTATTTTCTCCACTGTCTAAAAGAACGGCAATAACTAACAGAATTTCATACCAAGATTCTACACCAATACTCAAGTATTATTTTTTGAATCTTCCAATTATAGGTGGGAGATATTATTTTGGCATCTTTTGGGAAGTATATATATATATATATATATATATATATATATATTTTTTTTTTTTTTTTTTATTTATTTATTTTTTTTTTTCGGGACTTGTTTATTTGGACTCAGTGAACCTTAAAACGTGTTTTTCCGTTGAAAATGGGAATTCGAAAATTTTCGCGATCGCAATACTTTCCCTTACTATATATATATATTTCATATATAGGTAAGTGAAAGTAAAAATGTGTAGAATCATTATTTTAGAAATTGTAGAGTACTTAAAAGTAGTTTACAACTGTGATATGTAGCGATAAAGTTGATATTTTTGGAGATATTTGCTAAAAATCTTTAAATATCAGTTTCCTCAACTTTTCCCCTTCCTCCCAACAAAACCCGAAGCGGGAAAAATGAGTTTAATTCACTCTTCTACCATTTGTATGTGTATATATGGATTCTTCAATTTAACAGTATGAATGAATAAAAGGATGAACAATATTGTGGAACACTCAGTAAGTCGAACTATTCATGTAATAATTTTTAGTTATTTAAATTGTTATTGAGAGTATTTGTGGCTTCTTTCATATTTCTTTATATGAGTATATTACTATATTATAAGTGAACGATCAGATAATGAAAATTTGATCTTTCTATTGGTTTATTATTTTAAATAATGAACCTTTTACACAGACTGCTGGTGTTCCTCAAGGCAGTATTCTAGGACCCATTCTATACACAGTATGTACAGCTAATATCCCAACCCATCCTAAAACTTTCCTTTCTACCTATGCTGATGACACCTGCGTGTTATCAGTTCATAAAGATCCATTTGTTGCTTCAAATACCCTTCAAGCCCACATCAAAGACCTAGAGGTATGGTGTCAGAACTGGAGAATAAAAATAAATTCCAACAAATCCCATCAAATAACCTTTACCCTTCGCCGTAAACCTTTGACTTCCTGCCCTAAAGTATCCTTTAATAACACTCAACTAGCTCCTGTTGAACAGATCCGATACCTAGGACTTCTTCTTGACAAACGCCTAACTTGGAATCCACATACACGACTAAAACGACAAGAAACTGCTCGCCGCTTTAGGCTACTTCAACACTTACTAGACAAACGATCAAACCTTCCTCTTAACTACAAAAGGCTCATCTACATGACTATTATAAGGCCAATCTGGACTTACGGAGTAGAGCTTTGGGGCTCTACTAAACCATCAAATTCTTCCCGCATCCAATCCTTACAATCCAAAATCCTTCGTAAAATCCTCAACGCTCCTTACTTTGTCACGAATAAACTTATCCATAAAGACCTTAATGTTCCCTATGTTACTGATTTGGCCCGGACCAGGTATCAATCCTTTCAAGACAAACTCCATTCTCACTCTAACCCACTAGTTTCAATCCTTTCTTCCTCTTCAATTCCGGATAATCCTCCGAGGCGCCTGAAAAGGAAATGGCCCCGGGACATTCTAGTTTAAAATATTTTTAGAGTGCTGCCACTGGGTAGTGTCTCTACATGTTTTTCATGAGAGTTTTGTATATTACCATCACATTTACTAGATTACAGTTGTAAATATCAATAAATAAGTTTTTAAAAAATAAATAAATAATGAACCATTGTAACCGACCAAAAAAATGATCCCTCCTAAAAATTTTAGAGCTTACATTTCAAGATGCGTCGAATCTGAATAACGATTAAAAAATAAAATCCGTTTGTCCACCGTCCGCAGAATGTCTCCGAAACTACTGGACCAATTTTTATTTGCCATAAAAATACTTGTCCATGGAAAGATGATCCTAACACCTAGACGTTGATATCAGCTGGTTAGTTTTAAAATGGCGTCCAATTAAAAGTGATTTAATTTAATAACTCAGTTATTTTGAAGATAGGGAAAAAAAATATTAGTGTTTTTTTACCAAAAAACTGCAAATAATTATATAAAAAAAAAAAAAATTTTTTTTACATAAATACGCTCATAACTTAGTTATGTTTGACGATAGAGAATTCGTATGACAAATAAAATAAAATCTAGTGCGGGCAACACACGACTTTCACTTACCTCGATTTTTAAAATCAATAAAGAGTTTTCAAATACAGTTAGAGATAAAAATACGTGAAACTATTAAGGAATTAATCAAATTGAATTTATATAGAAACACGTGTTTCATTAAAAAATCTATTATATTATTATCTAAAATAATCAGTTAGTTTTATGTTCATTTCATCTCTTTCTATTAACTTTTAAAAGCTTGTGTATGAGATGACATTTTTTCTAAAATCTTTAGCTTTCCAGCGGTATATCATGCATGTATATTACTGCTCTTATGTTCAAAAACGAAAAATTGCATTAAAAAAAATATTTTTTCTGTTTTCTCCTTTAGTTGGGTATTGAATTTATTCAATTTATATATTTACCTGTTTTTCATCAGCGTTAACAAGATAATCTTATTATTATTATTAAATCTACAAAATTAAAGGTACTTTAGGGGAAGAAAATTTAAAATATCGGCATTTAAGCCCTGTCAGACCATTTTTATCCAAATAAAACCTACATGATATTAAAGCCCATTAAATTTTACATCGATATAGTGAGTTTAATCAAAATCGTCGGAACCGTTTTCGAGAAAATCGAAAAAAGGTGCAAAATGCATGGTATAAAGTGCCTCTTCTGGTAAGCTCATTTTGATGGAAAAAGTTTTGTCACGTCTCGGGCGTATAGTTGTCTTAAATATGAAATTTCAGTTTCATAGGACTACACACACACACACACAGACCTTTTTGCGGGACTTGGTTATTTGGACTCAGGGGACCCTAAAACGTGTATTTACGTTGAAAACTGGAATTCGAAAATATTCACGATCGCAATACTTCCCCTTACTATATATAGTAAGTGAAAGTAAAAAAAAAAAAAAATTCGTTTCTTCTAATTAATAAATTAAATAAAAAAGAAAAAAAAAATGAATTCGGTTAAAAACTAGCTTAGATATTGCGTTTTGATATCAGCGCTAGTGTTATGATATGATATTTTGAATTATTGCTTTTCGTATTACTCAATTGCCTATAAACAGGAATATAAACAGTTATACCCTAACATTGTTATTTGGAAATAATAAACCATTGTGTAATAATTTGCAGTTTTTTTTTCATTTATCTGTATATTGTTAATTTTTATCTCATTATAATAAATCAAATACTCGAGGCAAATAAAAAGTTTTCACTTTTTTTCGTTGAAAAAAAAATGCCTTTTAAACCTCCAAAAATTGAATAATTACTGGTAAATAATAAATTAGAATATCTGAAAAGGAAGATAAAAATAAACATTAAAGCAAAACATTTCTCACCTAAAGTGTTAATTAATTTCGATTTGATATTAAAGAATCAATGATTGAATTACTTGTTGGCGTAGCTGATTTATTTCAGAGGTATTTCATCCAGCTTCGGACATTTCAATCGAACTTTGGCTACTCCAAAGATATTTAGAAACCTATTTACTTAGCATCAAAAGCTGTTTATAGTACATTTTAAATAAAAACCTTTGAATAAATATTCCCTATAAAACTCTGCTTCAGAAATGTAAACATTTGTTTACCATTTTTACTAATATTACTTCAAGATTATAGATTATATAAAAAACTAGCTGTTGCCCGCGACTTTGTCTGCGTCAATTTCTGTTATTATTATTGCGATTAAGAAGTTTTTAAAAGAGAATATTTTAAAGTACTTCTGCGTAAATGATATTTTTAGTTTTATTTTCTTGTGGCAGAAGATACTGATTTTTATAATCTTACTTCATTTAATCTAATATTGATATATAACTTTAAATTTAAGTATTAAGGTTCAATGATAACAAGATAAAATGAAATCCAGGAGGAAATAAAGTCTCGGTTAAAGGCGGGAAATGCGTGTTATTATTCAGTTGCTAAATTACTTAGCTCGCGGCTTCTGTCTAAAAACATAAAGGTTAGAATTTATAAAACTATTATTCTTCCGACGGTCCTTTACGGATGAGAAACGTGACCGCTTACTTTGAATGATGAACAACGGCTTAAGGTTTTCGAAAATAAGGTACTGCGTAAAATATTTGGTCGGAAGAGAGATGAGGCCACTGGGGAGTTTAGAAGGTTGTACAACGCCGAATTTCGGAGCTTGTACCCTGTGAATATAATCGAGTTGATAGCATTGCGAAGGCTCAAATGGGCGAGTAAAGTCGTTGGGCTCGGTGAGGAACGAGTTCCGAGAAATTTTGTAATCGCTGAACCGACTGGTAGGCGTCCGAAAGGTAGGCCGAAGCGTCGATGGGAGGATTGCGTCAAGGCTGATCTCGGGAGCTTCGGCTTGAATGGTGATCATTGGACGATTCTGTGTAGACAGTATTTGGTGGTATGGGCATCGAACCTTCGGTTTCGGTAGGCCTGTTATTATTATTACTTTATTTAATCTTATACATATGTTTCCATGGAAACTGAATGTAATTCTTTAAGCTTTCTTAAACTCTAGCTTTATTTTAAAGTTCGTAAATAAATTTTAACAACCGAGGCAAGTGAAAGGCGTGTGTTGCCCGTATCAGATTTATTTTTGCCCGCACACAAGAATAGTAATACAAATGTTTAATATATACCGATGAGAAGCAAAAAACAATTCTAAAATAAATGTATCTATGGAAACAAAATAATTCTTCTATCCGTTTTATAATTATTTAACTTGATGTCAAGGAAGGAAATAAGTGATGGTTTTTTATACGTACAACAGATGCTTAATACTGTTATCTTATCTTCAAATTAGAAATATTACAATAAATTAATTTGCCCGTACCGAAGACTACCTGAGTGTATATAAAATCTAAAATTAAGTGATTATAAATGATGAAGTTGTGATCATATAGATATTAATTTTTTTTTTCCTTATGGTTTCATCTTCTGATAAAAAATATTATTAATAATAATTTCGTGAAACCCTTTCGTAAATATTGCGCTGTTATGAACAAAAATATGCATTCGAAAAGAAATTTGTTTGATACCAAACGGTCATTATATAAATGTATTGTATTCCATCCGAATAAACGAACAGCAGCTTTGGCACGAGAAGAGAATTCAGAATTTACAGAATTCATATCCGGTTTTGGTGAGAGTTTGTTTGTTACCATATCATCTGATGCAACTTGCCCCCAGCCAGGTCTAAGTGGTGGTGGTTGGTGATGTTATATTTCTAAAGTCGAAGCAAGATGTTTAATTTTTTTTTTTTTAAATCGATGATTTCCAACCGAAATATATTCTCTTATAATCTTGTTTGTGATGATATTGTGAAAATGTTAAAGACTTTACTTGAATATTGAATTTTAATTAACAAAAGAACTAATTTATGTTATGGAGTGACTCGTAAGGGTAGTTTTTGTAGGTTTTTTTTTTTAATCGGACACAATTTTTTAAATATATTATTCTATATTGAAAGCTGTATTGTGCTCTTTTGAAAACTACTATTTTGAAAGTTCTAATAATTTAGGAAATCTCAGGCACATGACACACGACTTTCACTTATGAGCTTCTTGAAATAAAGTTTTCGATAAAGATAAAATTGAAATAAGGATTATATTGTTGCGATAAAAAAAAAATATCTTAGATAGATAGAGATAACAATAAAAAAATAAATAAAAAGTAAAAATGTATCTGCAGTAGCCTGTAGAAATGAAATTTTACAGAACAGTGATTAAGTTTAGCTAGACTGGTTACTAGAATGAATTTTAATTGACATTTCATTTCATTAGTATATTATATTGCTTTAAGTCATATATTTTCAATTTATGTATTGTACCCTCCGAATCACATCCAATCAATTTATGTATCACAAAAATCTGCGTGAATAATTTAGAGATTTATGTAGTTCAAAACATTCATTGGGATATAATACTACAGTATTTGCATATTAATTTTTATAAACACATAAAAGAGTACACATTGTCTTCCATTTCTCTCTTAATCATTTTATTTCATAAGCTTTTCATATTTGTCTACGTTTCGGGGCTGTTTCCCCATTTTCAAGACTTATTTTTTTCATTATATAATTGCTATTTCATATATCACCCATCGTTTTATTTCATAGCACACTGCTGTGAATAGTGTGCTATGAAATAAAATGATGGGTGATACATGAAGTAGCAATTATATAATGAAAAAAAATAAGGTAATTAAATCTCCAAAATGGGGAAACAGCCCCGAAACGTCGAAAAATATGAAAAGCTTATGGAATAAAGTGATTAAGTGAGAAATGGAAGACAATGTGTACTCTTTTAAGTGTTTATATTAAGACAAACTTCCGAAAAAAATTAAAAAAGAAAATAAATTAATTTTTATGTTTACTTACTTAAATAAATTTTGTTTGTTAGAGTGTTGACAATTAACTCATTAGCTTCTCTTGAATATCAATAATAATAAACAGTTATTATTGTAGTCATTGGTATATATTGAACTTAATTTTAAACAGTTAATAATATATATATATATATATATATATATATATATATATATATATATATATATATATATATATATTATATATTTATATTTGTAGAAACTTCTATAATGAATATTGTCGGGAATTGGTTTTCTGAGATATTGTTAAATTGTGGTTTATAGTGGTTTCTGATAGAGAATTAAATAGGGCTCAATGCAAGTAAATGAAAAAGAGTTTCATTGCCACTCATGTTACATATCGTACAAATTTCTGTGGGTTTTATTTTATTGAAATGATTTTCGTATGAAAATATAATATGAAGGAAGTGAAAGAGATTTTTTGATAGAACCACTGATGAAGATCCGCATATTGACTGCTATTGGCTAGTTTCTTATCTTTTTTTGATCGAACCATCTCATTTTTCATATTTATTTTACTGTCAACCATAGATTATGTAAAATTTAATATGATATTCTCCGGATTTATCATTGTATATAAAAACTATCTTTTTATTAATAATAAATAAATTCTTTATTATCCTGGGACATGTCCCTTTAGAATAAAATACACAGAATGTACAAAAAGTGCTTTGGAGTCTTAGAACATGTTTGTTACATATAAACAAGTTAATAATTACTTATATAAAATAGACATATTTAAATGAGAAGAAAACAACAACAAAAATAATAAAGCTTATTTACAATTTTATTGAGCTTGGATATTTATTAAGTGATTAAATATGTGGGATTTGAAGGTAGAAAGAGAATTGGAGGTGACGGAGGATGGAAGGATTGTGGATCAAATGAGAAAAGATCTGTCGAAATGTGCACTTTGGTGGGCCGTACTGTATAAATCTGAAGGCCTGGAGCGTGTACAACGGGTATGGACAGAGGATTTGAATTGTAGGAGGTCAAAAATGTATGATGGACGGCGGGATTGGATAGCTTGGTAAAGGAATGACGCAAGGAAATACTTGCGACGATTGGAAGGGTAAAGCCACTTCAAATCGACATAAAATTGGGATACGGAGGTGTACCTAGGGACCCGAAGATAAATCGGACAAAGAAATTAATTAAGCGTTTAATTGTTACCTCGAGATCCCCAGAAACACCATCGTATACCGTACAGCAATAGTCGAAGTGGGGAAATATTAGAGAGGTAACGAGGAGTTTTCGGTTTTCATGCGGAAATAGGTGACGGAGGGAATACAGTCGATTAAAGGTTGAAAAGGTACGACGGAAGATTTCGGAAATATGATTTTTGAAGGATGGAGTTTCATATCCCCTTCAGATTCTTTCATATTCCCTTCTCTTCATTTTATCTGCACTACATCTTTTTCAATATCACATTAGACTCTGTTTAGTAGTAGATAACACAGCTTATCTTCAGATAACCTTTTTTTATTTTTTATATTTTATTTTATTAATTTAGTACTTTTACTTTCAATTACCTGTATATGAAATATATAGTAAGGGAAAGTATTGCGATCATAAAAATTTTCGAACTCCTGTTTTAAACGGAAATACACATTTTAGGGTCTCCAGTGTCCAAATGACCTAGTCCCACTAAAAGGTCTGTGTGTGTGTGTGTGTTTGTGTTTCTGGGTGTGGTAAGTCTAAGTCGAAAAGGATAAGTTGTATATTACTGAAATTTGATATTTAAAAAGCGTATATGCCAGAGATGTTACAGCAAATTTTTCACCAAAATTGGCAGACTGAAAGTGCTTATTTATACCATGTATTTTGCACTTTTTTGAACGGCTCCAATATTTTATTAAGCTTGCTATATCGATGTGAACTTTAGTAGGCTATAATCTCATGTAGGTTTTATTCTGATTGAAATTGTCTAACAGGGGTTAATGGCCGATATTTAAAATTTGTTTCCTCTAATGTATTTTTAATTTTGTTGATTCGAAAAAATTTACCGCATCATCTTGTTAGCATTGATAAAAAGGAGGTGAGTATGTAAGTTGAATTCGATAATCAACTAAAGGAGAAAGAAGCATAAATATTTTTTAAAGTAATTTTTGTTTATTATGTTTAATAATGAACCTTTGTAATCGACTAAAAAAAAAAAAAAATTACCCCCCTTCAAAATTTGTGGGCTTATCTTTCAAGACGCATAAAACCCCACCCCCAAGAATAGGAAAAAAACAGTTTCTCCTCATTAATAAATAAATTAATACCAAACATATATATTTAAATTTTACATAAATTTCATAAATAATTCAATTTTTACTTTCACTTATTATATATAGTAAGGGGAAGTATTGCGATCGTGAAAATTTTCGAATTCCAGTTTTCAACGGAAATACACGTTTTAGGGTCCCCTGAGTCCAAATAACCAAGTCCCGCAAAAAGGTCTGTGTGTGTGTGTCTGTGTGTGTGTGTGTGTGTGTGTGTGTGTGTGTGTGTGTGTGTGTATGTGTGTGTGTGGTAACTCCCGGGCGGAAACGGTAAGTCCTATAAAACTGAAATTTCATATTTAAGACAACTATACGCCCGAGACGTGACGAAACTTTTTTCATCAAAATGAGCTTACCAGAAGAGGCACTTCATACCATGCATTTTGCACATTTTTTCGATTTTCTCGAAAACGGCTCCGACGATTTTGATTAAACTCGCTATATCGATGTAAAATTTAATGGGTTTTAATATCATGTAGGTTTTATTTGGATAAAAATGGTCTGACAGGGCTTAAATGCCGATATTTTAAATTTTCTTCCCCTAAAGTACCTTTAATTTTGTAGATTCAACAATAATAACTAGATTATCTTGTTAACGCTGATGAAAAACAGGTAAATATATAAATTGAATAAATTCGATACCCAACTAAAGGTGAAAACAGAAAAAATATTTTTTTAATGCAATTTTTCGTTTTTGAACATAAGAGCAGTAATATACATGTATGATATCCCGTTGGAAAGCTAAGGATTTTAGAAAAAATGTCATCTCATACACAAGCTTTTAAAAGTTAATAGAGAGTGATGAAATGAACATAAAACTAACTGATTATTTTAGATAATAATATAATAGATTTTTTAATATTAAATACTATAGAAATTTAATTTGATTATTTCCTTAATAGTTTCACGTATTTTTATCTCTAACTGTGTTTGAAAATTCTTTCATTGATTTTAAAAATCGAGGTAAGTGAAAGTCGTGTGTTGCCCGCACCAGATTTGTCTACGAAAATATGCCACTATCCTTTGAATTATTGCCTATCAACAGCTATATAAACAGTTATACCCTAATATTGTTATTTGGAAGTAATAAACCATTATTGTGTAATAATTTGCAGCGTTTTTGTTTTGTTTTTTTACTTGAGACTAGTATTATAGACGTAAAATGTATTGGAAAGCTAATGATTTTAGAAAAAATATTTTCTTTATGTGTTGTAAAAGGTAATGAAGATTGTTGTAGATAATAATATAATAGATTATTTAATAAAACACTTGTTTCTTTCGAAACTTAATGTAATTAATGATTTTAACTGTATATAATGCTTATAACTGTATTTAAATTTTTTTTTTCCTACGGAGGTAAGTCAAAGTCGCGTGTTGGGTGCACCAGATTTTTCAATCTGGCTACGCTCATACCTTCACTTGTCGTTAGAGTTTTTTTTCTTCTTAGAATAATAAAAGTAAAAGGTCAATTTTATTTTAAATTAAATGTTAACACTAACATTCGACTTCTGCATTTTATTGTCCATCCCAGTTTTTACATAATGACGTAAATCATTTCTCAGAATCTAAAAGCAAGAATATTGCAGAGAAAAAATAAAACGCGATTTTCATTTATATCAACTTCAGGAAATGGATATCTTCATGGCGTTTCGTTTTAAATAAACTCTTGTCTCTGTATTATTCAAAAGAGACAATTCCCTTAGCCGGATTCCTTTTGAATAATTTATTCAAGATCTCCCATTATTTTTTGATGGATCAACATTTTTCACCGCTGAGTCGTGTTTCGCCGAAGCAATATCGCCACGTATTATTCCCTTTTATTTTACTTCCCGACTCCTTTTCACCGTCCTTTACTTGCCTTTATCACTCCCATTCTTTCCGCGATATCTGAAATGGGGGATCGCAAAAAATTAAATGTCCCTTCATTTGGCAAAAGCCGGACTGCAAATTTCCCGGAATGTCCATCGATAAGGAGAGGATTTGAGAGGAGTGTATAAGCTCCCATATATTGTTATGTAACTATTTGTTAGAACAAAAGAGGCGAAATATGATTATGGTGTACTTAATAACATTGTTATAAAGAAATAAATGGGGTTTAATAAGCAGAATAAAAAGAAGTGCAGGTAAAAAATAAATAAAAATTCTAAGAATTTTCCTTGTGTAGTTTAAAAGCTTTAAACGTGTGCATTTATCAATATCACATTTTGTTCTTTGTAGTGAGAAATAATAATATTGGTAATTTATAATGAGGAATTATTTAGCAAGTTTATTCATATTTTATTTTTAAATTCAACTTCTACAATTTAAATCGTCAGTCCACTCCCTCCAAACAAGATCGCGCTATTCCGACCTTTATATTCCTACCCATAGAACAAAAACTTTTGATCATTCCTTTCTTGTCCGCTCTACTCTTCTCTTGAATTCCCCATCTATTCATATCCGCCATGCTTCTCCCCTACCATCATTCTAGTCCCAGCTGTTCTATTACCTACTGTCATCCCAAATAGACGCTCAATAAGATATTTCAAACCAAATATCAATTAAAAAAGAAAATTAATTATTTATTGTTCATAGTTTTATATGGATCAATTATTATGAATCAGTTTCAATGTTTGGTTTTGCTCAACACATTAATCTATCAGAAGTTATTATTTATTTATTTTACTCTTTTGTTTTATTGTACTCTTTCTTTTCTTTTTATATCATTGTGAATAAGAATTAATTATTATCCTTTGGTCTTGTGGCCAGACACATAGTATATCTTAATTGTAGATATCATTGTTCTTTCAAAAACCTGTCCTAGAATAGAAATCTTTTTCTTAAAAAAAAAAAAAAAAAAAAAAAAAAAGTATATATATATACCTGTGTGTGTGTGTGCGTGCAAAAAACGTTGTTAATATCAATATAAGAACTTTTAAATTAAGTTACAGACGAAATTTTATTTATTTTTTTTTACATTTTATTGATATTAAAAACTGTACTTATAATAAATATAACAAGTAAATGGGCTAATTTACACTTATGGGCGTGATAATAATGTCTTGTGATGAAACTACCCAGTGGTAGCACTTCAATGTCAATTTAATTTAGTAGGTCTCGAGGCATTCGTCTTTTCAATCGCCTTGGAGGTTTGTCAGGAATAGATGTGAATAAGTTGCGTACATGAAGATTCGTGATTCGTGAGGATTGAAAGAGCCCATATCTGTTCCGGAATAGCTCTGCGAAAAATGGGATATTTAGGTCATTATGAATGATTTCGTATAACGAAATAAGGAGCATTTATTATTTTGCGAAGGATTTTGGATTGTAAAGATTCAATGCAAGAGGAATTAGATGTTTTAGTAGAGCCCTTCAGCTCGATTCCATATGTCCAAATGTGTCTGATGATGGTAACATAAATGAGCTTTTTGTAATAAATTAGAAGTTTTGAACGTTTTTTTAGTAATTGTTGTAGTAATCGGTACCTACGGGCAGTTTCTTGTCGTTTAAGTCTCTTAAGAGGATTCCATGTAAGACTTTTGTCAAAATGGAGTCCTAGGTATTGGATTTGTTCAACAGGTATGAGTGGGGTATTATTAAAGGATACGGTAGGGCAGGAGTAAAAACGCTAAAGAGTTACATTTAGTTTTGATAGAAACATGTGTTTCATTAAAAAATGCGTTATATTTTTATATGCAATAAATATCATCTTTTCATTACCCTCCATAGCCTTATGCAGATTTCTGTAACATAATATTTTTTTGGAAAATATTAAGCATTCTACTGTATATTATACCTCTATATTACTGTTCGTATCTTTAAAATAAATACCGGGTTATAGATAGATAGATAGATAAACGTGTTTTATTCATAAATGTTACATGTTACTTTACAGTATCTACAGAACACACACCTACTGGCTTGGATATACCGCCTGCCTGGAAGTTAGTTTTATTATATATATATATATAAACAAAACAAAAACTACAATCAATAAAAAAAAAAAATAAAAAATTATACATTATTGATAAAAAAGAGTTGGATAATCTTATTTGCCATATAGAATAACTTATATGGCAACTTATTATTTGTTTATTTATTTATTGTAGTTAAATACTTTTATTCCCAAATGTGTTCCAATTCTTTCCATTTAAAATGTCAATTATTTTGTTTTCGTTGAAAATACTCTCCCCAAAATGCAGTATACTTGCGTAATAGATGAGTTATATTTTCATCCTCCTCACTGTTACAAATTGAACATGTGTAAAGTATTTCCCGCATCCATGGTTTACAATTTAAGGATGTAATTTTGGCTCTTACTTTAAAAATCTCTATATTGTTCTCATCATTTATGTAATTTACATCATAGTCTAGCTTCTTATAGACTAGATGATGTTGGGCACCCATAACGGAGAAAATTAACTCGTTTTTCAAATTTCCTTTGGTTGAGGCTATTAAATTATCCATCTGAATCTTCTACCTCGCCACCGATACGAACTCCCTATCAAATGGACAGTCTAAATCACCCGCTAGTTTTACCCATTCCTTTATCCACTTAGTATTTTTGTTTCCATGTCTTCAAGAGCTATAATTTTCGTTAAGCTTAGATCACTATAGTTCAAATTGTTTATAGTATACTTAAAATGTAAACTTCTTGTATTAAAACACAACAGATCCCTGACTGTTTCCAGGTACAGCATGTAGTTTGGTGTGTTCTTAGGTAGGTTAAAAAATTTCATAAAAAAAAATCTATGAATAGATTCCAATTGTTGGAAATTATGGTATCCTCGAAATTGCGCTCAATAGTAAAATACAGATTTCACCACTGCCTGAAATACTTAATACTTGGCGATATCAGAACATATTTATTCCGGTTTATATTTACCATTTTTTTAAATAAATTTTTACCAAGACATTACATAGTTATTTTTTTCTAATCCACAAATTTAGAGGTACTTTAGAAAAAGAAAATTAAAAATATCGATGTTTAAGTTTAGTTTGAATATTTCAATCAGAACGAAACCTACATATTTTTATTTTTATATTGTTCTCATCATTTATGTAATTTACATCATAGTCTAGCTTCTTATAGATTAGATGATGTTGGGCACCCATAACGGAGAAAATTAACTCGTTTTTCAAATTTCCTTTGGTTGAGGCTATTAAATTATCCATCTGAATCTTCTACCTCGCCACCGATACGAACTCCCTATCAAATGGACAGTCTAAATCACCAGCTAGTTTTACCCATTCCTTTAGCCACTTACTATTTTTGTTTCCATGCCTTCAAGAGCTATAATTTTCGTTAAGTTTAGATCACTATAGTTTTTTATAGTATACTTAAAATGTAAACTTCTTGAATTAAAACACAACAGATCCCTGATAGTATTTTCTAATCCACAAATTTAGAGGTACTTTAGAAAAAGAAAATTAAAAATATCGATGTTTAAGTTCAGTCTGAATAATTCAATCAGAACGAAACCTACATGCTATTAAAGCCCCATAAATTTTACATCGATATAGATAGTTTAATCAAAATCGTTAGAGCCGGTTTTGAGAAAATCCTAAAAATGGATAGTACTAAGTGATACAACTTTGGAGTCAATTTTGGTTACAGTCTTCTATAACCAAGGCCTAGGGCTCAAACCTGGCATGTGGCCCTAGGATTTTCAATGTCCTTCAGAGGTGACGTAAAACGGATCGTTGATGATCCCTATCCCCTAATTAAACCTATATAGCCAAATTTCTTTACTCCCCCTATAGCATCGTGTTATTAGCCTCAGCAGCATAAAGTGACGTTAAATGAATAAACAAACATACTCTTACTAGACAAACGCTTCTATCTTCCAATCTTTAGCAAAAAGCGTATTTACATTACCATTATCAGGTCGATTTGGGCTTAAAGAATTGAGATTTTCCAGTCTGAATTTGGTTATCACGCCAGTTCAACTCAGTTAACACAAAAAATAATATATTTTGAGAAAATCCTAAGTATGCTAAGGTGATAGAAATAATTGTAAGTCATCCCGTTTAGTACGTGTGTTAATTAGTTATTATAAGTTTATTGTAGTGTATTGTTATTTAAATTTAAATAAAATGCATTTGCTAAATATTTTACTTTGCATTCGATCTATTAAGTAACATGTTTTATTACATCAATTATCGGTACAATTTTATATTCCGAAGTACAAGATATTCCGTCCATAAAAATGTTTTAAATCCCTCATAATTTATATAACTCTATGGGGGTCTTTATCCCAGTTAATCTTTTTTATTTTGTTCATTGCGTTTTTAAATCAAATGCAAAGTCTCTGATGGCATCCCGTCCGATAAGGGAATGACGTATAAATTTTAATGGTTTTATTTCTGATTTATCTATGAGGAATATTTCGATATAAAATCGGAATTTATAGGAGACGGGATGAGCTGAGAACTACAAAGTACCGCTATGATCCATAAAAGGTATGAAGTTCTTGATCTCCCTCCAGACCCGGACTTAATAGGAGCTTGAGTCTAAGTGCACCTTGTCATGCGATTCTACTTAAAATTTTAGACATCTCAAGGGAGCATAGAGCCATATGTTATTTATGGATTATAAAGTAATTTTTTATTACGCTTAGTAATTTAAAAAAAAAAATCCCTAACCAAGTATTTTGAAAGTAACATGGATATTTAAAAAAAATAAGGTACGCGGAACACACGACTTTTACTTACCTACCTTGTTAAAATCAATTTAAGAACTTTTAACCAAAATTAGAGATAAAAAAATGTTAAACAATTGCATTTTGTTTCGATAGAAACGTGTATTATCTATTACATTATTAATCTGTAACAATCAGTTAGTTTTATCCGCTTTTCATAACTCTCCATTACTTTTAACAACTAATATGATACATGTATATTTACCTCTTTCTGAACAAAGGTAACAAGACAATTGAGACGTTGATTTCCAAAAGGTACTATATCCATTCCAGGAAATTTTACAGGAGGCGCGAAAATCTCTCATTACTATATTATTAAACTAGCTAATTTGGGTCTTTTTGCCTTAAAATTTAGAATTATTTTTTTATTATAATAATAACATCATATTAAAGTTATGAAATGATATTTTTTAGAATGATTTGGAACGAAAATAAATGCGTAATTAGTACTTTTAGAAAATGTCTAAGTCGCATTTCTAAATCACGTATTTTAAGGACTTGAAAATTCATTAGATAACATCAAATAAAATATTTAGATAAAACTAAATGATGAGAATATAAATATGACAAAAAAATCAATTTCGTAAAAAATGTCCTTTAGTACCTTTTGGAAATCAACGTCTCAATTTTCGAATCCACAAAATTAAAGGTACTTTGAATAAAGAACATTAATAATATCGACATTTAGCCCTATCAGACTATTTCAATCAGAATGAAACCTACATCATAGTAAAACCCATTAAAGTTTACATCGATATAACGAGTTCAATTAAAATCGTTAGTGTCGTTCGTGAGAAAATCGTAAAAAGGCAAGATATAGGGTGGGGTTCTTCTGGTTTGCTCCTTTTGTTGAAAAAGTTGCAGTAATATCTCAGCCATATAAGCTCCTGATATTTCAATTTTATATTGTATAGCTTATCGTTATTGAGTTAGACTTACTACAGATACACTTTGCGGTACTCGGTCATTTGAAATCAGGACAACCCAAAACGTGTATTTTTGAGTGAAGCTCGATTTAGAAAATTTTCATGATCGCAATACGTTCCCTTATTATATATCCCATATTAAGATAAGTAAAAATAAAATTAACATAAATTTTATATCTGAAAATGCATCACCATAAAAAACTTATGATAGTTACAACTTTCACGAGAACATCATATCTGCAAAGAAATTCTAAAGTTTGACATTTAATTTCCAAAACTTTATTTCTTAAGTTAATTAAATAACCTGTACCTTTACAACACATAATGAGTCCTCAGTTGATTTAGAGATACTTTTTATTGGCTAACAGCCGTGCAATGTGGCGAATAGTTTAGCTTCGCCTCCATGTTTCCCTCTCAATTTTTTTGTATATAATTTATTAAGGCTGCGTTACAGTTGAAAAAATTCTTGACAGTAAATGCTTGATTTTTTCAGCACAGAATTGAAACGTTGATTTCCAAAAGGTACTAAAGGACATTTTTTACGAAATTGATTTTTTTACATATTTGTATTCTCATCATTTATTTTTATCTAAATATTCTATTTGATGTTATCTAATGAATTCTCAAGTCCTTAAAAAAGGCGATTTAGAAATGCTGTCATTTTCTAAAAGTACTAATTACGCATTTATTTTCGTTCCAAATCATCCTAAAAAAATTCATTTCATAACTTTAATATGATGTTATTATTATAGTAAAAAAATAATTCTAAATTTTAAGGCAAAAAGACCCAAATTAGCTAGTTTAATAATAAAGTAATGAGAGATTTTCGCGTTTCCTGTAAAATTTCCTAGAATGGATATAGTACCTTTTGGAAATCAACGTCTCAATTGTAGCACAAACTTCATAACACTGTTGTTGTTTTTTTTGCGGTTGTTAAATGTGTTATTTTTTTTACCTTTTCAATCGCCTTATGTTGTCCATCGACGGTCAATTTGTTAAGAATAAGTTTCTGCAAGTTCTTGAACAGTTTTTCTGTTGTTTTTTTTCACCAAAGCACGAAGAACATCACAATCAAAAGAAGAAGCCCTTTCACGATATTATTTGTATTCAAGTCTCCCTCTCGAAAATTTTCGAACCGTTGAACATCGTATCCATTAATACCTCTGCCCAAAAGTGATAGAGTTTTCTGGGTTTCTGGAGCCGTTCCGTGCGATTTTTGAGTTATTTCTAAGCAGCGAAATGCTACAGAGGTAAACAAAAAACATTATTGCTTGGAAGAGGATAAGTGTTGATATGCATAAAAATGAATAATCCAGTAAATGCAGTCAATTTTTTTTTTTTTAAGGAAGACTCAAATTCCTGCTTTTTTTTACGGGTATCCCAATAAAAAAAAACATGTAACGCCTTCGAATCATATTTCAAAATAAGCAAAATATAAATAAAATACTACATATTTATTTATTCAGCTCACTATGTGGGAAAACGAATTGGCCAATCCCATCAATTTCATTCTTATTAGTAAACTTCCCAAAGACCCATAACGGGAATCTGGGATCCCGCTTGTATTAATGTTCCTTGTATTCAAAAACAAATTGTTGTTGAACCGAGTTGGCTGAGTGCTTGCCATTTATCAATCAGGCGAGGAGACAGGATAAGCTCCAATGAAAAATATCCCAAGTTGCCCCTTTTGGAAATAAAAATGATACGAGCAGTTACTTCTTCGTTAGGGGTATTCGATCTTTGGAACATATGACAGTTTTAAGAAGGCACGTGGTGCATGAAACCACTTACCGTTTTGCTAACCCACTTGTATAATGCAGTAAAAGCAATGCATAACTCGTGGAATCCTTTGGAATTTATATATTTACAAACAAATTACACACACACACACACACACACACACACATATATATATATATATATATATATATATATATATATATATATATATATATATATATATATATATATATATATATATGTATATATATATATGTATATATAATATTTATCAATGAATAATATTTGGAAGCATTCTGTTCAAATGATTAATCACTCAGCTTCACCCCTGTTTTTCTTCCGGATTTTATATTACTATGTTTCATATTACAATAGATAAAGAAGCTCTTCGGTATTTTGTTTGTACATTCTGGTCGTAGGTCTCTAAAAATTTATAAAAATAAAATTAAGAATCGTTGTAGACTATGGAAAATTTATACAGTTTAATTTATAACATTCACATATATATTCATTCAGGATATGCAAATTAACCTGGAAAATACTTACAACCTAATATGTATTTTTTCAAATATTTATTTTAATGGTATTTACAACTATATTATACAAGAAAAATACATTAACTAAATGGAAAGAAGGATTATGGCTTTGATACTGGAGTCTAAAGAAACTGCCCAGTCGTAGCAATTCAACGTTTATTAAAATTAGTAGGTCTCTAGGCCATCGTCTTTTCAGCTGCCTTCGGAGTATTATCAGGAATAGATGGAGATGAAAGGTTGCGACAAGTGGGCTTGAGTCGACTGTTAGTTTGGAATTTAAGGAGGTATATCTATTTCAGGCTAAGCTAACAATTAATGGGATATTCAGGTCTTCGTCGATTGTTTGATTAGCGACAAAGTAATATTAAGTGGGCATTTAGGATCTTTGATTATATGGATTGGATGCGGGAGGGATTTGATGGTTTGGTGGATCTCCATAGTTCAATCCCATACTTCCAAACATCCTTAATGATGGTAATATAAATAAACGCAGCTGCAATAAAGCATGTCAAGCATAGTCTACATTTTATTTTTTCATGGTCATTATTTTAAGTAGTTTCATTGTTATGCCGTATTGACATGTATTTATTTTGTATTCTGAGAGTTTGCAGCCCTGTTGATAGCACACATGCTTGAGTTGGCAAAATTAGATTGCTTAACAGACTGGTTTTGCCTACCTATGATACAGTTTTTCATTTTGTAAATTTGGTGCTAAAATTATATTATACAAAAATGAAAGTTATAAAAACGTTGACGCAGCTTCTGAAAGAGCTCATCTTTGGTAGCGCTTCGAAGAACACTCATTGTTATAAAAGGTTCTGCGCCAATCTTCTGAGACCTCTTCAACAACAACAAAAAAAGAAAATAGAAAAAAAAAAAATTCTTATCATTGAATCGTTTGCTCTCCGCGTTTAGGATCACCTGTATAAGGGTGGCTAGCATAACAGCCTTCTTTGCCAAAGGTTGCGGGTGTTCAAACCCGCTGGTGGTCCTAGGGGTTTTAGGGAGTAAACAATACTTAGTTATACCGTCCTTCGGAGGGCACGTAAAAAGCTAGCCCCGAGCCTGTGCTATGTCAGGTACTCGTTAAAGACTCCTATCCTAATTAAACCTGGATAAGCAAAATTAAGGACACTTACTGTAGCATCGTCCGATTAGCCAGAGTAGCATAAAGTGATGTTAAATAAAAAAACAAACTATCTCTGTTTAATGACAAATATATAATGCAAAATATCACTTGTTGACCCCTAATGTCGGCAAAATTAAAATATTGTTCACTAGACTGACTTCTGATTGTTTCTACCTATGGTACATTTTTTTATATTGTAAATATGGCGCTAAAATTTAATGTTAACAATAAATAAAAATATCTACTAATTATAAGGCTTGAGTTTCGGCTTTGGTGTTTGGAAACGCTATGACTGTTCCTAAGAACTATGATATGCTGAGGACTGCAAATTAGTCCAATGATTCGCATATTCCAGGATTACTCTTCGTGTGGGAGGGATACCAACACCCGATGACACAGCTCCTTCTGGGATGGCACAGGCTGGAGAACCTGCCGCAGTGTACTCTCCAGTCCTTTTGACCATATTTCGAATTTTATGGAGAGCGGTGGAACTGGAAAGATGGAAGGACCTGAGCTTAGGGCCTATCTCTTGGTGTTAGCTGTAATTCCAGGAGAACCGGTTCCAGGGATCGGAGCTCCATCTATCAGCCATCCTCCGGGCCTCATAGCCGCTATAAGTCACCTCATCCCGCTTCCTCGACATCTGTACTCCGGCTTCGGTTACATACTACATCCTCCCAAGGATCTTTTATTTTCCTATCTCGGATATCTGCGAATGTAGGAGGGGTGGCGAAAATGTTGGGCTGCTACGCTAAGTACACCGATTACTCACTTTAATGGGTGTTAATAGGGTGGAGGTACCAGCTATAATTTAAGGATTGCTAACATTCGAAATCCACAATTAGTAGGAGGGGTAGTAAGCAAATGGCAATAAGTAATGATAGATAGATAGATATTTATTTGTTAAAAAGATGTATATATATACCATTGGAAAACTATATATTTAAGAAGACATGTTAAAGACGAAGTGAAGTAATGGAGAAAGACGAAAATATCATAAACTAAGCTGATTGTTGTACATAACAATTTTATATTATTTAATTAAATTATATGTACCCAAAGAAAATATCATTCTTGAAAATATTTCAATCATAACTTTATTTCATGGCTCTTAAATTGATTTTTAAAAGCCGTGGTAAGTGAAAATCGTGTGTTGCCCGCTCAAGATTTTTTTTTTACTCAGACTCTCGCAGTTCTTAAAATCTTTATGATCTTGCGAAGGTTCCCTAACCCATTTTAAAAACAATTATTAAAAGATATTAAGTCCGAGGCGGGCCCGGCTACTGTTGCTGAAAGAGAGTGGGCCTCGCAGCCATTATTCAAGATTTATAGCTACTATTCCCACATTAATTTCGTAACTCAATTACATACTGTAAAGTAATTGATAAATTATAATAATTTCCGTTAATTTATTTTCTTATGATTTGTAATTGACAGTCAGTTAATCAGTGTGGCGAAACTGAAGTTAACATCACCAGTAGTTGAGAAATAGCCAACAGTAAAATATTCAATACAATGTTAAACACATCGATATTTCACTACGCATACATTTTATATTATATTACTAATATATTATACATATTATCTTAATATACTAGATATTAACTCATTTCTGTATATTCAGATTAATCCTTTTTCTATGTATTAGTCTAATGATAAAATAATATAATACAATATTTATTTATATAGTATTTACAACGTACACTAGATACAAATACTTATATTTTTTTTCATGATTTCAGAGGACCTTTTTTCATGATAACAGACTTTCAATCATCCTTTGAATTTACTAATGATAATACAATATTTTGTTTAAGACTGTAGGAAAAATAACACGAAAAAAAAAACATACACAATAGGGGTACTCACTACGTTTGCTATAGCATGCTATTTGTGCTATTGTGCTAAACCCATCAATTTTATACAGGAAATAACTGTAGAAACTCGACGGGTTTAGCAAAATAACACAAATCGCATGCTGTAGCAAACGTAGTGAGTACCCCTAATATAAATTACAATATTTATACGATATATATTTGGTCGTTTTACAAAAGAAGTTTTTTATACATTTTTTTATTTATTTAATTTTTATACATCACAACGTTTCAGCCCCTAGGGCCATTTTCAAGCATCTGTAAACCATTTAAAATTTGTTTATGGCATCTATACACTTTTTGCATCTAATTTCAACATTTAAATAAGTTATTTTTAATAAATGCGTTACCTAATATGCATATATATATATTCTTTCACCGCTTTATCAATAGTGTCGTCATAATTATTAACAGTGTCAAATTTTAAAAGCACCTGTTTTTAAAAGAATTATAATATATTGCATTAATTAATCTAAAATGGAAAAAAATCTATTATTCAAAAAGACAAAAAGTATTTGTATTAACTCACTTAATATTTATCGACCGTCTTGTAGGTGTTCTTATGCGCGACTAACGTGGGGTGGTAAAACGGCCAAAGATATATTGCATAAATATTGAGCCAAAAGGAAAACTTAAGACAATGGTGAGAAAATTACAATATTTATTTGAAAGTACGTGTTTTTTTTTTTTTTGATGTTTTGTTGTAATTACTAATTTCGCATTTTAATGGGTTTTCAGAAGTTGTGGTTTTATCAAAATAGTTTTTGGTTCCTGTGTAGAAATACTATTTTAATGTTGAAAGATTTAGTTCATAGAGCATTTTTGAAATTTTAGTATATCGTGGGTTGTTATTGATGACTCATATACATGTATTCTGTATTGTTTCAATTTTTTTTAAAATTGGTATTGCAAGTCGAGCTCTAGACAGGCAAGGCATAACAGATCTGGACACGTATGATTGTTTTATATAGTAGGAGTTCGTTTTGAGTGCTTGAACTGGATTTTGTATTGAAATATGGGTACATTTTTTTTTTTTTTTTTTCGGATTTTCTATTGATATTTTATCGATTTGTCTAATGTTATGCCTAAGTATTTAACTGATTTAGACCATGGAATGTTGATTGAGTTTAATAAGGAGATGGTTTATGTTCAGTCTGCGCTTAGTAGAGATTATAGCTTCTGACTTGTTTGCATTTATTTTTAATTTCCAAATATTAAAATATTTATTGATTTTTTTAAAGTTAATCTGTAACCTGTTAACTATGGTGTCAATGCGATAGGATGTGCATAGGGCTGTATCATCAGCGTAAAGAGACCTTATTACTTGCAGGTGGTTTGCGAAATCAGATATATATACATTGAATAAATTTGATGAAAGACGGGATCCTTGAGGAATGCCATCCGTTACAGAGAGTAGTCTAATGATTATTTGGTTATCTTAAACGAAAAAAATCTTTACATTACACATAAAATACTTTAATAATGGCGAAAAAAAAAAAAGAATTGTATAAAGAGTCCTAAAACCTTATCATAAGTCATCAGTCAGGATTTTTATTTATATTTAAATTTTATGGAACACAAGGTAATAAATAAATATAAAGTAAAAAGAATATATATGTATAATGAAATGAATGAAAAGTAATTTTTATTCTGAGACATTCCGCCCCCTAAGAGTAACGTACAATGAACAGAAGTCCAATTTATCAAGCTTAATTTATTACATTTATACTTTGTTATCTAGAAACTTATTAAATTATATAATATCAAAATAAATAACAGAAAAAAATAATAAAATCAAATAAAAACCTGATAACATTATCGAATGAACTTACTTGCGTATTAATAAGTCAAGAAATATATTTTCGGAGGAATAAATGTATTAAATATATGAAAAAAAATATTTTGTTGATCATTTATCAATAGTTTATAATATTAAAATAACGATCAATTAAAATATATGTATAAATATATACTTTTAAAATTATCTTTCTCTGAAGTACCTTTAATTTTGTTAATTCGAAAAAAACTAACCATGTCATCTAATTAACTTTGTTGAAAAACGGCTAAATATAATATACATGGTATAAGCTAAGGGTTTAAATAAGAATCTTAAATACAAAGTTATAGAAGGTTATTAAAAGTGACAAATTTAATCTAATACCCAATGTTTCCTACGAAACTGAAAGTAATTCGGTTTTTAATTATTGTAATAGTTTTACCGTTATATATCCTCACATATAATTGTTATTTATATAACATTTACTTCAACATTATATAACATTACTTTAAAAAAATTAAAAATATTTTTTTCATTCATATTTTCTCGTTTGTAATGATTATGTTCTTTTTATATACTACCTATGTTATTTACTATGTTTTTTTTTTATATTACCGTCAAAAACCACTTCAAAATTGTTCATATTTAAAAATGTTAATTGTCCACATATCGTTCTTTTATCATTTAATCATTTGCTTAGTTTCTCAAAAAAAAAGTTATTATTTAAAACAACGAGACAAAAAGAAGAAATACTATACGACAAAAATAAAATCTAATCGTGTTGAGCAAAATGAAGAATAAATGAATTGACTAACAATTTTTTTTTTTTATTCAAAGTTTAATATCTATAATTAAAAATATCAAAGTTTACAGATTTCACGCCAATTCATGGTGCTGTGACTAATCGGACGATGCGGAGAAGGTACAATACGAACTCTTTTCTTAAATATTCTTAAATAAATATTAAGAATTTATAAATATTAAAAATATTCTTATTAAAATATTATCATTCTAATTTTGTTGACTTCCATACTTTATAACTGTCATCTTATTATCATTTTACATTTAATTGTATGTTTTTTTTCCATATTATACTACTGTCACCATATTTTTATTTTATAATAATAAAAGAATAACTTTATTCTGGGACTATGCCCCTTAAGAATAACAATGTCGTACAGTAAATATACATGTACACATATACACTTCAATATATACATGTTTGGCCGAGAGACCAATAAAATAAACTTTAATTTACAAATGGGGGAGCCCGTGGCTGAGTGGCTAGTCTCTCATGCTACAGGTTCTGAGTTCGAATTCTAGTCCTGGCGGGGCTTTTATAAGGATATAAAAAAATGGGATTCACTCACAACCTCTCCCCCGGGTATGTGAGACAAAGGGTTGGCTGACAAAATTAGTCGTAGGGAGTGATGACCCTACACTAAAAATTGTATCGTGAAACGTGAGTGTAAACTCGTAAGAGAAGAAGAATTTACAAATGTGTAAACAAATAAAACCTTTTTAGATATATATGAAATATAAACAAAAGAAAAAATCTGCTATAAAATAATAGAGCTGAGCAATTTCTAAATAAAAAAAATAAATGAATTAATCCATAACTATAGGATTTTGACCATAAAAAAAAAAAAAATTGTCTTACGTTGAAAGTAGGATGGTTTCAAGTAAGTGAATTGAGGATTTGAATTAAAGGATGCTGTGAATGTATGAAGGATGTTGGGAGTTAATGACTTGGTATGTTCCGAGGAAATATTGTTTAAGTATGGAAGGTAGGAGCCACTTCAGTTCGCTGTATAAGTGGGTTACTGGTGATCTCCTGAAGGTACCGAAGATAAATCTTATAAACATATTCATAATCCGGGTGAGTCTATCATCAAGTACAGTCAAGAGGCCTCCATATACATGTAACTAAAGTATTATCAAGTTTATAATTACATAATTGTTTTCTTGTTTCTCTTATCCCTGTTGAAGCCCACAATGTGGGCCGAAACGTCGGCACACAATTAAAATAGTTACTAAGTTTTAATGTGTGTTTCTTTCTGATGACCACATCTTCAACCATCTCCATCATATATTTTCTTTTTTTTTGAGTGTGAACTTTTTTTTTATTAAAAAAAAAATAATAATAATATTGTGCAACACTGTTTGAATATTACCTCCTTATTCGAATAAAGAACCCACCATTATCTTCTAGATCAATCAATTTTAAATAATTATATTAAAATGTTTTATTTTAAATTTTCACACGGCATTTAAGAACAACCTTTAGGAACATTCGAGATATTTACCGCATATTTGAGTAGCAGGTAAATTAAAAAATATATAATAAAAACCATGTGCAGTAGATTTTTTTTTATAATTCCTCTGTTTTATGCTTGTCGTGAAATCGTCCCAATCCACTCGACTTTTACCACCAGATTCCGAAAATAATTGACCCGGAGCTGCTAGGTGCAAAACCCGATCGACCTGAAACGGAATTATAATCTGCCTTAAGTCCACGTCCCCGGAGAATGCATTATCTTTCTAATTATTTCAGCCAAGGGGGGCTTTTTGCAATTTCTAAACTTGGTGGTAAAAGCGGCTGAATCATGTATGAGCCCGTGGTGAAATGCGCCTGTCTCCTTTGGAATGGATGGTAATCTACATGCAGTAGCCATCGGGGCAATGAACCACAAATGTCACAATCATAATGACTAGATTTTCATTTTAGATAGGTTTTGATTATAATGGAAAAATCTGGTGCGGGCAACGCACGACTTACACTTACATCCGTTTTTAAAATCGATTAAAGAATTTTTAAATACAGTTAGAGATAAAAATAAGAGAAATTATAAAAGAATTAATCAAATTGAATTTTTATAGAAACATTTTATCTATCAAAAAATCAGCTATACTATTATCTAAAATAATTTTGTCCATTACATATTTTTTCTAAAATCTTTAGCTTTCCAACAGTATATTATACATGTATATTACTGTTCTTATGTTCAAAATAAAAAAAAATGCAAAAAATAAATATTTGTTTAGTCTTCTCCTTTTGTTGGATATCGAATTCGTTCAACTTAAGCATTTACCTGTTTTTATCAGTAGTACCTACATAGATGATATGGTTATTTTATAGAATCTACAAAATTAAAGGTAATTTAGAGGAAAAATGATTATGTGGCATTTAAGCCCCATCAGACTATTTCAATCAGAATGAAACCTACATCATATTAAAGCCAGTTGAATTTTACATCGATATTGCGAGTTTAATCAAAATCTTTAGAGCCGGTTTTGAGAAAATCGTAAAAAGGTGCAAAATGCACGTTATAAAGTGGCTCGTCTGGTTAGCTGATTTGGGTAAGTGAAAGTGAACATTGCTAATTGATATGATTTCCCTCACATCTTTAAGAAACGATTTACTTTAAATTGTTTTTAAATGTGAAAAAAAAAAATATTTAGGGGACAATCAATTCGAAATCGTCCAGACATTGCCGCTCAAAATTTTTGATATTCATGATTTTTTTTACCAGTTACTCTGTTCCAATTCCTGAATACAAAACCGTGGATAATATATTTTACCGGTTAGTAAATTTAATGTTGCTCCCGTTTTAAATCTGCTTCGCGGCTGAAAACGTGTGTTGGGATAATCAAGTAATTTGGGAGATATCATAAAAAAAAAAGGTGCAAATTTTTACACAAAGGTTTATTATTTCCAAAAAACTATATTTTTGTATAACTGTTTTTATTGCTGTTTAAAGCTGCTAATCTTTTCGACTTTTCTCTATCTTTAATAATAACCGAGGTTTGTTGGAATTACATTTATAGGCTTGAACATATTAATCAATCTTTTTTTTTTTTACTTTTTATCGTGCTTTAAAGAATCTAGAGAGTTATTTTTATCTAAATTCAAAAATAACTCAGTTATGAACGTATTTATGGGTAAAATTTCAATTGTTTTCTTTTCTTTTTTCTATTTTCTAATAATTATTATTTTTTTTTTTTGTTAAAACGCATTAATAATTGTTTTCCTATTTTCAAAAATAACTGAGTTATTGAGTTAAATCACTTTTAATCGGCCGCCGCACAGTGGGCAAAATCATCAATTTAGGTGGACAAAAGTTTGGAATTTTCCAGTGTTTCACCTTTTTATTATTAGTTGGCAAGACCCTTAATACTAATATTTCCCGCCATACCGTGTTTACAAATAAATAGTATATGAATGAATCATTCCTGTTCACACAAGTGCCTAATAACCGGCAGTGAGATTATCTTTATTCGATGGTGATTTATTTTGTATTTAGAGCAAATTCTTTTGCTTTTATTTAACAATGGACATCGCTGAGACAGGAAAGAGATTATATTTCCAAACTCGTTATTAAATATACATTGCAATCTCACCTGTAGGGTTAATTTAGCAATTTTTAAATGTATGCCCTTATTCAATAATGAACAACTATATAACCTCCAAGTTATCCCAAGGATTTGTTTTACCAATCCTTCTAGTCTTTAGGTATTGCATAGAATTTTTGCGTTTGAGTGATACATACTTTTTTTCAGAAACAACACTCCAAATCAAAAGTTTTACAATCTATAATTTCTAGAGTTTCCTAAATCATTTAAAATACATCGTTAGCAGATTTTAGTACTCCGAGCCATAATTATATTTTTAGTATTATTTTTCCCGTATTCTGGGACTTCAAACGTAAAATATAGGAAAGTTTTAGATTTTAGCTAATAAAATTGATGTTTGACCACTGTGCGCTCGCCAATCGTGTCAAAAAATTAATTAGTTTTTATAATTTTAAAAAATATTTTTTCCGTAATCTGGTTCCCCAAGGGTTAAATATAGACAAATTTCAGAATTTTGTCCACCTAAATCGGTCATATTGCCCACTGTGCGCCGTTTTAAATATAACCAGCTGATATCATCTTTTATGTGTTAAGATCATCGTTGCTCTAGTATTTTTTGTTGCGAATTTTAAACAAAATCGCTCCAGTAGTTTCGGAGGTATGCCCTGTACGGCGAACAAACGGATTTTTGTATATTCGTTATTTGGGTTATTCGTATCTCCAAACGCAAGCCTTTCTGTCTTTTGTCCCTAATAGCCTGATAGTAAAGAAAGTGGTTTAAAATATTCTTAAATATTAATAAAAAATGAGTTTTGGCAAATTAAAAGTTTATAAAGGAGAAGAGACTCAGCTTTGATCATTTTTCTTATATTGTTTAGTCAGAATTCTACTTGTTATAAACAAATTTTTCTTGAATATCATCCTTTTAAATTAAATCTACAAAAAAAATATATATATATCTAAATAAAAAAGTTGAAATAATAATAATAATAAATAAAAGACTAACGAGGAACCCACATACAAGACTTAAAAGAAAAGAACTCAACCGCCAATTAGGCCAGTTATACAGACTATTAAACAAAAATTCTCGCTAACAATGAAAAATTACGAGCCATAAAGGATTATAAACACAATATGACCGTCGAAAACTACAATCTAATGCGGAAAAAAATAAATAAAATGAAAACTCTAATTAAGAAAGCAAAAAAAGAATCGTGGAAAAAGTACGTTGAAACCATAAATCCCCAGCATATTAGCAACATGTGGAACAAAGTAACAGCATTAAAAGGAAAATCAGCCAAAAAAGAAAACGTAGTATCCTCAAAGTTAGAAACTGCTGTAATGTTCCTCCAACAGTTCTGCAACATATTTGAACCAAGACATAGAGTTTCTTTTGAACAACCCATCTCATGTAGCAACAATGATCCTCTGACTATGCCTCTACAATTGACTGAACTAGAAGCAGTATTGAAAGGAAAGAAAGGTACTGCCCCAGGTGTAGACGAAATCAACTATACCATGATTCAGCTCCTACCACCGCTCTGGAAAGACCAATTAATAAAGACTTTAAACCAAGTATGGTACAAGTCCCAAGTCCCGAATGAATGGAGAATAATTCAGATTGTACCAATTTCTAAACCAGGTAAGGATCCTTCCCTCATATCATCTTACAGACCCATAGCACTAATACCTTGTCTAGCCAAAGTTTTCAACCTGATAGTCAAACACAGGTTAGAATGGTTTCTAGAACAAAAAGAAATACTTAGCCCATACTGTTTTGGTTTTCGCAAAAATAGATCCACTACTGACTCAATTTGGTACTTAACAAACAACATCTACAAAGCCTTCAACCAAAAAAAGATTCTACTTGCAGTAACAATAGACGTAGAAAGAGCATACGACAATGTCAAACCGGCAATACTCATAGACAAATTGAAAGAACATGGTGTTACATCACTCATAACCAACTGGATATCTAGTTACCTTTCAGTGCGCACCTACCTGATTCAAACCGATGAAGGCCCAGTGACATTTGATTCATATAATGGTTTACCCCAAGGAGACGTCCTCAGTCCCATACTATTTAATTTATACACTGAGCACATCACTAATAACCCACCAGATGACTGCGAAATCATACAATTTGCAGACGATTTCCTTATTTTCGCCATAGTAGAAACCCCAGAGAAAGGAATACAGCTACTAAAAAGTGCTTATGAAAGCTTAATGGAAGGGTTCAAAAAAATCGGATTAGAAATCAATCCTAGAAAAAGCAAATTGATACCATTTACAAGAAAACGAAAATTCGACTTAACAAGCTTTAACATCATCACTCCTAACTATAGCCTCGTTGCGCAAGAACAAATAAAATTCCTGGGAATGACTTTTGATCGTAAGCTTCATTTCAAAACGCACTTGACGAAAATAAAGAATCAAGCTCAAAAAAATGTCGATTTATTAAAACTCTTAGCAGGGGTTTACTGGGTTCCCACCCCCATAATATGCTCATGCTTTATAAATCTATTGTCCGATCCATTTTTGACTACTGCTGCTTGATTTACAACGAAACGAAATCTCCTCTTATTAAAAAATTAAATACTGTTCAGAATTGTGCAATAAAAATATGCATTGGGGCATTTAAAACTACTCCGTTAAATGCACTGCTGAATGAAGCAGGAGAGATGCCGCTACCCTTGAGGAGAGCCTGGCTTACCAAGAAGTACATCATAAAAAGTTTTTCCGATCAAAGGCACCCAGTAAGAAAAGCAATTACCTCTAATAACATTTATTGCCCCCACATGAAAAGTCTGATTACAGAAATGCAACACCTACTTCAGGCAACAAAAACAGCTAAACGTCCCTTAGATTGCAATACGCCGCTTCCGATTAAAATGCTGCAAATCAATAGCAATCCTAAATTACCTACCACACACGGAAGGAAATCGTCATATAACCCAACCGTATTGAAACAATTGGCTTTAAACACAATAGTACACGATTACCCAAACCATGTTCATATCTTCACGGATGCCTCCAAATCCTCCCACCAAACTGCAATAGCTGTTATTGATACAGTCAAGGATTACACAATTTCGGTTGCTCTACCTTCGAAATTCAGTATTCTTAGTGCTGAACTGTATGCCATTCTCAAAGCAGTTTGTTACAGTCAACGTGAATACTCTAACACCAATATAGTCATATTCACAGACTCGGCATCCTCGTGCAAACTATTGGAAAATGTTTATAAAAACAAATTAACAACCTATATAGCTCTAGACATTATCCGGAATATACAAACCGGCAGCAACAGTTATAGCTTCCAATGGATACCAAGTCATATAGGACTGTCAGGAAATGAAGCGGCAGATAGAGCCGCCGGGGAAAAACAAATTACGATAGAAAATGCCAAAGTACCTCTCCAAGACCTTTTAAAATGTCTACAGAAAGAAGCAGTTCAGGAATGGCAGGAGAAATATGACTGGGAGTCACAATTTAAAGGCAAAGATTACTATCAAACCCAGCCAACCATTAGCCTTATACCATGGTTCTCCAATAACCGACAACTTGATAGAAAAGAAATTTCACAATTAGTAAGACTACGGACTAACCATGGCTGCACAAAAAAATTTCTCAGTTTGATGAAAATAGAAAAAGATGGCAATTGCCTAACATGCAAAGTCCCTGAAGACCCGCGCCATATTCTATTTCAATGCAAAAAATATAGAAAGCAAAGGGAAGTAGTGGTTCCCCCAGAAACAGAAGCAATGTTTTTACATAAGTTGGACAAAGAAAAGTTCATGATCATCAAGAAATTTTTCATTAACGCTCAATGTAAAATCTAAAAAAAAATAAATAAAAAAAAAAATTAAAATTAAAAAAAAAATTAAAATGAGGCACTTCACAGAGCTTAATTTAATTTTAATATTATTTCATTTCTTCTAGTTATTTTGAGTCACCTTCCTGTCTCATTTACATAATCTTATTTTATACTCTATTTAATTAATTTATTGATCTTTTTCTATTATACTTGGTTCCGTAACCTATGTTTCTATTAAATTATAGCAAACAAGTACTGACCATATAGGATTTGGATTCAAGTCTTGACGGTCATTTGGAAAAAAAAAAAAAAAAAAAAAAAAAAAAACAAAAAATTCTCTTCTTACAGTTGACAACAAATTACTAATATACAAGATTGTACTGAAACCTATATGGACCTACGGTCTTGACCTGTGGGGGACAGCTAAATATTCTAACATCAAACGCATCCAATCCTTCCAATCCAAAGTCCTACGAACAATAGTTAATGCTCCCTATTATGTTTCCAACTGTACCTTACACCACGACCTTAATATTCCATTTATTTTAGACTGTTCCATCCAAATTTTCCAAATTCCATCAGAACCTTCTTCATCATCCTAATCCTTTAGCTCAATCCCTCTCCAGCTCCACCCACCCCTACAATCCTCCACGAAGATTGAAACGGTAGTGGCCCAGCAACGTTCTGTAAACATTTATAATGGAGTTCTGACACTGTTCAGATTCTCCACTCATGTACTGTATGTTTGTGGCTATTGCGCCCTAACTCAGGCTTTACTGGCTAAGACCAGTGATGCTGCTGAGAATGAGGCGCTGGGATCTCTTGGATTCCGCTTTTTTTTATCCAAACCCAGTCTGGGGTCCCCATAACAGTTGCATAAATTGTATATAGTTACCATTGTTTGTACGATGTTTATTTATTTGCCAACTTTGTATTTATGTCATTTGTAGGTTGTTGTTTGTTTTGTTTTTTTAATATTATTTTATTGTATATATATATTTAAGACAACTGAACGCCCGAGATGTTACAGCAACGTTTCGATCAAAAGCGGTAACCTGAGAAGAGCCACTATATACTATGCATTCAGCACCTTTTTACGATTTTCTCAAAAACGGCTCTAACGATTTTGATAGAATTCCCTATATCGATGTAAAATTTAATGGGCTTTAATATCATGTAGGTTTCATTCTGATTGAAATATTGTGAAAGGAACTAAATGCCGATATTTTAAATTCCCTTCCCCTAAAATACCATTAATTTCGTAGAATCTATAAAAATAACTATATCATCTATCAAGTACTGATAAAAAACGGATAAATATACAATTTTAACAAACTTTTTTTTTTTTATTAATAATAATAAAAAATATTTTTTTTCTGCAATTTTGGTGTTTTTGAACATATAAACAGTAATATAGCCGTATAATGTACCCTTGGAAAGCTAAAGATTCAAGAAAAAATATTATCTGATACACAAAACAATAAAAGTTAATGAAGAGTGATGAAAAGCCGATAAAACTAACTCATTGTCATAGATAATAATATAATAGATTATTAAAAAAAACCCAAAAAAAAAACCTGTTTTTATCGAATTTCAATGTAATTAATTCTTTCACTATTTATTTTACTTTCACTTACTATATATAGTAAGGGGAAGTATTGCGATCGTGAAAATTTTCGAATTCCAGTTTTCAACGGAAATACACGTTTTAGGGTCCCCTGAGTCCAAATAACCAAGTCCCGCAAAAAGGTCTGTGTGTGTGTGTGTGTGTGTGTGTGTGTGTGGTAACGCCCGGGCGGAAACGGTAAGTCCTATGAAACTGAAATTTCATATTTAAGACAACTATACGCCCGAGACGTGACAAAACTTTTTTCATCAGCTTATCAGAAGAGGCACTTTATACCATGCATTTTGCACCTTTTTTCGATTTTCTCGAAAACGGTTCCGACGATTTTGATTAAACTCGCTATATCGATGTAAAATTTAATGGGCTTTAATATCATGTAGGTTTTATTTGGATAAAAATGGTCTGACAGGGCTTAAATGCCGATATTTTAAATTGTCTTCCCCTAAAGTACCTTTAATTTTGTAGATTCAATAATAATAACTAGATTATCTTGTTAACGCTGATGAAAAACGGGTAAATATATAAATTGAATAAATTCGATACCCAACTAAAGGAGAGAACAGAAAAAATATATTTTGTATGCAATTTTTTGTTTTTGAACATAAGAACAGTAATATACATGTATGACATACCGTTGGAAAGCTTGAGATTTTAGAAAAAATATTATCTCATACACAATCAATTGATACAAGTGATTATTTTAGATAATAAGGTAATCGATTTTTAATAAAACACATGTTTTTTATAGAAATTCCATTTAATTAATTCTTTAATGATTTTACTCAATTTTATATCTAACTGTATTTGAAAATTCTTTAATTTATTTTAAAAATGGAGGTAAGTGAAAGTCGTGTGTTGCTCGCACCAGATTTTTTATCTCTATTAGCGTATTTGTAAATTTTTAAAACTAAATAAATTGATTTTAACAACGGAGGTAATTGAAAGTCGTGTGTTGCGCTCACCAGATTTTGTTTTAATAAAGTAAATATAGAACGAACTTATTTGTAGGGCTTCAAAATATCTTAAACCTCTTTTTTAAGAGATGATAAATATTGATGCCGTTACATTAGAAATGTGGTGACGACCTGGTTTCATTTTTTGCATATAAGAGTTTTTTTTTTTAATGGAAATTTCAAAACATTCAGCCTAATTAGAGCACCCGTGCCGGCCACGAGCGAGGTGTCTCGTTTTACTAGTTTCCACTTTTGAAATGCAGTAAACTAAAGTCATTAGCACAATTACTATATCTGTTTTAATTAATAACTAATTAACGCACATCATGCTAAGCTTACAAGATTATCTTGCCGTTAGCTGCCAGTATGTTGTTGGAATTGGGATTAAAAAATCCTGTGTGAACATCACACAGCTCCCAATTCAACTTATAAAACTTCACTTACGATTCTGGTGGATAAATATAAATTATTATGTACGACAATCACGTTATTATTATGTACAATTTTCATTTACAATGTTCATCGATACATTCGTTTAACACAAGATCCCAGCCCACTAACCTCCATTTTCCTTCTCATCGAACATTATCCTTTAAAAAATCCTTTAGTTTGCGTGCCACCTCACTTTGGAATTCCATACCTACCACCACACGCTAAGCATCTTCTTTAACCTCATTTAAAAACAAATTATTCCATCATCTGCTCAGCAATCAATCTTCCGAATAATTATGTACAAAAGTAAGAATAATAGTCATACTCACTCTAAAATGAGGACCATTACAAATATGTATAAAAAAAACATTTATTTTTTTATTCTTTCTATGCTTTAATGATATTAGTGAAAGTACAATTATAATAAAACTACCTACACGCATGTTTAATTTAATATATAACATACACAATATATATATATATATATATATATATATATATATATATATATATATATATATATACTATTACCGTTCTATTCACTACTTTATAAATAATGTAGTTAGTAGTTGTATGTCGTGCAAGTAATCGTGTTTACTACTTTTATAAATAATATAAGTATAACCTTAAGTTTGTTTTTGTAATGTTTTTATTATTATACCATACACGAGACTCAGTTTATGTACTTCACTGTTATTCTTAGAGGACAGTAGTACTAAGAATAAAATTTACTTTACTTTCTTACTTTGTTTGTTAACAATATCACATTTAAGTTTATCATTTGTTCTTAAATATTAACTTTAAAGAAGCATCGTCAACTTTCAGATTATCTTGATGGGCTTATATACTTATATTGAAAGTAGAACATTGAATATTTTTATATATTTATTTTTGTAATTTTAATTTTTTTAAAGATGATATTTTTTCTATATTTTATATGTGACCACAAGCTTCAGAATTTAAACATTATTAAACTGTATTACACCAATTACATGTTACACATTTTTTTTTAATTTAAGCTTTTTTTTTTTTTTTTTTTAAAAACATATTTATTGATATTTACAACTATATTAAATAAAAATACATCTAGTTAATGTGATGGTAATATACAAAACTGTCATGAAAAACATGTAGAGACACTACCCAGTGGCAGCACTCTAAAAATATTTTAAACTAGAAGGTCCCGGAGCCATTTCCTTTTCAGGCGCCTCGGAGGATTATCCGGAATTGAAGAGGAAGAAAGGATTGAAACTAGTGGGTTAGAGTGAGAATGGAGTTTGTCATGAAAGGATTGATACCTGGTCCGGGCCAAATCAGTAACATAGGGAACATTAAGGTCTTTATGGATAAGTTTATTCGTGACAAAGTAAGGAGCATTGAGGATTTTACGAAGGATTTTGGATTGTAAGGATTGGATGCGGGAAGAATTTGATGGTTTAGTAGAGCCCCAAAGCTCTACTCCGTAAGTCCAGATTGGTCTTATAATAGTCATGTAGATGAGCCTTTTGTAGTTAAAAGGAAGGTTTGATCGTTTGTCTAGTAAGTGTTGAAGTAGCCTAAAGCGGCGAGCAGTTTCTTGTCGTTTTAGTCGTGTATGTGGATTCCAAGTTAGGCGTTTGTCAAGATGAAGTCCTAGGTATCGGATCTGTTCAACAGAAAGGAAGTCAAAGGTTTACGGCGAAGGGTAAAGGTTATTTGATGGGATTTGTTGGAATTTATTTTTATTCTCCAGTTCTGACACCATACTTCTAGGTCTTTGATGTGGGCTTGAAGGGTATTTGAAGCAACAAATGGATCTTTATGAACTGATAACACGCAGGTGTCATCAGCATAGGTTAATTTAAGCTAAAATATATATTATCTTTTTTTCCTGCATTATTAATCTCTAGTAGAAAATTTGATTACGAAAAACTTATGGCTAACTCTTGTATGAGTCATGTATATAGAAAAAAATCAATTCAAAATATAAAGTTTTATTATTATAAATAAGCATTAATTTAAACTACTTTTGATTAAATAACTATCACTAATAGTCTCTTTTTATCTGTTTCAGGTGATTGCGAAAATCTTCCGCCTTCAGTATTCTGTAAGTCTCATTTTGTCAATATTTCAATAAATTATAGATAAAATAAAAGATTTTCTCATGGTTGATAACTGAAGGTGATGTGACTCTTTTGTTTGAATACGTGGTTTATTTTCACGAATAAAGATGTTGAATGAAAAACATGTAACATCTTCATCCATGAAATAAAAAGGTTGATTTTAACTGATTTTCACATACCTTCAACCTCTAACTCCTGCTAATACAATTTCTAATTTTAACGTTTTCTGTAATATAGATAAATTCAGAAAAAAAAAAAACTATACTCAATTCACCATAATTACCGTTTGTCTTAACCTAGAAACTTTTTAAATAAATTTCCGGTCAACTAAATATTTCGTAAATATTAAAATGGTTCAGAATTTAACTGATAAATTTATATTATATTTTTATTAACAAATGCGTTTAGTTTTTAATGTCAAAAAACGATTCTAGATTAAAATACATAAATCTAGAAATTGTCTAATATAAATAAGTATTTTGTTTATTTCCGCTGTTCGGAGTTGCCGTGGTACGACATAGGGTGTTTTGAGTTCTTGATATTGGACTTATTAAATAGTAGTTTAGGCCCAAATTTGGCCACTTTTTCTCATACATACGATTTTATAATTATTATTTGTATTATTTAATTTTGAAAATAGGGGTGTTATTTCTAAATGGGTAAACCTCATCCGATTAAATTACTTTTGACAAACCACAGAATTGTAATGTCGAAATTTCCTAATTCCGCATAGATTCATTGGGGGCTACTTTATTATTATATAGATAAATATTTTCCAATAACAAAAAAGAAGTATTATTGTTTAATTTCTCTCATAAATAATTTTAAAAAGTTTAAATTTGAAAATAAGAAAAAACCTCTTTCAATATATAGTACGATTTTAAAGTCTTCTTTTATTTCTATGAGTTAATTTTTCACTCAGCTCGTTGTTATGTATTATTTATCTATGTGTAATTTTTAATAATACATTTAGCCTAAAATGTTTTGTAGATCTAGTTTAAACATCTATATGATGAGTTAATGTAAAATAAATTTGGTGATAGTCAGATGTTTCCCGAGATATGAAATTCGATTCGCTGTTACGAAAAAATAAAATAATCAAATATATAATAGCATCTAACTTTTTGGTCCTTTTAACAATTTACCTGAGTAGTGAATAAAATAGTACTAAAATGTTTACGAAAGTTAACACCAACCAAAAGGTTACCACGTTTAATTATTTCCCTTAAGTTGTCACATCAATTTACTGCTTGTAGAAATTGGAATCATTACAGCATTATCGGCATGATTTAGGCAATTTCAAATGGATTGACCCCTTATCTTTTTTTTAATATAAAATGTACAGTTAGAGGAAAAATTGAGATCGTGAAATCTACGAATTCGAATTTTTTTCACCGTAAATACGCGGTTTTTGGGTCCCCTGAGTCCAAATGACAAACCCCCATTAGAAGGACTGTGTGTATTAGTCTAACTAAAAATCATTAGGTTGAATAAAACTAAAATCATAATAATCATAATTTAGAAGCATATATGCTTGAGGTGTGACAGTAACCTGCTGACTCTACTGCGACTCTACTACTCTTCTGCAAAAATCTGCTGACCGGAAGAGCCATTTCATGCGATGCAATTTGAATCTGTTTATGATTTTCTCAAAAACTGCTTACTTACTTTTGTAAATAAAAAAAAATACCATATTCGATAAAATCTTATTAGAATCGATAAAAAAAAAAGAAGCTAAATATACGTTAAACGACTTTGAATCCAAACTAAAAAAGAAAAGGGCAAACATATTTTTTAAGTTTTTTTTTTTTTTTTTAGAACACAAGAATAGTAATATTATTATAATATACCAATGGAAAATTAAAGATTTAATTTAATTTTTATTTTATTTTATATCCAAAGTTGTCGAATAGAGAATTAATATAAAGTGACGAATAGAGCATAAATCATTGCTGTACAGAACAATTTTATTCTGAATTGATTTTAACAACCGAAGTAAGTGAAATTCGTGTGTTGCGCTCACCAAATTCTTTATTTTTTTTTTTTTTTTTTTGCTGTATAGTTCAGATTTTTTTGCGAAGTTCGAGTTATCCGAAAAAGGTTAATAAGTAATCTATATACGAATTTAAATAATTAACAAGTAGTGTAAATAATGATGGAACTGAAGCATTTGACTTTTCTCCTCATGTCGATCAGCTTCCAGCGATAGCCCGGATTAAGGTTGCATAATCAACATAATCAATCATTGTCAGAGTTCGAAAACGATTGGCTCCGTTTAATTTTAATTTGGTATTTTTTATTTTATTTATTTATTTTTTTTTTTTGGCTGTTGTCGGTCGGAGCGATTCATCTCCAGTTAACTAAACTTAAAAAAATATAGTTAGAAATAAATTAAAATTATTGCAGATAATTCTTTTTGGAACCCCCTGTATGTTTTTATATGAATCTATGGTTATGCTGAACAATCCTATCGTCAATTAAAATGTGGCAAAGTATATATATATATTTATATATATATATATATATATATATTAGTGATTTCAATAAAAATATCAGATCCTTGTAAACATGTTTGATCAATCACAATGCTTTCTTCAAAGTGATCTTAGCAATACATTCTGAAAATATCGTTAACCGTCTGTGCGGCGCATTTTTTTTTTTTTTTTTTTTTTTTCGTAAATACAAAATCATCAAATGACAAAAGTGAATTGTTTTCTCTTCGACTTTGGGTGAGCAAAATACCACTTAAAGATAAGGAATCTGGGTTAAGACTGATGCATAAAAGCATCTTAACTAATCCTTTTTTTAGAATATGTCAACATTAATTATTACCAAGTAAAACTGATTTTATAAACATAGTGAGGATTATATTGAAATATAGAAAAACGTATTTTACAATCCAATACATAAAATGATAACTCGATTCTTAACCACGTGACTGTTATTTTTATAAAAATTTGTATATATATATATATATATATATATTTTTTTTTTTTTATAGATGTCATGATTCTTTGTTTCCGGAAACTCCTTTGAAACTATTCAATGGATTTCACTGTAGTTCAGGGCATTTTTACTTTATAAAATAATATTTATAAGTAAATAAATGACAATTAAGTTTTTATTTAGGTGGGAAAATTAAATTATCTTTAATCGAGGCATCAACAAATCTTATAGACGTGTAATATACAGTTGGAAAACGCTATTTATATGTTAATACAAAGCTATTATAAGCGCATAAACTTATGAACTTATATCTTTTGTAATGGTGCAATGAGGAAGATTCATTTTGGACACAATAAGAGTATCGTACATGTCATATTCTTCCAAAAATTACTGAATATTTAAAATAAAAACGTATTACTTACCAAATCGTATGTAATTTGTTAAAATAAATATAAAGTGGTTATATGCCCAAAAACCAACGTTGTAAATAATTATACTAGATCATTTCTTGAAAACAGATGTTCCACGCAAACTACATTGGACTTCCAAGGAAACTAAATTAAACTTTAAAAATGTATTTAGAAAAAGTTCATCTTAACTTAAATTAGTAATAATAAATTGAATAATAAATAAAACATAAGAAACAAATAAACTGAACCAATTTTATTTTTATTTTTTATTTCTAATTCCTGCCAGTGATTAAGTATAATAATAAATTATTTAATGAATCTATATTTAAAAAAATAACATGTTCTTGGTAAGTGCACTTTTCGTCACGATGAACTTATAATCGCAAAGTGATAAACTCTCAATTTGTCAAACTGAACTTTTTTTTTTAATTTAACATTTAAATTGCACCCTTGAGAAAAGATTGCAGTTCGTTAGTGTATGAATAAAATAAAGAAACGAAAACAATTATATTAATTAAATACTCCATTTATTACATTTAAAAAATTAAAACATTTGAATCTATATATAAATAAAGAATTATTATTATTATATACTTCAGAACACATGCTAGAATGTTGTCTTATATTAATGAGAAGTTATAAATAATGTATTTATTTTACAGCGAGTCGCCAAGGTTATTATAATTTTTTTTTAAATTATATTTATTTTTTTATATTTTTTTTGTTTAGTTTTTATTTATTCTTTCTTGTAATTCTTTTTATAATAAAATTAATTATTCGGAAGAAACATATTAAGCATAAATAATCACTTCTTAGTTCTCCCCTAAAGGTATATTTTGTTAATTACTAGGAGTCTATTTTTCTTGGGTTTTCCCCATATTTAGGACTCATTACAATAATAATAATAATAATAGGTTTACCGAACCCGAAAATTCGATGCCGATACCACCAAACTCTGTCCACACAGACTCGTCCAATGTTCACCGTTTAAGCCCCAGTGATCAATCAGCATTAGCGCAATCCTCCCTTCGACGCTTCGGTCCTACTTCGGACGTCTACCAGTCAGATCAACGAAAACCAAATTTCTCGAAATCCGTTCCTCATCGAGCCCAACAACTTTACTCGCCCATTTGAGTCTCCGCGATGCTATCAACTCAATTATCTTCACAGGATACAAATTCCGCAATTCCGCGTTGTGCAACCTTCTTAACTCCCCAGTGGCCTCATCTCTCTTCGGACCAAATATATTAAGCAGTACCTTATTTTCGAAAACCTTTAGCGGCCACGTTTCACTTCCGTAAAGAACCTTCGGATGAATAATAGTTTTATAAATTCCAACCTTTAAGTTTTTAGATAAAAGCCGCGAGCCAAGTAACTTAGCAACTGAATAATAACACACATTTCCCACCTTTAACCGGGACTTTATTTCTTCCTTTTCATTATTTTATTTCATTATTTTATAAGACTCATTACAATACATTAAAAAAAATAACATTTATTGTTACAAAAATTATATACCAATTTAAAATTCAATATTAGAACAAACCATTTTAAATAAAAGTCTATTTTCCTGAAAGCAATGTATTAGTTATGTAGATATCCATTTACTCAATTTTTGTCAATAATAAATACATAACATGTCGTTAAAAATTAAAAAATGATATCTACCACCCTCCCCCCTCCCCCTCTAGCCAACATATTCTTTGGCTCCTAATGGATCAGGACTATCCTGTAACTGTGCAAATGTACGCACTAATATTTTATTGAAAATTATATCAATAATGAAAAGTTTATATAATTTTATTTTTTAATCACATCTGCATAATAAAAAACGTTGACTCCAAATAACGACTGGTGTAAAATAAACTTCTTGGAAAGTAGTTTTTTTTTCTTGACTTCGTAGATGCGTAATGAATGGTTTCTTATAGCTGTAATACTCATTGCCAAGATTGTGGCATGTTGATATTGTATTATTTCTGTATAAATAAAAATTTTGAAAATTACAGAGAAAAAAAAATTATTACCAATTACAATTATTATATTATATAATTCCGTTCAAAAGTGATTTGATTGAGGTTCGGGAGCCGGATTTTCAATTTGAACTTTGAAAGCGTTCTACGCGCCATTCCACTTTTGAAGTTGACCTATCTAATACTCTGGGGAAGACTTTCGCCTCAATACTGTAATTCATTCACAATTTTTCTTAGGAAACGGATAAACTTTACATTAAAATAATAAAATATTACTTCAAACAATTTAACTGTCCGCTAAATAGAAGAGAAAGAAAATATAAATATTGTTACATTATTAGCCCATAATAACATAACTAGGTCTATTCCCAGGACTTATTAGGGAAAGAGATACACTTTTGGTTATTTTGTCTCATACAGCCTAGTCTTAGTACTACTTAAAAATTTCGATCTTGAGAAGATAGTCAATTTCGTTGATGTATTTTCAAGAAATAGCATTGTGTCTTATTTTAAAATATATTTTTTGAGTAAAATTGCATTGCGTCCCATTTGAGACAATTTTAATAGTGAATAAGAACAATTAAAGTGTTCTAACACTTGATAATGAAATTTAAACTGTGGAAAAGTGATCTTTAGGGTGTATTTTTTTTTTTTTAATTTTAAAAAATAATCATTAAGTAACTTTATCCAAAACTTACGAAATAATTTATAACTATAGAAGGAACTATATACTCTAATTTACTATATCAAAATAATATTTTGATCCTTTAATCTGAACAAAGAATTTTTTGAATTTATGTAGGTGCATTAAACAGAAGATGGCCAAGAGACTTCTCACCATAAATTGGTCATTGGAGTTCTACTAATGGGTAGTTTCTTCACAGGACAATCATGTGTCTTTATCTCAAATCAATCCCATTTACTTGTTGAATTGAATCAATACAGTTGTAAATTTCTTTGAATAAATAAATAAAAAATAAAAATAAAACAAATAAATCTCTATATAGTGAAGTGAGAATGGTTGACTGTGTAAGTGATCGAAGTTAGTTCAGGGTGCAGTCGATAGAACACAATTAAGATATAAACTTAATAAACTGGTGACCGACGTTTCGGCCTAAATTATAGGAATTCTTCGGGGCGCTTTGAAGAAGAGTGTCAGAACAATCAAGCAATAATTATTGCTTTTTAATTATTATTAAATATCTCAAAAGGGACTGGGTAAAAAATTATGAAACTAATACAGATTACCTATCTATACAATGCATTTAAGATATATAAACTTGGTCTTTAAGACTAAGCTGGTTCCGGAGTTATAAAACTCACTTAACTGTCAAAATAACGTTTTCTTTAAAAAATGTTAACTCAGATAATTTTGTATGTTTAAGAACAAATAAAAATTAGAATGATGGTGAGATTATTTTAGAAAATGTTGGTTCTTTCAACACATTACTTAAGGTAGCCCAGAAAATGGTTTAAAAAAATCACGAAAAATTACTTCCATTGAAAACTTAGGCGCGCTACGCCAAGGAAGGTTAGAAATTATTTTCACGCCTTATTATTTTTCCTTATGTACCTTTATTGGTCACTAAATTGTATTTTATAGTACTTATTATATAGAGGTATAATCTGTATGAGTTTCATTATTTTTCACTCAGTCCTTTTTGAAATATTTTATTATAAATATTACTGAGCTGGAAAATAATCCTTCATTAAAAATTTATATTGAAATAAGGATATAGCTTACTCGATCCAAATTTTCTAAAACAAGTAGTGCAATGATAAGGCTATATAAGGAAAAAAAATAAAGCATGAAAATCATTTCTAACCTCCCTTGTCGAAGCGCGCCAACGGTTTCAATTGATGTAATTTTTTAAAAACATTTTCTTGGCTACTTAGGTAATGTGTTGTAAGGACCAATATTATCAAAAATACTCTCACCATCATTCTAGTTTTTGTTTGGTTCTTAAACATGCAAAATTATCTGAGTTAACATTTTTTAAAGAAAACGTTATTTTAACAGAGAAATTTATAACTCCGGGACCAGCTTAGTCTCAAAGACCAAATTTATATATCTTAAATACATTGTATAGATAGGTAATCTGTATTAGTTTCATAATTTTTTACCCAGTCCCTTTTGAGATATTTAATAATAATTAAAAAGCAATAATTATTGCTTCATTGTTCTGACACTCTCCTACAAAGCGCCCCGAAGAATTCCTATAATTTAGGCCGAAACGTCGGCACCAGTTTATTAAGTTTATATCTTGATTGTGTTCTATTGACTGCACCCTGAACTAACTTCGCTCACTTACACAGTCAACCCTTCTCACTTCACTATATAGAGATTTATTTTGTTTTATTTTATTTATTTATTCAAAGAAATTTACAACTGTATTGATTCAATACAACAAGTAAATGGGATTGATTTGAGATTAAGACACATGATTGTCCTGTGAAGGAACTACCCATTGGTAGAACTCCAATGACCAATTTATGGTAAGAGGTCTCTTGGCCATCTTCTATTTGTTTAATGCAGCTAAAAACTGTTATTTACATAAATTCAAAAAATTCTTTGTTCTGATTAAAGGATCAAAATATTATTTTGATATAGTGCATTAGAGTATATGGTTCCTTCTATGGTTATAAATTATTTCGTAAGTTTTGGATGAAGTTACTTAATGATTATGTATTAAAATTAAAAAAAAAAGAAAAAGTACGCTCTAAAGATCACTTTTCCACAGTTACATTTCATTATCAAGTGTTAGAACACTTTAATTGTTCTTATTTACTATTACAATTGTCTCATATGGGACGCAACGTAATTTTACTCAAAAAATATATTTTAAAATAAGACACATTGCCATTTCTTGAAAATTCATCAACAAAAAAGACTATGTTCTCAAGATCGAAATTTTTACAGAAGTAGTACTATGATTGAGCTGTCACATTTTTTTGTTTATTTTGGAGAATTGGTTCAACCACTTTTTTCACTACTTAGGTAATGAGTTGTGAGAGCACAACATATATAGCATATCCTTGTTATATTGTTAGCTTTTGTTTTTATTTGATATCTAAAACCTTGCCAGAATTAGAGGGATTTTTCCAACACATGTTTTCAGCCGCGATGTTTATCTACGACTTATATTTTAGAAAAGATACTGAATAACTAGTAAAAAAATCAATGAAAAAATGTTGAGCTGCAAAATTAATAAAAATTAGACGGTTTCAAAACCCATGTATATATATATATATATATATATATATATATATATATATATATATATATATATATATATATATATATATATATATATATATAAGTTAAATTTCTGTAGAATGGGTGATTATTTTTGTTTGCATATTATATACAGAAAACCAGAAGTCCATTGTTGAAACCAATTTTAGAACTTTTAAATTGCGGTAGAGTTAAAAAAAAATGCTGCCAATTATTATTACACAATGGTTTATTATTTCCAAATGACAATATTAGGGTATAACTGTTTATAAAGCTGTAAATAGGAAATTAAGTAATATGAAAAGCAATAAATAATTCAAAGTAAAATGGCATAATTTCAAACGTTATATCTCAGCTAGCTCTTAACTAATTTCCATGATTCTTTTTTCATTTTGTAGAAAAGTTAATTTTTGATATCTATTTATTTATTAATTAGGGGAATTATATAATAAATTTTAGTATACTTTGTATCTTGATTATGCTTAACAACTTTTTTTAAATTATTATAAACGCATTTACTGATTATAAAACACTATGCACACTTTTCTCTATCTTCTAAAATAACTGAGCTATTGGCGTATTTATGGATACAATTTCCATTTTTTTTTTTTGTTTGCTAACCATTCGCGGGTTTTTTGGTTATAAAACACTAATACAATTTTTCTATATTTTTTCCTTCTCCTTGTTCATCGCGTTGTCTTAATCTCAAAAGTCTTTTCGATTTTTTTTCCCCATCATCAACAATAACCGATTGGTGGGATTACAGCTACTATAATTTCTGCCTTGAATATACATCAACTTCTTTTTTTTTTTTTTTTAACACTAATAAATGTTGTCTATCTTAAAAAAATAACTGAGTTATGGGCGTGTATATGGGTAAGATTTCAATTTATTTTCCGTTTTCATATTTTGTTTATGTTTTTATAGTTTATGGGGCTTTACTGGTTCTAAACCTCTATACACATTTTTCGCTATCTTCAAAAATAACTGTTTTATGGGCGTATTTATCGATAAAATTTCATTTTTTTCTCTTTTTTATAATCATTCATCGGTTTTCCGGTTAAATAACAGTTATAATTTTTTTCTCTATCTTCAAAAATAACTGAGTTATTGAATTAAATCACTTTTAATCGGCCGCCATTTTCAAAGTAACCAGCTGATATCACCGTCTAGATGTTAAAAATCATCTTTGCTTGGCCAAGTATTTTTGTGGCGAATTTAAGAAACATTGGTACAGCATTGCATATATATGTATATAATATATATATATATATATATATATATATATATATATATATATATATATCAAATATTTAAACTATTAGCTCTGGATGAAGGTATTACTGGGGATTTTTTAAATCGGCAAAGGTGAAATTTTTTATATACTGCAAACTTTTATTTAAACAATACTCGTTAAATACATTATATATATACATATATAAACTAATTTATAATCGAATGTATTGATCTCCTCGAACATATTTACACTAAGACTGACATCACAAGCTCAGTGGCGCAATAAGGAAAATAGTATCTAATTCCAATGAGGAAATTACTACCATAGACCCGAGCTCTTTAAGAAAAAAGATGAACCGTTGGCTCTCATGCTCTGTTTCAAATTGCCCAACCAGGAACACCAAGAATCCAAGTGCTTGTGAAGTTTCTTGGACAGTAAACATGTTATATAAGTATATTCTAAGAAGAATGGAATGGATCAATAGGGATAATGATTCTTGATAAAAGAAAAATAATAAAATTCAAAAGGATTACTCAGCGAGATTCGTAAGAATTAAGGATAAGCCTACTTAACAGGTTAAAGCATTCGAATACCTGAGAGCCCGCTTGGACGGAGATGGAATCATCGACTTTGAGATTAAGGAGAAAGTAAACTTAGCGGAAGGATATTTTATGCCGTTCATAGATAATAAAATCATTAAGGACAGAAATAAAATAGTATAGTTCAACTTCTTATCCGAACATTTGATGCTTTCTATTAGATAGACATAGGTTTTAATTGGATCTCACAAATAAGAAAATTAGCAGCAGAAAATTATAATGAAGAAGTCTCTTTCGAAGCGCTAAGTACTAATATTTTTTTCTTTTTTTAAATATTTGTATTGAAATTTACAACTGTATTTTGTAATACAACAATTAAATATGATGGTAATGATAAAATACATGAAATACAATGAAGAGAAACTGCCAAATGGCAGCACTCTAGTAATTAATCTAAACAAGAAGGTCTCGAGGCCATCTTCTTTTCAGACGCCTCGGAGTGTTATCAGGGATCGAAGAGGAAGCTAGGATAGAAACTAGTGGGTATGGAGTTTTTCATGGAAGGATTTATACCTGGTTCGGGCCAAAACAATAATATAGGGAACATCAAGGTCTTAGTGGATGAGTTTATACGTGACAAAGTAAGGAGCGTTGAGGATTTTGGACTATAATGATTGGATACGAATGGAATTAGATGGTTTGGTAGAGCCCCGTAGCTCACTTCCGTAAGTCCAGATAGGCCTTATAATAGTCATGTAGATGAGCATTTTGTTGTAAGTGTTGAAGTATTCGAAAACGGCGAGCGGTTTCTTGTCGTTTTAGTCTTGTATGAGGGGTCCAAGTTAGATGTTTGTCATGATATCTAGTCTGTTCAACAGGAACTAGTTGAGTGTTATTAAAGGATACTGTAGGGCAGGAAGTCATAAGTTTACGACGAAGGGTAAAGGTTATTTGATGGGATTCGTTGGATTTTATCTTCATTCTCCAGTTCTGACATAATACTTCTAGGTCTTTAATGTGCGCTTGAAGAGTTTGAGAGGCGATAAATGGATCATTATGAACGGATGGGTTGGGATACCAGCTGTATAGACTGTGTAAAGAAGGGTCCCAGGATACTGCCTTGAGGAATACAAATTTAATAATCGAAAAAGTAAAGAATCATCTCCACTTTATAGACATTGATGGAACCCTCAACTCTAAATATAATCCACTTTAATGAACTATTTGTAACTTTAACAGCTCACAGCCGCAAATCTATTCAACTGATCATGTTGATATAAATAAACTGAGGCATGTTAAGCAACTAAGAATATCAGATACTGAAAATTTGAAACTTTTTAATAAGAAAACCACATTCAATATAAAAACAGGAGAAAAATGTAAATGGTGTCAGGAACGTATCACCGAAAACCTAAAGCACCTGTTATTGCAATTTCCAAAATTACGAGGATTGTTATTAATGATATTCTACTGATCATCAATGTTAATTCGACCTCAATTTCGTCCAGTATGTTTCCAAAAACACCTAATATTGATATAATAAAGGATCTTTATCTGGCCAAGAATTAATAAAAAATAAACTAATTAAACATAAAGAAAAATAATATACTACTATAATAAGAAGTGAGTTATTCTAGTGACAACTGTAACGATTAAACTAAAGAATGTTTTCTAGTTCAAAAAGTTGAAAAATCATAAACAAATACTTGTGGAAAAAATAAAAATATTAATAAAATCTAACTAAAATTATTTCACCATCAGGCAGCGTTATTTTGGAATGCTAGAAGATACTGGAAGAGAAGGTATTTGAATGCGGATAAGGAGGGAGCATGACGGATGTTTGATGGGAGGGAATTCCAGAAACTAGTCGAACGGGCCAGAGAGGAGCATTCATATTGTTTTGTTCAATGGGAAGTAATAAAAAGGTTAAATAGACGGGATCTCGTCTCTAGTGGATGAATTGGAATTTTTAACTGCAGGAGATCATAGATATAAGAAGGATGTAGGGAGTTAATGGTTTGGTATAGGAAAGATCCAAGGAAGTATTGCCTACTGGTGTGGGGAAAGGGAAAACGTATTTCGATTCAGTATAAAGATGGGATACATGAGGCTGCCTCGCTGTGTCAAAGACGAATTTTCAAAAACAGTGTATGATCTCCTTCAATCGTTTCTCTAGCATCATCGAGAGGCCACCATATACCACACATCCATAATCAAACTGAGGGAAAATTAAAGAGGATACAAGGAGCTTACTTACAAGTGGACCTATTTATATTGTATTTAGTACAGGATCGGTTCTTCATTTCATTATTCTTTTTTTTACATGTAATCAGATACATGTAATAAATACAAAAGCAAACGAAATATATCTTTTTATAGTAAATAGTGGTAGAGCAACGTTCTCAAATGTAAATAGATATTTGGCGATGGAATGCAGGACTTGAAATGAAAGTTCAACGATTTCCCATTTTCCGTTTCCCAGATGGAAACTCCTTCATTTTTAGGTCACAGTTCTTTACTTTAGATAATACCACCTTATGAGAAATTCAGGAGCATCTTTGCTGTGTAGATCTTCTTCTGCGGAATGACCAGTTTCCTGAACGATAATAATGAGTTCCATTTTTTGTATTAAAATATGTTTGTTTATTTATTATATTATCATTAATGTTCTCGTATTTTTTTTAATATTGCAATTGACACGTATCTCGTGGTCTTCAGTAAGAAATTGAATTTATTTATGTAAAGAAAATAGATGCGACTGTTCCAGAAATTAGGTGTGGTTTCTCCAATAGTTATATTATTGATTAAAGATTGCCACACATGAGATATTAACAAAAAACTAAATCTATTAACAACAACAAAAAAGTGGTCTACAAGGTTACGCAAAGCTTTTGCATCATTAAGTATGAAATATATAAACAGGAAAGAATAATGAAAAAAGTGTATTTTAATGCATATAAAATAACATTAAATTTCCTTCCCTAAAATACGCTATTAATTACTAAATATAATTTTTTTCATATTTTTGGCATGCTAGATTTATACCTTAAGGGAAGCTTTCAAATTGTAAAAAAATTATTTGGAAAAACTACATTGAATTAAAATTATAATTGTATTTAATTAAAACAAGGTATATAAATTGCCCATAGTCTTTTCTCTTATTTAATAAAAAAAAAAGTATAATAAAATATAAATATAAAGATAAAACAATAAATATTAAAATCAAGAGATAAATAAACAATAATTTTAACGTCATGTTTATAAATATTTTCAAAACGCTAAATGTCATAAGAAAACGTTTAAATACATTTGCATATTTCAGTATATAGCACAAGCTATTCATGACCATCAATAAGAAAAATGGGAAGATATTTTTTGAGTGCCATCATTGAATCTATATCCCTATTTATCAGTGTGCCAAAACAAAAGATATTACAAACAAAAAAAAATATTTCCGTTTTTAAAAAATTAGTTAACGAATGAATGATTCATAATAAAAATAGGTTAATTAGAAGAATCCAATGTGATAACAAATAATTAGTAGGTTTCTAAACCTTCCAAAAACAGTTTATTACAATAAACGAGCCAACGTTTTGGAGCCCTTCCCCATCATCAGGACTCACTAAAATATATCAACAAATTATCAATTAAAATTATTAGATAACTTTTTTATATATTAATTAAAAAGATTATCAAAAATACACCTAACAATGTTATATAAATATTATATTTACCAGAAAGTCGTTTAAAAATTAAAATATTCATTTTTAATTAAAATTGTGTCAATAATTTATGTCATTAATTTTTGTTACTTTTTTTTTATTACCACTAAGGAAAAACACCCATCTAAACTGACACATTCTGATGATGGGGAAGGCCCCCGAAACGTTGATTAGTTTTAAAGTTTATTGTGATAAACTGTTTTTGGAAGATTTTGGAACCTACTAATTATTTGTTAGAAATGATTCAGTTTTGGCAATAAGTCCATGAGAGGAGGGATACATATATAAGAAAATAAATACAGAAATGTTTACAAGACTTTCAAGATAATATTAAACATACAATATATATATACAAGTACATGAATAAAATTTATTGATCTAAAAAAATCAAACAATATGTTCAATTATTTATTTAAATAACAAAGAAATCAAGAAATTAATGCACTTTTAATTAGTTCCTTGCTTTAATTCTTAAAATAAAAAAGTGACGTACAATATTTTTGCATAAGATTGCATATATATATATATATATATATATATATATATATGTTTAGTGAATCCTTTTGCTATGATGCTACTAGCGTTTGACCTGTAATCAAGGTTTATTTTTACCTCTTTGTAAGGAAGTATGCTTTTAAAGGAATAATCCAATTAAATACGAATTAAAGTAGGCCCAAAAAAGGTTCTACATTTTTTTGTCTTGAACGGCAAAGAAAATGTCTAGTTCTCGTTACGGTAAATCAATTAGACCATCTAGAAGAATCTTAAAAAATAAATAAATAAAAAATGAAATGGCTGTAGGAATCATTGGGTAGGATTTGGTCTTATAAGGATGATACTCATCGAGTAGGTTTGGAAAAAAAAAAAATATCTGAAAAGTTTGTACACGAGGAGTCTATTTTCTAAGATTTGTGTCCAAAGATTAATAATAATTAAAACTTTAATCGATATCATTCAATTTTTTATTTTATTTTATTTTTTTTATCTGAATAAGAACGCTTAAATCTGTGGTATTGCAAAACTTATATTAAATATTTTTTTGTATATTATTCTATTGTTGTTTATAAAGAAATTAGTTTCATTGACTATAAAATATTTGCAAAAGTTTATTCGTATATTTCTTTCTAAAATTTCATTTAAGGTTAAGGTCGGTGATATTCTGAGAGAATAATACAATTTAACAAGGTAGCAAAATCAATATGTTAGTCGTCGCAGCCCGTAGGATTCTTAGAACGCAAAACAATGATTTTCATGAATATAAAATTTAAGTTAATTCTAAAAGTCGGGACTTTTAAAAAAAGTCGCGGGACGCGGGACAAATTGTGAAAAATCGGGACGTCTGGTCACCTTAATTATTATATACAAATTTTAATGTTCTGTTTTTTTGTCCTTCCACTGTAAAGGCATGAATATGAGAATAATAAATTCACGAAACGTAGCATAAATAAAATTGTTTATTTATTGATTGAAACCCATGATCAGTAGAAAATCTATATACGAGTATGTAATAATATATATATACATATATATATATATATTGTAAAGAAGAAATTAAACAAATAACTAGCTTTGAAGGTATATATATGTGCTGTTTCTGTTGCTGTGCTTTTGTGCCGTTCTGAAAAATTAATCTTTTCTTATTGTATTAAATATTTTTAAATTTAAAATTTTATATATCTCTTTACTCATAGCAGAGAAATAACAAAATGCTAGATATTTTGCATTAAACAAAATTAAAATCTGCTATAAATTAATACATATTTAAGGTATATGATATTTTAGCACTAAAAACGCCCCCTTGTGTATTACTGTTGCTATACATACCCGCTGAGTAGCACACTACCCTTTTCCGGTTTAACTATCAAAGTATTAAATTAACTATTAAGTCCTCCAGTATAAACATTTCCTAAATGTATACCTAATAATACGACTTACGGTTTCGCGCCAATGATATAAATGTCGCAGACTAACGTGATTCGAGGACAATAGATGATAACTATGCCGATTTTAATGAATGCCTGGAACTGGAACACTTATTACCACCCCTCCAGGCAATGTGTCGGCCGACGGACTCCTAACCAGGTCGTTGAAAGAAGTTATTTTCTAAAAGTTGTAACGGTCTCCCTGCCACTGTAATTGGTCCTTCTGGTTCCGCTTCCATATCCAACTGGCAATGACCTTCGTAAGTCAGTTTGTAAATGTCCAGACTTCTGTTTACGTTTGGGTCAAGGGCCTCACGATGACCATTTACCGCCGCACAGTGGAAAATATGACCGATTTAGGTGGACAAAATTATGAAACTTGTCGATATTTAACCTTTGGGGTCCTAGATTACGGAAAAAAATATTTAAAAAAATTATAAGAAAAAATAATTAATTTTTTGACACGATCGGCGATTGCACAGTGGTCAAACATCAAATTTATTTGCTAAAATCTAAAACTTTCCTAAATTTTACGTTTGAAGTCCCAGAATACGGGAAAAATAATACTGAATATTGAATTATGGCTCGGCGTTGCTGAAACCTGCTAATAGATGTATTTTATATCATGTAAGAAACTCTTCAAATTATATATTATAAAACTTTTGATTCGGAGTGTTGTGTCTGGAAAAAAATTATGTATCACCCAAAACACAAAAAACCGCAAAAATTCTTTGTAATATCTAAATACTAGAAGGACTGATAAAACAAATCCTATAAACAAATTCTTGGGGTAGCTCTGGGGTTATATAGTTTTTCGTTATTAAATTGGGACATACATTTACAAATTGATAAATTAACTCTACAGGTAGATTGCAATGTATATTCAATAATAACGAGTTTGGAAATATAATGTTTTACCTGTCTCATCAATGTCCATTGTTAAATAGAAGCAAAAAGACTTTTCTCTGAATACACCTTGAACACAATAAATGACCATCGAATAAAGATAATCCCACTGCCGGTTATTAGACACTTGTGCGAACAGGAATGATTCACTCATTCACTATTTATTTGTAAACACGGGAAATATTAGTATTAAGGGTCTTGCCAACTAATAATAAATAGGTAAAGCACTAGAAATTCCAAAGTTTTGACTTGATTTTTGTCCACCTAAATTGTTGATTTTGCTCTCTGTGCGCCATTTATAATTCTTCCACTAATTATACATTAATTAAACTTAAATAACATCATCCGAGTCAGGGATAAAGTAGTATAGTAAAATTCGGTTTTTACCCAAAAAATAACTAAAAAATGTCAGTTGAGTTGTCATTAGTTGAATACCCTTCCCTTATTTAATGGTAAAAAGTACCAAAGTTTTACGCGCCGGGTTTTGTAAGGGACAGGAAGATATATATACACATACATACATACATACACATATCATAGATAGACTACTATTACCTAATAAAAAAACCAACGACCAAACTAACATTTAACTTTTTTTTTCTTTCTTTAGATCCTTTTAACGTTTATGAACACAACTAAAAAAGAATTAGCAAAATCGGTCAAGCCGGTTACGCGTGATGCGATCACCAAGGGAAAGGCGATTCATGTATATATAATAATAATAATTCTTTATTTATTCTAGGACAAGTCCCTTCAGGGACATAAAAAGGTGGACATAAGACTAGAGTCTTAGAATAAAATAACTGAAAAACAGAACAGAGTTAAACTAATAACTTGAACAAATAAAATAACTTATAATCTAAATTGTAATACAAATGTACAAACCAGAAAAATGAATGAATGTTAACATAACAACAAAAAATAATATATAATAAAAAGAAATATAATTAGATAAAAGAATAATATATATATATATATATATATATATATATATATATATATATATATATATATATATATATATATATATATATACACATACACATATAAACACACTCACATATGCATGTATGTATACAGTTTTTAAAAACAAAACAAAGGAAATTACTATTCTTCTGAATGCTTTTAAAAATATATATAATTTAATATTGCATCTTTAAACAGATAATCATTTCAAATATTTGCTGTTAAATTTACCCTTTAAAATGATAGTTAAATAAATAAATCCGATTTTCCCTGAAATCAGCATCTACTTGGGGTTATTTAGAAATTGTATTGACAGAAAATGGCTGAATAGACGGGATTTAAATGTGGAGAGAGTGTTGGGAGTCACGGATATTAGAGGGAATGGGGTTCCATAGGGATGCGGATCGGACTAAGAATGATCTATCGAAAGCTTTGGATCGATGGGACGTTATATACAGGAGATCTGAGATGTAAAACATATATAGATGCATATATATACATATATATATATATATATATATATATATATATATATATATATATATATATATATATATATATTAATTAATTGTATTTAACTTTTAGTACTGTCAAATTAGGAACACCCAAAACAATGAAGCTGCTATTGTTCAGTAATCTCCGATTATAAGTGTCTTAGTCATTAAGTTTCTCACATTAGGTTTTGTAAAGGGAAGAAGGATAATCCGATTTTTTTTTTTTTTTAACGTCCAAGGAGTATGATGTTTATCAATAACATGTAAAATTCAAGTAATTTAAAATATATTTTAAATTGGTTCTATACATATCCTTCCTCAAATGAATAGATGCGGAGATATTGAAGTAACATTCGGGGTTTTTACTACAGTAAGTAAATATTGCTTCAATCTCCATGAAATCAGGGAACTATATGACTTAATTTGATTTTTTACCATTTTTGATCGTAGATATGATCAATTACAATTAAAATCCGCCCGATTTGCCAGAGCAGCATAAAAGTGACATTAAACGAATAAACAACAACAAACAATTAAAATCCGAGTAAATTCTAATTCAATCATGACTACGTAAAACTGGTGATTCGCATTTTGTTACTTTATTTTGGTAAATATATGCTGTATATTGTCCCTTTAATATCTTCGCAACCGTTCTTTTAAGCAATGAAGTGTATAGAACCATTTTATGAGATATTGTGAAGTACTTGAATTTTATATTTTTGCAATAAACATCATATTTTATGAGATATACACAAAAACATAATATTTTTTTCTGATTTTCCCTCTCACCTATACAAAACTTGGCGCGGGAAATAAGGGGCTTTAAAGACAGTCAATAACCGAAGGTGAGTGACCGATTACAGCATTTTTTTTTTGGATTTTCTGTTTTTTATCTAATTTTACTATACTAAAAGTTAAACTTAACTAATAACTAAAAACTAAATTGTAATTATACTTAATTGCACTGAGTAAGGACATTTTGGATATCTTAGCCCGAATATCGGAAGTTCTATATACTTTTTCACTTTCAAAGTTCTCAACTCTGGGAAAGTTATCTCTTATTAATGATATTAACTAAAGAAGCTCTAAAAAGTGAATAATTCGGCAACTACTGATAAATGCTGATTTTTATAACTAGCAATTTATATTTCAGGACTAAAAACGCTAATTTAATCGTTGATAAATTAATTACCAAAAAGTAACATATTGTTAAAGTATCCATATTTTAATTAGTTGTTTAGTAATTAATTTATTTCCATTCCTTATATATATATATATATATATAATATATATATATATATATATATATATTATATATATATATATATATATATATATATATAATGTTTTTTTTTAAATATTTTTGTTCTTGTTTTGTTGATTTTTGTTTAATCAAAAGTTTATAAGGATCATATTTGAGGTATGTATTTTTGAAATTTAGAATAAACTGAGCAAAAACTAATTCATCAAAGACAATATAATACTAGAATTGATTTCAGCGAGATACATAACTAAAAGTTTTATTTTTAAATAAAACAAATAATTTAAATTTCTAGAAATACCCTGAATTTAAGTAAAATGTATTGTTGGAAGTAATTTTTTAGGAAACCTAGAGAAGAATTAAGAAGACTGAAGAAATTTATAAAGGTATTTTTATTTATTTAAAAAAAATAGTTTTTTTCCCAATAATGGTTTGAACATTATGTAAAATATTTTTATATCTTATACTAACCGATCTGAATTGAATATAATTCTTAAGCAATCTAGTTATTTAAAAATACTTTGTTTAGTTGAAGTAAAATTTAGATCCAACTATAAAAGTAAACTTTATAATTAGGATGTATAGCAACGCTAATGATATGTGAGTTGCTGTTCTTTTTTTTAAATATTTAAATTTGTTTAAAAAAAAAAAAAAGTTATATTACCTGAATAAGGATAGGATAATTACAAAGAAATGGTCATAAATAAAAAATTTAATATTATTATAAAATCAAAAATCTTTATTTATAATTTATTATCTTCATACCATGATCATATTTTTTATTGCCATGGTTCGATAAAGTTATGGTGGAAAGTGCTGTTTCACTAGTCCGCCATAAAATTATTTTAAAAAGATTTTATCACATAACATTTAATTAATTACTAGAAAATATTATTATGTTATATGATTAGTAAAATTAATGTTTTTTATCAATTCAGATTTTTTTTTCAAGATCTAATGTATCTAAATTATTTTTCAAACATAGAAAAAATTAATTACAGCTACTTATTGACAAGGTTTTTAAAAAATTATTTTCACAAAAATTAAGGTAACATTATTATATGTATAATTTTAATTGAATATCTTAGATTTATAAAATCTCTGAACAATTTTATAATTTGCAGCCATGTTTATATAGTGTATACTTGTTTAGGTAGCGTATAGTTAGCACATTCTAGGTAAGATATTATTATTTATTTTTCTTTGTAATCGCGTAATAATATTGTTTTAATTGGTAAGTAAACTATTGTAGTTTAGGCTCATGCATGATTATTCTTCATTTTAAATATTCAATATGAAACATATTAAAAAAGTATACAACCCATTGATTATGTGCATATTAAAAGTTGTATGCCGCTGTACAAAAAAGACACATATATATAATTATTTGAGTTGAAATTTTAACTTACACACATATGTTTACAAATTACAAAATATTGTTTATAATTATAACTATATTTATTATATTTTTTGAAGCATCATTTTCATGTAATGGCAACCGTTTATTCACGAAACCAAACGCCCAATACTTTACCAGAAAATGTTGCTGGAAAAATTTCAATTTTGTTTCTACCATATCACTCCGGAAAAAAGGGACCAAGTTTATTTATTTGTTTATTTCTAAATTTTTTAAATGTTTATTTATCATATCTGTATACTTATAGTACGACCACGTGTTGAGAAAATTGGCTTTTCAAGACATTTTACCGAAGGAATACATTTGAATAATCTTGTACTTAAATAAGACAATAAATTATACTGATAATACATATTAAAGTTCAGGTTTTTCCGAATGAAGAATAGGGATTATCCAATAAAAACTGGGATTTTCGATTACGTTTATTCATTGAAAGGAAAAAATATATTATGTTAGTAAAACAATTATTATGATATTATTGATGTTTTTTGTCAGTTGAAGAACACATGTGTTCAAGATATCAGCTTTCCATGTTTTATAACGTATTTCCCTAAGATGACACATGGTATATATCTATTTCGGAAATTTGAACGGTGCGGAATAAATTTAAAATTGATTAAATAAAAACTGCTGTGGATATAATTGGTAGATAATATTGTAGACTATAAATCAATGTGTATAGGAATATAAGCATTTTTTTTTTTTTTTTTTTTTTTTTTACATCAACCTTTAAGATTTTATTTATACAGTATAATTCAAGAGCATTTATATTAAACAGCATTTATATTAATATTAAACAGGTCACACTTCAGCAGCTTACTGGAAGCTGGAAGCTGGCTGGAACTTGGAAGTCTCAGGCGTCCTACAGGGTAGACCTTGACCCACTACTATTATCTCTCGTATCTCAAGCTACTTTAAATTTGACTCTCTCTTCTTTAACCGCTCTGTATTAATCTCTTTGTTTCCTACAAAAAGATGTAGGTCCGACAAATCAAACAAACATACAAATTTGATATGAGTAGTGCAAGAAAAAAAATCTGGTGTGCGAAACACACGACTTTCACTTACCTCGTTTTTTAAAAACAATTAAAGGGCTTTTTAATAAAGCTATAGCTCAAAAAAGTTTAAAGAATTACATTCAATTTCATTAGGAGCATGCGTTTTAGATTATATAATACAGTCGTGGTCATAGAAATTGCATCACTCAACAAAAATAATGTTTCCAAAATTGAACATATTCGCATGTTTTTAAACAATACTGATTACACAAAAAATAATAATATGTATTCAGAATTAAAAAAAAAAAAAACACATAAAAATCAATGAAAAAAAGATAGAAGTTTATATTCTCTCGTAGAATGAATTATAATATTAATTTTCAAAATTACACTACTGCTGGTTTGTGTCACAGCTGTGAAAATTCCGTGAAAATTTATGTAATCTCACAATATTAATTTTTTCTGATAGAAAAATGCTTAAAATTCGACATAATTAAAAATTTTATTGTGGTGATAATTAAAAGTACTAACTAAGAAACGTTATTATTTTTTATTTATTTATTTTTTATTTATTATTTACATATGATATAAATAAGTAGGGTAAATTGAAAAAAGGGACTGAGTAAAAATTTAAATTTTTACCTGAATGTTGCATATCCAGGGATAGGGATCTTTACTAGTATCTTAAACATCGCACAGGCTTGCTACCACCTTTTTACGTCCCCTCCGAAGGACTTTACTGAGTGAAAAATTGTGAATATAATAAAGATTACACATCTATACGATTATATGAGAGACATAAATTTAGTGAACGAAAATTTACATCAACTGAAAATGTTAGCGCCCTATAACAAGGATTTATAGTAAAGAATCTAACTCATATTAAGTATTCTTGTATAGTCTTAGCGTTGCACTAATTTTTGTCGAAATTTCGATCGTTTAAACACTGTACTTTTTTAATACAAATTTTCAAAGAAAAGGGTTATTTCCAAACTCAGCAATGTTCATAGTGAAATATGTCAAAAGGGAATGAGAGAAAAATGATGAAACTTATCCAGATTATTCCTTTTATGATAAAAACTATAGCATAAAATTTAGTGGCTGAGACTGGCTCTGGTGTTACTAATTTTGTTTGCCTTTAAGTAGGTTGATTAGGTGAGGGCAAGTAATCTTGCAAGGAAGTAATGTGTAATCTATTGTATTTTGGAAACAAACTGAGAATCAGCTGCTGAATTTTATAATACAGTACTCGTTATATAGAGGTATAATCTCCATGAGTTCCATTATTTTTCACTCAGCCCATATCGATATACCTAACTATAAATATTCCTCAGCTTAGAAATAACCCTTCTTTGAAAATTTATGTTTAAAAACGAACAATGCTTACACGATCAAAAGTTCTACAAAAAATTAGTATAACAGTAAGACGTTAGCTAGTATTCCTGAAAAAAGGTTATTCCGTTGTTGTTGTTTTTTTAATAATATCTTTGTTTATTGTGTTATTATTTTTTTAATTCTTATGTTGTATTCATTTCCTGACAAATACTAATCACATATACCATGTGAGTAATCAGTTTCATTGACAAAAGGCCTTCCTATAGTAGATGTTTGATTCAATATTCTTGAGTGTTCGCAAGACAGCAACTGTGCCCCTTCCCAGAGTTCGGGATCTCGTGTAATATTTCAAGCAAATTGACTTCGATGGGAGTAGGCTTTTGTACAAAATACAATTTGTCAAGTACATTCAAATATTGATGCAAATATTTCTTCCTTGGAATGTTTATATACTAGTCGAAACCAAAAAAATACCTTTGATTATTGAGTATTCAACTCAAACCGACATTTAACTCGAAACGTAAATATATAAGAAAATCTCTCTCTCTCTCTCTCTCTCTTATATATATATATATATATATATATATGTAATGATACCGCGATTCTTGCTTTACGAAAACTCGTTCTAAACAACATGGCGGATTTTGATACAGTTTTCACTATAATATAGCGCATTCTTCCCAAGAGGTTTATGAGTAAAATACATTGCAATTACATTTTTCGTCGGATACGAAAATATGATTTTCTGTAATGAATTCATCAAAAATTATTCCTCAAATATGAGTAGTAATATAGACTTATAATATAATGTTGGAAAGCGTAAGATTTTAGAAAAGTTTATATGCAATAAAAGAAATCGTGCAAGTCAATATAAAGTTTTTGTAAGCACATAAACTTATGAACATATGCTATTGGTAAAGAGGCGGGTTAAGATAGTTCAAGATTGTTGTTCAAATATTACCAAATATTACGTAAGTTGCTAAAATAAATGAAAAGTTATTATTAATCCAAAAACTGACATTGTTATTAATTATTTCAACTTTTAAATTATTGAGTTCATTCCCCAACTTAATTTCTCTCTGATTGTTAAATCAAGAAAATAGAGATAAATATATCTGTGGTGTATTGTTTTTGCAAATCAAGGAAAAATGCTAAAACCCTATTCCTTTTTTTCTTCATAGATAAATATGTATTATAATTAAATTTTGTTAATAATATAATATGATCTTTGCTTTTGTGGTCTTAATCTTTGAAAGTGTCGTGGCAGTCAACTTCCTAACATATCACATTTTGTATTGTCTGAAATACAAAATTTCAGCTTCCAACGTAATTTTTCGAAATTTGGTTATTTGGTGACCTTAATAGTGACTATAAAAAGGAATTAAAATATTTCATATAAAAAATTATTGTTTGGAGTAAAGCAAATAAAGAATTCAGTATACCATAGTATACTACATTCAAAATAAAAATGGCCTCAAGAATTAATAAGTGCTTGGGTGGGATAATATTTCACACCAAAAAATCAGTTAATTAATAAGATCGATTCCTAGTAGGCTAAAATGTATAATTATACAAAATGTTTTACCAACTGGATCTTTATTTATGATATATTAATATATTTAGGAAACCACGTAATTCCGTGGTAATACTTTTGACACCATTGACATACACTATTTATAATGTTTTTTTCTTTATCATCCATAATGATCTAAATGTCCCATTTGTCACAGAGCTATCCCAAAACAGAAATGCTTCTTTTAATTTCAAACTCCCGACCGACAAGAATCCTCTTGAACGCAACTTATCATTTCGATATATTCCTGACAACCCTCCGAGGCGATCTTAAAGACGATGGCCTCGAGACCTACTAAATTAAATTGACATTGAAGTGCTACCACTGGGTAGTTCTTCACAAGACATATTCAAGCCCATAATTGTAAATTAGCCCATTTACTTATTTTATTATTTTTAGTACAGTTGTAAATGTTAATAAAATGTTTTAAAATAATGATAGTTGTCGTTATTTTTGGTTTTAGCTATTGTATACTTTCCTTCTAACATTATAAAGTGGTTAACAATTACTTAAAAACATAAAAATTAGGTTAAAAGGAAGTAAACTCCGGAATGGTAGTGAGTTCCGAATACTTTTGACACTCACTGTATATAGTAACAGCAGAAGTAGCTGTTATTGATTTATGACACATCGAGTCTTATACTATTGGTTGATTTGACACGCAATGACGTTGTTATTGTTTTCGTCGGCAAAAGTAAAACAAATAGAGATTCTGCCTCAGGAAAGTAAGAATTCCAATTAGTATTGTTTAAGCGGTGTGTATATGTAGCAAGAAGGTATTCCCATAGCATGACAAAGAAACAAATTAAAGGACTTTTAGTTAACAACGTAGAGGTAATTGTGTAGGGCTGGTTGGGACTTAGGGTCGAGTATACGGCCTCCAGACAGCTTTCCATTCCTCCGTGTAACGAGCCAATTATTTAAAAACAATGATCGATTGTTCGCTTTCTCGCTGATGCTGATTGGACCTTTTGATCATTCCAAGGTATCCGGATTATCCTGGAGTAGCCATTTCGTATCTGAAGACGGATTTGGATACCTTGACCCAGAGGCATGTGAAAATATTTTAAAAATTTTGATGGATTTTAGGGGAATCGTTTTTAAGAAAAACAGAATAGACACGCAGCACTATGAAGAAATATGATTTAAAAATAACAATAATAAATAAAAATAATCTGGTGCACTCAACACATGACTTTCACTTACCTCCGATGTTATAATCAATTTAAGAATTTTTAAAAACATCTCGAGATGGAAATAAATTGTTAAAAAATTATTTTCATTTAGTTTCGATAGAAACACTTCTTTTATTAAATAATCTATAATATTATTATCTACGACAATCGGTTAGCTTGACTCTCCGTTAACTTTTACATGTTTGTGTATAAGATGATATTCTTCCTAAAATCTTTAGATTTCTTTTTTTTTTTTTTTTTTTTTTTTTATAGAAACAATTCTTTATTGAGCAATATTACAATCTGTCCAATTTAGGACATTTTTAATAGTGATAAAGTACAACATTCATACTGCATTCACACGATATATACAAAACAATAAATTTATATAATAATAATAGTTTCTTTTCTTTTTTCTTTTTTTTTGGAAGTTTTCTTAATTGGAACATTTAAAAAAGCACATACTACCTTCCATTCATCATCTAATCACTTTATTTCATTAGTCCTTTAACATTTTTTCATCCTAGTCAACGTTTCGGGGTTGTTTCCCCATTTTCAAGACTTATTCCTTGCTACAACATTTTTCATCCTTCACTACATCTCATAGCCACTGCTTATATATAATAATAATAATACAATATACATATATACAAACAAAATCAATAAAAATATATACAAAAGTCACTCATACCTATATACAATTCACAAGCATACAGCACGTGAGTGGAGAGTCTAGCCAACGCTAGAACTCCAATATACATTTTACAAGAGGTCTCGAGGCCACTGCCGTTTCAACCTTCTAGGAGGATGGTAAGGATGTGTGGAGCTGGATAAGGATTGAGATAGGGGATTAGGGTGATGGATAAGGTTCTGATGGAATTTAGATAATTTTAATGGTATAAGGTCTAAAATAAATGGAATATTTAGGTCGCGGTGTAAGGTATGGTTGGATACATAATAAGGAGCATTCAACTATTGTTCGGAGGACTTTTGATTGGAAGGATTGAATGCGTTTGATGTTAGAAAATTTGGCTGTCCCCCACAGTTCAAATCCGTAGGTCCAGATAGGTTTCAGTACTGTCTTGTATATTAGCAGTTCGTTCTCGATAGATAATTTAGAATTTATGTTCAGTAGTCTGTATAATTGTCCAAATCGTCGATTAAGTTCTTGTCGTTTAAGTCTAGTATGCGGGTTCCAAGTTAGTCTTTTGTCCAGAAGGAAACCAAGATACCGGACTGTGTCGGAGAAAGGAAGCGGAACGGAGTTAAAGAGTTAAACTGGAGGGCAGGATTGTCTTCGAAGGGTAAAGGTGACATGTTTGCATTTGGATTGATTGACTTTGATTCTCCAGTTTTTTCTAACGGTATATTATACATCTATATTACCGTATTTAATGTTCAAAAACACCGAAATTGCATTAAAAATTTGTTTGCGCTTTTCTCCTTTATTTGGTTATCAAATCAATTCAATGCTAATCAGAGGGTATGGTAAATTTTATAAAATCATCAAAATTTAAAGTAATTTAGAGGAAGACAATTTAAAATATCGGCAATCGTCACTTAACATTACTTTTTACACCTTTGTAAATAAGATAATATTTTTTAAAAAGTTTTTGGCTTTCCAACGGTATATTAGACTTCTGTATTTCTGTTCTCATTACAAAAAAAAAAAAAAAAAAAAAAAAAAATACATTGAGAAAATATGTTTGCACTTCCTTCTTTAGTTGATTATCAAATTCGTTCAACTGGCATATTTAGCCGTTATATATCAATGTTATTAAGATGTTATAGTAATTCTTTTGTAATATTCAAAATTAAAGGTAATTTAGAGGGAGAAGATTTAAAATATCGGCATTTAAGCCCTGTCAAACTATTTCAATCAGTATGATATCTACATAATATTGAGTATTCATCTCAAACCGATATTTAACTCGTAACATAAATATATAAGTAAATTTCTCTCTCTCTCTCTCTCTCTCTCTCTCTCTTATATATATATATATATATATATATATATATATATATATATATATATATATATATATATATATATGTAATGATACCGCGATTCTTGCTTTACGAAAACTCGTTCTAAACAACATGGCGGATTTTGATACTATAATTTAGCGCATTCTTCCCAAGAGGTTTATGAGTAAAATACATTGCAATAACATTTTTTGTCGGATACGAAAATATGATTTTCTGTAATCAAGTCATCAAAAAATTATTCCTGAAATATGAGTAGTAATATAGACTTATTATGTACTGTTGGAAAGCGTAAGATTTTAGAAAAGTTTATATGCAATAAAAGAAATCGTACAAGTCAATATAAAGTTTTTGTAAGCACATAAACTTATGCTATTGGTAAAGAGGCGGGTTAAGATAGTTCAAGATTGTTGTTCAAATCATACCAAATATTACGTAAGTTGCTAAAATAAATGAAAAGTTATTATAAATCCAAAAACTGACATTGTTATTAATTATTTCAACTTTTAAATTATTAAACTCATTCTCCAACTTAATTTCTCTCTGATTGTTAAAATCAAGGAAATAGAGATAAATATATCTGTGGTGTATTGTTTTTCCAAATCAAGGAAAAATGCTAAAACCCTATTCCTTTTTTCTTCATAGATAAATATGTATTATAATTAATTTTTGTTAATAATATAATATGATCTTTGCTTTTGTTTCCTTAATCTTTGAAAGTGTCTTGGCAGTCAATTTCCTAACATATCACATATTTTGTATTGTAATACAAAATTTCAGCTTACAACGAAATCACATCATTTTTCGAAATTTGGTTATTTGGTGACCTTAATAGTGACTATAAAATGGAATTAAAACATTTTTTTTTTTTAAATAAGGCCCTAGAATAAAAACGCAATGATCAAACAACGGAAAACGTCTTTCAGCAGGTAAGGCAATAAGAGAATAGGCTGAATGTTTGTAAGATCTTTTTCAAGCGAAGGTGCCATAATGCCAATCCAATTTTACACCGATATTTCGAGTTTAATTAAAATCGTTATAGCCGTTTTTGAGAAAATCGTAAAAATGTGTGAAATACGTGGAATAAAGTGGCTCTTCTGCTTGGGCCACTTTGATGGATATGCTGCTGTAACATCTCAGGCATAGACGCCCTTAAAATATAAAATTTTAGTTTTATTCTACTTATCATTTACGTGCTAGAATTACCCATACACAGACCTTTTTGTGAGACTTGGTTATTTGAATTCAAGGGAACCTAAAACGTGTATTTCCGTTGAAAATCGGAATTCAAAATTTTCACGATCGCAAAAGGTTCCCTTACTATATATTTAATATATAGGTAAGTTAAAGTAAAGCATGATAATACCTAAATGAACAACAGTTTCAATGGAAAACAAGCGCGGAAAAATCAAACATTTGAACGCTCGAAGCTGAATTGCGCAGCGGTGCGGGAAAACCAAATCCCAGAATAAGATAATTATCCTATTAATTTTATTACAATTAAAACTTGTTTGAGTGAATAAATGTATCGTTAGGTTCTTTTTAAAATAAGTTGATCCATTTTCACTCAACATCTTTTTTCTTATTTATTTTTTCCTCCTCCCTACGTTTCGGCCTTTGCCATTTTCAAGGGATCTATAAATTTTGAAATCAAAAGATAAACAACATTAGTTTTTACATTGTTATGAGACATTTAACACACCTTTAATATTCCTTTATATTGCTTATATATAAAAAAATTTATACGTTTTATCACTTTTTAAAAATCTATTACAGGCTGACCAGCCCTGGCAGCTTGTTATCATCTACAACAATCGTTGTTTATCTTTTGATTTTAAAATAAATTATGTTGATAAATCCCTTGAAAATGGCAAAGGCAGAAACGTAGGGAGAAGGAAAAAAGAAATAAAAAAATGTTGAGGGAAAATGGATCAATTTAGTTAAAAAAGAACCTAGCAATAATTGAGACGTTGATTTCCAAAAGGTACTAAAGGACATTTTTTACGAAATTGATATTTTTACATATTTATATTCTCATCATTTAGTTTTATCTAAATCTTAAATTTGATTGTATTTAATGAACACTCATGTCCCTTAATAACGTGATTAAGAAATGCTATTGATTTCTTAAGATACTTATTACACATTTAGTTTCATTCCAAATCATAACAGAACATTTCATTTCATAACTTTAATATGTTTTTATTGATATAGTAAAGAAATAATTCTAGATTTTAATGCGAATAGCATCGAATAAGTTGGTATAATAATATATAATGAGAGATTTTCGCGCTTCCTGTAAAATTCCCCAGAATGCATATAGTACCTTTTGGAAATCATCGTCTCAATTATCCCATTTATATTTCTACAACTTTATACTTTAAGGATGGTTAGACTATGGTAATTCAAGTTTGGTTTGGAAAATAGGACATCCCGATAGTAAGAAAAAACCCAAAAAAAAACCTTCCGTACAACAAAAACAGCCATTAGACAAATTGGGCGCCGGCTCTCAAAAGGGAAAAAGAACAAGTGGCAGATGAGCCGTAAGTTAAATGTTAAACTTTTTCCCGAGCTAATAGCATATACTTAGGGCACGTCCCGATGAAGTTAATTTGGAGGATTTGCCAAGGGAGGTTTGGCTCTGGGACCGGTCGGTGAAACCTGTTCCTGTGTAGCGGGTCCTGCTAGGCCCATCCTAGCCCCGGTCATTAATTTCCTCACCGTTAGCTTATTTATGTAACTTGATGCATGGGGGGTAAGAGGGGGGGGGAGAAACAGCCACCGCCCGCCAAAATTGATTTTTAACAATGCCCTGGACACTGGGCGAGGTAACAGGTGGCCAGGCCAGCTGTATACTTCATCTTCTCTCTCTATCCTAATGGATTTCTCCGCTCGATCTCTTCAAGGCTTTACCTTACGGAGAGATTCCAGGAAATGAAAATCTGGTGTGCGCATCATTCCAATGTTACCTTCCCACTATTTATTTGTTTATCCCATTTTACTTTCACTTACGTATATATGAATTTTTTTTTATTGGAATTTACCACTGTATATTATTATACAACAAGTCAATATGCTGATGGATGACAAAAGACATGAAGAGAACTGCCCATTGGCAGCACTCTTTAGTAGTAAGTCTAAACAAGAAGGTCTCGAGGACATCTTCTTTTCAGACGCCTCGGTGGAATATCTGAAATTGAAGAGGAAGCAAGGATTGAAAGTAATGGATTAGAGTGATACATGGTACGGGCCAAATGAGCAACATATGGAACATTAAGGTCATTGTGGATGATTTTATTCGTGACAATTAAGGACCGTTAAGGATTTTGGATTGTAAGGATTAGATACGTGAAGGGTTTGATGGTTTAGTAGAGCCCCAAAGCTCAACTCCGTAGGTCCAGATAGGTCTTATGATTGTCATGTAAATGAGTCTTATGTAGTTAAGTGAATGGTTAGAGCGTCTGTCTAGTAAGTGTCGAAGTAGCCGAAAACGTCGAACAGTCTTGTATGCGGATTCCATGTAAGGCGTTTGTCAAGCAGGAGTCCTAAATAGCGGATCTGTTCAAGCGAATATCATTGAAGGACACAGTAGGGCAGGATGTCATAGGTTAGAGTAAAGGTAATTTGGTGGGATTTGTTGGAATTGATTTTTTTTTTTTATTGAGATATATTACAATTTGTTACAAAATGAACAATAATAATATTGATATGAGACCACATTCATACTATATATACAGAAAATTATAATAATAGTCAAATTACATAAAATAGAAAATAAATAAATTCATATATATACAATGTAATAATAATAAATAAAAAAACAAAACAACAACGTATAATTGAGATAAATAAAACGTTGACAAATAAATAAACATCATACAAACAATCATAACTATATACAATATATAAAACTGCTAAAGGGACCCCAGGACGCGCTTTTCCCTCCACTTGTGGAGCGGAATCCAAAAGATCACAGCGCCTCTAATTCAGCCGCGTCACTGGTCTGAGCCAGTGGAGGCCGAGGTAGGAGAATGATTTTAATTCTCCAATTCTGACTCCATACCTCAAGGTCTCAGAAGTGGGATTGGAGAGTTTGAGGTGCAATTGTAGGATCGTCGTTAACTGATAACACGCAAGTGTCATCAGCATAGGTAGAAAGGCATGTGTTAGGATTGGATGGGATATGTTACAGCAACTTTTCCATCAACATCAGCCAACCAGAAGAGGCACTTTTACCTTAAATTTTTCACCTTTTTACAATTTTCTCAATAAAGACTATAACAATTTTAATTAAAGTCGCTGAATCGATGTAAAATGTAATGGGCTTTAATATCGTGTATGTTTCATTCTGATTGAATTCGTCTAATGAGGCTTAAATGTCGATATTTTTAATCGCCTTCTTCTAAAGTATCTTTAATTTTGTATATTACAAAAGAATTACTATATCATCTTAATAGCATTGATATATAACGGCTAAATATGCAATATGAACGAATTTGATAATCAACTAAATAAGAAAAGTGCAAAAATATTTTCTTGATGTATTTTTGGTAATAAGAACGGTAATAAATACGTATAATATACCGCTGGAAAGCTAAAGACTTAAAAAAAATATTATCTTATTTACAAAGGTGTAAAAATGAATGTAAATTTATATATAAAGTATATATAAGGCTTGAAGAAATTCAAGTATTTAAGTTCAATTATAAGAAGAAAAACAAATCCAGGAGAAAAAAATGTCGCGCTCAAAGGCGGGAAATGGATGTTATTCTTTATTTGTGATTTTTTTTAGATGGCATCTTTAAAAAAACTTAGACATTAGAATTTATAAAACTATTATTCATCCGCCGGTTCTGTATGGGTGTGAAACATGGTCGCTTACTTTTAAGGATGAACAAAATCTTAAGGTTCTCGAGAATAAGATACTGTGTAAAATACTTTTTCCAAAGAGAAATAAGGCCACTGGAAATTCAAAATGTTGCAATACGTGCAATTGCGGAGCTTGTACCCTGTCAGTATAATAGGGTTGATAGCACCGCGGAAAATCAAATTGACGTGTAAAGGTGTTGGGCTCATTGAATGACGAATTTCTAAAAGGTCAATACGCTATGATACAACCAGTAGACGTCCGGGAGTTAGGCCGAAGCGTCAATGGTAGAATTGTGTTATGTTGAACGTTGATCATTGGACGAATCTGTGTAAGCAGGCTACGTTTGGTGGTATCGGCATTTAACCTTTGGGTTCGGTAAGCCTAAAACAAACAAATAACAAAAATATTAAATAATCTTTGTTTATGTTATCATCTTCAATGACGTTACGTTTTACGTCTATTTTACATGTTCTATACAAAAATATTTTTTTCTGTTCATGTAAGAAATACAACGCACGTGTCGACCCTGGGAAAGGTATTCGAAATATTTGTTTAAAAAAAAAATTGATTTCGACGTTTTAAGGATAGTTTTAGTAGAACATGAATAATTACACTTCTTCATCGTTATCCTCAAGTTTGCCCTTAATACTTTTAAAGGAAAACACCTCATCAAAAATGATTTTTTTTTTATTTCTTTTTTTTAACCTTGGGAGTGAAGAATCTAACCATTGTTTGCAACACGTGGTGATGAAATTGTTTACAAACATTATCATCACATTCTAGCTTCTACTGCTTGTTGACCTTAAATGAGTCAAATTCTAATAATAATGTCGATCTTTTAAAAAAAAACAAAAACATTTTATCGCGTATCATACAACAGTCATTCCCCATCTTATTGTATATAAAGTTTAAAATAAATTTAAAGATATACAAAATATTATATTTAGTTCCAATGACAACATTTATTTTAAATTAATTAATATAAAATAAAATTTATTATCTCTGTAACTCCTGTATGATATGTAATATGTCATTCTATAATTTCCAAAAAAAAAAAAAAAAAAAAAAAAAAAAAAAAAAAAAAAAAAAAACTATTTTACTATATTTTGCGGTACTTGCAGTTGACCTTGAAACATAAATTTCCCGCTGATATTTAATTAATTATCCGCTAGTGATCGGAATATAGATAAATGCGTCCGCTATGGGTTATCCGTTGTAAAGGGGTTTACAATCCCAGTTATTGGCTTCAGTCTGCATTTATATAATTTTCAATGTTAAAATGAGTAGAGATCACGATTTTTTTGAAATAACCTTTGGCCTTAAACTCGAGTTCGGTCTCATATAGTTTATAAAAATACCTTTATAGAGCGCTAACTTTTTTTTTTTTTTTTTTTTTTTTTTTTTTTTTTTTTTTTTTTTTTTTTTAGTTAGAGAACTAAATTTTTAGTTATTCATTTTATATCTTACTATTGACGCTACCTTGCTTCGCACAAATGCATTTTAAATTTGGTGTATTTATGTTTAAAAAATATTAAAATATTTTGCACTGTGGGATTATGAGGTCATCGTAACCAAAAGTCAACCTTATTTTATTACTATATTTAATCATTGGTAAAAATTAGAAATTAAAATTGGTTAACAAAGTTGGATCAGTTTATTTGTTATGTTAAGCTAAAAAATTTCTATTTTATATTTCAAATAAACTTTTTCTAAATACATTTAAAAGTTTAAATTTGGTTCCCATGGGAGTCTCATTTAGTTTACAGTGGAGCATCTTTCATGAAATGATTTAAATGTAAAAATAGTTCATAAAATGTTAGTTTATGAATTTATAACAACTTACTGTTTATTTTAATACCTAACGCACGAAGTGGTACGTAATATTTTTTCTAAAATTTTGAGTACTATATGGAAGAATATTACTTGCACGATACTGTAGAGTGTCAACAATTAATCATCATAACCTCCCTAATCACAACATTACAAATAGGATATGTTCATATGTTTATGGGCTTATAAGAACTTTCTATTAATTCATATGGCTTCTTTTAATGCATATCAACTTTTCTAAAGTCTTGTATTTTACACGTCTGTACTACTACTTATTTTTTAGTAATAATTTTTTGACTTGATTCCAGATAACTTAATTTTCATTTCAAAAGAATAACTTCATTGCCATGTATTTTACACATAAACCTTAAGGAAAGAATGCCTGAGTGATAGTGAAAACCGTATAAAAACCCGTTCGCTTGGTTCGTTGAGTTTGCTGAAACCAGAAATCGCAATATCATTTTATATATAGAGCGATTATGTCTGATCTTCATTTTGTGCTGCATCACCATTAGGTTTGAACATAAAATAAAGCTTGTAAGAATCTAGGAAAAACTATATTTAAGAATGACTCCTTAGTCAATATTTCAGCATTGCCTATGACTTTCTGCAGACGTAATATTAAAAAGTTGTTTTGTTTTTTTTGAGGGAGCGGCGTGGTCTAGTGGATAGAGCGCTAGTCTGCTGTGCTCCGGGTCCTGGGTTCGAATCCCGGCTGAGGCAGAATATTATTTATTCTGTTAATTCAGTCGGGGGCGACCCTAGGGTATGGAGACCCTCCTGGGGCAGACCCAGTCTCTATAAAATGGGTACCCAGTCTCTACCAAAATAATTGGGGGAAAACCTGGCGGCTGAGCGTGATTAAGCCTAATCACCTCAGTGCACTGCCGTTGGCCTAGAAACAGTACGAATCTCTATATGTACTGAGCCCAAGACCCTTCATGGGTTGTAGTGGTACAGGGTTGTTTTTTTTTTTTTTTTTTTTTTTTTTTTTTTTTATTATTCTATCCCTAGTTAAAAACTTAGTAGTAGGAAGAAATTGGCCAATATTTTTTGGTAGAAAACTTAGGGCTAATACTCTCATATTTCTTCCCATAACTATTTATTTTATATTTAATTCACATGACCAACGTTTAGGGGGCTATCACTCCCAGCTTCAGGATCCTACAATTTAAAAAAAGAACATCTCTAAATTCAATTTAAAAAACTATTATTGATCTGATAATTATTAAAGAATTCTAAACAACAAGGTGACAATTTTAAAACAAAAATTAAATTATAGCATAAATATTAAAGAGGTGTCTCATCTCAAATAAATATGTTACATAGTTTATAATTAAAAGTAATAAATATTCTAAAATTACCTGGTTTTAAATTTCCTCATTAAATCCGTTTTTCAAATAAAAACTTTGTCACATTTCATTTTTATAGAAAAATAAAAAAAGGGTTTTGTTTAAGGGATTCAAGTATTTAAGAGAAAAAAAAAGGAATTAAATATTTCTATTTTAAATATTTTGTGAAAATTCACTCCGTACAGAATATTATTAGATTTACCTTTTGGCAAGAATGTTTAGAACCAAATCGTTATTTAATAAATGCCTTAAAATGTTTTAGTTATTCATAAAATAAAGCTTGTTAGAATCTAGGAAGAAATATATTTAAGAATGACTCCTTAGTCAACATTTCAGCATTACCTATGACTTTCTATAAATGAACTATTAAAATTTTGATGAAACCGGGTAGTTGGTGGTGAACCAGCCTAGATTGCTAATTAAACATGTGGTGCAAAGATCTCTGTTAATAATTGATCGCTCTTAATAAAAAGTACGGTATGTTTTAACAAGTACATTAATTGTGATGAATTCAAGATTTCTAATTTATTTTTGAGGTGATTAGCAATGCTGGATTTCTATGCTTATAACCTGTTTTACTTTTGCAACGTTGTGATGCCATTCAATAATTAAATATCAATTCAATGTTTTCTAAACTTGATCGCAACGCATTATTACTCTGGGATCGTACAAATACCAAATGATAGGTTCAATTTTATTTTATTTTTTACTTGCATTCTTTCTTTTCAGCTTTGGCCAACTTATTTCAAAGTTATAAACTTATCCCCAGAAGAAAGATCGATCAGAAAGATAAAAGTTATAAAACCTCGGGCTTTTGTTAACCCCTTCTTAAAAAGTTATTTATAGTATGGACGACTTGATAGGTGATAAGTATACCGTGATAAGCCTTTTTTCAGTGGAAATGAAGAAAGAAAATGTGGTTGGTGCCCACGCAGGGTTCTGACAAGATCATGAGTTCTGAAACCTTTTCTTTTTTTTTTGCAGAGGTTCTTGTTTTTTTTTTTATTATTAATTCATTGGTCTTTCATAAATGTTTGATCTGATTTCAACAAATCCAACTTTTATTTTTTTAAAATGGGCATTCATATGTCGGTGAATACCGTTATTGTTTTTTATAGCTAACGTAAAAAAAAATATGACAGTTATAAATAACTCAATGCTAGATGAAAGAGAAACATTAGAAATATTCGCTGGGAAATTCTAAAGTCACTATCCTATCTCACCAATTTTTATTAACTGACAACCTACTATGAGGTTGGAAAAGGTCAGAGAACGCATAGATTTGGAAACACAATTGTACATAGTCCATTATTTTTTTACGTCCTCAGCAGCATAGCTATTTGGGAAAGAGCTAAACATGGTTTGGTTGGGCAGAAACATGTGGGCAGAAGCTATAGTCATCTTCAACACTTTGCCAACAAATCAGTTACCACTAGACAGCCCAATACTCCGAACAGCTGGAGATAAAACTTCGTACTGAAACATAACTTTCTTTATAGTTCTTCTTCTTTTTTAGTTATTTTGGTCTTCGTTTCCATAGTTAGCACAAAGTTTGTTCGCTCTTAAAGTTTTAAA